>JALAZF010000464.1:422500-1022500 GCA_022829125.1 Lathyrus tuberosus | reverse complement strand
GGCTACCAAGCCAGGGATGAAATTCACTACTTGTAGAATTAATTTACAGACTCAACAACCCAGTTGACAATCTCCTAAACTTAATTCCTACTAGTGACTTTCTACCTAAGAAACCACTTAGATATGAGAACACTACTCAATCCCTAAAACACTCAAAGAACAACCTCTTTGAGAACCCTTGATCTTACTTCACAGCTTTGATCAAGTTACAACTCTCTATTGCTTCACAGCTTCTAGAGAGGACAGAAACACAACACCTATTCAAACCCTAGAATAGTGTAAATACAAGCACTCTAAACAAACTCTAGACACTAAGCCTCCAGCTCCTGATCTTCTGAATGTTTTCTGTCGCCTTTTTCCTTTGGTCTTGTGCGCTTTATATAGCTCCTTGAATTGGTCTTGGACTTGCTACAATATCTCCCAGATTTGTTATTTAAAACAGATTTTCTCCTAAAATCTTTTTAAATCTTCAACCTTTTAAATCTCCTACAAATCTGCAACAGATCTCCTATGCAGTAGCAAATATCTATCCCAAGATATTCGCATCCAATGAGACAGCTTGCTCTCCACAATTCCAGCTAATACGCAACCCTAACAACATCACAGCCTGCTGTTGTTAATTCTGCAGATCTGATGTTACAACATCACCTATGTAACATCAGACATCCAACTTCAACAATTACTTACTTAACACAGGCCAGTGTTAAGACTTCAATGTTGCAACATCAGCACCTTGACATCAACATTGAACATACCTTGTTTTACCAAAATTCCAGCCAATCCAGGAACTAACACTTGCCTTTCTCCAAATCATCTTCTCGCTCTCAAAAATGCCTTTCTTAGCAAGTAACTATCAAATTTTTCAGTAGATAGTAATTCCACTCAAACCAATTGCTCTAACACCTCATAAACATCACATGTGAGCTGATCAAACACTAAACACACAACTGTAACACTGATTTCTCAGAATCACCAGCCAGTTGCTCAAGTTTTCAACCAAGTTGCAGTTGAGATGCCATGAAGTGATCCAGCCATTTCCAATCAAGTCCAAGCATTCAAACACACTCCATATGGTGTAGGGAAGCTGTCCAAATCATCACAACTCATCTGTAACACCTCCAACTCAAAAATCACATTGCTCTTGCTGTCACGACCTTCAAGTAAGCCTAAACTTGGTCATCTCTTAATCTATGCATATTTCCTCGCACAATACTTTTGCCAAATGTTCATAATCATGCATAGAATGTTTCCCCTCAATTACTTGCTTTGTTTGAATCGTGTATCAAAATTCACAGCCTTCATGCAAATTTTAGGGTTCTTGAGGTTTTGTCTTGATTTCTTATTCCATGCTTAAAATAAATGAAATTAAAGACCATAGACATGATCGTGAGGTGAAAACGAGCAGATTGATATGTGGATTGTGTGATTTCATCAAGTATTCAGTGAGATTGGATAGAAAATGCTAATCTGAGCAAAACTCCCTTCGCGCGTGTTCTTGGCACATGTTCTTGGCGCCTTTTTCACAAATTTGAATATTTGAATTTTGTGATTTCATTTAATTGATTCAAAAAATAATTTCTCTCTGAGTTTTAATGATTTTGAGTTGATTCTTTTTTTAATAATTCACAAAAATGTTAAAATATTTTATTTTGCCAAAAATTCTCAAAAATATTATTTATTTCATATACTTGATATTTTTACAAAGAATTCATCTTTTATTTGTTTTTTAACATTTAAAATATTTTTTCCTCCTTAATTTTCCAAATTTAATTGGTTTCCAATCATTTTGTGGATATAAACATGATTTTTGAAACATTGATCCAAGATCACCACTCATTCTTCACATGTTTTCAATACTTTTATTAATTTTTTTAACAAAATTAATTCCTTTTTAAACAAAATTAGGGTTTTGATTAATTCAACCCTCATCAATCATTTTCAAACACTCATTGGCCTCTTGAGAGAGTGTAAGACCCAACCCCTTTGAAAATCCAAAACCATTTGGGCCTCAGATATTGTATAAGTCCCTCCGCGTTAAAAAAATCTCGGCGCAATCGCTAGTTCAAAATCAAATCCTCTGGGCCTCTCCTCGAGCTATAAGTCACATTCTTTTTCTTAAAAACACTTTTGGGCCTCTAATAGAGTGTAAGACCCAACCCCTTTGTAAATAATACCTTTTAGGCCTCACACATTGTATAAGTCCCTCTGTACATTTTCAAACATTCGGCGCGATCGTCGCCTTTTGTTTACTGTGAATTTTGGTAAACAACCTCTGGTCTATCAATCTAAATATAAATTGATTAACTTACAGGATCGACCACACAAATCCTAGGACATGTGCTAAATTTGAGAGACAAGTGTAAACTAAAGAAAATGTAAACTGTTCGACAATGCTGAAAATAAAGTCTAGCTGAACTCCACGTTCGACTATGTGCAATAAAGTAAAGTAAAGACTTGAAATTTAAAGGGATGCAAGTAAAGGGTGCAGAAATTAAAGGCGTCAAAATAAATAACAATAACTAAAAAGCTTTGAAAGTAAAATGCAACGAACTCCACGTTCTTGGAAAGTAAAGGCTGGGATAATAAAAGTGCTGTCAAAAGTAAAGTGCAGAAAAGTAAAAGACTTTGAAAAGTAAAGGCTTGAAGATTAAACGTTTGAACGTAAAGGTGCAGTCGAAGGTAAAACGCAAGAAGTTTAAATGGCTTTGAAAGTAGATTTGGCATGGAAGATAAAGTTCAAGAAACTGTAAAGGCATGGAAAGTAAATGGCTGAATCTTAAACATGCTGAAGATAAATTATATTGATGAAGAAAATGGTGTTACATTACGTACATTCTCACGAACTCGTTTCTCTACACGCGGGTACTTTGAGTTTCTTAGAGTAACTTGTACAAAAATATGAACACCTCTTTTACATAGAACTAACTCCTATTTATAGTGCTAGGAAATAACTACTAAGTGGTGGTTACTGCTTCGAACGTGTTGATTTTGGCGCCTTCGCCTTGATCTCAATTGTTCCCACGTTCACAACTGCTCTTATTTAAATTTCAAATATTGTAAATTCCCTCCAACCTTAACATAACCACTGCAGCGCTTGTTACTACATTCTCATGGTCGAAACCCTTTCAGCACTTAGCCATTTTTGAGGTTCCTACACCTCTATTCGACTCAGGCCTCTCCAAAACTAGGTCGAAGCCTTCTTTAAAATAATTTTTTAACATAAAATAGCTTTGATTTTGTCTAGCGTCGAAATTGAGGGTTAACAAATTGCCCCTAAGGAATGTCCTTTCGCCAGAATTGGTAGGAAGGTCATTTCTTGATATAATAACCATTTCGACGCCTATTTGCATGGCCTTAACTGAACATCCCACTAATCACTTAATGGCTGAACTGTTCAGTTTCTTTAACCCACGCCTCTGACGTCATACCATCATGACAAATCCTTAAAACGTCCTTTCAGCCGTATTCATCATAACACCTTTCTTGAAAACAGACGTTAACAGTCTGCACATAACTGCTACTTTTCATCACGCCCTCAGGAGAAAGACACGCGTCCCACTAACCCCTCAGCTTCAACGGTGGATCCAAATCTCTTGAGATTTTCAAATGTCTATATATACCCATTTCTGCCACTTTGTGAACTTTCCATACTTTTCATATTCTCAAGCACACTCTTCTTCTCTTCAGTTCTCTCACATAAACCCAGCAAAGACACCATCTTTTCATCTTCTTCCACAATGGCATCTTCCCAAATTAATCCTCAAGCAAAGAAGACTCAAAGGGGCAAAGCCACTCCATTTAAGCAAACCATCCCTCCGTTCGCTAACATCCCAGGCCCCCAACTGGTAGATAATCGCCACTGCATGCCAGAACCCACCTCTGAAACATCAAGAGCCATCTATCAATCTCAGGTAATGATTCTCATAGTTATGTCTGATAAAACTTATGCGTTATCTGGTCCTTTGGCTGATGTGGACATTTCCAACGAGAGGCTAGGTGAGTTTTTCCCCTCGTACCGGAGAACCAGACCATTAGGGCAAAAGAGTTTCCCTAAAATTAATCCCGCTGCTGGAACTTCCCCTGAAGAGATCCCTTTACCCAAAATTAACATTGGCTATCTCACTGATGGCACCAGGCTGGTGAGAGATGTCAATCCTTTAAAGGAATTCGACCAATGGATGGCAAAGATGGAGAAGGTTAAAGCTGACCATTGGAAGGAGATAGGTATTTATGACCTCCTTATGCCGTCGAAGACCGGCATACCCTATTGTCTGAACATGTTGGCAGCATCTTTATACTTTTGGGATAGCACTCATTATACATTCCATCTGCCATGTGGAATGGCCACTCCAACCCTTTTTGACGTAGCTGCCATCACGGGGCTTCGTCCAGATGGCCTTGTCTATAATCCTGAGGTTGACGCTGAGGATACCATCAATATTTCAGGCTCCAAACTGACCTACACCCTCTTTATCAAGCACCACTTCCAACAAGAAGATGATGAGGTGTCTGATGAAGAACACATTGCTTTCTTCACAGTCTGGCTGTCGAGGTATATTTTTTGTACAAAGTCTTTGCAAGTGGCTAAGAAGTACCTGCCCCTGACGAACCAACTCCACCACAACAGAGGAACCTGCCTGAGTGAACTCATTCTGGCGAACCTTTATGAATCTATCAGTGAGGGGGCTTCTCGACTTAAGAATGTGGAAGCCCAAGGTCCTATGCACTTGAGCGGCCCTCTTTGGCTACTTCAATTGTGGCTCAATGCTACATTTGAGGCTAGCCTCCCCAGAAAAGGCATAGTCGATGAAGCCTCTGCTGAGATTAAGGAAATGAGTGTCGAAGGGACACGTCTGGCCAAACTTACTCCAAATGATGATGGTGAAAACCTTCAAAGGGCTTTCACCAGTTATATTATGATGTTCGCCAAGTGCTATGAGTTCACTCCTAGCATGGCACCCTTTGCTCGACGAAGCTATGACCCTGGGTGGTTTCAGAGACCATTCCCAAATCCTCTTCAACCTCTTGATCCAGAATCTGTTGCTATCTGGGAAGCCTTTTTAATTCCTAGATTCATCATCCACAGGCTGAACTTAGGGAGAGGTCTATCAGCATTGATTGCCTACCAACCAAACTTGGTCTCTCGACAATTTGGGCTGGCCCAGAGCTTCCCTCAGTGCATGTATGAGAGAAAGGGCCAAGTAATTCTTCACTCTGCTTGCCTCGACGAGGAAAACGTCTCCCAAACACTCGACAGTTGGAGTGAAAAAAGAAGAATCCTTTCTCCTGTGTTTTTTGAACCTTTCTTTTTATGCACTTCATCCTTCCACCAATGGTGGTCGAAGCATTATAGTGAGCACTTTCTTGATGTGGCTACATTTTCTTCGTTACTTGACCAAGCTTTTCTCCATGTGCAGGACAAGACGAAAAAAAGTAAGTTCACTCACATCGAAGAAATACAAGCTTTTCAAAAATACTTTGAAACTATCTATCGACCAGATGATCTTAGTCGAACCATTCATGAGGCTGCTGTTACTCTAAAGAGAAAATTTCTAGAAAAGCTGGACCAACTAAAAATTCCTCCCAACGTCCCTCGTGAGAAACGTTATGAGGTAGCTTTTAAACTTTTTCCTCCAAAGTTCCCTCGACTGCCTAATGCTGATTTTGGAGTGGCGCTTGCCCCTCCATTTCCAGATTGGTTTGTCTATGGGGAGCATTTAAAACTTCTTCGACAGCAGTCTCAGCCAAAGGCCCAACGAGTGGTTTCGACTAAGCATACGTTAGACAATTTTAAAGGGCACCTTCATATAGGAATTCAGGACGTTCGTGTCGAATCTGAAATATATGAAGGTTTGAAATCCTTAATCCATGGCTTTATGACTAACCATGTAATCATTAACTTGTAACAATTGTATGCTATCTTTCAGCTATGCCTAGGAAAACTGCTTCGACTAGAGCTGCCACCTTGCAAAGTGGCAAGGAATAAGGGAGTACACAGGTAAATTTCATCTCCCCTATTTCTGCTTGTACTATATGAATTTCTTTCTTATATTTGCACTGCCTCTTCAGACTGGTCGAAAACCTCCAACACCTTCCAAGAAAGGTAAGAAGGATACCCCAGCTGTGGTTATAGCTTCAGAGGCCTCAGATGAATCTCCTGAGGAGGTTCTTACAAGGAAAAGGAAAAAACCCACAAAGGCCTCTGGACCCACTGGACCACCTCCTTCGAAGGTGGCCAAAATACTCGAAAAGGCATCCACTACAAGTGGTGTCGAGAAAGAAACCTCCCAGGTGGCTTTGAGAACCCCTCTTGGTGACCATGGGAGTGATAAATCAAGTCCCGCTATTGAACAAACTCAGGTATGTGCACCATTGCCTTTTTCTATTATGCTTGACATCTTTCGCCTATTATTTCATTCTCACTTTCTCCACTTGTGTTCTTTAGGCACCCATAATCAACAATCCAGATTCCCAACCAACTCCAAGCAACTTCGCCACCACTGTAATTGACGATTCTGTTCCTCACCCAACTTCAGAAAGCCTCATTGCCACGCTCCTCAACAGCCAAGGTGAGCCAACTTATCACCCATCTTCTGATATTGGCTCTGGTTTGAGTGAGATTAATCAACCTACTCCACATATTACAGCACCCACTGCAGCACCAGCTCCAACCCCAACTCAAAACGCACAGGCTGATGGAGCCAACTCTGATGAGGATGACGCCTCAAGCCCACCACCTTTCAATCTGGGTACCTTCATGGATAAAGGTCAGTTGGTCAAAGAAGAAATTCATGAACCTGAAGTCCAAACACATGACGCCAATCCTGATCCAGCTGCGCCCGAGGAGACAAATGAACTACCTCCTACACCAGCTGATGACCAGGAGAATATGCAACCAGCTGCTGAAGAGTCTGATGAAGAAATGGAAGAAGGACAAGATGAAGAAGGAGAGGAATCAGTAGAGGAGGAAGAAGAACAAGCTGAGCCTCGCCCTCACCATACTCCTTCGCCTATGACCACTCCACTACCTGGGGACTCGCTAACGACACTCAAGTGGTCGAACCCACGCGAGTTTACCAAATTGATTCTTGAGCAAAGGTATGGTTCTTCTTCTGTCTCTTCGACCCCAGCATCAGATGACTTCGCCCAATCAATTCTCCAGGCCATCAAGAAAAAATTCTTCAGGGGGGATATTTACAAAGTTCTGGCTTCAGATCGAACTACAACTGCTTACTTGAAGGACACCCTTGCAAAGATTGAGGTCACCACTCTCAATCCAGATGTTTCTGGTTTTCTGATAGAGCTAACTGCTGTGGTAAACCAAATAGCTGCAGAAATAAAGCTGCTTCCCTCGATCAGGGACACCATAGAGAGAACATCTGGCTGTGAGATTGCAGCCTGGTGTGGTACAAAAGAGGCGTACGAAGAGATCCAACGTTTGGAGGCTGATCAAAGGAAAAAGAAAGATGAGATAACCTCCAACCAGAAGGACATTGAAACCTGGAAGCAACAAATCACGGAGCTACAAGCCAAAATTGAAAATGCTGAAAAACACAACCGTGATTTGCACCACTTCGACGACACTGAGATAGCTGAAGAAACAAAGACTGCTATTGATCGCATTGAGGCGGCCCAAAGATATGAGAAAGAGCTCGCAGAAGCAAAACTTGATGAATCTTTGTGCAACGCACGCCTCAAACATCACATAGAATCTTTTTCTCAGTTGGCGTCGAGGCTTCCCTTCTAATACTTTCGACACCTTCGTTTGTTTAATCATCACTTGTTTCTTGGCCTTTTCAGGCTTTTTATGTAATGACAATTTTTATGCCTGTTGGCATTGATTTAATTAATCATTATTATTTTGCCTTTAACTGCTTTCGACCCATACTGCATGATGATGTACTTTATTGTTGTCTTTTATCAGTCAAATTTTCAATTAAGGCATTCTATCTTTTCCTTGGAAAGTCACCTTTCCAGCTTTAAATTCCAAGGCATAAGCCTCTAGCTTTTAAAGCAACATTTATAGCATAGCCCTCAGGCCTACCTCCAAGAATAACTCACGTGCTTCCACCGTTTGGCTGGCCAATCCAATCAGTCACTAGCCTCTATAAATTTCTTCCACCTGACCACATTTTGCGTAGAAGCAAACATGAATAATTCGGAGAAAACCTCAACCAAGAAGATGGCTGGAAAGGCCAAGGCAATTGAGAATACAAAAGAGATGGAGGCGCCCCAGCAACCTAAAGCCTCCCTTGGAGCAACCTCTCTAGCCAAGAAGAGAGAAACTAAAATGAAGATCTCTAAGAAGAGGTGCTCCAGCACCCAAGACCCTGATGATGAGCCAGATGCAGATTATATGGACTTCCTCAAGTCCATAGATTGGAGAGATTATGAATAACCTTTCCTTGATTAAACACTGTTGTACTAGTTTCTCTTTGTTTTGTATGCCATATTAGCCTGACTTGGCCTATTTTGGCTTTCTTTTATTAAATAAAGCTTATGTTTTAATGTGAATCTCTTGCAGCATAGGCTTATATTTTTTCAAATACTTGTCATTTACTTTCAAGACTCTTTTATCTTTGTCTAACTCTTCCACTTCATAAGCTCCATTAGAGAACACTTGTATGACTTGGAATGGACCTTCCCACTTAGGGGAACACTTGCCCAATGTTCTATCTTTTCGATCCATGGGCAAAATCACTTTCCAAACCAATTCCCCACATGCAAAAAATTTAGATTTAACCTTTTTGTTGTAGGATTCTTCGACCCTCTTCTTTTGTCTTCTTAGCAACTCCAAGGCTCTGAGCCTTTCTTCATCCAAATCCACTAACTCATTCATCATCATTTCCCAATAATTCTCAGCGGGAATTTCATGCTGTCTTTGAACTCTTACAGACTGTAGATAAATCTCAACAGGTAATACTGCATCATGACCAAAAGTGAGTCGAAATGGGGTAGTGTTGGTAGCCTCTTTAGGGGATGTTCGACATGCCCAAAGAACTTAGTCCAACGTCTTGTGCCAACTTCTAGGCCTTTTTCCCACATGCTTCTTAATTAGTCCAATTACTACTTTATTGGCAGCTTCGACTTGCCCATTGGCCTGAGCATAATAAGGTGTAGAAGTTAATAACTTAAAACCTACTTCTTTGGCAAATTCCTGCATCTTTCGACCAGTGAACACTGATCCCTGATCTGTAGTAATTGTTTCAGGAATACCAAATCTATAAATAATGTGATTTTGAATGAATTCAATAACATCTTCTTGACCTATATTCACCAGTGGTATTGCTTCAATCCACTTGGTGAAATAATCAATTCCCACCAAAATATATCTCTGGTTCTTTGAAGATGCTGGTTGAATCTCTCCCACTATATCCAAAGCCCATCCTCTGAAAGGCCATGGTTTCACTATGGAATGTAACTCACTTGCAGGGATGTGCTGTATGCCAGCATGAATTTGACATTCTTGGCACCCTTTAGCAAATTCTATGCAATCCTTCAGCATAGTGGGCCAATACATGCCTTGTCGAAACAACAGCCATTTCATCTTCTGGCCAACTTGGTGTGCTCCACACGCCCCACTATGTACTGTCGAAAGTGCCAAATAAGCCTCAGCTTCGCTAAGGCATTTCAATAAGACTCCCTCAGGGGTCTTTTTAAACAATTCATTACCTACCAGTACATAGCTCAAAGCTTGATATCTGATTTTTCGCTCTGTCGAAGCCGTTGGGTTTTGCAAATATTCAACTATGGGCTTCCTCCAATCTTCATCTGTTAAATTATCTATGGCAAAAATTTCAAAATTTTCGCCATCTATGCACCCAAGCTTAGTTGTTTCTAAGTATGATGGGCATAATCCAACAGCCACCACCTTACCTCTTGCTTCAATTACTTCTTGAAGGTTTCCTTTCGACACCTTGTATCCAGAGGCAATTTGGGCCAAGTCGTTAGCAACTTGGTTCTCTATTCTAGGTATGTGTTGGATGGCTACTACCTCAAATTTCTTTAATAATCTATTGGCTATCACAAAGTACATAATGAGATTTTCTTTAACACATTTATACTCCTTTGCGATTTGTTTTATAACCAATTCTGAATCTCCCATTATTTCGGCTCTAGTTGCCCCCAATTCTAACAAAATTTCAAGGCCAGCAATTAATGCTTCATATTCAGCCTCATTGTTAGAGCAAGGCCCTTCGACCCTGTACTTGAATTTTGTTGGAATTTTTTCAGGAGAAATAATGTGTATTCCTACTCCTGTTCCATTTTTATGACTTGATCCATCAAAGTATAACTTCCAGGATTTTAATTCGACGTAATTCAAATCATTTTCATTTATGGAGTGATCGACTATAAAGTCTGCAACTATTTGCCCTTTCATAGCTTTTAAAGGTTGATATGTTAAGGAAAATTCTGTCAATGCTAATGCCCATTTGCCAATTCGACTATGCAAAATAGGTTTAGATAACATATGTTTTACAACATCAAAGTGAGACGAAACATACACATCAACATGTTTTATATATTGCTTCAGTTTAGTACAAGAGAAATACAAGCATAAACATAACTTTTCAATCATGTTATACCTAGTTTCTGCATCATTTAAAACTCGACTAAGGTAATAAATGGCTCTTTCGACTCCATTTTCATCCTCCTGAGCTAACATGCTCCCTAGAGTTTTATCTGATGCAGCTATATACAATCTCATACTCTTGTTTCTACAAGGTGGTGAAAGAATTGGAGGGTGGCTTAGGTACTCCTTGATCTTGTCGAAGGCTTCCTGCTGTAATTGCCCCCACTCAAAACCATCTTTGTTAAAACGAAGCAATGGCGAAAAAGCTTGTGTTTTGCCACTCAGGTTGGATATAAACCTTCTTAAGAAGTTGATTTTGCCCAACAATGACTGCAACTCCTTTTTAGTTGATGGCGCTTTCGCCTCCATTATGGCTTTGGTTTTATTCTGATTTATTTCAATCCCTTTCTTGTAGACCACAAAGCCTAAGAAATCCCCTGCCTGCACACAAAAAGTACATTTAAGAGGATTCATTTTAAGACCATATTTTCTCATCCTTTCAAAGGACTGTCGAAGATGGTCAATGTGATTTTTCCCAGAAATAGATTTTATAACAATATCATCAATATAAATTTGCATGAATGTGTCTATAAAATCGTGGAAAATTGAATTCATTGCCCTTTGATAAGTGGCCCCAGCATTTTTGAGACCAAAAGGCATCACTACCCATTCATAGGTGCCTAAGACTCCAGGGCATCTAAAAGCAGTTTTATGAACATCTTCCTCAGCAATGAATATTTGGTTGTAGCCAGAATATCCATCCAGCATACTAAGATATTCATGTCCTGCTGCAGAATCTATTAACATTTCTGCTACTGGCATTGAATATTCATCTTTGGGAGTTGCAGAGTTTAAATCTCTAAAATCAATGCAAACTCTCAAAGACCCATTCTTTTTAATAACAGGTACTATATTAGCCAACCATTCGACATACCTTGCAGTGCGAATGAATTTGCAACGAAGCAGCCTTTCGACTTCCTCTTTGATCTTTGACAATATCTCTGGTGCAAACCGTCTTGGATTTTGCTTGACTGGTTTTTTCCCAAGCGTCATAGGTAACCTGTGTTCGACCAACTCCCTGCTCAAACCAGGCATCTCATCATAATCCCAGGCGAAGCAGTCTTTGAACTCTTTCAACAGCTGAACTACTTCGAATTTTAACTGGGGATCAAGATTGACACTGATGTAGGTAGGCCTTTTGGTTGTCCCTTCACTGAGGTCCACTTCTTCTAAAGGATCTTGTGCTACCATTTTTATATTATTTTCCAACGGATCCTTCTCGAATCCCAAATGCTCATCTTCGTAGATGGCGTCGAGCCTCTGGCTTTGCTCTCCAGTTTCAACCTTATCTGGAGGTTTTGGGTCAAAGTCCTTACCAGGACCTTCTTGATATACTTCAGAAATGGCTTTACCAGCCATATAATCATTGGCGGCTTCCAAAGCCGCTTGTAGTTTTGTTTCGGCCACATAGGCCAAAATTCTTTTCAAAGCGTCGAACTCAGTCATGATCATTGAATTCATCTCCCCACCCTGTGGGCTCTATTGGAGGTGTGCCTAAGCATGGCAATCTTCCTCCTGGTACTTCCCTGTCCCATCTGAAACCTTCAACAGGGTGTAAGTACAACGAATAAAACGTTTCCTTGTCAGGTGTAAACTCAAAATCAGCGGGAGGACATGGAGCAATGTTCGCCAGATGTTTCTCAAATTGCCTACTATCCACATGATTAACAGGCACCTTGAAGTATCCTTGATCAGCTTCAATGTTTTCCACTATCCCATCTGGTCTCCAAATTGTGATTCTCTGATGCATAGATGAGGGTACCGCTCCTATCTCATGAATCCACTCCCTACCCAAGAGTAGATTGTAGTTAGCCTTTGTTTCGACGACCATAAACACTGTTGGTCTGGTAATAGTTGCCACAGTGAGATCCACCTGAATTACTCCTAGAGTGGACCCAACTTTTCCTTCATAGTTTGACAGAACCATGTTGTGGGGCTTAGTATCGGTCTCAAATTTGTTAGACGGTGTGGCTAGTGATCGAGAGGGGGGGGTGAATAGATCACCGCTTGTAAAATACGGTTTTAAAAACCTTAACAGAGTTTTTGAAATATAGCGGAAAGTTTTGGTCCCGAATCGACTTCCGTCTATTCTGAACCGCTACCAAAAAGACCAGACACGCAAGTATGATGCTGGATTTGAATTGATTGATAGAAAACGTTAACACAGAATTTTCTCGCACTAAATGAACTTATCACAAATTCTGATTCCAATGAGTAAATCACAACAAACCATTTTGTCAAACACTTGGCGTGTATGTGTTCTATGATAAACAATAGTGATGTTTCAATAAAAGGTTTTCTTGCTACTATTGTATCACGACACGTAAAACGTACTGCGCCAATTTGTATCACAAAACAGTTAACGAAAACGTAAAGGGAGATAGAGATAGAATACGATACATAGAGATTTGTTAAGGAAGTTCCCCACTGTCGTCCTCGCGTGTGGGTACGTCTCCCTCTCAATTTCAAAAGAAATTGAGACCTTTTCTTATCAATAGTTGCTGAATTCGTTCTTACAAAGGTTACAATACCAAGACAGAATTCTAAATCCCTAGAACTTCTTCTTCTCGTATAGAACCTCGACTTGATCAGAGCTGGATCAAGAATTCCCCGCAAGACTTGCAAACGATTCACCGGTTCCACGACCTGTTTGCGAAACAACCCCGTTTCCAAACTCTACGCTGCGGCTGAATCCGTTCTGCAATCGTGACTAACAAACCCGCAAGAACAGTCCCGTTCTTGAAGGACAAACCAGTAGGTTTTTCCTCGAAACCCCCTTCACTCTTCAACCCAGCTAGATCCTTGATCGTTCCACTGACTCCACAGCTAGATCGTTGATCGTACCACTGAACGTTATCTCGTTGATCCTTCAATCCGAAGAACAAGAATGATTGTGTGTAATTGTTCTTGAATTGAAGAGATTGAGAAGATGATGAAGACGAAGTATCTTTCAGGTTTCTGAATGCTCAATCAATTGCTGCTACAAAGACCTCTATGACTTGTGTATTTTGCAATTTTCACTTGTGAATTCATGTTAAGCCAATACCTGCCACTTTGTATTTATACTAAACAAGACAGAACTGTTAGAATTAAAATTATGCAGAAAAACAGACTTTGGGATCGATCCCAACATCGTATGGATCGATTCCTGACAATTTTTAACTGTTAGGGATTGATCCCAAAATCTATGAATCGATCCCTACTGAAGGTGAACTGAAAAACAGAATTTCCATTAAATCAGGGATCGATGCCAGACACGTATGGATCGATGCCAGACAGTTTTTAACTGTTAGGGATTGATCCCAAAATCCATGAATCGATCCCTACTGAAGGTGAACTGAAAAACAGAATTTCCATTAAATCAGGGATCGATACCAGACACGTATGGATCGATGCCTACTGAACAAATTTAATTCTTTTGATTTCCAATAAAGCAGGGATCGATACCAGACACGTATGGATCGATGCCAAAGGTTATGTATTGATTCAAACCTTATAAAAAGTGTTTCTAACAATCATTTTAAGATGAAAATCACACATATTCACATGTAGAATGAAGCACAACAAATCATACGCGCAATTTGCAATCATACAAAAACAAAACCAAAGTAAAGGATTGTCTCACAAACTCCCCCTTTTTGATGATGGCAAATTGATGTGTGATACTCCCCCTGAGTTTGTGCATACCATTCTGTCATGTTAACATCTTCTATACTTCTCCCCCTTTGTCAACATCAAAAAGAGGAAAGAAACAACAAAGAGAAGAACAAAGTAGCAAACCGCAGCATAAATTGATAACAAAGCTAACAATCACAAAGAAAGAAAGCTTAGAAGAATAAAATCACTCACAAAGAATGACCAATAAAGGGCAAGGAAACCATAAACAAGCAAACGGAAATAAGCAATGAAATACTAGGAAAGTAATGAAAATTACATAAGCCAAACAAATATAGTCAGAATATTCGAAAAATGAAACAACAATTCAAGCAACATGAAATGAAATGCATATGAAATGAAATGCTAATGGGGAAAGTGGCCTCCACAAGACTCCTCGTCATCTTGATTTGGATCTCTGAAGCTAGGTGGAGGCGGAGGAGGAGGCATTTCATCAGGATTGTGTCCCATGAAAGAGTACTGTCTGAATCGGTCCTGAACTTCAGTGCTTCGAAACCTGTCCATAATACCCGGATCTGCACGACAATCGTCCATAAAACCTGTCATTTCATTATAAAAGACTTGATGCCACTTAATCAAGTCAGTGTGCCAAGAGTGCTGATTCTGATACATCCTTGTGTGGTCATCATGCCACTCCCGATGTTCGTTATGCCACTCAGCTTGTTGAACATGCCAAGCTCTTGCTTCCTCATGATTTTGTCTATTTTCTAGCTGCATTTGCTGGAGCATGGTTGTGACATTTACAGAAGTGGAGGTAGCAGCAGAGAAGTGAGGAGGAGGTGGTGGAGCAGGTTCATAGTGGGATGGAGACCACCTTTGTGGCACCCACTCACCCCAACCGGTATTGGCAGCAGCTTCAGGCACTTCTGGTTCATCTACATCCTGCATTTCTTCATCATCTTGATCTTCAACAATAGAAAATCTGTCAGCCGGCTCATCAAAGTTGTAAATCCTTGTCCTTGTTTTGCTTATATAGATATAGAAGCATTCACGCTCCTTATCCCACCGGTATCCCATGTGCGACAAGGTGGAAGAATCAAACTCTTGGGCAGGTGTGGGAGATACAAGAGGAACCAAAGGCACAGTGATGTTCCAGAATTTTATAATCCTCATAATCTGAGAGGCATATCCGAGAGCAACATTTTTGGAACTGTTTCGCACGGAGAATAGACGCTTGACAAAGTAATTGGGCCAATTCAACTTAACCTTCTTTAGCAGAATGTACATGAGATGAGTGCTTGGTCTGTCCAGCCGGGAATGACCACCAGTTGCTGGACGCAATACATGTGATACAATCCAATGAAGTATCCTTGGTACTCGTTTGATCATACCCGTTGTCAGACGTTCATCCTCAGCTATTGGTCGTTCTACTTTAGAGATAGATTGAGTAAATTCCATACTGAAGCGAAATTAAAAAAAAATTGAGTTAAAGTGATAGAGATCGATCCCTAGGTCGTGGTATCGATACATGCGAATGCAAAACAGACTTTTATGACTTTTTTTTTTATGCAGAATGCAATGCCTATGAATCATGTTATGAAAATGATGCTTAAGAATAGTTCTCAATCCAGATATTAATATTCAAACAATAAATGCAAAAGAATTTGCATAAACGAACATAGAGAATTTGTTCTAACATACACAAACACATAGATCCAAAGAGTAGTAAAGAGGATTGATATTACCTTTGTTGATGTACCTTTGTGAAGTATAAGCTCATAACTTCTAAAACACAACTTATCAACCAAGGTGAGGCAAAAATAGAATCTAACAAGCTTAAGATAGTAATGAAGAAAGATCAAGAATCCCTAATTCACGACGAATGTTAAAGAAAGGTTCCGTTGCTAGTGGTTTAGTGAAAATATCAGCGAGTTGATTCTTAGTATCAACATGCTCAAACACAACGTCCTCTTTCTCAACATGGTCGCGAAGAAAGTGATGCCTAATCTCTATGTGTTTAGTGCGTGAGTGTAAAACAGGATTCTTAGTAAGATTTATAGCACTGGTGTTGTCACACTTTATTGGAATGCGTTTGAGTTGAATATCGAAATCTTGTAGTTGTTGCTTCAGCCACAAGATCTGAGCGCAACAGCTACCGGCTGCAACGTACTCAGCCTCAGCAGTTGACAGTGCGACAGACACCTGTTTCTTGCTATGCCAACTGACCAGAGAGTTTGAAAATAAGTGACATGTACCACTAGTACTTTTCCTATCTGATTTGCAGCCAGCAAAATCAGAATCGGAGTAACCTACTAAGCTACAATCGCTTCCTTTTGAATACCAGAGCCCATACTTAGATGTTCCATGAAGATATCTAAATATGCGCTTGACAGCTTTCAAGTGTGACTCTTTAGGATTCGATTGATATCGTGCACACATGCAGACACTAAACATGATGTCAGGTCTAGACGCAGTAAGATACAAGAGAGACCCAATCATACCTCTATACTGTTTGACATCTACACTCTTACCGTGTTCATCTTTATCTAGATATCCGTTGGTAGGCATAGGTGTGTCTATTGATTTTGAGTCGTTCATTCCAAAGCGCTTGAGCAGCTCTCTGCAGTATTTTGTTTGACTCACAGCTGTTCCCTCAACAAGCTGCTTTATTTGGAGACCGAGGAAGAAATTAAGCTCCCCCATAAGACTCATTTCAAATTCACCCTGCATAACTTTTGAAAACTCTTCGACCAAGTGTATGTTAGTTGAACCAAAAATTATATCGTCTACATAAACTTGAACTAAAAGAATGTGTTTTCCTTTGTGCTTAATGAAGAGGGTGGTATCCACTTTACCTCTTGAATATCCATGATCAAGTAGAAATTTGCTAAGTCTTTCATACCAAACCCGGGGGGCTTGCTTAAGACCGTACAAAGCTCGTTTTAATTTATAAACATAATCTGGATATTCAGCATTCTCAAAACCAGGAGGTTGTGAGACGTATACCTCTTCATTTAGGACACCATTTAGAAACGCACTCTTTACGTCCATTTGGTAAAGCTTAAAATCTCTAGAACACGCATAAGCGAGCAAGAGACGTATAGCCTCAAGGCGAGCAACTGGAGCATAAGTTTCCTCATAGTCTATGCCCTCCTCTTGGTTATAGCCTTGTGCTACTAAACGTGCCTTGTTCCGAGTTATCACTCCACTTTCATCAAGCTTATTCCTAAAAACCCACTTAGTACCTATGATATGATGTTCTCGCGGACGCGGGACAAGTTCCCAAACGTCATTTCTTTTAAATTGATTAAGCTCTTCTTGCATGGCCATTAGCCAAAATTCATCAATCAAGGCTTCTTTGGCATTTTTAGGTTCCACTTGTGAAACAAAGGCGAAGTGAGAACAAAAATTACTTATCTTAGAACGAGTCATGACTCCCTTTGAAATGTCTCCCAAGATGTTGTCAATGGGATGGTCTTTTGAAGATTTCCAAGCTGGTGGAAGGTCATTCACATCAGCTGTCCTTTCTTCCTTATCTTTTTCATGACAAGTATCTTCCTCCTTCTCAATGGGAGCTGTCTTGGATTGATCAGTTTCCGCAACAGCTTCCTTGAGTATGTCTTCTGTAGATACACCTGCGTCATCAAAAGAAATACCTTTGCCGACATTTTTCGGATAAGACTCATCAAAGGAAACATGGACAGATTCTTCAACAGTAAGTAAACGCTTATTATACACTCTATATGCTTTACTTGATTGTGAATAACCAAGAAAAATACCTTCATCCGCTTTTGCATCAAACTTCCCAAGTTTTTCCTTACCATTATTCAAAACAAAACACTTACAACCGAATACGTGAAGATGTGATAAGTTTGGCTTTCTTCCTTTTAAAAGCTCATAAGGGGTTTTATTTAACATAGGGCGAATTAGAATCCTGTTTAGAACATAACAGGCTGTGCTAACAGCATCAGCCCAAAAATATTTTGGCAATCCACCCTCATTTAGCATTGTTCTTGCCAGCTCTTCTAAAACGCGATTTTTGCGCTCCACAACGCCATTCTGTTGTGGAGTTCGAGGAGCTGAAAAGTTATGCTCAATACCATACTTATCACAGTACTTATCAAAGAGATAGTTTTGAAATTCTCCTCCATGATCGCTTCGAATTGTAACTATTTTAGAATTCATTTTATTTTGGGACAGTTTTGTAAAATTCTTAAAAGCAGAAAAAGTTTCATCTTTGCTATGAAGGAATATAGTCCAAGTAAATCTAGAGTAGTCATCAACAATTACAAAACCATAATAGTTTCCACCTAAGCTCTTTGTCCTAGACGGACCAAAGAGATCCATATGGAGAAGCTCAAGAGGTCGTGAAGTTGAAATTACATTTTTGGATTTAAAAGAGACCCTTGTTTGCTTTCCCATTTGGCATGCATCACATAGGTGGTCTTTTGAAAACTTTATTTTTGGAAGACCGACTACTAGATCCTTAGATACAACCTTGTTAAGCAAATCGAAATTAACAAGCGCTAAACGTCTATGCCAAAGCCAAGAATCATCATTCAAGGTAACTAGACATTTAGTGCTTGTTAAAGATACATCACAAAGATCAAGCATATAGATATTGTTTACTCTAACACCCTTAAACACAACATTATTTTCATCATGTTCAATTATGCAACAAGTTTTTGTAAAAGAAACTTTGTAACCCTTGTCACACAATTGACTTATGCTTAACAAATTGTGTTTAAGTCCCTCTACAAGATTGACATCAGAAATGGTAGTGGTAGAGGGGTTACCTATACTACCTTTGCCAAGTATAGCTCCTTTGTTATTGTCTCCATAAGTAACATATTCCTTTTTCTTTGCTTTGAAGTCTATAAAAAGCGATATGTCACCGGTCATGTGCCTTGAGCAGCCGCTATCTAGGAACCATCTCCTATCTTCGGATGCAAGGCACTCTTCCTACAATATCAAAAGAGAGTGGTTGGTACCCAATTTTCATTGGGTCCAAAGGGGTAAGTGGTAACATGGTTGCCTTTTGGCTTCCATTGATAGATGCCTTTAGGAACAAGAAACCTCCTAAACTTGCATTTCTCAATGGTGTGGCCAGCACGACAACAATAATGACATAAACCATGATGATGCAATTGTTTAGTTTTGTTCATTGAATCCTTTGGAGTAAAAGAGTATTTTGCATATGGAGGATTCAATGACTTCTTAAACAATCTAGTATCAACGACGTAAGTCACCTTGGGTTGTAAAGCTTTTTCCAATTTGACTTTAAGAGTATTAACCTCTCGTTGCCAAATATGACAAGCTTCACAATACCTAACTTTACTACATCCGTTAACATCAATATCTTTTGAATTTTCTGCAATACTAGCCTTCAAGCTTTCTAAATCTTTTTCAGCTTTGTATACTTTACCTTCCAAGAATGAAAAAATTTGTTTATCGGAAGATAATCTTTTGAAAGCATCTACAGCTTCGTTATGCAGTTTTTCAAAAGCGATTTTCAGTTCAGAAAAAGACATAGAGGAGACATTATTATAGTAGGCTTGTTTTACCTTCTTTTCTTCTTGTTTCTTCTTGTAGTAGGCATGGTCTTTGATGTGAGCCATAAGACATAGGTTTGCGGTTTCATCACTATCACTTGAACTTTGTGAGCTTGATGAATCGCTATCGCTTTCCCATGCTATATAAGCTCTCCTTTGTTTGCTGTACCGTTTAGGTGAATCCTTCCCTTTATCCTTTTTCTTCATAGGACATTCTGTTTTGTAATGTCCAGATTTGCCACAATTGAAACAAGATCCTCTACCTTTATGCTTCTTGTTCTCTTCCTGTTTTGACTCACTAGATTGTCTTCTAAACTTCATGAGGTTTTTGTCGGAATGCTTGTATCCATTCCTTCGAATGAATCTATTGTATCTCCTTACAAAAAGTCCCATTTCTTCATCATCCGAATCTTTGTCACTACTTGAATCATTGTCACTTTGCTATTTTCTTGAGGACTTAGTGCTAGAGGCCACAAGAGCAATTGGTTTCTTCTCACCCTCTTTGTCTTTCTTCTTCTCTTTCTCCTTCTTACTTTTGTTCTCATACTTTTCAAGACTTTCTAGAGCTTGCTGATGTTCTTCCAGCTTTCCAAAAAGTGTTGTAATCGTAAGAGTCGTCAAGTCGTTGGCTTCCTTGATAGCTGTCACTTTAGGTTGCCATTCCCTGCTAAGACATCTCAGAATTTTGTTAGTAGCTACCTCATTGGAAACAGGTTTTCCAAGTGTATTTAATCGATTTGTAAGATGAGTAAACCTCTTTTGCATGTCGGAGATAGATTCTCCATTTTTCATGCGAAAGAGCTCAAACTCTTGATTAAGTGTGTTAATGCGGGACTGTTTCACTTCAGTAGTACCCTCATGGGCGATTTCTAAAGCGTCCCACATCTCCTTAGCAGTCGTGCAATGGGATACTCGATAATACTCATCAACACCAAGTGCTGAAATTAGTATATTTCGAGCTTTCCAATCACTCGACCACTTTTTCTCATCTTTCTCAGTCCAATCAGCTTCTGGTTTAGGTACTATGGCGCCAGCCTCATTGGTCATGGTTATTTGAAAAGGACCATTCTCAATGGCTGTCCATACTAGCCTATCCACAGAATTTATATGAACTCGCATGCAGTCTTTCCAGTAGCCGTAGTTTTCTCCGTTAAAGACGGGAGCTCTATTGTACGCCCCCTTTGGTTCAGAATCCATATCGTTACAGGCAGCCACAGAGCACCAGCGAACCGGCGCTCTGATACCACTGTTAGACGGTGTGGCTAGTGATCGAGAGGGGGGGGGGGGTGAATAGATCACCGCTTGTAAAATACGGTTTTAAAAACCTTAACAGAGTTTTTGAAATATAGCGGAAAGTTTTGGTCCCGAATCGACTTCCGTCTATTCTGAACCGCTACCAAAAAGACCAGACACGCAAGTATGATGCTGGATTTGAATTGATTGATAGAAAACGTTAACACAGAATTTTCTCGCACTAAATGCACTTATCACAAATTCTGATTCCAATGAGTAAATCACAACAAACCGTTTTGTCAAACACTTGGCGTGTATGTGTTCTATGATAAACAATAGTGATGTTTCAATAAAAGGTTTTCTTGCCACTATTGTATCACGACACGTAAAATGTACTGCGCCAATTTGTATCACAAAACAGTTAACGAAAACGTAAAGGGAGATAGAGATAGAATACGATACACAGAGATTTGTTAAGGAAGTTCCCCACTGTCGTCCTCGCGTGTGGGTACGTCTCCCTCTCAATTTCAAAAGAAATTGAGACCTTTTCTTATCAATAGTTGCTGAATTCGTTCTTACAAAGGTTACAATACCAAGACAGAATTCTAAATCCCTAGAACTTCTTCTTCTCGTATAGAACCTCGACTTGATCAGAGCTGGATCAAGAATTCCCCGCAAGACTTGCAAACGATTCACCGGTTCCACGACCTGTTTGCGAAACAACCCCGTTTCCAAACCCTACGCTGCGGCTGAATCCGTTCTGCAATCGTGACTAACAAACCCGCAAGAACAGTCCCGTTCTTGAAGGACAAACCAGTAGGTTTTTCCTCGAAACCCCCTTCACTCTTCAACCCAGCTAGATCCTTGATCGTTCCACTGACTCCACAGCTAGATCGTTGATCGTACCACTGAACGTTATCTCGTTGATCCTTCAATCCGAAGAACAAGAATGATTGTGTGTAATTGTTCTTGAATTGAAGAGATTGAGAAGATGATGAAGACGAAGTATCTTTCAGGTTTCTGAATGCTCAATCAATTGCTGCTACAAAGACCTCTATGACTTGTGTATTTTGCAATTTTCACTTGTGAATTCATGTTAAGCCAATACCTGCCACTTTGTATTTATACTAAACAAGACAAAACTGTTAGAATTAAAATTATGCAGAAAAACAGACTTTGGGATCGATCCCAACATCGTATGGATCGATTCCTGACAATTTTTAACTGTTAGGGATTGATCCCAAAATCTATGAATCGATCCCTACTGAAGGTGAACTGAAAAACAGAATTTCCATTAAATCAGGGATCGATGCCAGACACGTATGGATCGATGCCAGACAGTTTTTAACTGTTAGGGATTGATCCCAAAATCCATGAATCGATCCCTACTGAAGGTGAACTGAAAAACAGAATTTCCATTAAATCAGGGATCGATACCAGACACGTATGGATCGATGCCTACTGAACAAATTTAATTCTTTTGATTTCCAATAAAGCAGGGATCGATACCAGACACGTATGGATCGATGCCAAAGGTTATGTATTGATTCAAACCTTATAAAAAGTGTTTCTAACAATCATTTTAAGATGAAAATCACACATATTCACATGTAGAATGAAGCACAACAAATCATACGCGCAATTTGCAATCATACAAAAACAAAACCAAAGTAAAGGATTGTCTCACAAAATTTTCCAATCCTGCTTAGCAAAAATCTTGGCATCAAATTAACCGTTGCACCACAGTCTACCAAAATTTTGTTGACAGGGACGTTCTCTACTTTTCCAGTAATGTAAAGAGGCTTCAAATGACCCTTCATTTCCTCTGTGGGACGTTTAAAGAAAGTATTATGTTCTTCGACGCACCCATTGTTCATGATGTAATAGCACACAGGCTTATGTGCCATCATTTCCAATCAGAAGTTTGGTCTAAGTCTTCGACCTTTGAGACTTGACCAAATTCTCTTGGCATCACTGACACCACATTTACCAGAATGTCTAGGGAAGCCGCTGACTCATTGTCGAAGTTATCAGTCATATCCTCATCCTCTTCGACCTTCTTTTCTGGCTGAATAGTGAACAACTTTTGTCGTGTGGGCATCTTCTCCATTGCCCCAGCTTGATTATCCACATTGGTGCTTGATTCTCCTTGCACCTGGGCCTCCCTGACAGCCTTTCGTCTGCGCTGCTCTCTTCGCCATTGCGATCTAGACATGGGGTTTTTACCCTTGTAATTCTGAGAAATATACGTTGATTTATTTGTGGTGTGATTCTCTTTTCTGTACCCAAATAACGAACCTCTTTCCACATCAAACTTCTCCCATTTTTTCTTCTGTCCTCTCCCTTCGACAGGCTTGATCCAACTACCCGTTGGCACATTCGCAGCTGGTTTGAACGTACTTGGCCTAATTCCTGGTGTTTGGTTTTTTAGCCCTGTCGAAAGTCGCCTATGGTAAAAACCTTTGTGCCCTTTGTTCACCTTCTGCCCCCAGCTTTCACCAGCCTTCTTAACACCTTCTAGCTTGTGGGCAGCTTTTTCATCAAAAATGGCGCTGCACCTGGGACACAGCATTACTCCAGAGCCTTTTTTCTGGCAACGATGCAAGAAGTCCACGATTGTCTCTTCTGGCTTAAGATAAGCCGTTTTGTTGCGCTTCTCTTGCTCATCTACCTGACTCACTTGTTCGTCTCTTCGATCTGTGATTTCGACCATGTTGACATCCATTCTATCCTTTAGGTGCATCTTGGAGAAACGAGCTTCCAGACTCTTAGTGGTCTTTGCCAAGCAGCTACCACCTACTGCTGCCTTTGCAGCTCTTTGGGAAGCTTTTTGCCAAGCAGCTTTCTCAGCCTCAAGCATCTCCTCAGCATTGACTATCTCGACATCAGGAGATGTCTTGAAAAAATTTTCAGCAGCCATACATATCCAGTTTTCCACCAGACAGCCATCCATGTCTAGCATCTCTCCTACCAAGAGCATGTCATCTTCCAATTCCTTAACAACCTGAATTTTGGGGGCATTTCTGCCCATAACCTCATTTGTGTCGACACTATCTAAGCTAGAATCAGATTCTCTAGCCAACTCGACCATGTTAATGCCTTCATTGGCATTTATCTTCCACCCACTCACGGTCATATCCAAAACTTTAGCAGCATTATGTATTTCAACAAACTTATCAGCAGTTTCTTTGGTTACCAACATTAGACTGGTACCATCAACATTTAAGCCGCTTGCATCCTTACTAGAACCTTCAATTATCACAGAGCTAGTGGCGAAGTCTTCAGTAACCTCCACCATGTTGACTGACTCATCGAATCCCTATGTGGCCTCCACCATCTGAACCTCGTGAGGCTCTATGTAGTTAGCCTCTGTAATTTGCAATGGGTTAGAGTCAATCTTCATCTAGGCTTTGCTTTTGTCACCAAACTTCAGCCTTCCTTCTTGGATAGCATTTTGCACCAAATCCCTGAAAAGAAAACATTGAGAAGTTTTATGACCCAAAAAATTATGGTACTTACAAAAACCTCTTTTCTTTCTTTGTTCTAAAGGTGGCGTTTTAGCGCCAGCGGGCACTATCATTTGCACATCCTTAACTAACAAATCAAAAATTTCGTCACATTTAGTGACGTCGAACGTATATGTTTTCTTAGGAAATTTGTCGTTAGATTCGACAGGATTTTTTCCTTCTGAAGGAGCTAATAATTTGCAGGCATAAGGTGGACCTTGCTTTAACTCAGCAACGTCAACCTCATTTCCGTCGAAATAAGATGGTTCACCATACAGATTCTCCACATCTTCATTGCATTCGACAAAGGCTACTTTTTTACCCCTGCTGAATTTAGCCTTCTCTTCTTTTAGCCTTTCTAGTTGTCGAACCCTATCAGCCAACTGGGCCATATCTCTAAGATATTGGGTATCTAATTTCTTCCTAATTGAATAATCGAGACCCCCAGCAGCCATTTCGACCAACTCATGTTCTGGCACTTGAGTAAAGCACCTGGCTTTAAGAAGTCGAAACCTATTCAGGTAATCATCAATTGGCTCAGTAACTTTGTGTTTGATGCTAGCCAATTCTTTCAGACTAATCTTAGTTGGCCCCATGTAGAACTGTTCATGAAACGAACGTTCTAGTTGGGTCCAGTTATATATGGAATTTGGAGGCAAAGTAGTAAACCATGTGAAGGCATTCTTGGTAAGGGAACTTGGGAAATATTTGATCCTAAGGCTTTCGTCAGCTTCAATTTCGCCTGCTTCGATCAAATATCTAGCCACATGTTCGACAATAGACTCAGTAGTATCTCCTGAAACCTTGCTGAATTTTGGAACCTTCATCCTAGGGGGCAGTTCCGCTTGGAGAATGTAATCCATTATAGGCGAAGTATAATTTGGCCCGGCGAAGCCAAAATTCATACCATTTCTGGTCATTATCCTTTCAACCATGGCTGCAAGATTATTTTCTTCTGCTTGATTTTGGTGTCGAACCTGTCTAAGTAGTTGATCTGCGTTTTGGTTCCTGTTCACCATTACTACTGGTTCTTCCTCCATCTGGTAAGGTACCTGGTTTCTTGGTGGTTCGACTCTAAAATGATCAATCATTTCTTGATCCTCCAAATTTGCCTCAGGTATCTGACGTGGATGACGTCTTGGGATATCTTCGACAAAAGTTGCTCTTCGATCTACCACTGGTACTCCCATGAAATCAGCCATGCGTGCCACTTGTGTAGCCAATTGTTGGTTAGTTTGTGTCGTATTTTGAATCAAAGGTTGAAAAACTTCTCCCATTGTTTGAGACAACGTATGTACCATTTGCATGTTACTTTCATCCATCTGCTGTCTCAAACAATTTATGGATGTATTTGTAAGGCTAGGCGTTTGAACAGAGTAACCAACACCTATATTCTGGTTGTTTCGCCCTCCTGATCCTGACCCTTGCAGTGGCGAAGACACAACAGTTTCTGAAAATACAGGTGGAGCATTCTGCAGATTTTGCATCATTGATGTAGGCATACCATAAGGTTGACTTCTTGACCCTGGATGTGGAAAACATGGAGGAGGAACATGCCTGTACATTGAATTTCCTCCTGGGGGTGTTGGTGAATTAGAACTTTGTGGTCCTATGTACTCCAACACAGGTTGAGTATATGATTTTGTATATGTTGATCCTGGCTCAGACACTACTAATGGAAGTGACGCCTGTCCTCCTGTCGAAGACACTGGTGATGGTGTGCTTTGAGACCCCATACTGCTACTTGACTGAGTGTTCGAAATACTCCCTTGAGGATCAACTTGTTGGTTGGCATTGGTTGCCATTTTCTTAGTGTATCTTCTCTTTGGTATTCCTTCGTTTGCTGTGGCTAACTTCCCATTTCTCAATAACATACAACGAAAGTACTTCTTCACCAAGAATGACAAGGTTGACAAAAAGGTATAACTTAGCACTGGGTCCCACCAGGTGTGCCAATTTGTTTACTGTGAATTTTGGTAAACAACCTCTGGTCTATCAATCTAAATGTAAATTGATTAACTTGCAGGATCGACCACACAAATCCTAGGACATGTGCTAAATTTGAGAGACAAGTGTAAACTAAAGAAAATGTAAACTGTTCGACAATGCTGAAAATAAAGTCTAGCTGAACTCCACGTTCGACTATGTGCAATAAAGTAAAGTAAAGACTTGAAATTTAAAGGGATGCAAGTAAAGGGTGCAGAAATTAAAGGCGTCAAAACAAATAACAATAAGTAAAAAGCTTTGAAAGTAAAATACAACGAACTCCACATTCTTGGAAAGTAAAGGCTGGGATAATAAAAGTGTTGTCAAAAGTAAAGTGCAGAAAAGTAAAAGACTTTGAAAAGTAAAGGCTTGAAGATTAAACGTTTGAATGTAAAGGTGCAGTCGAAGGTAAAACACAGGAAGTTTAAATGGCTTTGAAAGTAGATTTGGCATGGAAGATAAAGTTCAAGAAACTGTAAAGGCATGGAAAGTAAATGGCTGAATCTTAAACATGCTGAAGATAAATTATATTTATGAAGAAAATGGTGTTACATTACGTACATTCTCACGAACTCGTTTCTCTACACGCGGGTACTTTGAGTTTCTTAGAGTAACTTGTACAAAAATATGAACACCTCTTTTACATAGAACTAACTCCTATTTATAGTGCTAGGAAATAACTACTAAGTGGTGGTTACTGCTTCGAACGTGTTGATTTTGGCGCCTTCCCCTTGATCTCAAATGTTCCCATGTTCACAACTGCTCTTATTTAAATTTCAAATATTGGAAATTCCCTCCAACCTTAACATAACCACTGTAGCGCTTGTTACTACATTCTCATGGTCGAAACCCTTTCAGCACTTAGCCATTTTTGAGGTTCCTACACCTCTATTCGACTCAGGCCTCTCCAAAACTAGGTCGAAGCCTTCTTAAAAATAATTTTTTAACATAAAATAGCTTTGATTTTGTCTAGCGTCGAAATTGAGGGTTAACACCTTTTTAACAAAATCAACTGGGCTTCTCCTTGAGCTATAAGACCCATCTTTATTCATTTTCAAACTCTTTGGGCCTCTAATAGAGTGTAAGACCCAACCCCTTTTTAAAACCCAAATGATTTGGGCCTCAGATGTTGTATAAGACCCAATGTGTTTTAAAAAACCTCGGCGCGATCGCCGTTTTCAAACAAATAACCCTGGGCCTCTCCTTGAGTTGTAAGTCCCATCGCTTGTACAAAAATAAACTTTGGGCCTCTAATAGAGTGTAAGACCCATCCCCTTGTACATAAAACTTTTTGGGCCTCATATATTCTATAAGTCCCTCTGTACAGTTTTCAAGACAACGACGCGATCATCGTTAAAACTTGGGCCTCTCCTTGAGCTGTAAGCCCCAAAAATCTTTTCAAAGCACTTTCTCCTTTGATTTTGAATTCAAATATATGTTGTTATCAAAACTTTCTTTAATTTCTTTGTTGAACAACTAACAAAACAGCATGGAAGCTCTACAACGGGTAAGTATTTATCCGCTTTCATTTATCGCTTCCATACGTATATAACTGTATTGTGGGGCTGTTTCACTGTAAGTCTTCTTTCAGATCCTTTTATATACTTGTCATATATCAACTGTGTAATACTAGTATAGTTATTTAGATTTTTCCCCGACAACTACGTCTAGAACTAGGTAAAACCTGTTGGTCACTCTCGAATACAAACAAAACTAGATCCCCCATAGGATTCCAGATACAGTCTTCCCTTCTCTTGGGGTTAAACAATATGGAACAAAGAGAAAGGCAGTATTCTCGGTGAACCTTTTCTCAGACTGTCATCCTTAGAAATTGTCAAAGAAACTCTACTCCCCAGAGTTGATCTATTCTCCGTGAATAGCATCTCTTGAGTTTCTTCCAAATTCTCGAACTTTCCTGGAATGATCTCTTCTCTGTGAATTACATTTCTTGAATTTCTCTTGGTTTGGGGACCCACAGGCTTCCTAAAAGCATCCCCGCCTCTTCTTGGGCGTTGTACAAGGACCCTTCGGCTTCTTAGAAGTTCTCATGCCTTCTCTTGGGCTTAATACAAGGACCCTGAAGACCTCTTACAGGTATAGGAACATAACTTAGTCATCATTCGTTAGAGCTGTCTTTCTAAAAAGAGTCAACACTCTCAGACCAATTTTAGGGTTGAGACTCATCCCTTAAAACGATTCGGCCTCCTCTTGGGCATCATACAAAAGATAAAACTCTACCAATAGGCTTGGACAGTCTAAACATCCTTGAGTCTCAAAGACATTCTCAAGTCACCTTTCAAACATAGGAGAAACCCCGAATTTTGGATTAATCTCCAGCCGAGTTAAAACTTTGCGGGTTCTAAAACCCCGTTCTTCTCCCAAAATTCCCCAACCCGGGTCAGTTTAACAATATCTCAAACCAGAGCGTCAAGGTTTCTGATCTATCAATTCCTTTTGCATTCCCCTGCAAGGATTGATTCCCTTCTTGGACCTGCCTCGGGATCTCCAGAATCCCCGGCAGAAGTATAGCCTCCTCTTAGGCTTTATATAATGATCCTTCCTCAGCAAAGTCAGCCTCCTCTTGGGCTTTGTACAATGATTCCCCCTAGCGGAGTTAACCTTTTCAGACTCTCTTGTTGAGTCCATCACTTTTCAAGACTCTCTTGTTGAGTCACTTTCCTTTTAGCCTCTATCTCGGGCTTCGTACGAGACAGCAAATCACTCTCTTGTTAAGTATAAAAGACTCTCTTATTGAGTCAATCAACTTGTCAGACTCTCTTGTTGAGTCAACCTTTTTATCCTCCGTCTTGGGCTTCGTATAAGACAGATAAAGGTACTCTCTTGTTGAGTCCAACCCTTTTTTAGCCTCCGTCTTGGGCTTCTTACAAGACATATAAAAGACTCTCTTGTTGAGTCAATCAACTTGTCCGACTCTCTTGTTGAGTCAACCTTTTTAGCCTCCGTCTTAGGCTTCGTACAAGACATATAAAAGCACTCTCTTGTTGAGTCAGCCACTTGTTAGTATTCTCTTGTTGAGTAAACCCTTTTAGCCTCTATCTCGGGCTTCGTACGAGACAAATAATAAACGCCCTCTTGTTGGGTCAATAGCCTCCTCTTAGGCTTTGTATAGAGAAATCCCTGGTTGAGTCAATAAACCTTTTAGCATCAAATTTGTTCTTTAATAAATGCATACGAACATCAACAGTTCCTCTTTAGAGATGACAAGTTCTCTCTCAGTCAAACCTTTTAGCTTCAATCTTGGGCTTTGAACAAGACACAAAAAACCCTTCGGCTTCATATCTTGGGCTTTGAACAAGATACAAATACCCTTTTAGCTTTAATCTTGGGCTTTGAACAAGACACCGAAACATCTTTTTCCTCCCTTAAAATAGGAGGGAACTACGATCACTCTGATTTCCCTGTTTCGTTAAACAGGAATACGTAGGTATAAGATTGCGAAATCTTAGCGAGCATACTAATAAAAAACTTAAAGTTCAGTACATCCATACATCAATCAAAAAGCATCAGACCTAACACCTTACCAAAAGCCTCGCAAATAGTCCAGACACTGTATTCTTAAGCAAAATAACCTAAGACAGACCCTCCTATTTTGATAGCATCTGTAAACTAACAGTCATCTGTTTAAGCTCAGTATGTAAGCAGGGTTAATTGGAGACGTTTATTTCCCTTCCTTAATCAGCTTCACAGGATAAAAAAATGAATTGAACTGTAGTACCAAAGCAATTGTGATTCGAAACCATAAAAATCACGCTACAGAAGAATGGCTACCACAGTGGAAGGCATTTCTCTCTCACAGTCTTAGGTAGAAAGCCTTGATTTCACAAGGCACCACATAAATGACAACTCTGCTGGGGAGTCATTGTCTGTATAGGATCATAGGACTAGAGGTCTAGGATGTTAGGATAAATATATATACTACTTTTCCTAATTGATATTTGGGTTTATCTTTCTGCTAATGGGAATGCGTGTGATGTCGCATCTGGAAAGATTGAGTATACACCTAAGATAAGTGATGGCACTAGACGGGTAATCTTACAGGGAGTGACTCCCAAATAAGAGGTCCCGGTCGACCATCGAATCAGTGGAGATGCCCTTTGTGGATTCAATGCCTATACGACTTCGGTTGTTGAAAGCAGATTGTTCGATTGGGTTATCTGAGAAGCTGAGGATTTTAGTAGACTTAAACTATTTTGTAGTGCGGAAGCTATCGGAAATAGTTGTCACGCGATACTACCCTCATTTGAGATTACTCTAAGAAGATACATCTCGCTTGGTGATCCGCTTGCTGTTGTTATCCCAAGAGGGGTCAGTGATTTTGAGGACAGGTACAAAAATCACCAGTATAACCTTTGGGGATGGGTAGAGCCTTGACTTCATGACACCGACCCTTTGACCCCATGTTTTTTCTATGTTTTTGTATGCTGCATTCATACATTCATTTAAAATACATTAAAACAAAGAAAAAATTCTCTTCTAGTCTCTCCTTTTCAAATTAAACTAAGACAATGATTGCAAATGTCAGAGAAAGATTGCATTATGGATTTCGGTAGAAGGAAGACTCACAAGTAAACCTTCAAGGTTCCAAAACTAGAGGATTTAAGGGGGTTGGAAAGGATGATAACCAACCCTGAGGCTTTCAGAGCTAAGTATGGAGGACAGTTGTCTCTGTTAAGGGTCCATGTAATTGAAGGAATCCTGTCCACGCTAATCCAATTCTACGATTCGGTCTATCACTGTTTCACATTCCCAGATTATCAGCTAGCACCAACACTGGAGGAGTACTCTCACCTGACTGATTTAGCTATCACTGATCAAGCTCCCTTTTCTGGACTGGAAGAAATTCCAAAGAATCAAACCATTGCAAGAGCAATCTATTTGGACGAGTCAGAAGTTAGGACTCACATGATCATTAAGGGTGGTATCCAGGGTTTGCCAGCCCAGTTCTTAATAAAGAAAGCTTTGTACTTTGCTAGTATAGGGAACATGGCCGCTTTCGAAAGCACCTTTGTTTTGCTTACCTACGGGTTATTTCTGTTTCTCAACATTGATAACTTCGTTGATATCAATGACATTAAGATTTGTCTAATTAGAAACCCTGTATCGACCCTGCTTGCAGATGCTTATCAATCTGTACACTTAAGGAATTTGTACAGCGGAGGAATGATCACATGCTGTGTACCCCTGCTATACAAATTGTTCATTTCCCATTTGCCAAAGTCTGCTACATTTTGGGATCAAAAGAGTACTTTACGTTGGTCGCAGAGAATCGTGTCTCTTACCAACTCTGACATCGATTGGTACAATCGAATCTATGACGGGATCAAAATCATTGACCGTTGTGGAAACTTCCCAAATGTACCCCTCATAGGAACTAAGGGAGGAATCAATTATCATCCAGTTTTAGTTCGTCATCAACTCGGATACCCGATGAGGTATGTCTCGCGTAATGCTCATCTGGAAGGTCTTTTCTTCAAGGAAGGAGAAAATGATAGAGCACTAAAGACAGAAATAGTGCATGCCTGGGAACACGTTCATAGAAAAGGACGAGAGTCTCTAGAAAAACCAGACTGTGTCTCGGTGGAACCTTATCTCCACTGGGTACAAAGTAGAGCTCTCAAGCTGAGGATGCCTTACCCTCATCAAGAAGTTCTTCCATTAAGGGACCCTGTCCTTTATTTTATGTCTGATACGGAAAAACTTCAGGTTACTCTCAACAAAGTTCAAGAGGAGAAGGAGTCTTGGAAGAAAAAGTATCGTATTCTCAATGTGGAGTGTAAGAAAATACATCAACTATTGAAAGACAAAGATGCTCTGATCGAGATTTTAGAGCAACATGCTGTAGAGAATCAAGAAGACCAAAGGAATTTGCTCGCTCCTTTCACTTGGCAAAGGAATGACAACCCGACAACGGCTCAAGAGCCCCGGTCAAAGAAAAGGAAAGTACCAGAACCAACACCTGAGCTCTCCTCAGAGAGGACTCGGGACCCATAAGTTTAGATTTCCTGTTACAGCACTATGTAAATTACTGTATTTCCATTTCCGCAATCTTTGAATTCAATAAAACGGGATTTCCCCACTGTTTGATATTTGTAATCCAATTGTCGAAGTTTACTTTGAATAACAAAAAAAACTAAATATAATCATTGCATATCATTCATCATTCTCGCATAAACGCATTCTTCTTCCCTGCGAATCTCACATCTGTGTCTTGATTCTAGCGTCAAACTATCTCATTCGTACAATACTTGGGCCAACATTCAAAAGAAAATGGATAATCTCGAGGAAGATAACAGAGAGCTGAGAGAAGAAATCGACGCTTTGAGAGAGGATCTGAGAAAACTTCACGGTGACATGCAAGCTCTGGTAACAACTCAGAGGCAACAACAACAAACTGTGATCTCAGAGATCATATCGACGCCCATAGTGGAAAAGTATGACCCTCGATATACCATGCCTAAAGATCGTCCCTGGGGCATGCCACTCAACTATATCCCGGAAGGATATATTTCGCCGATCACTGAAGATCCGGAAACCGCAGCAGGATCCACTGGGCCTGAAGGTTACAAACTTCGGGAAAGCGAAGATGCTAGGGGCATGACAACAACTCCTGAAGGTTACAAACTTCGGGAGGTGCCAAGAGTCTCTGTCGTAATGACTATACCACCACCCGTGGTACACACTGTCCCGGAAGGACAGATTCCACAGATACCTTCCGGTGGAAACGAAAGTATGGATAACAAGATGAAGGAGTTCCAAGAACAGTTTTTGGAAATACAGAAGAAACTGTAAGCCATTTGCGGTCAGGATCTATTTGGAAAAGACGCCGCAGACCTTTGTCTGGTCCCCAATGTGAAAGTTCCGCACAAGTTCAAAGTGCCTGAATTTGAAAAGTACAAGGGTAACTCTTGCCCTCAAAGCCATTTGGTGATGTACGCTCAGAGGATGTCAACACAGATAGAAAACCACCAGCTACTGATCCACTATTTCCAGGATAGTTTAACCGGTGCTACACTCAAGTGGTACATGGGTTTAAACCACACTAAGATCGCTACTTTCAGAGATCTTGGCGCTGCCTTCGTTCAACAATATAAGTATAACCTGGACATGGCGCCGGACAGAGATCAACTCAGAGCCATGTCGCAGAAGGACAAGGAAACCTTTAAGGAATATGCTCAGAGATGGTGTGAAATTGCCGCCCAGATTTGTCCGCCTCTCGAGGAAAAAGAGATGGCAAAGATCTTCTTGAAAACCTTTAGCTTATTTTACTACGACAGAATGGTTGCCAGTGCGCCCAGTGACTTCACTGAAATGGTAGGCATGGGAGTTCGTCTTGAGGAAGCAATTCGAGAAGGACGTTTAGTAAAAGACGTTGGACCATCAAGCAGTACTAAAAGATACGGTAGTGCTCTCCCTAAGAAAAAGAAGCAGGATATTGGGAATATCTCTCTCGGAAAACAAAGGCGACGATACCAACCAGTAGCAGCTGTAACTCCTGCTATCAATCCTGCGCCTGTTCCAACGTATCAACCTCAGGTTGCGCAAAGCCAACCGAATCAACAGCAATATCAGTAAAGGACACAACAGCCTCTTCAACAAGCTCGTCCTCCGTACAACAAGAACCGTACAACGCGACCACCAGGGTTCGACCCTATACCGATGTTGTACGCAGAATTGTTTCCACTCTTGCTGGTCAAGGGACACGTCCAAACCAGGTCTCCTCTTATAGTGCCGGAGAATCCGCCTTTTTGGTTTAAAGCGGATCAAACTTTCCCTTACCATAAAGGAGGACCAGGGCATAACATAGAAAACTGTCTCAGTTTCAAATCTGATGTGCAAAAGCTTGTTAGGAGCGGGGTCTTATCTTTCAAAGATACGAATCCGAATGTTCTCACGAACCCGTTGCCTCAACACAAGAAAGCTGCAGTAAATTTGATAGAAGGAGAGTCTGACAATAGCTATCAAATTCATGATGTACTCTTATTGAGGACCAATCTGGTCAAGATGCATCGCAGACAGAGCGGGTATGGCCATATACCACCTCACAATTATCACCAGTGTGATATCTGCTCTAAAGACAATCAAGGATGTTCTGTGGTGCAATCTGCTCTACAGGAACAATTGGATCTCGGGTGGATCAAAGAGCATCGAGTTCGTGGAGTTAACATGACTTATGCAAATTCCAACATCATTCAGAATCACGACATCCGTGCGATGAATGTCAACTTAGTGGCAATGCACTCAAGGCAAAGCCAGTATCATAATCTGCCGTGGCACGATTACATTTCTTGCCTTATTTTCTCGGTAAATAATTAGGGACGCTCTTTTATACAAGAGGCCCTCCAGTGTCACATGGATCTTGGATGGATCCAGGACTACCATGATAAAAATCCTTATCAGATCAACATGATTCAGATCTTCAATATTCGCTTGATGAATACCAGCTTGGTAGAATTACACGCTAAGCAAGTCTAGCTCAGTTTTTTGACTTTGCACGAGTATCAGAACTGTACAGTGTGTTGTGAGAGTGACCAAGGATGTGCTCTCATTTAAAGAACTTTGTAACACTTGTTAAATCATTGTTGGCTTCCGATTTATCTAGACGAAGACACGTAACAAGTCAGCATGATTAATGGGAACCCTACTAGGCATCAAAGTCAGGATGTTCGATCTATGGAAGCGGACCTAGTGAGGTTACACTGCATTCAAAGCGGACGTGGCCAGGTGCCACCACATAACTACGAGCACTGTAGAGTCTGCTCGGAAAATAACCAAGGATGTTACCTCGTGCGAGCAGCCCTTCAGAGCCAGTTGGACCGCAAAGAGATTCAACCATGTCTAGTTTCGGGGTCCATCAACTTGATGACCGACTATTTCGCTGACCAGATCAAGGATGTTGTTGTAATCTCTGATCGCGAGAGGACCAAAGATGTTTGTACCATCATCCCTCTACTTGACGAATCGAAGGTTCTTAACTAAGAACTGATTGAAGTTACTTACGACAGTCAGAGAAATCAGAAGGCTCATGTAGTTATCTATCTGCCAGGACCAGTGTCGTACTAGTCTGATAAAGTTATCCCTTACAAATATGGTGCAACAACAGTTGAGAATGGGAAGGAAATTCCATTACCCTCCGTCGTGAATATTGCAGACATCAGTCGAGTAACACGGAGCGGTCGAATCTTCAACAGAGGAGTTGGAGAACCTAACAGAGAAAAGGAACTTCAGACAGAAGCTCTCAATCTACCAGTCAGTCAATCCAGTGATCCCGACCTTTCAAAGAGCGATGATGAGATGTTGAAGCTCATCCAAAGGAGTGAATACAACATTGTTGATCAGCTGTTACAAACTCCTTCAAAGATCTCTGTGTTATATCTTTTACTCAGTTCCGAATCCCACAGAGAGGCTCTACAGAAAGTCTTAGAATAGGCCTTTGTGGAACAGGATGTGTCAATAAGACAATTCGACAGCATCATCTCGAACATCACTTCCTACAACAACTTGGGGTTTAGTGATGAGGAATTTCCAGAAGAAGTCAAAAGTCACAACATGGCGCTCAATATCACTGTTAACTGCCAGGACGATGCCTTAGCCAGCATACTGGTAGATACCGGATCGGCTCTCAATGTTATGCCGAAGTCCACTCTAATGCGACTATCATTCAAAGGATCTCCGATGAGAGGCAGTGAGGTCATCGTAAAAGCATTTGACGGATCTGGAAAAACAGTTATCGGCGAAGTCGACCTTTCCATAACTATCGGTCCTCACACTTTCCAAATCACTTTCCAGGTCATGGGCATCCGAGCAACATACAGCTGTTTGTTGGGAAGTCCTTGGATACACCAGGCTGGGGCAGTCACTTCGACACTTCACCAGAAGTTGAAGTTCGTCAAGAATGACTAACTCGTCACGGTCTGTGGTGAACAAGCCTTGATCGTGAGTAACCTTTCATTGTCTACTTGTGTAGAACCCGAGGAGGTTGCTGGAACTCAGTTCCAGGCACTTTCGGTAAGCAATGAGAATCAATTAGAGAAAGGAACATCGATCTCCTCGTACAAAGATGCTCCCGAGGTTATCAAAAGTAACAATGCAAAGGGATGGGGACAACTTGTCATTCCTCCTGACAATAAAACAAAGAAGGGTCTTGGTTTTTCTTCAACCTGTACCCAGACTGCTACTAACGATGAAAGTTTTCATCCTATTCAGGACTTCTTCCACAGTGGAGGTTTCCTTCACCCAACGACTCAAGAAGTACATACCATCAACAAAGGAGACTCCTCCGATACAGATGAAGAGTGGAAGTCCTATCTTAACGAGGACAGTTATATGTCTCAGGAAGAAGTGCCTACGCCCTTTTTCTATCGCGCACAGAATCCGAGATTTATACCAAGGTCAGATGTCAAAATGATATACGGAGATTGTGATCCGGAAGGATGTCGTGCTCCACCAAACTCATTAGAGGAAGACACTCTGATGAAAGACTACTTTGACCATGACTATTATGGCCCAATGGATGGCCTGCCTATCTGGCAGTTGTACCCCAGAGACTCAGGGCAAGAAAATCAGCCGAATAATGAAAATCAGCTGAGCATCATTGAAAAGAATACTTGCGTCCCCACCATGTCATGGGATCAACACTCAGGGCATTCATAAAATATCCAGCTAGATGATGAATTCGCGAAGTTTGCAGGACTCGAATTCATTAACTATGCTTTTCTTGAGGTCAACGTCATCAAAAAGGATGATTCCTCCAATTCCAAAGAAAATACGGGACACCTTAGGACAACCTAGTGGCAAATACGACTTTATGGTCAAGTACACTGCTCCCGAAAGCTCTCGTATCAGGCTCGAGGACATCCAGCCAACTGGATGAGGAGATTTACCTGAGAGCACAAATACTATGCAAAATACAACTGAGGAATCCTCCTACGACAACTCTGCCTGGGAAACAGATTCCAATGATCCTGCTCCACCAGAAATCAGCGTCATTTTTGAAGACAAATCAAGAAAGAAGGTACCAGACTTTGTGATTCACCGAGGAGTTTGCCGCCAATGGGTTGCAGTCGATGTTCTGAAGATTGTTCATAAGTCTAAGTAATTGTCGTCTTTATCTTAACCTTTCACCCTGCCCAGGTGAAATGGATGTTTTGATAGGGCTCACTTTCTGTAAATATCCCTCTTCGCTTCCCCCAAAGCGACAAAGTTTTGTTTTATAAGGCTGTAGTTTCAAGAATCGACAAGTTCATAAATAAAATAACGCCATTCTGTAATTTCCGCATTAATTGTTGTTTTCTCTTTTCGCTTTTTCAGAAAATGGTAATCCTAAAAAACAATTCAAATAACTCAAACAAGCATTTTTCAAAAATTACACTGCGCACACTCTTGCATTCTCTCTATCTCTTCTAAAACAATCATCACGTCATGCAGATTGCTTGTTTTAAACCCCATTGAAACATACGATCCAATGCCTTCTCCCAACTTTGAATTCCCAGTATTTGAGGCTGAAGAAGAAAATGACAAAGAAATTCCAGAAGAGATTTCCTGATTACTCAAACAAGAGGAAAGGTCCATCAAACCTCACAAGGAGCTGTTGGAAACAGTCAACTTGGGTTTAGAAGAAGAGAGAAAAGAAGTCAAGATTGGGGCACTGCTCAGTCCAACTGTCAAAGAAAGTTTGACAAAGCTTCTCAAAGAATTTCCCGATGTATTTGCTTAGTCCTACCAGGACATGCCAGGGTTGGATACCAGCATCGTGGAACATCATATACCGTTGAGATCAGAATGTCCACCGGTAAAACAGAGGTTGAGAAGAACTCACCCAGACATGGTCGTCAAAATCAAAGAGGAAGTACAGAAACAGATTAACGCGGGTTTCCTCGCCACATCAGAATATCCTCAATGGTTAGCCAACATCATACCAGTTCCGAAAAAGGACAGAAAGGTCAAAATGTGTGTGGATTACAGAGATCTAAACAAGGCTAGTCCAAAGGACGACTTTCCCTTACCACACATTGACATGCTGGTTGACAGTACAACAAAGTTCAAAGTCTTATCCTTCATGGATGGATTCTCGGGCTATAATCAGATAAAAATGGCGCCGAAAGACATGGATAAAACTTTGTTCATCACCCCATGGGGTACTTTTTGTTACAAGGTAATGCCGTTTGGTTTAAAGAACACCGGGGAAACCTATCAAAGGACCATGACTACTCTGTTCCACGACATGATGCACAAAGAAATCGAAGTGTATATTGATGACATGATTGCCAAATCTAAAATAGAAGAGGAGCATGTGACCCACCTGTCAAAACTATTCGAGCAGTTGAGGAAGTCTAAACTCCGTTTGAATCCCAACAAGTGCACCTTTGGTGTCTGTTCAGGGAAACTCTTAGGGTTCATCGTCAGCCAAAAGGAATTGAGGTTAATCCTGACAAGGTTAAGGCCATTCAAGAAATGCCTTCTCCGAGGACTGAAAAATAAGTCAGGGGATTCCTGGTACGTTTGAATTACATTTCCAGATTTATATTCCTCATGACCGTGACGTGTGTGCCGATTTTCAAATTACTCAAAAAGAATCAGGATTGCGTTTGGACAGAAGATTGCCAAACCGCCTTTGACAGTATCAAGGAATACCTGTTGAATCCACTGATTCTATCACCTCCAGTGGAAGGAAGACCACTGATCATCTACTTAACAGTCTTGGAAGACTCAATGGGTTGTGTACTTGGCCAACAAGACGAAATGAAAAGGAAAGAGTCTTCCATTTACTATTTGAGCAAGAAATTCACCGACTGCGAGACTCGGTACACTATGCTTGAGAAAACTTGTTGTGCTATGGCTTGGGCAGCCAAATGTCTTCTCCAGTATATGATTCGTCACACTACTTGGTTAATCTCCGAAATGGATCCGATCAAGTACATCTTTGAAAAGCCTGCTCTCACGGGAAGGATTTCCCGTTGGCAGATGTTGTTATCAGAATACGACATCGAGTACCACGCTCAGAAAGCCGTAAAGAGAAGTATTTTAGCCGATTATTTGGCTCATCAATCGATTAACGATCATGAATCAGTCGGGTTCGACTTCCCAGATGAAGATGTTATGTATTTAAAGATGAAAGATTGCGATGAACCGCTACCCAGTGAAGGGCCAGAACCAGGTTCCCAATGGGGACTAATTTTTGACGGAGCTGTCAATCATTATGGAAATGGAATTGGGGCAATCATCATAACACCTCAGGGTACCCACATTCCTTTCACTGCCAGATTGACATTCAAGTGCACAAACAACGAGGCCGAATACGAAGCTTGTATCATGGGTCTCGAAGAAGCGATCGACTTAAGGATCAGGAACTTGGATGTATATGGCGACTCAGCCCTGGTTATCAATCAGATCAAAGGAGATTGGAACACATACCAATCAGGATTGATTCCTTACAAAGACTACGCGAGAAAGTTGTTACCCTTATTCAACAGAATCGAGTTTCATCATATCCCTCGTGAAGAGAATCACATGGCTGATGCACTAGCCGCTCTCTCTTCCATGATTAGTGTAGGTCAATGGAATGACATACCTAAGATTGACATAATGCGCCTTGAATGACCCGCTTACATTTTCATGATTGAAGCAGTCATAGACGACAAACCTTGGTATCACGATATCAAATGCTTCCTTCAGAAACAAGAGTACCCACCTGGGGCATCCAGAAAAGACAAGAAGACTCTCAGAAGGCTAGCAGGCAGTTTCTTCCTGAGTGGTAATACGCTCAATAAAAGGAACTTTGACATGGTCTTGCTTCGATGTGTAGACATACCAGAAGCAAACATGCTGATAAAAGAAATTCACGAAGGATCCTTTGGCACTCATGCCAACGGACACACAATGGCGAGAAAAATTCTGAAAGCAGGGTACTACTGGTTGACCATGGAATCCGACTGCTACAAGTACATGAGGAAGTGTCACAAGTGTCAAATATACGCTGACAAAATCCATGTACCACCTACACATCTCCAAGTTCTCTCTTCCCCGTGGCCTTTTTCCATATGGGGAATTGACATGATTGGCATGATCGAACGCAAGGCTTCGAACGGACATCGGTTCATCCTGGTAGCCATTGATTACTTCACCAAGTGGGTCGAAGCAGCGTCATACGCTAATGTAACCCGACAAGTGGTAGTCCGATTTATCAAAAACAATATCATCTGCCGTTATGGTGTTCCTAGCCAGATCATTACTAATAATGGATCCAATTTGAACAACAAGATGATGAAAGAGTTGGGCGCAGAGTTCAAAATCAAACACCATAACTCATCTCCCTACCGACCTAATATGAACAGAGAGGTAGAAGTGGCTAACAAGAACATCAAGAAGATTGTTCAGAAGATGGTTGTAACCTACAAAGACTGGCACGAGATGCTACCCTTTGCTCTTCATGGTTATCGCACATCTGTCCGCACTTCAACAGGGGCAACCCCTTTCTCTCTAGTATATGGCATGGAGGCAGTGCTTCCCATAGAGGTAGAGATCCCATCAATCAGGGTATTGATGGAATCTAAGTTAACAAAGGCTGAGTTGTGTCAAAGTCGGCACGAAGAATTAAACCTGATCGAAGAAAATTGAATAACGGCACTATGCCATGGTCAGTTGTATCAGCAAATGATGAAGAAGGCGTTTGACAAAAAGGTCCGACCTCGGGTCTTCAGGAAAGGAGACCTTGTGCTCAAGAAGATATAATCATTTCTCACTAATTCTCGGGGCAAATGGACCCCGAACTATGACGGCCCCTATGTGGTCAAGAAAGCTTTCTCAGGCGGTGCCCTGAGACTCGCAACCATGGACGGAGAGGAATTTGCCTACCCCACAAATGTTGATGTAGTCAAGAAATACTTCGTCTAAATTAAAAAAAACGTCTCGGTGGATTGAAAACCCGAAAGGGCGGTCCAGGCAAAAATTAGAGACATAATCAAAAATCATCCCAGTGGATTGGAAACCTCACAGTACAATCCAGGCAAAAGTTATGGATTCATGGCAAGTAACTACGCCTGACACGGGTAAATCCTCAGCAGCAGTCATGCCATCCATCAGGAAAACCCCAGTCAAGGTCATCTTCAACGGAAGCTCAGGATGCCCAGAATTCAAAGTTGGTAGAAGGATAGCGGTCGTTATGTTTCAATGTAGCCCTTTTCCCTTAAATTACAATTTTCTAACATTGTAAATACTCCATGGAATCACGCGCTTGGCTGATTTCCATCCTATCAATAAAATTTGAGCCCTTGTGCTTTTGTTTGCAATTCTTATTTGTTTTAGCTTTACAGAACGACGTTTTAACATGATTAACGATTCTTGAAACAAAACAAAAATTAATTTAATCGTCAAAATTTTTCTGCTTTTAAAATAAAGATGGCAATTTCTTTTGACTGTTGAACATCGATCGCTTCTACAGAGGTAATCAAGCTTCAAAGTGCAGAATCAAAGTACTCCTTCTAAACCAGCAGGCCTGAATGAAAGATCAGTTGTGTCAGAGACCATGGTTCATCTGACACCCCTTGGCAGAGTTCTTATCTTCTAAGCCCGACCAACATTGTTCCCGACAGGGACTATCTCTCCTAAGCAAGGCAGAATTGCTATCTTGAACAAATGGTGCTTCTTCGTCCCCAGTAGTGGCTGAGTATTTAGTCATGTTCATCCACTAGTCTGTATGTCGCGTCAGTTTTGTCAGCATATACATACATACATCATGCATTATTGATTTACATTCATATTCATATTGCATCACTATCGCTCTGGTCGGTCTTACCCCCTGGTGATAAAAGTCCTCTCAATCGAGTTGTCAGTTCTTTCCCTGCCAGGAAGTGTTTCGTCTGTACAATCTCTCCTCTAGTTTATTTCTGGGTTAGAGCCAGTCCTCGACCATTTTGATAACTTGAACCTCTGAAAATAAGAAAACTCTCGACAAACGTCACTCTTCTCCATTGAAGATGATATCTTTGTTTTCCCGGATTAAGGAAAATCCTAGAGAGAGCCTTGCAACTTAAGACTCTCAGCAACACAATGGTTCTTCTCTCCAGAAAATCAATGTCACTGAAGTCATCAGCACCTCAAAGTTGGGGTACATTGTATGGCATTTCTTCGAGAAGGTCTCGGGAAAAGTATGATGTAATATCCCCAAGCAAAAAGCAGTCTCTCAAGAGACTCGTTTTCCCCAGTAGAGTCGGCAAATGGCGTCTCCAACAGAGAAGTTTGTACACCTCTACAACTCAGACCAATGGGTTTCCCCAGTAAGTCTGACGTCAAAATTTTTTCCCATCAAATGGCATCTCCCCAAGAAAGTTCGGCGAGAAGTTTGAGGAAAACCGCTACTAATAGCGTCCCTTGTCAATAAAGTTTATTGACAAAAGAAACTGAGACCAGTTCCTTGGCTGAAGACCAGGATCAAGGGGAAGTTTATATCAGAAACTAAGACCAGATCCTTGGTAGGAAACCAGGATCGAGGGGAAGTTTATATCAGAAACTGAGACCAGTTCCCTGGCTGAAGACCAGGATCAAGAGGAAGTTTTTACCTTTTCTAAGCATTATTGCTTAGCAAAAGAAGATGAATGCATAAACTACCATTCCTAACCACTGTCAAAATTTTGGGTATTCCGATATTTAATCATCTTGCACCTCGAATGCCCGAATACCTTCGTCATTCACACCTTCGGGTCCAAGAAGATTAAATAGGGGCATCTGTCATACCCCAAATTTTGACCACTAAGATTTCCCGTCATTGTGCAAATTATCATCACAATATGGATGTACCTTTATGCTTCATCAATCTCCTCAAGAATTGTTGAGCATTCCCTACAACTAAGAATTAGGGTTTCAAGCCCTCTCAGAGCTCTTAGACAAAGGATCAATCAAGGAATGACATGATCTTAAACTTGTCTAACCTCTCCAACATCCATAAAGGATCAAGAGGACTCCCACAACAGGAATCAAGCACAAGGCTGCAACATTCCAAGTGGATTAAGCCTCAAGATCGCCAGTGTCACCAAATTAGGGTTTTGGTCGACCAGGGCCTCCAGATGGAGGTTTTCCTCTGGGCATGAGCCAATGCTTCAAAACATAGCCCAAGATACTCCAAGGGACCTCATGAACCCCATCATCAAGTCAATTTAGCCTCAGGGGATGCATTCATAAAAAAAATCAGGAATTAGGGTTTCTTGACCTAATTCACCCCTAAGTTGACTTTTGGGACAAAACATGAGCCAAGACATCAAGACATGATTTGAGGGACTCTAATACAATACATGGATCCATTTGCAACAATGGATTGATCCAAGAAGCTTGATTCACAAGTCTCGAGTTCACCAGAACCACAGTTAGGGTTTCACGAAAAAAGTCAACTGTACCTTTGACTTTTGACCCAGACATGCTCCCAAACCTTGGGACATGATTCAATACACCCTATAACACCTATCAAATCAATCCATCAAGTTTGATTTAGGTCAAGGACTTGATTTCATAGAGGATCGCACAGTTTAGAATTCATCTGATAAAAAGTCAACTGTGCCCAAAAGTCAAAGTTTGACTTTTTGATTTTTTGATCAATTATGGTTCCCTAACCCTAAAATGATGTTAATGTGTGATTGGGATCATCATTCATCAAGAAAAATCAAGAAAAGTGGGATAACTTGTAAAAGGGGTAACCATAAAAAACTTAGAAATTTTCTAAGTTATGGAACAAAGTGGCTAGGGTACCAACTTCCAAGGATCATAACTTGTGATCCAAGCAACCATTTTGGCTGATCCAAAGATGAATTTGTAGCTCTCATGGCATACTTTAAAAGTGTCAACTACACTTCATTCCAATTCTTCATGGATTTTTAGTTATGGAGTGAGCAAATGACAAAAACATGAAAATGCCACTTTTTCCAACACTTAGTAAAATTTTCACTAAGTCAGAATCTGTTTCACTTTTTTCAAAATGTAGGGGCATTTTTCACTTGGATCCAAAAAGTGTCAAGACAAACTATGATCACACATATGTTGTACCATATGAGAGCTTTCCAAAATGGCCAAGAATTCCATCAAATTCCATTTGAGCCAAGAGTTATGACAGTGGCAATATGCCTTGCTGCAACTGTCATGGCAAGGCAGATTTGTGCATTTTTCTCGATTTGATCAAATTGTGCAAATGACAAATAAGTTTATCCATCTAAACACCTCAGGGGGAGACCAAGGAGGAACAAACACTGATCCATAAGCCTCCCAAGTTTTTGGAACTAAAAGTAGCATGCCAAACCTAAAAATGCCTAAAAGGGGGACAAGACTCCAATTTTGTTTTGGAGCATTCAATGGATGCACCAAGGTGGCATGAACTGAGCCTTTTCCAACTGAATGAGTCAAGGATGATCTCTAAACTAGGGAACCAAAGGTCTGTGCTCTAACCTCTAGTCAATGGCTAGAGGAGACTTAAGATTCCAAAGTGATGCAATTGGACAATGAGTTGTTGTAGTTGCCATTCACTATTGCTTGCAAAACAAACTTGCTCTACTATAAATAAAGCTCATTTGTGCTCAATTTAAGTACACCAAAGGCCTATAACACTTGCCTTTCTCAAAATAATCTTCTCACTCTAAAAAATGCCTTTCTTAGCTAGTCACTATCGAATTTTTCAGTAGAGAGCAATTCCACTCAAACCAATTGCTCTAACACCTCATAAACATCATATGTGAGCTGATCAAACACTAAACACACAACTGTAACACTTATTTCTCAGAATCACCAGCCAGTTGCTCAAGTTTTCAACCAAGTTGCAGTTGAGATGCCATGAAGTGATCCAGCCATTTCCAATCAAGTCCAAGCATTCAAACACACTCCATATGGTGTAGAGGAGCTGTCCAGATCATCGCAACTCATCTGTAACACCTCCAACTCAAAAATCACATTGCTCTTGCTGTCACGACCTTCAAGTAAGCCTAAACTTGGTCATCTCTTAATCTATGCATATTTCCTCGCACAATACTTTTGCCAAATGTTCATAATCATGCATAGAATGTTTCCCCTCAATTAATTGCTTTGTTTGAATCGTGTATCAAAACTCTCAGCCTTCATGCAAATTTTAGGATTCTTGAGGTTTTGTCTTGATTTCTTATTCCATGCTTAAAATAAATGAAATTAAAGACCATAGACATGATCGTGAGGTGAAAACGAGCAGATTGATATGTGGATTGTGTGATTTTATCAAGTATTCAGTGAGATTGGATAGAAAATACTAATCTGAGCAAAACTCCCTTCGCGCGTGTTCTTGGCCCATGTTCTTGGCGCCTTTTTCACAAATTTGAATATTTGAATTTTGTGATTTCATTTAATTGATTCAAAAATTAATTTCTCTCTGAGTTTTAATGATTTTGAGTTGATTCTTTTTTTAATAATTCACAAAACTGTTAAAATATTTTATTTTGCCAAAAATTCCCAAAAATACTATTTATTTCATATACTTGATATTTTTGCAAATAATTAATATTTTATTTATTTTTTAACATTTAAAATATTTTTTCCTCCTTGATTTTCCAAATTTAATTGGTTTCCAATCATTTTGTGGATATAAACATGATTTTTGAAACATTGATCCAAGATCACCACTCATTCTTCACATGTTTTCAATACTTTTATTAATTTTTTTAACAAAATTAATTCCTTTTTAAACAAAATTAGGGTTTTGATTAATTCAACCCTCATCAATCATCTTCAAACACTCATGGGCCTCTTGAGAGAGAGTGTAAGACCTAGCCCCTTTGAAAATCCAAAACCATTTGGGCCTCAGATATTGTATAAGTCCCTTTGCGTTAAAAAAATCTCGGCGCAATCGTCAGTTCAAAATCAAATCCTCTGGGTCTCTCCTCGAGCTATAAGTCCCATTCTTTTTCTTAAAAACACTTTTGGGCCTCTAATAGAGTGTAAGACCCAAACCCTTTGTAAATAATACCTATTGGGCCTCACACATTGTATAAGTCCCTCTGTATATTTTCAAACGTTCTGCGCGATCGTCGCCTTTTGAACAAAATCAACTGGGCTTCTCCTTGAGCTATAAGACCCATCTTTATTCATTTTCAAACTCTTTGGGCCTCTGATAGAGTGTAAGACCCAACCCTTTTGGAAACCCAAATGATTTGGGCCTCAGATGTTGTATAAGACCCACTGTGTTTTCAAAAACCTCGGCGCGATCGTCGTTTTCAAACAAATAACCTTGGGCCTCTCCTTGAGTTGTAAGTCCCATCGCTTGTACAAAAATAAACTTTGGGCCTCTAATAGAGTGTAAGACCCATCCCCTTGTACATAAAACCTTTTTGGGCCTCATATATTATATAAGTCCCTCTGTATATTTTTCAAGACAACGATGCAATCATCGTTAAAACTTGGGCCTCTCCTTGAGCTGTAAGCCCCAACAATCTTTTCAAAGCACTTTCTCCTTTGATTTTGAATTCAAATATATGTTGTTATCAAAACTTTCTTTAATTTATTTGTTGAACAACTAACAAAACAGCATAGAACCTCTACAACGGGTAAGTATTTATCCGCTTTCATTTACCGCTTTCATATGTATATAACTGTATTGTGGGGTTGTTTCACTGTAAGTCTTCTTTCACATCCTTTTATATACTTTTCATATATTAAGTGTGTAATACTAGTATAGTTATTTAGAGTTTTCCCCGGCAACTACGTCTAAAACTAGGTAAAGCCTGTTGGTCACTCTCGAATACAAACAAAACTAGATCCCCTATAGGATTCCAGATACAGTCTTCCCTTCTCTTGGGGTTAAACAATATGGAACAAAGAGAAAGGCAGTATTCTCGGTGAACCTTTTCTCAGACTGTCTCCCTTAGAAATTTTCAAAGAAACTTTACTCCCCAGAGTTGGTCTATTCTCCGTGAATAGCATCTCTTGAGTTTCTTCCAAATTCTGGAACTTTCCTGGAATGATCTCTTCTCTGTGAATTGCATTTCTTGAATTTCTCTTGGTTTGGGGACCCCAGGCTTCCTAAAAGCATCCCCGCCTCCTCTTGGGCGTTGTACAAGAACCCTTCGGCTTCTTAGAAGTTCTCATGCCTTCTCTTGGGCTTAATACAAGGACCCTGAAGACCTCTTACAGGTATAGGAACAAAACTTAGTCATCCTTCATCAGAGCTGTCTTTCTAAAATGAGTCAACACTCTCAGACCAATTTTAGGGTTGAGACTCATCCCTTAAAATGAGTCGGCCTCCTCTTGGGCATCATACAAAAGATAAAACTCTACCAATAGGCTTGGACAGTCTAAACATCCTTGAGTCTCAAAGACATTCTCAAGTCACCTTTCAAACATAGGAGAAACCCCAGATTCTGGATTAATCTCCAGCCGAGTTAAAGCTTTGCGGGTTCTAAAACCCCGTCCTTCTCCCAAAATTCCCCAACCCGAGTCATTTTAACACTATCTCAAACCAGAGCCTCAAGGTTTCTAATCTATCAATTCCTTTTACATTCCCCTGCAAGGATTGATTCCTTTCATGGACCTGCCTCGGGATCTCCAGAATCCCCGGCAGAAGTATAGCCTCCTCTTAGGCTTTGTATAATGATCCTTCCTCAGCAAAGTCAGCCTCCTCTTGGGCTTTGTACAATGATTCCCCCTAGTGGAGTTAACCTTTTCAGACTCTCTTGTTGAGTTCATCACTTTTCAAGACTCTCTTGCTGAGTCACTTTCCTTTTAGCCTCTAACGTACAAGGCATATAAAAGACTCTCTTGTTGAGTCAATCAACTTGTCCGACTCTCTTATTGAGTCAACCTTTTTAGCCTCCGTCTTGGGCTTCGTACAAGACATATAAAAACACTCTCTTGTTGAGTCATCCACTTGTTAGTATTCTCTTGTTGAGTCAACCCTTTTAGCCTTTATCTCGGGCTTCGTACGAGACAAATAATAAACACCCTCTTGTTGGGTCAATAGCCTCCTCTTAGGCTTTGTATAGAGAAATCTATGGTTGAGTCAATCAACCTTTTAGCATCAAATTTGTACTTTAATCAATGCATATGAACATCAACAGTTCCTCTTTAGAGATGACAAGTTCTCTCTCAGTCAAACCTTTTAGCTTCAATCTTGGGCTTTGAACAAGACACAAAAAACCCTTCAGCTTCATATCTTGGGCTTTGAACAAGATACAAATACCCTTTTAGCTTCAATCTTGGGCTTTGAACAAGACACCGAAACATCTTTTTCCTCCCTTAAAATAGGAGGGAACTACGATCGCTCTGATTTCCCTATTTCGTTAAACGGGAATACGTAGGCATAAGATTGCGAAATTTTAGCGAGCATACTAATCAAAAACTCAAAGTCCAATACATCCATACATCAATCAAAAAGTATCAGACCTAATACCTTACCAAAAGCCTCGTAAATAGTCCAGACACTGTATTCTTAAGCAAAATAACCTAATACAGACCCCTTATTTTGATAGCATCTGTAAACCATCAGTCATCTGTTTAAGCTCAGTATGCAAGCAGGGTTAATTGGAGACATCTATTTCCCTTCCTTAATCAGCTTCACATGATAAAAATTGAATCGAACTGTAGTACCAAAGCGATAGTGATTCGAAACCACAAAAATCGCGCTACACATCCCTCTTTGTGTAGTGTTGCCTTCACTCCTATCCATTTGCAAATATCACTCCAAACACTTGCACATTAAAAAAATATGTGTGAACCCGACTCCTCTCTCTCTCTCTCTCACACCCTGCTATGCACCTATAGTCTTGCCTTAAAACCCCCTCATAACTAAATTATCTTAGTCGGGATTCTATTTTGTAGCATTCTCCATACCATGCACGAAACTTTTAGCAGTTATCGCCTTATTCCAAATCTTCGACCACAAATGAATTGACGAAGATTGGTCGGCCGTCCATTAATTCTTGTAGATATCTCTTACTGAGAATGCATTTGAAGTGACATGTCTTTCTATTTTTACTTAGAATATCTTATGAGGGCAAGGTGTCTTACACTCAATCTTCATTTTAATGATGTTAAAATATATACTAGCTCGTAGTATGTAGTTTGGACGGTATCATCTCATCATAGTTGGCATCCATATTTCACAATGCATAAATGTTCAATAATCATGTGTCCAAACATATAGGAGAGTCTTATACATCTTTTATATGTGTGTGATCATGTTATCTGTCATAGGTATGCATTAACATGGCCTAGGTAGAAGAAAGCATGTCCAAAAACTAATTTTTGTGAGTTTTCGAAGTTTGAGTCGACTCAAAACATGCTTTGTTCGACTCATGAAATGTCAATTTTGTTGCATGTCCCACGGGTCAGCTCACGTCGACCCACTGGTCGACTCATACTGGAGTCTTTTCTTTATTGTAGATTTTTATCAGCCATGCGTCGACGCATGGCTCTGTGGCAGTCGACGCAAGGTGTTCAAACTTGCAGAGTCTAGCTCACAGGTCAGCGCAGGCTGACCCTCACAAATGCTTGGTCGATTCTTCACTAAATGTGTGCTATTTTTCTGGTTTTTCTAAGTTTCAAAAAGCTGTTACTTTTGGTTGTTGGTCCTAGCATCATATATATACTTTATTCCTCATTTTTACACAACAACAAGAAAAAGTGAAGATTTACACTGAAAGTTTTCTCTCATCATCTTCATCCCCTTTCTTGCATTTTCTCAACAAATACACATAACCATTTTTGTTGATCTCTTACATCATTGAGGTGATATCGTCCAAACATAGGAGTGTATCTTGTTTCGGGTGAGTTTTTCAGTGGGTTTTTTCTTGAATAAAACCTCTAGGGTTTTGTCCTCCAAGATCAATTGGATTTGGGGGTTTTTGGTTCAGATCTTTGTGTGCATTGAATTCAGTCGAGCGAAGGTGATTGGAGAACGGTGGGTTTTGTCAATCTAGTAGAGTCAACCGGAGGATTATGCAATGAAGGTTTGGGATCGAATGGTGTGTGGATTGAAATAAGCCGAGCGAAGGTGATTGAAGACTGGTGTGTTCATTCAATCTAGTAGCGATAAACAGAGGTTTATTCAACACGTTCAAGGCACTTGATTCGACTCGAATCAAGGGAAGAGAAGACATAGTATCAGCATCAACGAGGTTTCTTGAGTGTGTGATAACTAAGGCTTCTCTTGTAAAAACAATTTGCAACAAGATTATAGATATCTCAATTCTAGATTTTGAATTGGGGGTAGACGTACCCGAAGCGAGGATGAAAGGGGAACTGCCTAAACAAACTTGGTGTCATTTTCTGTTTCCCTATCTCTTTAATTTTTGAACTGTTTACGCTTGTGATTATTCAATTGATCGAAAAAGTTATGTTATAGTATAGTGTAGAAAAACTAATTTGAAAACATTGCACAATCACCTTGATTGTGCTTGATAAATTTTTTGCACTAAACTTACATAAAAATTATAGCTTGGAGTGTTTGGCACTCCAAGTGCTCGATAAATTAAACGCTCACAAGGTGTTTGATAAATTCTCAATTTGGTTTAATTTTTTATTGGTCATTGGAAATTGCACAACATTGAGTGTTGTTGGTAAATTGATTAATAGTAAAGGTTGTGATTCTATTTTTATTATCGAGCCTATCGTTCCATTTTGGCTTACGCATATCCGGTCCTTTCGGTAACTGGTTCGTTTAGACGATATAGTCCTAGGCCGCTTCCGCAAAAAAAAATTTAAAATCAAATTTAAGCGCCGACTCTCCATTAAAAAGTAGTGATCTATTCAACCCCCCTTCTAGATCAATTGTCGTCGTCTAACAAGTGGTATCAAGAGCACCGGTTAATCTAGGGCTTCAAGTATAACTTTTTAGAAAATGGCAAACGAACCGAAAGGGGATTACAATAGAGCACTGGTTTTTAACGGTGAGAACTATAGTTACTGGAAGGATTGTATGCGTGTGCATATTAATTTTATTGATAGGAAGGTATGGAGCGTTATACAAAATGGTCCAGTGAAAATTACCATGACCAATGCGGATAACGTGGTAGTACCTAAGCCGGAAGCACAATGGAATGAAGAAGATGAGAAAAAGTACAACTACGATTGGAAAGCTAGAAATATTCTGATCTCCTCATTGGGTGTTGATGAGTATTATAGAGTTTCACATTGTACGAGTGCTAAAGCTATGTAGGACGCGTTACAAGTTTTCCATGAGGGAACTAACGATGTTAAGCTAGCTAGAATCAATACTTTGACTCAAGAGTTCGACCTCTTTCACATGAAGCAAGGGGAAACCATTGCCGACATGCAAAAGAGGTTCGCTCATTTAATCAATAGACTCAACTCACTTGGTAGACCAATTTCCAATGATGTTGCTACTAATAAAATCTTGAGGTGTCTTACTAGGGAGTGGCAACCAAAGGTGACCGCCATAAAAGAAGTCAACGACCTCATGACGTTAGACATCATAACTTTATTTGGGAAGCTCGGGGAACATAAGCAAATGCTCATTAGTCTTGACCAATTTGAGAAAAGAGAGAAGAAGAAAAAGACCAAGACCAAAGATGCGGAAAAGAAGTCAATAGCTCTAAAGGCTTCTAGTTCAAAGTCCTCCGCAAATGAGCTAAGCGAGAGTGAATCTAGTGATGAGGAGCAAGAAGATTCGAATGAGGATATGAGGTTATTTGTGAAGCGATACAATCACTATATAAAGAAAAATGGCATTCAACATTCTGAAAAAACCTCGTCAACTTTAGAAAACAATCAAGGTCTTCTAAGAATGAACACAAAAAGAGTGAAAAAACTAAAGGGTCTTACTATAACTTTGGAAAAGTCGACCATTATAAGCCGGATTGTCCATTGTTCAAGAAGGACAAAGGAAAGGATAAAAGTCGTCAAAGGAAGAAACAAGGTAATCCTAGAAGAGCCTATATCGCTTAGGAAAGCAATAGTGAATCATCTAGTGATGAGAGTTCAAGTGACGAAGAAGAGTCCGTTAACCTTTGCCTTTCCGCTCACCAAAGGAAAAAGAACAAAAAGGTAAGACATGCTAAATATGATAACTCTAATACAATGTCTTATTCTGAATTACAACATGCTTTTGATACTCTACACCATGAGGCTAAGGGAGCCTTTAAACGTTTAGCTTCAAACAAACAAAATTTTCTCATTTGGAACAAAAGATCTCTGATTCCGAAAAGGAATTAGAGACTCTCAAAAAGTCTATAGTGGAAGTAACAAAAGTAGATGTTGAGGAAGACAAGAGTAAATGGTTAAATTTTGGTTGTGATACTTGTCATATTTGGAAAAAAGAGGTTAGAACTCTAAAGGCCAAACTTGACAAGGCTCTAGAACCAAAGATCATTTTTGTTATTGATAGATCACATTTTAAGAAAAGCATGATTAATCCATATAAAAAATACACTTATGTGATTAGAGATCAACCTAGCAAAAGTGATTCTCATGTTAACCTTACTTGCTTGTATTGTTGCAAAAGGGGTCATACCATTGCAAATTGTCGTTTTAGGAGGTTTTTAGTTCCTAAAGGTGTTTATCAATGGTTGCCCAAATGCAATCCTGTTTTCACTCACAACCAAGGACCTAATAAGAATTGGGTACCTATTTCCCTTGATTGATTGTGTAGGTACAACGTCTTGAGACCACGGAATAAAGATGGGTTCTTGATAGTGGCTGCTCAAGACATATGACGGGAGACATATCTCTTTTCATCGACTTCGTGGCAAAGAAAAAGGGATTTGTTACCTACGGAGACAACAATAAAGGGTCAATACTCGGCAAAGGTAGTGTAGGTAATCCCTCTTCTACTACTATCTCAAATGTGCTTCTTGTTGATGGTCTTAAACACAACCTATTAAGCATTAGTCAATTATGTGACAAGGATTATAAAGTATCATTTTCAAAAGATTGTTGCATAATTGATAATAGTGATAAAAAGGATGTGTTTAAAGGCCTGAGGGTCAATAACGTCTATATGCTGGACTTGAATAAAGTATCGTTAAGTAGCGACAAGTGTCTAATCACCATGAGTGAAGATTCATGGTTATGGGATAGATGTTTGGCGCATGTCAATTTTGATTTTCTTAATAAAATAGTTTCTAAAGACCTAGTAATCAGCTTACCCAAAATCAAGTTCACAAAGGAACACTTATGTGATGCGTGCCAAATGGGGAAGCAAGCAAGGATCTCGTTTAAGTCTAAAAACATTATTTCAACCACGAGACCCCTTGAGCTCATCCATATGGACCTCTTTGGACCATCTAGGATTAAAATCTTAGGTGGTAACTATTATGGTTTTGTTATTGTCGTTGACTATTCTAGGTTTTGCTGGACTATTTTCTTAGCAAGCAAGAGCGATACTTTTTCGGATTTTGAGAAATTTGCCAAGTTATCTCTAAACAAATTGAACACAAACATTGTATCAATTAGAAGTGATCATGGAGGTGAGTTCGAAAATCATCTTTTTGAAGAATTTTGCGATAGCCATGGGATTGATCATAATTTTTCCGCACCACATACCCCTCAATAAAACGGGGTAATGGAATGTAAAAATAGAATTTTGGAAGAATTGGGAAGGACTATGATATATGAGAGTAGCCTTCCAAAATACTTTTGGGCCGATGCCATTAGTACGGCTTGTTACGTTTTGAATAGGGTGCTCTGCCGTCCTATTCTAAACAAAACACCGTATGAGCTTTTAAAAGGGAGGAAGCCCAACGTATCTCACCTTCATGTTTTTGGTTGTAAGTGTTTCGTGTTGAATAATGGTAAAGAGACACTTGGTAAGTTTGATGCTAAGGCCGACGAAGGTATCTTTCTTGGATACTCTCAGTCTAGTAAGGCATACAGGGTTTACAATAAGAGGTAACTTACTGTTGAGAAGTCTGTACACGTTACTTTTGATGAGTCTTATCCAAAAAATGTCGGAAAAGGTACTTCTTTTCATGGTGAAGGTGTATCTTCAGAAGACATACTTAAGGACACTGATAAAGGGACTAATAAACCTGAAGCAGTGCATGTTGAGGAGGAAAAAGATCACCAACATGTGAAAAGTGATGAGGATCATTCGACTAATAAAGATGACCTTCCTCCAGCTTGAAAGTCTTTCAAAGACCATCCTATCAACAACATTCTTGGTGATATCTCAAAGGGAGTAACAACTCGATCCAAGCTAAGTAACTTCTGTTATTACTCTGCTTTCGTTTCGCAAGTTGAGCCTAAAAACCCAAAAGAGGCCTTACTCGATGAACATTGGCTTTTGTCAATGCAAGAGGATTTAAATTAATTTAAAAGAAATGAGGTTTGGGACCTTGTCCCTCCTCTGCGAGGCCATCGAGTAATCGGCACCCGATGGGTGTTTAGGAATAAGCTCGACGAAAATGAAGTTATAACTAGAAATAAAGTGCGCTTAGTTGCGCAAGGGTATAACCAAAAGAAAGGCATAGACTATGAGGAAACTTATGCGCCTGTTGCCCGACTCGAGGCTATACACCTGTTGCTTGCCTACGCATGTGCGAAAAACTTCAAATTATTTCAAATGGATGTAAAAATTAGTTTTCCAAACGGTTACATTAATGAAGAGGTTTATGTAGCCCAACCTCCTGGATTTGAATCCAATGAGTATCTCGATCATGTTTACAAGCTCAAACGTGCTTTGTACGGTCTCAAAAAAGCCCCTAGGGCTTGGTATGAGTGTCTTAGCAAATTTTTACTTGATCAAGGGTACTCTAGAGGGAAGGTTGACACAACCCTCTTCATTAAACATCAAGGAAAACACCAAATTTTGGTACAAGTATATTTAGACGATATTATATTTGGTTCTACTAACATAAATATGGTCAAGGAGTTTTCTAAGTTAATGTAGGGAGAGTTCGAGATGAGCATGATGGGGGAGCTAAACTATTTCCTCGGATTGCAAATCAAGAAACTTGATGAAGGGACATTCGTGAGCCAGACGAAGTATTGTCTTGAGCTGCTCAAGCGCTTCGACATGGCTAGCTCGAAAGCTATCGACACTCCGATGCCTACTAGTGTCAACTTGAGTCAAGATGAGAATGGTAAGGAAGTACATGTGAAGAAATATAGAGGTATGATTGGCTCTCTCCTCTATCTTACCGCATCCCGACCAGATATCATGTTTAGTGTCTGCATGTGTGCTAGGTACCAATCGTGTCCCAAGGAATCTCATTTAAAAGCCGTGAAGCACATACTTAGATATGGTACTCCAAAGTATGGGCTTTGGTATTCCAAGGGAAGTGATTGCTCTTTTGTTGGCTATTCCGATTCCGACTTTGCCGGTTGCAAATCGGATAGGAAAAGCACGAGTGGTACTTGTCACTTTTTCTCAAATTCCTTAGCGAGTTGGCATAGCAAAAAGCAAGTTTCCGCTGCTTTGTCAACAACCGAGGCGAAATATGTTGCGGCCGATAGTTGTTGTGCTCAAGTCTTGTGACTTAAGCAACAATTACTCGACTTTAATGTTCAACTTGAACGTATTCCTATTTTATGTGACAATACAAGTGCAATTAACCTAACCAAAAACTCGATATTATATTCTCGCACCAAACATATAGAAATACGCCATCATTTCCTTAGGGATCATGTAGAGAAAGGTGATGTGGTATTTGAGCATGTTGGTTCTAAGAATCAACTTGCAGATATTTTCACCAAACCTCTTGCGACAGAGCCTTTCTTTAATATCCGTAGGGAACTTGGTGTTCTCGATATATCGGATCGCGTTTGAATATGTATATATGATTGCATGCTCTATACGATTGCTTGTCTATATTTTTCTTTAACTAACAACATTGAAAAGATTAAGCTACATGTGAGGGCATCTATCATTAATAGTCGGAGGTAATATCGTTCCTTTTATATTACTACTCTTGATCAATTATATGTGTAACTTATTGTGCCAAAATATGGATTGGATTGATGTTTATTTCATGTTTAAATGTAATTTTGATCCATTTTTTAAGTTTGGTATGCGTGTGGCCTGTTATTTATCTCCACTTGATGCATAAAGTACTCAAAATGTGCATTTTCCATATTTTAACTATTTGAGTCAACCAAAATAGAGCATGGGTCTACTAATTCTCACATTATGTAGCGGGTTAGCGCGGGTCGACCCTTTGGTCGACGTAACTTTTTGAATTTTGAAATTATGCATTTTCGTTCAGTATGCGTCGACGCACACCTAGTTTGGTCGACGCGTCGCTGACAGATTCTGAAAAAAAAAATTCTTGGAAAAGTGCGCGCCTCCTCATGTGTAATAAATATTGACCCACTTAATTGTTTGTTACATTTTCCAAGCATCATTATCATCATACATTGCATCTAAACATCTTCCTCATTCTTCTCATCTCCTTCAACCTTCTACAAACCCTACAAAACCGATTACAAATAGTTCATCAAAAATACAACTTTTTCACAATTAAAGGGTTTTTTCAAGGGTTTTCTCATCATAAAATCAAGGTTTCCTATATTGTTCATCATCATCATCATCAAGGTTCGAACACTGTTCATCATCATCATCATGGTTCGAACACTGTTCATCTGTTTCAAAAAGGGTGTATTTTAATGGCTTCCACAAGAATCACTAGAAAGAGAACATCAAGAGCTTCTATTTCAAGAGCTGGTACGTCTCAACCAAGGTCCAATATGCCAGTAACCGCTCTTTCTCTGTTATCTAAAAATTTGACTGAGAATTACAATAAGAATTTTCGTAACTGGTCCATTGTTAAGCAATTTGCTTATTATCCGTTAAGAGCTGAGCGCTTACATCTGACTGAAATTGAATTACTGAACTTTCAAGAGTTTGATGAGTTCTTGGAGTGTGATACAAAGTACAATGAGGACTTGGTTAAGTTGTTCTACGAAGGAATCCAGGGTAAGTTTGAAGGTTCTACTTTTAAATACGAGATAGGTGGTAAAATTTACTCGGTTAATGCAACTGTCTGGAAGAATTTGATCAATATAGATCCACAGGCATCTACTCATCCTAAGGTTACTGATTCTAAGTGTGTTGACAAATATGACTTCAAAACTGCTTTAAACTCCATGTTGCGAGATCCTTATCCTGACAGGATTTTGAATAGTAATTTGTTTCCTAAGACGGTTACAACCGAGCATTTGAAGGCTGTTGATAGGATCCTACAGTGGATCGTTGCTCACATTCTCTGTCCCAAGAAGGGAGGATACTCCAGGGTTGATCAGGCTGAGGTTCATCTGATCTATTTGCTGAAAAATAAGAAACGTATTGACTGGCCTCACTATATTATAAGTCGGATGTTTACTCTCTGTGACTCAAGTCGAGGTACGTCCTTGTGCTATTCATCATTTATTTAATGTATTCTGAATAAGGCTGAAGTGGTAGTTCAAGGTATACCGTATATGTCATTGACCTTTGATCAAGAGTTCAGTCAGAAAACATTGACCATGATGGGGTATTTTTGGGATGATAAAGAGAATCGGTACAAGTTTCGGTATAGAACTATGCATTCAAGTGTTCAATATGATGATTCTGATGAAGACGAAGATGAAGAGGGAAATGAGCAAGAAGAAGAAACAGTGGATGAAATGAAAACAGATGACCATAATGCGGGAGAGGACAATGTTGAGTGGATGGGTCACTTTCCTTCTCAAGATCACTATACAAATCAGGGATGGGGTGAGTGGCAACATACTGGATGAACTTCACTTAGTTCATCATATAATCCTCCAACCAATGAGTGGCACCAGCAAGAGTATTACATTCCTACTCATACACCGTAACTGCAACAAAACAATGATGAAGTCCTAGAAATGCTGCAATCAATGCAGCTCCAGCAATAAACCTTTATGATTGCTCAGGAAGAGAGGCACACTGCTCTCACAAATCAGTTATAAGCTCACAATCAAAACTTTAACCGATTTTCCTCTGCAGTGATGACTAAGTTTGACACTCTGGCTACAACTGCTGAAAGTCAGACTCGCTCTTTGACTAATAGTTTTAATACTCTTAATATGGCTGTTTTGGAGCTCACCGAGCATTTGGATTAGTAGCCATCTCCTCCACCTCCAGACTATTACTTCAGAGGAAGGGGAAACCAATTCAGGGGGAGGAGACCTTGAGAACTAGGATGTTTAGTTTAGTGCATGTCATACTCTGCTTCATGTTGCATGACTATTATATGTTTTGGATTTGATTTTTGTACTTCCTATGACTTGGAGTTTGTTGGCATTTTCTAGTTATGTAATGTACTTTGAGTTTCTATATATGCCTTTTTTGTTCTATTTATCCATATTATCTCTACATTAACATCATTATATGTGGATGTGTGTTAATGTATCTTGGTTGCAAATTGATTAGTGTGTTCATATGTATGTATTATGCTATTCTTTGAACATGTCTTTCTCTCATTTTGATGTTGTCAAAGAGGGAGAAGGGTATCTACAAGCAAAAGCAGCATCAAATTGAATTTTAGAAGAATGCGTAAAGTTAGGGGGAGGATGAGTTTCAAATTACAGGACAAGCTGAAGAAGTTTTGCCATCATCAAAAAGGGGGAGTATGTGAGGGCAAGGTGTCTTACACTCAATCTTCATTTTAATGATGTCAAAACATGTACTAGCTCGTAGTATGTAATTTGGACGGTATCATCTCATCATAGTCGGCATTCGTATTTCACAATGCATAAATGTTCGATAATCATGTGTCCAAACATATAGGGAGAGTCTTATACATCTTTTACATGTGTGTGATCATGTTATTTGTCGTAGGTATGCATTAACATGGCCTAGGTAGAAGAAATCATGTCCAAAAACTAATTTTTGTGAGTTTTTGAAGTTTGAGTCGACTCAAAACATGTTTTGGTCGACTCATGAAATGTCAATTTTGTTGCATGTCCCATGGGTCAGCTCACGTCGACCCAGCGGTCGACTCATACTAAAGTCTTTTCTTTATTATGGATTTTCATCAGCCATGCGTCGACGCATGGCCCTGTGGTGGTCGACGCAAGGTGTTCAAACTTGCAGATTCTAACTCACGCGCTGACCCTCACAAATGTTTGGTCGACTCTTTGCTATATGTGTGCTATTTTTTTGGTTTTTCTAAATTTCAAAAAGCTGTTACTTTTGGTAGTAGGTCCTAGCATCATATATATTTTGTTCCTCATTTTTACACAACAACAAGAAAAAGTGAAAGATTTACACTGAAAGTTTACTCTCATCATCTTCATCCCCATTCTTGCATTTTCTCAAAAAATACACATAACTATTTTTGTTGATCTCTTGCATCATTGAGGTGATAACGTCCAAACATAGGAGTGTATCTTGTTTAGGGTGAGTTTTTTAGTGGGTTTTTTCTTGAATAAAACCTCTAGGGTTTTGTCCTCCAAGATCAATTGGATTTGGGGGTTTTTGGTTTAGATCTTTGTGTGCAATGAATTCAGCCGAGTGAAGGTGATTGAAGAATGGTGGGTTCTGTCAATCTAGTAGCGTCAACCGGAGGATTATGTAATAAAGGTTTGGGATCGAACAATGTGTGGATTGAAATCAGTCGAGCGAAGGTGATTGAAGATCGGTGTGTTCATTCAATCTAGTAGCGATAAACTGAGGTTTATTCAACACGTTCGAGGCACTTGATTCGACTTGAATCAAGGGAAGAGAAGACATAGTATCAGCATCAACGAGGTTTCTTGAGTGTGTGATAATTAAAGTTTCTTTTGTAAAAATAATTTGCAACAAGATTATAGATATCTCAATTCTAGATTTAGAATTGGGGGCAGACGTACCCGAAGCGAGGACGAAAGGGGAACTGCCTAAACAAACTTGGTGTCGTTTTCTCTTTCCCTATCTCTTTAATTTTCTAACAGTTTAAGCTTTTGATTATTCAATTGATTGAAAAAGTTCTGTTATAGTATAGTGCAGAAAAACTGATTTGAAAACATTGCACAATCACCTTGATTGTGCTTGATAAAAATTATGCACTAGACTTACATAGAAATTATAGCTTGGAGTGTTTCGCACTCCAAGTGCTCGATAAATTGAACGCTCACAAGGTGTTTGATAAATTGTCAATTTGGTTTAAGTTTTGACTGGTCATTGGAAATTGCACAACATTGAGTGTTGTTGGTAAATTGATTAATAGTAAAGGTTGTGATTCTATTTTTCTTATCGAGCCTATTGTTCCATTTGGCTTACGCATATCCGGTCCTTTCGGTAACCGGTTTGTTTAGACGACCCTCCATTAAAAAGTAGTGATCTATTCAACCCCCCTTCTAGATCAATTGTCGTTGTCTAATATATCTCCTGTCACCAATCTGACGATTCCCTTGCGTTTTCATTAATAACCCCTTCTCTATCCCCATATCTGTTTACAAACGCTCTGAACCACAACCCACTTCTCTCATTTTTTAGCTTCTATTTTTATTTTCCTAACAATGTTATATTAAACACTCTCAAGCTTTTATTCCCAGCCAATTTATCATTAGTTGTTGTTTGTCTAGTTAAGTTGTTTTTCAATGTTTCGCATAAAGTTTTTTTACCATTTATTTATTTTAGGAGTCTATTGTAAATATTATAAAAATAATATAAGTGAAAATTGATTAAAAAAATTATATTAGCTATATGAAGATAATTTATTTTATTTTATTCTAAATATGTGTAATCTTTATAGAATAAAAATGCTAATAATTTATATAACTGTTATGTTTATTAAAAATTAAATTTTAAAATTAAAATCAATAAAATTGATTTATAATTAGTAATATTTCAAAAAATATCAAATTAATCAATTTTATTATTAATTGAAAACATAAATTAGCTATAAAATTAAATGATTATATATTTAAAAAATTGCATATTAGAATTTAAAATAATAATTTATAGATTAATTTTAAATTTTCATAGATCCTCGACATGTGTTGGGTCATCTCTACTCCCACATTGAGACAAAAATCTCCCTTTCCAGGATGCCAGTTTGGATTTGATCTTATCCAAAATAGGAATCCACATGTTAGTTCAACTAAGGTTTGATCCTAAAGGATTTCATAAGAAGTTAAAAGACTTATCTTCAATTTTGGAAGGGAGAAAGTTAGAGGTAACTAACAAAAAGTGTTGATTGATGTTTAAACCAAATAATTTACTCTTGTGGAAATTCACTTCCAACCCTGGCGCTAGATCAAAACCCTTTAATATAGTTTTTATACTCAAAATATTCTTCCAACGACTTTCTCTTATCAACGACGTGTCATCTACAAACCAGATGATCTCAAAAGTGGTATTTTCCTGCACTGTGAATCCTTTGTACTCTCATACTTTATTAGCATTTCTAATCAAACCAGTAAGTTCTTTTGTAACCAACACAAAAAGGAATGGTGATAAGGGATCACCATGCCTTAAACTTATTTCTATCTCAAAATTCAAGGTGGGGCTACCATTCACTTGATTTGAAACGTGATTGGTAAATACACAGGTTTCCATCCATTGCATCCAAAGAGATCCAAATCCCATTTTCTTCATTATTAATTTGAGGAAGTCCTAACTGACCCTATCATAAGCTTTCTCAAAGTTGACTTTGAAGAGAAAATAATCCTTCTTTTTACTATAGCTAGATCAATGATATCATTAACAACTAAAACCACATCTAATAATTGTCTCCATAGAACAAAGGTTATTTGGAAAGGAGGAATAATAGATCCCAAGAATCTTTTCAATCTAGAGGCAATGAGTTTTGCTAGAATCTTGTATATACCACCCACCACACAAATTGGTTTATACTCATCTAGCCCTAGGGGATTAGGATTATTAGGAATACGAGTAAGGCGAGAGGATGTTATAACTTTTGATAATCCGACTTTACTATGGAAATTCTTCACAAATATGATGATATCTACTTTAAGGAAGCTCCAACAATTCTTGATGAAAACAAAATTATATTCATTAGGCCCAGGGAACTTTGATTCTTCACACCCCTATACAAGTTCCTTGATTTCCTGCTCAGAGAAAGGCTTTTCCAAAAAATATCTATCAGCTTGAGAGAGATTCTTAAATTCCATACCTTCAAATTGAGGCCTACAGGACTCTGATGAAGCAAGCCCTCTTTGAGGGAGAGCTTCTTCCACATTAAACTAAAAGCATTACTTCTTCTGACCACTAAATCAATAGCCTGCTCCTCCTTACAATCCATTAGTAACTCATCCACAAAATAGGCCTCCTCTATCCCTTCATCAACCTTCAAGTCAGTCCACCCGAAGAATTCTTTATTCCATTTATTTAGACTACCTTTCAATAACTTCATTTTTTTTAGTGACATAGTTATTCCTTCCTTCCACTTTGATGTATTCCCACTCTTTTTCCACAAACTTGATGAAGTCCCTATTTTCAAACCAGCAATCATTTACCCTAAAATTGTTAGGAGCCTAATCCAAATTGGACAGTGGTTAGAAACACTACAAAAAAAACTGCTTGTTGCCATGTGATATTCACGTCACAAAGTATTTTTAGCGACATGATCATTCACGCGGCAGGAGCATGTGTGGCAACTATGTTGCCACGTGAAAATTACGTCGCAACTTTGCCACGTGATTTTCACGTCGCAACAATCTTAACAGAAGTTGCAGATGTACTAGCAGACGTAGCAGAAGGGTGGCAGAAATGTGTAAGAACGTTGCCACGTGATTTTCATGTGGCAAGTTACGACGTGATATTCACGTGGCTAGTTGCGACGTGAATATCACGTGGCTAAATGTTTTTTTTAAACTGTATTGTTTTATTACATTTGTTTTTTTTAAATTAAATTGAATAGCTTGTTTTTTAATTAATTTTAAATACAAAATAAATAATAAAATTAATTAATAATTTGTTGCACGTTTTAATATATTAAAATAAATGATAAAATTAATAAATAATATGTCTTTTAATGATTTTTAAATACAAAATTAATAATAATTTTTTTAATAATATTTTAAATTGAAAAATTAATAAATATAATTAATACCAAAATTAATAAATATAAATAAATACCAAAATGAATAATAAAATTTTTAAATAAAAAGTTTATAATATACTAAAATGTAATTAACATTTTACAAAAATAAAAATTCAATATTAAAATAAATTCTTCGGATCAATCTGGATTGGAAAAGTCGTCAAGGTCAAAATCATCGTCATCCTCGTCATCCATCTGTTGTTGACCACCAACTCCTTCATTTCCAACAAATGCTTGATTACCGCCGCCTTGTGATTGCATAAATTGTCGCATCATCTTCTCCATATTAGCTTGCCTCTTCTTCATTGTCTCTATTTGACATTGTTGCTCCTCCATTTGGACCTTTAGTGCCGCCTCACGTTACGTCGACTCGCGTTTCGCCTCAGTTAGCGCCAGTTGTCTTACTGTTTCTAGCATTTTGGGTGTCAATTGTGGTGGATGTGATGTTCCTTCACCATCTCTAACTCTTTGAAATAAAGTTCTATCCCATTTTCTCATACCGCCGACCAAAGTTCCAGCACCAAATAAACACCCATTAGGCCCCTTTCAACCAGTTACTAAACCCCAAATATAAAAATCCACTCGTGGATTAAGCGGCTCAGAACCTCTCAGAGTATATTGAGGATTTTCTACCAAAAATTGTGTGAGCAATATCTGATAATCCTCCTACACATACAATAAAAAAATTAAGTTAAATATAGCTTGAAATTCTGGTACCAGATATGTGATGTTACGTGTGATGTCACAACAACACACTCTGCAATGGACAAAGTAAAACAACAGCAGAGTACACAAAGAATTGTTTACCCAGTTCAGTTCAACAACTTAATCTGGGGGCTACCAAGCCAGGGATGAAATTTCACTATCAGTAGAATTAATTTACAGACTCAACAACCTAGTTGACAATCTCCTAAACTTAATTTCTACTAATGAACTTTCTACCTAAGAGCCCACTTAGGTATGAGAACACTACTCAATCCCTAAAACCTCTCAAAGATCTAACACTTTGAGAAACACCTTGATCCTGCTTCACAGCTTTGATCAAGTTACAAAACTCTCTTGCTTCACAGCTCTAGAGAGGACAGATTACACTCACCAATTCACACTTGAATGGTTAACACAATGCTCGTACAAAGACAATGCTTAATCTCCAGTCAAAGCTCTCTATCTTCTGTCTACTTTCTGTGTTTTCTTCCTTTGGTTGATGCACTTTATATAGCCATCTGAATTGGGCTTGGATCCCTTGCAATATCTGACCTGATTTGTTATTTAAAACTGAATCTTCCAAAACAGATTTTATCCCCAAAATCTTTTCAAATCTCAGTCTTTAAACCTCCCTACAAATCTGCATCAAATCTCTATGCAACAGAGAATATCTATCCCAAGATATCCACATCCAATGAGACTAACCGCTCTCCCAATATCCAGCTAAAACGCAAACCCTAACAACATCACTAAACCTGATGTTATTAATCTTCTGCAGGCCTGATGTCACAACATCGCATGTGACATCAGACATCCAACTTAAACACTTATTATTATCCAATGTTAAGACTCAATGTCATGACATCAACCATCAGACATTGAACAACTTTGTTTAACCGAAATTCTAGCCAATCCAAGAACCAACATAGCTTAAACAATTTAAGTTAAATTAAATAATAGATAGAGCCACGTGATTTTCACACCACAATATCCCAGCTGCCACATGAAAATCACGTCACAAAATTGTCATTAAATAAATAATTTAAATCATTTAAATAAAATAAAATGACTTACCAATGCTTTTTTGGTGCGTTCGTCAACAAATTCCCCAATTTTTTTCTAGACATTACAACCAGCTCCTTCATGAGTGAAGGTCTCCCCAAACTCTTTTCCTAAATAATAAAATTAATTTTAATTAAAAATATATAATAAATCATAATATAACTTAAAATAGTAGTAATAATTACCATGCGTCGAGCATGTTCGGCAACACTTATACTTCTAACTGCAAAAATGCAACCCTCCTTTTTAGATGCTCTCATTTTCTTATCTTTTTCAAATTTTTCCTTAAAACCAAAATCTGTATCCCAATAAATAAGAAGTTCATCGAATACTTCTTTGCCTTATTTCTTATGAATTGGCTAACTACCCCTTATATATATCTATTTGAGAATCATATAGAAGAAATCTATGTAACCTACTCATAGATTTACCATTGTTATTATACCAGTTGAATTTATTACAAGAATATGGCAAATCTACAATATTTAAATTCCATATAAAAGCTCTAAATTCCCTCATCTTAGTGCTCCTACTAGTGACAAGGTTACCCTTACTCTCTCTATGGCTAACATTCGAGTTAAAATCCCCACCAATAATTCACTCCCCATCATATATAGTATTTGTTTTTTTAACTCTATTAAATCCTTCTAGAGTTTTCTCTTCAAATTGAGATTACAAGGAGAATAAACATTAATAATATAATAGAGATAACCCTTCCTGTCATACCCCAAATTTTGACCACCAAGGTTTCCCATCATTGTGAAGATCATCACCACAATATGGATGTACCTTCATGCCTCATCAATCTCCTCAAAGATGATTGAGCATTCACCACAATCAAGAATTAGGGTTTTATGCCCTCTCAGAGCACTTAGACAAAGGACCAATCAAGAAATGACATGATCTTCAACTTTTCTAACCTCTCAAACACCTATAAAGGATCAAGAGGACTCCCACATCAAGAATCAAGCACAAGGTTGCAACATTCCAAGTAGATCAAGCCTCGAGATCGCCAGTGTCACCAAATTAGGGTTTTTGGTCGAATGAGGCCTCCAGATGGAAATTTTCATTTGGGCATGAGCCAATGCTTCAAAGCACAACCCAAGATACTCCAAGGGACCTCATGGACCCAATCATCAAGTCAATTTAACCTCAGGGGATGCATTTACCAAAAATCAGGAATTAGGGTTTCTTGACCTAATTCACCCCTAAGTTGACTTTTGGGACAAAGCCTGAGCCAAGACCGCAAGACATGATTTGAGGGCCTCCAATACACTAGATTGATACATTTGCAACAATGGATTGACCCAAGAAGCTTGGTTCACAAGTTTCAATTTCACCAAGACCACAATTAGGGTTTTGAGGAAAAAGTGAACGGTAGCTTTGACTTTTGACCAAGGCATGCTCCCAAACCTTGGGACATGATTAAATACTCCCCATAACACCTATGGAATCCATCCATTAGGTTTTATTTGGGTCAAGGACTTGATTTCACAAAGGATCGCACAGTTTGGATTTCATCCGATAAAAAGTCAACTGTGCACAAAATCAAGTTTGACTTTTTGGAAATTTTCACAAATATGGTTCCCCTAAGTCAAAAATAATGTTAATGTATGGTATTGATCATCATTAATTAAGAAAAATCAAGAAAAGTGAGGTTTCTTGCAAAAGGGGCAACCATAAGAAACCAAAAAATTTCTAAGTTATGGAACAAAAGTGATTTTGGTGCCAACTTCCAAGGATCATAACTTGAAATCCAAGCAACCATTTTGGGTGATCCAAAGCCTGATTTGTAGGTATTCCTACATTATACAAAAGCTTCAACTATAATAAACTCCAATTCTTCATGGATTTTGAGTTATGGATTGATCAAAATCACAAAAACATGAAAATGACACTTTTTCCAACACTTAGTGAAAATATGCCTAAGTTACCAGCCTTGAACATCAATGTTCATGAGAATTTTTCAATGGGATCCAAATAGTTTCAAAACAAACTATGATCACACATGTTTTGTATCATATAAGGGCTCTTTAAAAAGCACAAGAGCCTCCCATAACTCAACCTGAGCAAGGAGATATGATCCCCTCAAAATCACCATTTCCAACTGCCTTGTACAAGGCAGATTTTGGCATTTTGCTCGATTTGGAAAAATTGGACAACTCCAAGCCTTGTCATCCATTTGGACACATCAGAGGATAAGACAAAAGGGGAATGATCTGATCCCCAAGCCTCCCAAGTCCAAGAATCTACACATAGCCATAACAAACCAAAAAAGGCTAAAAAGTGCAAAAGACTCCAATTTTGTTTCCAAGCATTTAATGGATGCATCAAGGTGAGATGGACTGATACATTCCTAACTGAATGAGTCAAGATTCAGCACTTAATCAAAGAACCATAGGCCTGTGCCCTAACCTCAAGTCAATGGCAAGAGGAGACTAAAGATTCCCTTGGATCAACATTGGCCAAAGGCCTGTACCAGCTGCCATTCACTATTGCTTGCAAAACAAACTTGTCGCACTATAAATAGAGCTCATTTATGCTCAGTTTGAGTACACCAAAGCACTACAACTGATGCTTTCTTCAAAATTCTCTCTCTTTAGGCCAAAATGCCTTCTTTTGCAAGTCATCTTTGAGTTTTTGAGTTAGAGAGCAATTCCACCACATCTCATGATCCAAACACATCCAATATGTCATATCTAAGTTGTTCAAACACTCACTTGTGATCTGAAACACCAAAATCAGAAAAGCAACCTCCAAAACCTCAAAATTGGACTTTTCTGCATTTTTCAAGCCATGTCTTGATTCAATCACTTCCAAAACTAAACCAAGCCTCAAACACACTCCAAATATCATCCTCAAACTGTCCCAATTGGTTTCCCTCATCTGGAACACCATTTGAGAGAGTTGCTATCTTGGTCACTTTTGCCCCTTTTGCAAGAAAAGGCCTATACTTGTTCCTGAGGATTCCAGCTGGTTCTGATCATCCTAAAAGCTTATAAGGGATCAATTGAGAGTGTCTAAAGCATTGGATTACTTTTGGCACAAGGAACTTGGCAGATAGCACAAGAAGCTCCAAGAGGTAAGTGCATCACAACTTGAACTCTCTAATTCATGCATTGCTTTCATGGACCTCTCATACATATCATATGTGTTGTGTTTGAACCAATTTATCATGCTATTATTGCCTGTATCATGAGATATCATAGAAAATGCAAATTTAGGCCTATTTTGAAACCACTATTGGGTTTTAAAATAGGGACATCTTCTGAAAAATCTAAAAGCACCATTGGATTCCTCATGAAATTCTAGGTCAGATGCACCTAAATTTTGTCCTAATCCATGGAGAAATGAGAAAGTTAGAGGCTTCATGCAAATTACCAAGACTAGGCCTTGCCTTGGGCAAGGGCCAGGCATGGCGCCTTGGCCAGGCCTAGAATTTGGCACCCCTTATGTATTAATGGGGTGGTTTTGATACACGGATGTATCACCACCCTAGTGGTACCGCGCATGTGTGTTTGGCTTGATGGTCGTGGGTTCAACACCCACCCAGACCATTTTTTTCACTTTGCCATATTTTGATATTTTTGCTATTTTTATGGTTTTTGTTAATTAATTCTAAAATTAATTTCTCTCTCAATTTTAATTATTTTTTATTGGTTCTTTTTTTGAAAATTCCCAAAAATGTTAAAATATTTTATTCCATAAAAATTTCACAAAAAATATTATTTATTTCATATATTTAGTATTTTTGTAAATAATTATGTTTTATTTGTTGTTTTAACACTTAAAATATTTCTTTCTCTTGATTTTGCAAATTCAAATAATTTTCAAATCATTATATGAATGAATCATGATTTTTCAAACATTAATCCAAGATCACAACTTGTTTTTTCACACATGTTTGATAATTTTGATCATTTTAATTGAATTTTTATTCAATTAAAATACATTTTAAAATCAAATTAGGGTTTTGGTTATTTTCACCCTCACAAATCTTTTTCAAAACACTCATGGGCAACTAATAGAGTGTGTTCTGGACTGGGCCGAGGCTGCCTAATAGTCGAGCAGGCCCAACCCATACAGCCTGGGGAGGCCTAATAAGGTCCTTCTGCAAGACACGCGACTGCCACGTGCTAGCCATAGTTTCGCCGGGCACTTAGGCAGTGTCGGGCACTGGGGACAATAGGGAAGGAGGACATCACACCCTGCTGAGACGTGTCTCCCCGACAGACTAGCTTCTCCCGGCGAGAATGATGCACATCACTCCTCGACGAACATGGCTCCTCCCCGCGAGGCCATGTCCGTTCCACGGGCTTCACCTCTCCTCGATGCATAAGGCTCCTCCCCGCGAGGAGTACACGGGATTCACATCTCCTCGACCACAGAAGGCTCCTCCCTCGCGAGGAGCACCCAACGGTCCATCCCGCGTGGACACGTTCCAAGTAACCTCCCACGTCCGAAAGATTCGGTCTGCCCTACTTCCAGAAATCTAGGAGCAGTTACTCTAGGGCGAAGACCACATGCTGGTCTTCACCACTACACGTAAGCCCTAGCAGTTACTTGGAGTGGGCCTAGTTAATCCAGCCCATTGCAGGTAACCGTTGGCCCGCGCTGGGGGCTCTCTATAAATACCCTCTCATTTGAGATGGTCAGGTTAGACACATTCTTCTTACCACTCACTCTTTCTGTATTTGCTAATATTATGTACACTCTCTCACTTGAGCGTCGGAGTACCTTGCAGGTACACCCCCCCACCGTCTCTCACCATCACCGGAGCTGCCGTTCCAGACGCCGTTGGCCACTATCAACTGTCTGATCCAGGTACGATCAGAGTGTAAGACTCATTCCTTGTAAATAAAAACATTTTTTGGGCCTCAGTCATTGTATAAGTCCCGATACGATTTTAAAATTCGCAGCGCGATCGCCATTTCAAAACAAAAACCATTTGGGCCTCCCCTCGTGTTGTAAGTCCCATTCTCTCTTCTTTTAACATTATTTTGGGCCTCTCCTTGAGTTGTAAGACCCATACCTTTTTTACAGTAAACATTTGTTGGGCCTCAGTCATTGTATAAGTCCCGATACAATTTTCAGAGCAATGGTGCGATTACTGTTTTTCATCTGGGCCTCTCCTTGAGTATAAGCCCCAACAATCTTCTTTTCAAAATAACTTTCCTTTTGATTTAGGTTCAAACTCATAGGTGCTATCAAAACTTTCTTTAATTTCTTGAACAACTAACCATACAGCTGTTACAATGGAAGTTTGCTCACCTGTACGTTTTATCAGCTTTCTTTTACATACTTGCATATATATATATATATATATATATATATATATATATATATATATATATATATATATATATATATATATATATATATATATATATATATATATATATATATATATATATATATATATATATATATATATATATATATATATATATATATATATTGTTTGTGCTGGAAGCTTGCTCACCTGTAAGTCCTCCTACCTTCTCTTTTACATACAGTATATATTTCATCTATATATATATATATATATATATATATATATATATATATATATATATATAAATATATATATATATGCCTGTATATTTGCTTAGAGTTTTCCCCGACAACTAGGTTTAGGACTAGATAAAGCCAGTGGTCACTCTTTCAACACAGTCAAAACTAGTTCCCCATAGGAATTTCTAGATACAGTCTTGCCTCCTCTTGGGCTTATATAATATAGAACAAAGAGAAAGGCATTATTCCCGGTGAAACTTTTCTCAAAATGTCACTATTAGAAATTGTCAAAGAAATTCATTTCCCCCCAAAGAGGATTAATTCCCGGTGAAACCTCTCTTGAATTTCTTCAAACCCTAGAACTGTTCATTAAAGAAAAGATTATTCCAGGTGAAACGTTTCTTGAACTCTTCTTAGATTTGGACCTACAGGCTTCCTAAAAGCATCCCAGCTTTCTCTTGGGCTTTGTACAAGGACCCTCCGACTTCTTAGAAGTTCTCATGCCTTCTCTTGGGCTTAATACAAGGACCCTGAAGACCTCTTAAAGGTATATGACAAAACTTAGTCATCCTTTGTTAAAGCAGTCTTTCCGAAGAGTCAAAACATCAGACCAATTTAGGGTTGATACTCATCCCTTAAAGAACCAGCCTACTCTTGGGCATCATACAAAGATAAACTTTTCCATACCAGTAGACTTGGACAATCTAATCTCCTCTTGGATCTCAAAGACATTCTCAAGTTCCCTACAAACACAGGAAAAACCCTGGTCATTTAACCAATCTTCAGTAGAGTTAAAATCCTCACAGGATCTATAACTCAGTCTTTTATCCTAAATTTCCCCAGCTAGGGTCAGCTTATCATCAGAACCTCAAGGCATCTGATACCTCAACTCTTCTGTAATCCCCAGCAAGAGTTGATTCCCCATTATGGACCTGCCTCTGGATCTCAATAATCCTCAGCAGAAGCCAGCCTCATCTTAGGATTTGTATAATGATTTTCCTCAGCATAATTAGCCCCAAGAGCATCCTTTTGGTGAGTCCATCTTCCTTCTTAAAACACTCTCTTGTTGAGTTAACCCTTTTTAGCCTCAATCTTGGGCTTTGTACAAGACAAACAAAGTACTCTCTTGTTGAGTCAATAACCTTTCCACACTCTCTTGTTGAGTCAATCAAAATAAAAGCACTCTCTTGTTGAGTCAATCAGTTTCAAAAGCACTCTCTTGTTGAGTCAATCTCCTTTTCAGCACTCTCTTGTTGAGTCAACCTCCTAAAAAGACTCTCTTGTTGAGTCAAATCTTTTTTCAGCCACAATCTTGGGCTTTATACAAGACACCATAAGAACACTCTCTTGTTGAGCCAGTCATTCTTTTTAGCCTCAATCGTGGGCTTTGTACAAGACATATATAAACTTTCTAAAACAAAGTCAAAATCTTCATAACCTTCTCTTAAGCTCGTGATAAATATTTGCCCCAGTAAAGTCAATTCCTCCCAGCATTCTTTTAGGCTTTGAGAAATAATATCCCTAAGCAGAGTCGATCCTCTTTTAAGCTTAAATCTTGGGCTTTATACAAGACACCCATAAATATCCTCTCACTAGTAGAGTCAACATCGTTCAGGCTCAATCTTGGGCTTTGTACAAGACACCTAAAAAATCCTCAGCTGAGTAAGTCAGTCTCTTTTTAACCTCAATCTTAGGATTTGTACAAGACACCGTATAAATCTCTCCAGCAGAGTCAATCTTCTTTTAGCCTCAATCTTGGGCTTTGTACAAGACAGATAAAATCTCTCACCTATAGGGTCAGTTTCCTCTTTTAGCATCAATCTTGGGCTTTGTACAAGACAGACGAAATATTTCCCCAGAAAAGTCAACCTTTAGCCTCCTCTTAGGCTTTGTATAATGATATCCCCAAAAGAGTCAGTCTCTTTCTAGCCTCCTCTTAGGCTTTGTCTAAGGACTTCCCCAGTGGAGTCAATCAATCTCTTAGCTTCAACTTTGGGCTTTGATCAAGGCACACAAAAATCAGCATCCCCTCAGAGGAAATCAAAATCTCTCTGTAGGAAGACATATCTCTATGCTATCACACATCAAAACAAACAAATCAAACAAACCCTAATCCCAGATAACTGTTGTAAGTGGCACACTTGTTGATTCAAAAATACAAGCTGTCGTCCATCTCTTATCATGGTAAAAATCCTCTTTTTCATCTAATTGCTGTAAGCGGTAAGCCTCTGGATTATTTACATCCATGCCACTGTCCTTCTCTTAGCATGGAAAACTCCTAAGGAAAAATAGCATTGCTTAACACTGAGTTAAAGTTTTCTCCTTCAGGACAAATCCATCATAAAGGAAATTATGGCATTGTTGGATTCTCATATCCCAGTTAAAGTAATTCTCCTTTATAAACAGTCACCCAACGGTTGTGATAAACAGACAATATGTCTCCCTTTAGAGATGACAAATTCTCTCTCAGTCAAACCTTTTAGCTTCAATCTTGGGCTTTGAACAAGACACAAATAACCTTTAGCTTCAATCTTGGGCTTTGAACAAGACACCAAATATCTTTTCCTCCCATAGAATAGGAGGAACTACGATTGCTCTGATATCCCTGTTATCATAACGGGAATACGTAGGCATAAGATTATGAAATCTTAGCGAGTACACCAATCAAAAACTCTAGGTCCAGTACCTTCACACCAATCAAAACTAAGGTCCAGTACCTCACCAAAATCATCAAAAACTCTCTCTTTCTCTCAAACATCTCCTAAAGGAGAAACTTTCCCAACTCACAACAGACAAACACCAGCGAGTATAAAAGCAGAACCTATTGCTAACAACCTATGGATAACCACATATAGGATGGGTAATTGGCAACTCCCCATTGTATAACCTGGCCCCGAACTCCCCGAATTTCTTTAAGCGTTTGTTCATTTAAACATTCGCGTGCAAGGTTAGTTTTAGATAGCTTCCGTTTCCCTTCCAGCTTCACGGGATAAATAAGAAAACTGAAAGTAGCACCCCACTCATACCATTGCGGTGAGGAGATACCCATGGTGATAAGGTGGTCGCGTCACCAACAAAAATCACACGCTATAGGAAAATGGCGACTCTACTGGGGAGTGCCATTAGGATCTTTCTTACCTTAGTCATCATTCGTCACCATTTTCCAATAGTAAAATGACGACTCTGTTGGGGAGTGCCATTAGGATCTGTCTTACCTTAGTCATCATTCGTCACCATTTTCCAACAGGAAAATGGCGACTCTGCTGGGGAGTCCCATTAGGATCTGTCTTACCTTAGTCATCATTCGTCCCCATTTTCCAACAGGAAAATGGCGACTCTGTTGGGGAGCCAAATTAATACTAGAATTCTTAAGAGGTCTAGGATGTTAGTTTTAGGAATTATACTATATATATATATATATATATATATATATATATATATATATATATATATATATATATATATATATATATCGCTTTTCCTACTTGATATCCGTGTTTATTTTTCTGTCAATGGGAATGCGAGTGATGTCGCATGTGGAAAGTATGAGAGAACCCTAAGATAGGTGATGGCATAGACGGGTGGTCTTACAGGGAGTGATTTCCGAATGAGCGATCCTGGTAGACCATTAAATCAGTGGAGGTACCCTTTACGGATTCAATGTTGAACAACTTCGTCGTGAAGGCAGATTGTCCCAATGTGGTATCCATGAAACTGAGGATTTAGTAGACATTAACCATGTGGCCATTTGGTAGTGCGGTGACTATCGGGAATAGTTGATATGCGATACTACACTCAATTGAGATTACCCTAGGATGATACAGCTCGCTCGGGTGAACCAGCTTGCTGTTGGTATCCCTAGGGGGGTCAATGATTTTGGGAACTTTTAACCCGTTCTACAGGTATAAATATTCACCAGAATACAACCTTTGGGGATGGGTAGAGCCATGACTCCATGCTCGTGACATTGAACCTTTTAACCCATGTTTTTTCAATGTTTTTGTGTGCTGCATCCATGCATTCATTTAAAAAACTCTTAAACAAAGAAAAAATTTTCTTTTCTCTTCTCTCTAATTTCAAATTAAACTAAAATAATGATTGCAAATATCAGAGAGTAAGATTGCGTTATGGATTTCGGTAGAAGGAAGATGCACAAGTACACTTTCAAGGCTCCAAAACTAGAGGATTTAAAAGGGTTGGCAAGGATGATCACCAACCCTGATGCTTTCAGAGCTAAGTACGGAGGGTTGTTGTCTCTATTAAGGGTCCATGTAGTCAGAAGTCAGGACTCACATGACCACTAAGGAAGGAATCCAAGGTTTACCAGCCAAGTTTTTGGTGGAGAAAGCCCTATACTTTGCCAGTATAGGAAACTTTACTGCTTTCGAAGATATCTTTGTTCTACTCACATACGAGTTGTTCCTCTTTCCCAACATCCATAACTTCGTCGATACCAATGCCATTAAGATATTTCTGATTGGAAACCCCGTACCGACCTTGATCGCAGATGCTTATCATTGTGTACACTTAAGGAATTTGTACAACGGAGGAATGATCACATGTTGTGTACCCCTGCTTTACAAATGGTTCACTTCCCATTTACCCAAGTCTACTGCTTTCTGGGATCATAAGAGTACTCTACGTTGGTCACAGAGAATCATGTCTCTTACCAACTCTGACATAGATTGGTACAATCGGATCTATGACGGGATAAGGATCATCGACCATTGTGGAAATTTCCCTAATGTATCCCTCATAGGAACTAAAGGAGGAATCAACTATCATCCAATTTTAGTTCGCCGTCAACTCGGATACCCGATGAGGCATATCCCGCATAATGTTCATCTAGAAGGTCTTTTCTTCAAGGAATGGGAAAATTACAGGGCACTAAAGAAAGAAATAGTGCATGCCTGACAACATGTTCACAGGAAAGGAAGGGAGTCTCTAGGAAAACCAGACTGTATCTCTGTGGAACCTTATCTCCGTTGGGTACAAACTAGAGCCCTCAAGCTGAGGATGCCTTACCCTCATCAAGAAGTTTTTTCGTTAAAGGAATCTGTCCTTTATTTTATGTCTGATGCGGAAAAACTCCAGGTCGCTCTCAACAAAGTTCAACGGGAAAAGAACCCTTGGAAGAACAAATACCGCATTCTCAATGTGGAGTGTACTAAGATTCAGGAACTCATAAAAGAAAAGGATGCTCTGATTAAGATACTAGAATAACATGTTGTAGAAAATCAAGATGACCGAAGAAACTTGCTCGCTCCTTTCACTTGGAAAATGACTGACAACCCAACAACGGCTGAAGAGCCCCGGTCAAAGAAAAGGAAAATACCAGAACCAGCATCTGAGTTCTCCTCAGAGAGGACTCAGGATCCATAAGTTCAGACATTTCTTTTATAACACTTTGTAAAATACTGTATTTTCTATTTCCGCAATCTTTCAAATTCAATAAAACAGGGTCTCCCCACTGTATGATATTTGTAATCTATTTGTTGAAGTTTCTTCTTGATTAAAGCAAAAACAAAAAATTAATATATATCATTGCATATCATTCATCATTCTCACATAATGCATTCTTCTTGCCATCGAATCTCACGTATGTGTCACGATTCTAGAGAGTCAAACTGTCTCATTCGTACAATACTCGGGCCAATCGACAAAAGAAAATGGACGATCTCGAGGAAGAGAATAGAGAGTTGAGAGAAGAAATCGACGCTCTGAAGGAAGATCTAAAAAAACTTCACAGTGACATGCAATCCCTGGCAGCAGCTCAGAGACAACAACAAAGGACTGTGATCTCGGAGATCACATCTACGCCCATAGTGGAGACGTATGATCCTCGGTACAACATGCCTAAAGATCGTCCCTGGGGCATGCCTATCAACTTTGTACCTGAAGAATACATCCCACCGGTCACTGAAGACCCAGAAACTATAGCAGGAACCATTGGGCCTGAAGGTTACAAACTTCGGGAAAGCGAAGACGCAAGAGTGATGACAGCAACTCCTGAAGGTTACAAAATTTGGGATAGGGAAACACCAAGAGTCATTGCCGTAATGACTATACCACAGCCTGTGGTACACACTATCCCGAAAAGACAGATTCCACAAGTAATCTCTGGTGGAAACGAAGACATGTACGAAAAAATGAATGAGTTCCAGGAGAAATTCCTGGAAATGCAGAAGGAACTGCATGCCATTCGCGGTCAGGATTTATTTGGAAAAGACGCCGCAGACCTTTGTCTGGTCCCTAACGTGAAAATACCGCACAAATTCAAGGTGCCTGACTTTGAAAAATACAAGGGCAATTCTTGCCCTCAAAGTCATTTGGTAATGTACGCTCTAAAGATGTCAACTCAGACTAAAAATCAACAGCTACTAATCCATTATTTCCAAGATAGTTTAACCGGTACCGCACTCAAATGGTACATGGGTTTAAAGCGCACCAAGATCGTCACTTTCAGAGATCTTGGCGCTGCCTTTGTTCAGCAATATAAGTATAAACTGGACATGGAACCAGACAAATATCAACTTAGAGCAATGTCGCAGAAGGACAAGGAAACTTTTAAGGAATATGCTCAGAGATGGCGTGAAATTTCTGCCCAGATCTGTCCCCCTCTTGAGGAAAAAGAGACGACAAAGATCTTTTTGAAAACTTTAAGCTCATTTTATTGCGACCGAATGGTCGCCAGTGCGCCCAGCGACTTTACTAAGATGGTGAACATGGGAGTACGCCTTGAAGAAGCAGTCCGAGAAGGACGTCTGGTCAAAGGTGTAGAACCATCTAGCAGTACCAAAAGATATGGTAGTACTTTCCAAAATAAAAAAGAGCAAGATATTAGTAATATCTCTCTCGGAAAGCAAAGGCGAAGATATTAAACAGTAGCAGCGGTAACTCCCGTTATTAACCCAAGGCCGGCTCCAATGTATCAACCTCAGGTTGCTCAAAGCCAACCAAATCAACAACAATATCAACAAAGGAAACAACAACCTCTTTAGCAGGCTCGTCCACAGTACAACAATAATTGTACAACACGGCCACCAGGGTTTGACCCTATACCAATGTTGTACGCAGAATTGTTTCCACTACTACTGGTCAAGGGGCGCGTCCAAACCAGGTCTCCTCTTACAGTACCAGAAAATCCGCCTTTTTGGTTCAAAGTGGATCAAACTTGCCCTTACCATCAAGGAGGACCGGGGCACAACATAGAAAACTGTCTCAGCTTCAAGTACGATGTACAGAAGCTTGTCAGGAACGGGGTATTATCCTTTAAGGATACAAATCCAAATGTTCAAACGAACCTGTTGCCTCAACATAAGAAAACTGCAGTAAATTTGATAGAGGAAGAATTTAACCGCAGTTATCAAATTCACGATGTACTCTTATTAGGAACCAATCTGGTTAGGATGCATTCCAGACAGAGCGGGTACGGTCATGTACCGTCTCACAAATATCACCAGTGTGATATTTGCTTAAAGAATAATCAAGGATGTTCCGTAGTGCAATCAGCTCTACAAGAACAGATGGATCTCGGATGGATCCAAGATCACCGAATCCATGAGGTCAATATGGCTCACGCAAATCCCAACATTGTCTAGAACCATAACATTCTGGCAATGAATGTCAACTTGGTGGCAATGCACTCAAGGCAAAGCCAACATCATGATCTGCCACGACACGATTAAGATTCCTGTCCGATATGCTCAATAAACAATCAGGGATGCTCTTTTGTACAAGAGGCCCTCCAGCGTCAGATGGATCTCGGATGGATCCTGGATTACCGTGATAGAAGTAGCCATCAAGTCAATATGATTCAAATCTTTAATATTCGCTTGATGAATACTAGTCTGATAGAATTACACACTAAGCAGGTCAGGCTCGGTTTTCTGGCTTCACATGATTATCAAGACTATAAAGTGTGTCGAAAAGACGACCAAGGATGTGCACTTGTCCAAAGAACACTTCAACACTTGTTGGACCACTGGTGGCTTCCAATCTACCTAGATGAAGACACACAACAAGTTATCATGATTGATGAGAATCCTGATAGGTATCAAAGCTAGGATGTTCGCTCAATGGAAACAGATCTAGTAAAGTTGCACTGTATACAAAGCGGACGTGGTCGGGTGCCACGACACAACTACGAGCGCTATAGAGTGTGCTCAGAGAACAACCAAGGATGCTATCTTGTACGAGTGGCTCTTCAAAATTAGTTGGACCACAAAGAGATCTGACTATGTTCAAGTTCTGGGTCGACCAGCGGGATACCCGACTATCTCCCTTATCAAAGCAAAGACGTTGTCTTAATCTCTAAACATGAAATGGCCAAAGACGTATGCGCCATAATCCCTCTACTCCATGAATCAAGAGTTCCTCTTGATAGTAGAAAGATTCTCAACCTCGAACCAATTGAGGCTGCCTACGATGGTTAGAAAAATAAAAAAGCTCCCATGGTTATTTATCTGCCAGGACCAATACCGTACAAATCCGATAAAGCTATCCCTTACAAGTACGGTGCAACAACAATCAAAAATGGAAAAGAAACTCCATTACCCTCTGTCGTAAACATTGCTGACATCAGTCGAGTAACACGGAGCGGCCGGATCTTCAACAGAGGAGTTGGAGAACCCACCAAAGAGAAGGAACCTCAAACAGAAGTTCCTAATCAACCAGTCGGGAAAAGCAGTAATCCCAACCTTTCAAAGAACAACGATGAGATGCTGAAGCTCATCCAAAAAAGCGAGTACAACATTGTAGGCCAACTGTTGCAAACTTCTTCGAGAATCTCTGTGCTATCTCTCTTGCTCAGATCCAAAGCTCACGGAGAAGCCCTACAGAAAGTCTTAGAGCAAGCCTTTGTGGAATAAGATGTGACGATAAGAAAATTCGACATCATCATCTCCAACATCACTTCCTGCAACAACTTAGGATTCAGTGATGAAGAACTGCCAGAAGAAGGCAAAAATCACAACATGGCGCTTAACATTACAGTCAACTGCCAGGACGATGCTTTATCCAGCGTACTGGTAGACATCGGATCAGCTCTGAATGTTATGCCAAAATCTACTCTGATGCGACTATCATTTCAAGGATCTCCGATGAGAGGCAGTGAGGTCATCGTCAAAACCTTCGATGGGTCCAGAAAAACAGTTATTGGCGAAGTTGATCTTCCCATAACTATCGGTCCTCACACTTTCCAAGTCACTTTCCAGGTCATGGACATCCGGGCAGCATACAGCTGTTTATTAGGAAGACCTTGGAAACACGAAGTTGGGGCAGTCACTTCGACACTACACCAGAAGCTGAAGTTCATTAAAAATTACAAGCTAGTCACAGTCTGTGGAGAGCAAGCCTTAATCGTGAGCAACTTATCATCATTCTCCTGTGTAGAATCCGAGGAGGTCGTTGGAACCCAGTTTCAAGCACTCTCGTTGAACAATGAGAATCGATTAGAAAAGGAACGTCGATATCCTCCTACAAAGATGCTCTCAAAGTAATCGAGAGTAACAACGTAAAAGGATGGGAATAACTTGTCATTCCTGTTGATAATAAGACAAAGAAAGGTCTTGGTTTTTCTTCAACTTGTACCCAAACTGTAAAGAAGGATGAAATTTTTCATCCCATTCAGGACTTCTTCCACAGTGGAGACTTCCTTCACCAAGTGTCTCAAGAAGTACACACCATCAATGAGGGAGACTCCTCCGATACAGATGAAGAGTGGAAGTCTTATCTCAACAAGGACGGTTATATGTCTCAGGAAGAAACGCATACGCCATTTTGCTATCCCACGCAGAGTCCGAGATATATACCGAGATCAGATGTCAAGATGATATACGGAGATTGCGATTTGGAAGGATGTCGTGCTCTGCCTAACTCATTAGAGGAGGACACCCTGATGAAAGACAACTTTGACTATGACTATTATGACCCAATGGATGACTTGTCTATCTGGTAACCGTACCCGAAAGACTTGGGGCAAAAGAATCAGCCAAACAATGCTTATCAGCTGAGCAAAATTGAAAAGAATACCTGCGTCCCCACCAAATCATGGGATTATTACTCAGGACATTCTGAAAATATCCAGCACAACGATGAATCTTCTAAGATTGCATGACAAGAGTTCATCAACTATGCTTTTCCCAAGGTCAACGTCATCGAGAAGGATGACTCCTCTTCTCCCGCAGAAGTATGGGACACCTTAGGACAGCCGAGTGGCAAGTACGACTTCTTGGTTAAGTACACCACTCCTGAAAGCTCTCGTATCAGGCTCGAAGACATCTAGCCAACTAGATGGGGAGATCCGCCTGAAAGTGAAAATACTGTGCAAGATACAACAGAAAAGTTCGTCTACGACAACTCTGCCTGGGAGGGAGACTCCAACGATCCTGCTCCGCCAAAAATCAGCGTCATTTCTGAGGACAAACCAAGAAAGAAGGTACCAAACTTTGTGATTCACCGAAGAGTTCGCCTCCAATGGGTTGTTGTCAATGTCCCGAAAGTCGTCCATAAGTCTAAGTAATTGCCATCTTTGTTTTAACCTTTCACCCTGCCCAGGTGAAACATATGTTTTCATAGGGCTCACTTTCTGTAAATGTCTCTCTTTGCTTTGCCCAAAGCAACAAAGTTTTGTTTTATAGGGCTGTAGTTTCAAGAATCGACAAAATCATAAATAAATAACGTCATTCTGTAATTTCCGCATTTTTATTGCTGTTTTCACTTTTCGCTTTTTCAGAAAATGGTAATCCTAAAACAACCCAAAAATAAAAACAAGCATTTTTCAGAAAATACATTGCACGCACTCTTGCATTTCTCTCTATCTCTTCTAAAAAATAAATCATCACGTCATGCAGATTGCTTGTTTTAAACCCCATTGAAACATACGATCCAATGCCTTCTCCCAACTTTGAATTCCCGGTATTTAAGGATGAAGAAGAAGAAGACGAAGAAATTCCAGAAGAGGTCTCCCGATTACTCAGACAAGAGGAAAGGTCCATTGAACCTCACAAAGAGCCGTTGGAAACGGTAAACTTGGGTTCAGGAGAAGAAACGAAGGAAGTCAAGATTGGGGCACTGCTCAGTCCGACTGTCAAAGAAGATTTGATAAAACTTCTTAAAGAGTTTCCATATGTGTTTGCTTGTTCCTATCAGGACATGCCAGGGTTGGATACCAGCATCGTGGAACACCATCTACTATTAAGATCAGAATGTCCTCTGGTGAAACAGAGACTAAGACGGACTCATCCAGACTTGGCCATCAAAATCAAAGAGGAAGTACATAAACAGATTGACGCAGGTTTCCTCGCCACCTCAGAATATCCTCAATGGTTAGCCAACATAGTACCAGTTCTGAAAAAGGACAGAAAAGTCAGAATGTGTGTAGATTATAGGGATCTGAATAAAGCCAGTCCAAAGGATGACTTTCCCTTGCCGCACATAGACATGCTGGTAGACAGTACAACAAAGTTCAAAGTCTTCTCCTTCATGAATGGATTCTCGGGCTATAATCAGATAAAAATGGCGCCAAAGGACATGGAGGAAACTTCCTTCATCACCCCATGGGGTACCTTTTGTTACAAGGTAATGCCGTTCGGTTTGAAGAACACTGGGGCGACCTATCATAGGGCCATGACAACTCTGTTTCACGACATGATGCACAAAGAAATCGAAGTGTATGTCAATGATATGATTTCCAAATCTAAAATAGAAGAGGAGCATGTGACCCACTTGTCAAAATTATTCTAGTGTCTGAGGAAGTACAAACTCCGCTTGAATCCTAACAAGTGCACGTTTGGTGTCCGCTTAGGAAAACTGCTAGGGTTCATCGTCAGCCAGAAAGGAATTGAGGTTGATCCTGACAAAGTCAAGGCCATTCAAGAAATGCCTTCTCCAAAGACTGAGAAATAAGTCAGTGGATTCCTGGGACGTTTGAATTACATTTCCATATTTATATTCCTCATGACCGCGACATGCGCGCCAATCTTCAAATTACTCAAAAAGAATCAGGACTGCGTATGGACAGAAGACTGCCAAACCGTCTTCGACAGTATCAAAGAGTATCTGTTGAATCCACTTATCCTATCACCTCCAGTGGAGGGAAGACCACTGATCATCTATTTAACAGTCTTGGAAGACTCCATGGGTTGTGTACTTGGCCAACAAGACGAAACGAAAAGAAAAGAGTATGTCATCTACTATTTAAGCAAGAAATTTACCGACTGTGAAACTCGGTACACTATGCTTGAGAAAACTTGATGTGCTCTGGCTTGGGCAGCCAAACGTCTTCGCCAGTACATGATTTATCACACTACTTGGTTAATCTCCGAAATGGATCCAATCAAGTATGTCTTTGAAAAACCTGCTCTCACGGGAAGGATTTCCTGGTGGCAGATGTTGTTATCAGAATACGACATCGAGTACCATGCTCAGAAAGCCGTCAAAGAAAGTATTTTAGCCGATCATTTGGCTCATCAACCGATTGACGATCAAGAATCAGTCGGATTTGACTTCCCAGACGAAGATGTCATGTACTTGAAAATGAAAGATTGCAATGAACCGCTACCCAGTGAAGGGCCAGAACTAGGTTCCCAATGGGGACTAATCTTTGACGGAGTTGTCAACAATTATGGAAACGGAATTGGGGCAATCATCATAACACCTCAGGGTACCCACATTCCTTTCACTGCCAGATTGACATTCAAGTGTACAAACAACGAGGCCGAATACGAAGCTTGTATCATGGGTCTCGAAGAAGCAATTGACTTAAGGATCAAGAACTTGGATGTGTATGGAGACTCAGCCCTGGTTATCAATCAGATCAAAGGAGATTGGAACATATACCAATCAGGACTGATTCCTTACAAAGATTACGCGAGAAGGTTGTTACCGTTCTTCAACAGAATCGAATTTCATCACATCCCTCGTGAAGAGAATCACATGGCTGATGCACTAGCCACACTCTCCTCCATAATTAGTGTCGGTCAATGGAACGACATACCTAAGATTGAAGTTATGTGCCTAGAACGACCCGCTTACATCTCCACAATTGAAGCAGTCATAGACGACAAACCTTGGTATCACGATATCAAATGCTTCCTTCAGAAACAAGAGTACCCACCTGGGGCATCCAGGAAAGACAGAAGACTCTCAGGAGACTGGCTGGCAGCTTCTTTCTGAACGGTGATACACTCTATAAGAGAAACTTTGACATGGTCTTGCTCCGATGCATGGACAAACCAGAAGCAAACATGTTAATGAAAGAGATTCACGAAGGATCCTTTGGCACTCATGCCAATGGACACACAATGGCGATAAAAATCCTAAGAGCAAGGTACTATTGGTTGACAATGGAATCCGATTGCTACAAGCACATGAGGAGATGTCACAAGTGCTAGATATACACTGACAAAATCCATGTACCGCCAACACATTTCAAAGTTCTTTCTTCCCCATGGCCTTTTTCTTTATGGGGAATCGACATGATTGGCATGATCGAACCCAAAGCTTCAAACGGACATCGGTTCATCCTGGTAGCCATTGATTACTTCACCAAATGGGTCGAAGCAGCATCATACGCCAATGTAACCTAACAAGTCGTGGTCCGCTTTATCAAAAACAATCTCATTTGCCGTTATGGTGTTCCAAGGCAGATCATTACTGATAATGGGTCTAACTTGAATAATAAGATGATGAAAGAGTGGTGTACTGAGTTTAAAATCGAATATCATAACTCATCTCCCTACCTACCTAAGATGAACGGAGCGGTAGAAGCGGCTAACAAGAACATCAAGAAGATTGTTCAAAAGATGGTTGTAACCTAAAAAGGTTGGCACGAGATGCTACCCTTTACGCTTCACGGTTATCGTACGTCTGTCAGCACTTCAATTGGGGCAACCCCTTTCTCTCTAGTATATGGCATGGAGGCAGTGCTTCCCATAGAAGCAGAGATCCCATCAATCCGGGTATTGATGGAAGCTAAGCTAACAGAGTCTGAATGGTGTCAAATTCGACACGATGAACTGAATCTAATCGAAGAAAAGCGAATAACGGCTCTATGTCATGGTCAGTTGTATCAGCAAAGAATCAAGAAAGCGTTTGACAAAAAGGTCCGACCTCGCGTCTTCAGAAAAGAATACCTCGTGCTCAAGAAGATACAATCATTTCTCACTGATTCCCGGGGCAAATGGACTCTGAATTATGATGGCCCCTATGTGGTCAAGAAAGCCTTCTCAGGCGGCGCCTTGAGACTCGCAACCATGGATAGAAAGGAATTTGCCTATCCCACGAATGTTGACGTAGTCAAGAAATACTTCGCCTAAACAAATAAAAAAAAACGTCTCGGTGGATTGAAAACCCGAAAGGGCGGTCCAGGCAAAAATTAGAGACACGAGTAAAAATAATCTCGATGGATTGGAAATCTCAAAGTACAATCCAGGCAAAAGTTAGGGATTAATGGCAAGTAACTACGTCCGACAAGGTGAAATCCCCCAGAGGTAACACTATTCGTCGACAAACTTCCAGTCAAGGTCATCTTGACAGAAGCTCAGGATGTCCAGAATTCAAAGTTGGTAGAAGGATAACGGTCGTTATGTTTCAATGTAGCCCTTTTCCTTTAAATTGCCATTTTCTAACTTTGTAAATACTATATAGTATCACGCGTTTGGCTTATTTCCATCCTATCAATAAAATTTGAGCCCTAGTACTTTTGTTTGCAATTCTCATTTGTTTTAGCTTTACAGAATGACGTTTTTAACATGATCAAACGATTCTTGAAATAAAACAAAAATGAATTTACTTGTCAAAATTTATTTTCTGCTTTTAAATAAAGATGGCAATTCTTTTGACTGTTGAACATAGAAAGAACATCGATCGCTTCTCCAAAGGTGATTGAGCCTCAAAGTGCAGAATTAAAGTACTCCTTCTAAACCAGTACGCCTGAATGAAGGATCAACTGTTTCAGAGACCATGTTTTATCTAATATCCCCGACATAGTACGTATCTCTTAAGACCGATTGAACAATTCTTTCTCCCCACCGGGATCGTCTCTCCTAAGCAAGGCAGGATTGCTATTTTGAACCAGTGATACTTTTCATCCCCCGCAGTGGCCGAGTATCCAGTCGTGTTCATCCAATTAGTATGTATGTTGCATCAGTTTTGTCAGCATAAACATACATACATCATGCATTATTGATTCACATTCATAATCATATTGCATCACTATCACTCTAGTCAATCTTATCCCCAAGTGATAAAGGCCTTTTATCAATCGAGTTGTCAGTTCTTTCCTCGTCAGGGAATGTTTTTTCTAAACAATCTCTCTCCCCCAGTTTATTTCTGGATTGGAGACAGTCCTCGACCACTTTGATAACTTGAACCTCTAAAAGGCAAGAAGATATTCGACCGATACCTTTAGAACATCACTCTTCACCATTGAAGATGATATCTTCGCTTTCCCGGATTAAGGAAAATCCCTAGAGAAAGCCTCGCAACTAAAGACTCTCAGCAACACATTATTTTTTCTCTCCAGAAAGTCAATGTTAATGATGTCATCAGCACCTCAAAAGTGGATTACATCACATGGCATTTCTCCATGAAGTTCTCGAAGAAAAGTATGATGTAATATTCCCGAATAGAAAGCAGTCTTTCAAGAGACTCGTTTTCCCTAGTAGAGTCAACAAATGGCATCTCCAACAGAGAAGTTTGCACACCTCTACAACTCAGACAAATGGGTCTCCCCAGCAAGTCTGACATCAAATTCTTCAATCAAATGGCATCTCCCCAGTAAACTCGGCGAGAAGTTTGATGAAAACCGCTACATATAGCGTCCCTTGTCAAAAAAAAAGACTAAGACCAGCTCCTTGGCTGAAGACCAGGATCGAGGGGAAGTTTATTGACAAAAGAAATTGAGACCAGTTCCTTGGCTGAAGACCAGGATCAAGGGGAAGTTTATTGACAAAATAAACTAAGACCAGTTCTGTGGCTGAAGGCCAGGATCGAGGGGAAGTTTATTAACAAAAGAAACTAAGGCCAGTTCCTTGGCTGAAGACCAGGATCGAGGGGAAGTTTATATCAGAAAACTGAGACTAGTTTCGTGGCTGAAAACCAGGATCGAGGGGAAGTTTTACCCTTTTCTAAGTAATACTGCTTAGCAAAGGAAGATGGATGGGCAAACTGCCATTCATAACCACTGTCAAAATTTCGGGTATTCCGATATTTAATCCTCTTGCACCCCGAATGCCCGAATACCTTTGCCATTCACACCTTCGGGTCCAAGAAGATTAAATAGGGGCATCTGTCATACCCAAAATTTTGACCACCAAGGTTTCCCATCATTGTGAAGATCATCACCATAATATGGATGTACCTTCATGCCTCATCAATCTCCTCAAAAATGGTTGAGAATTCACCACAATCAAGAATTAGGGTTTTAAGCCCTCTCAGAGCACTTAGACAAAGGATCAATAAAGAAATGACATGATCTTCAACTTGTCTAACCTCTCAAACACCTATAAAGGATCAAGAGGACTCCCACATCAAGAATCAAGCACAAGGTTGCAACATTCCAAGTAGATCAAGCCTCGAGATCGCCAGTGTCACCAAATTAGGGTTTTTGGTCGACTGAGGCCTCCAGATGGGAATTTTCATCTGGGCATGAGCCAATGCTTCAAAGCACAAAACAAGATACTCCAAGGGACCTCATGGACCCAATCATCAAGTCAATTTAACCTCAGGGGATGCATTTACCAAAAATCAGGAATTAGGGTTTCTTGACCTAACTCACCCCTAAGTTGACTTTTGGGACAAAGCCTGAGCCAAGACCTCAAGACATGATTTGAGGGCCTCCAATACACTACATTGATCCATTTGCAATAATGTATTGGCCCAAGAAGCATGGTTCACAAGTTTCAATTTCAGCAAGACCACAATTAGGGTTTTGAGGAAAAAGTAAACTGTAGCTTTGACTTTTGACCAAGGCATGCTCCCAAACCTTGGGACATGATTCAATACACCCCATAACACCTATGGAATCCATCCATTAGGTTTTATTTAGGTTAAGGACTTGATTTCACAAATGATCGCATAGTTTGGATTTCATCCGATTAAAAGTCAACTGTGCACAAAATTAAGTTTGACTTTTTGGAATTTTTCTCAAATCTGGTTCCCCTAAGTCAAAAATAATGTTAATGTATGGTATTGATCATCATTCATTAAGAAAAATCATGAAAAATGAGGTTTCTTGCAAAAGGGGCAACCATAAGAAACCAAAATTCTTCTAAGTTATGGAACAAAAGTGATTTTGGTGCCAACTACCAAGGATCATAACTTGAGATCCAAGCAGCCACTTAGGGTGATCCAAAGCCTGATTTGTAGGTCTTCCTACATTCTACAAAAGCTTCAACTACAAGAAACTCCAATTCTTCATGGATTTTGAGTTATGGATTGATCAAAATCACAAAAACATGAAAATGACACTTTTTCCAACACTTAGTGAAAATCTGCCTAAGTTACCAGCCTTGAACATCAATGTTCATGAGGATTTTTCAATGGAATCCAAATAGTTTCAAAATAAACTATGATCACACGTGTTTTGTATCATATGAGGGCTCTTTAAAAAGCATAAGAGCCTCCCATAACTCAACCTGAGCAAGGAGATATGATCCCCTCAAAATCACCATTTCCAACTGCCTTGTACAAGGCAGATTTTGGCATTTTGCTCAATTTGGAAAAATTGGACAACTCCAAGCCTTATCATCCATTTGGACACATCAGAGGATAAAACAAAAGGGGAATGATCCGATCCCCAAGCCTCCCAAGTCCAAGAATCTACACGTTGCCATAACAAACCTAAAAAGGCTAAAAAGTGCAAAAGACTCCAATTTTGTTTCCAAGAATTTAATGGATGCATCAAGGTGGCATGGACTGACACATTCCTAACTGAATAAGTCAAGATTCAGCACTGAATCAAAGAACCATAGGCCTGTGCCCTAACCTCAAGTCAATGGCTAGAGGAGACTAAAGATTCCCTTGGATCAACATTGGCCAAAGGCCTGTACCAGCTATCATTTACTATTGCTTGTAAAACAAACTTGTTGCACTATAAATAGAGCTCATTTGTGCTCAGTTTGAGTACACCAAAGCACTAGAACTGATGCTTTCCTCAAAATCTCTCTCTTTAGGCCAAAATGCCTTCTTTTGCAAGTCATCTCTGAGTTTTTGAGTTAGAGATCAATTCCACCATAACTCATGATCCAAACACATCCAATATGTCATATCTAAGTTGTTCAAACACTCACTTGTGATCTGAAACACCAAATCAGAAAATCAACCTCCAAAACCTCAAAATTGGACTTTTCTGCATTTTTCAAACCATGTCTTGATTCAATCACTTCCAAAACCAAACCAAGCCTCAAACACACTCCAAATATCATCCTCAAAATGTCCCAATTGGTTTCCCTCATCTGGAACACCATTTGAGAGAGTTGCTATCTTGGTCACTTTTGCCCCATTTGCAAGAAAAGGCCTATACTTGTTCTTAAGGATTCCAGCTGGTTCTGATCATCCTAAAAGGTTATAAGGGATCAATTGAGAGTGTCTAAAGCATTGGATTACTTCTGGCACAAGGAACTTGGCAGATAGCACAAGAGGCTCCAAGAGGTAAGTGCATCACAACTTGAACTCTCTAATTCATGCATTGCTTTGAGGTCCATTGATCATGGACCTCTCATACATATCATATGTGTTGTGTTTGAACCAATTTATCATGCTATTATTGGTTGTACCATGAGATAGCATAGAAAATGCAAATTTAGGCCTATTTTGAAACCACTATCTGGTTTTAAAATAGGGACATCTTTTGAAAATTCTAAAAGCACCATTGGATTCCTCATGAAATTCTAAGTCAGATGCACCTAAATTTTGTCCCAATCCATGGAGAAATGAGAAAGTCAGAGGCTTCTTGCAAATTGCCAAGACTAGGCCTTGCCTTGGGCAAGCGCCAGGCATGGCGCCTTGGCCAGGCCTAGAACTTGGCACCCCTTATGTATTAATGGGGTGGTTTTGATACACGGATGTATCACCACCCCAGTGGTAGCATGCATGTGTGTTTGGCTTGATGGTCGTGGGTTCAACACCCACCCAGACCATTTTTTTCACTTTGCCATATTTTGATATTTTTGCTATTTTTATGGTTTTTGTTAATTAATTCTAAAATTAATTTCTCTCTCAATTTTAATTATTTATTATTGGTTCTTTTTTTTTAAATTCCCAAAAATGTTAAAATATTTTATTCCATAAAAATTTCACAAAATTATCATTTATTTCATATATTTAGTATTTTTGTAAAGAATTATGCTTTATTTGTTGTTTTAACACTTAAAATATTTCTTTCTCTTGATTTTGCAAATTCAAATAATTTTCAAATCATTCTATGAATGAAACATGATTTTTCAAACATTAATCCAAGATTACAACTTGTTTTTTCACACATGTTTGATAATTTTGATCATTTTAATTGAATTTTTATTCAATTAAAATACATTTTAAAATCAAATTAGGATTTCTGTTATTTTCACCCTCACAAATCTTTTCCAAAACACTCATGGGCCTCTAAAAGAGTGTAAGACTCATTCCTTGTAAATAAAAACATTTTTGGGCCTCAGTCATTGTATAAGTCCCGATACGATTTTAAAAATCGCGGCGCGATCACCATTTCAAAACAAAAACCATCTGGGCCTCCCTTCGTGTTGTAAGTCCCATTCTCTTTTCTTTTAACATTATTTTGGGCCTCTCTTTGAGTTGTAAGACCTATCCCCTTTTTACAGAAAACCTTTGTTGGGCCTCAATCGTTGTATAAGTCCCGATACAATTTTCAGAACAACGGTGCAATTACTGTTTTTCATCTGGGCCTCTCCTTGAGAATAAGCCCCAACAATCTTCTTTTCAAAACAACTTTCCTTTTTATTTAGGTTCAAACTCATAGTTTCTATCAAAATTTTCTTTAATTTCTTAAACAACTAACCATACAGCTGTTACAATGGAAACTTGCTCACCTGTAAGTTTTATCAGCTTTCTTTTACATACTTGCACACACACACACACACATATATATATATATATATATATATATAGTATATATTTCATCTGTATATATATGCATGTATATATATGCCTGTATATTTGCTTAGAGTTTTCCCCGACAACTATGTCTAGAACTAGATAAAGCCAGTGTTCACTCTTTCAACACTGTCAAAACTAGTTCCCCATAGGAATTTCCATATACAGTCTTGCCTCCTCTTGGGCTTATAGAATATGGAACAAAGAGAAAGGCATTATTCCCAGTGAAACTTTTCTCAGACTGTCACTATTAGAAATTGTCAAAGAAATTCATTTCCCCCCAGAGAGGATTAATTCTCGGTGAAACCTCTCTTGAATTTCTTCAAACCCTAGAACTGTTCATTAAAGAAAAGATTATTCCCGGTGAAACTTTTCTTGAACTCTTCTTAGGTTTGGACCCACAGGCTTCCTAAAAGCATCCCAGCCTCCTCTTGGGCTTTGTACAAGGACCCTCCGGCTTCTTAGAAGTTCTCATGCATTCTCTTGGGCTTAATACAAGGACCCTGAAGACCTCTTAAAGGTATAGGACAGAACTTAGTCATCCTTTGTTAGAGCAGTCTTTCCGAAGAGTCAAAACATCAGACCAATTTAGGGTTGATACTCATCCCTTAAAGCACCAGCCTCCTCTTGGGCATCATACAAAGATAAATTTTTCCATGTCAGTAGACTTGGACAGTCTAATCTCCTCTTGGATCTCAAAGACATTCTCAAGTTCCCTACAAACATAGGAAAACCCCTGGTCATTTAACCAATCTCCAGTAGAGTTAAAATCCTCACAGGATCTAAAACTCAGTCTTTCATCCTAAATTTCCCCAGGTAGGGTCAGCTTATCATCAGAACCTCAAGGAATCTGATACCTCGACTCTTCTATAATCCCCGGCAAGAGTTGATTCCCCATTATGGACCTGCCTCTGGATCTCAATAATCCTCAGCAAAAGCCAGCCTCCTCTTAGGCTTTGTATAATGATTTTCCTCAGCAGAGTTAGCCCCAACATTATCCTTTTGTTGAGTCCATCTTCTTTCTTAAAACACTCTCTTGTTGAGTTAATAATTTTTAACCTCAATCTTGGGCTTTGTACTAGATAAACAAAGTATTATCTTGTTGAGTCAATAACCTTTCCACACTTTCTTGTTGAGTCAATCAAAATAAAAGCACTCTCCTGTTGAGTCAATCAGTTTCAAAAGCACTCTCTTATTGAGTCAATCTCCTTTTCAGCACTCTCTTGTTGAGTAAACCTCCTAAAAAGACTCTCTTGTTGAGTCAAATCTTTTTTCAGCCTCAATCTTGGGCTTTGTACAAGACACCATAAGAACACTCTCTTGTTGAGTCAGTCATTCTTTTTAGCCTCAATCTTGGGCTTTGTACAAGACATATATAAACTTTCTCCAACAAAGTCAAAATCTTCATAACCTTCTCTTAAGCTCGGGACAAATATTTGCCCCAGTAAAGTCAATTCCTCCCAACCTTCTTTTAGGCTTTGAGAAATAATATCCCTAAACAGAGTCGATCCTCTTTTCAGCCTAAATCTTGGGCTTTATACAAGACACCCATAAATATCCTCTCACTAGTAGAGTCAACATCGTTCAACCTCAATCTTGGTCATTGTACAAGACACCTAAAAAATCTTCAGCTGAGTAAGTCAGTCTCTTTTTAGCCTCAATCTTAGGCTTTGTACAAGACACTGTATAAATCTCTCCAGCAGAGTCAATCTTCTTTTAGCCTCAATCTTGGGCTTTGTACAAGACAAATAAAATCTCTCACCTATAGGGTCAGTTTCCTCTTTTAGCCTCAATCTTGGGCTTTGTACAAGACAGACAAAATATTTCCCCGGAAAAGTCAACCTTTAGCCTCCTCTTAGGCTTTGTATAATGATATCCCCAAAAGAGTCAGTCTCTTTCTAGCCTCCTCTTAGGCTTTGTTTAAGGATTTCCCTAGTGGAGTCAATCAATCTCTTAGCTTCAACCTTGGGCTTTGATCAAGGCACACAAAAATCAACATCCCCTCAGAGGAAATCAAAATCTCTCTGTAGAAAGACATTTCTCTGTGTTTTCACACATCAAAACAAACAAATTAAACAAACCCTAATCCCAGATAACAGTTGTAAGTGGCACACTTGTTGATTCAAAAATCCAAGCAGTCATCCATCTCTTATCCTAGTTAAAATCCTCTTTTTCATCTAATTGCTGTAAGCGGCAAGCCTCTAGATTATTTACATCTATGCCACTGCCCTTCTCTTAGCATGGAAAACTCCTAAGGAAAAATGGCATTGCTCAACACTGAGTTAAAGTTTACTCCTTCAGGACAAATACATCATAAAGGAAATTATGGCATTGTTGGATTCTCATATCCCAGTTAAAGTAATTCTCCTTTATAAATAGTCACCCAACGGTTGTGATAAACAGACAAGATGTCTCCCTTTAGAGATGACAAATTCTCTCTCAGTCAAACCTTTTAGCTTCAATCTTGGGCTTTGAACAAGAGACAAATGACCTTTAGCTTCAATCTTGGGCTTTGAACAAGACACAAAATATATTTTCCTCCCATAGAATAGGAGGAACTATGATTGCTCTGATTTCCCTGTTATCATAACGGGAATACGTAGGCATAAGATTGCGAAATCTTAGCGAGCACACCAATCAAAAACTCTAGGTTCAGTACCTTCACACCAATCAAAACTGAGGTCCAGTACCTCACCAAAATCATCAAAAACTCTCTCTCTCTCTCTCTCTCCCTCTCAAACATCTCCCAAAGGAGAAACTTTCCCAACCCACAACAGACAAACATCAGTGAGTATAAAAGCAAAACCTATTGCTAACAGCCTGTGGATAACCACATATAGGATGGGTAATTGACAACTCCCCATTGTATAACCTGACCCCAAACTCCCCGAATCTCTTTAAGCATTTGTTCAGTTAAACATTCGCGTGCAAGGATAGTTTTAGATAGCTTTCCTTTCCCTTCCAGCTTCACGGGATAAATAAGAAATCAGAAAGTAGCACCCCACTCCTACCATTGTGGTGAGGAGAAACCCATGGCGATAAGGTGGTCGCGTCATCGACAAAAATCGTACGCTACACTTCCACTCCACTTTGACTCCTAGAAAATCATCTCCTTTGAAATTAAGAATAGATTTAACATCTCCACTCTTCTAGGTTTTAATTAAACCCCCAGATTGTCCAATATCATTATTATTGGACCAAACTACATCTACATTGTACTAGAAACTACTAGCATCAAAGTCATCTGCCAACTTGATCTTAGACTCTTGAATGAGAAAAATGTCTATTTTACTTTAAGTAACTAAATGTTGATTCTTTTGTGCTTCGCTTTATTTCCACCTCCTCTAATGTTTAGCGAAACTATACTCATCTTGATGAATGTTCCCCCCCTTCGATTTCTCCTTTCCTTCTTTGTCTTAAGCTTTTATTTATGAAATCTTCTTCCTATAGTCTTTGGATTTATCCTTTTCCATGATACCAAGGTTGGATATAGCTTTCCAAACTTTTTCTCCCACATTGGATTCCATGTTATCCAAAACCTAGCATTCCCTTGTCGCACATCTGAGTCTGAGGTTAAATCGTAGCATAAAATAAAGCCTTCTGAAAAATCAGTCTTCAGTCTTGCTCCCTCTAGATGGACAAGAGATTTTAGACGAAGATTTGATTTTGGTTTTTTAGTTTAGGATTTCTCACGTCTAAAAATTATGAAGGTTAAGTTTGGGTTTCTTCATGAATAATTGGTGAAGGAGTCTTCGAAGCTAACTATGTGTCTTCTACGTTATTTAAGGGCTTTATGGGCTCAAAATTTAGAGGCTCATCCACTTCTATTCCTTCACAAGCCTTCTGATTCTCTAAATACCTTGATGGGCCTACTTGGTTTGACCTAATCCCCCTTGAAGATCCTTTGACTTTGAAAAAATTGTCCAATGTGTAACTTTGGTAAACTAGCCCTATCACCTTTGAAAAGCCCTTCGCTTTTAAATTTTATGCTTTCACCGCCTCTACAGGTGTATCAAGGTGATTGGAGACACTTTTCTGCTCTGTTTAATCTGTTTTCCATAGACATTCTCCCTCCCTAACATGCTCCTCTATGTCTTTTCCAGATTTGATTAAACTTTTGTTTGATAGCGACTCTTCATTAAAATCCAAATCATCTTCTCCCCAAAAACTTGTCGTCTTTGAGATGTTTTGCGATTGCTCTTTTTTGGATTCAGGGTGTTTAAGGGTTATCCTCATCGGGACGTGAGAATCTTCCATCATTTTTATTTTGAAATGTTCAGTATTAATCTTAACGTTAAAGGTTTCACTTAGAACCATTGAACACCTGGTTCAGACAAGACCCCTTGCAATGTCCATGCATTTGAATTTCATTGTGTTATCATTCATGCAGATGAAACTTCCAACCATTGTGTCTAAAAACTCGAAGAAAGGGGCATTCCACACATGACAGGTGATTCTAAAACACCTCATCCAAGTTACCATTTCTTTGTCAACATCTTCTCCCCACCATTCTTTGGTCTCAAAGAACTTGACTCCATCATCTTTTACCTTCTCTGATTAAGTCTGATCTCCCCTTGATCAATAAACAGAGGTTGGCTTCAAGAGGTGTAACTTTAAAGGTGAAATAGCCTTCAGTTTAAAAAATGGTTTGAATATTACAAGACATTCCAGGTTTCACAACGATGCCCAAAAAATTCTTCTTGAATCTTAAGGAGTCGACTTTTTTGGTTTTATATTCCAAATAAACAATAGGTTTCAAACATTCTATGTTTGATACTCTTTTTTCCTAACCACATCAGCGAACAATCTTCTACCCAAAAATCCTCCAAAGCCACCCTTTCTAATATAAGAAACCTGAAAAGGATTTGAGAGTCCTTCAGCACGCTTACTATTAAAAACTGATGCTTTGATGTCTTCCTTCTTCCTTTGGTACTTGGGTATATTAGCATGGATCTTATTAGAGTCAATGAATAAGTTATCCAGTCTGAGCACTAAGATCCTCGCGTCCTCTACATCCAAAAACCTCGCAAATCCAAACCTTTTTCCAAAGCTATTCCTCTTCGGGGGGAATGCCTACTTCCAAGATGTCTCTGTGATTATTGAAAAGGAGGAATATATCTACTGCCCTACAATGATCTTGGAATTCTGAGAAATAAATGGAAAAAATGTATTCCTCCTGCACCCCTTTAAGTTTTCCTTTCTGATGGAAGTCCCATTTCTGATTGGAAAATCCTTTTACTCTTCCTTTCTTCTGAACCTTATGCCACTTCACGACCTACTTACAACTGAGAATTGAGACAGCCTATGTCCCATTAGTGAAATTATAATTAAAACCTATAAACCTTTAAAAAAAATTTGAAACTTTTAAGTAAAAAACTGGACTACTTAAAACAAACTCCTTCACATATACATATGCTTTCAATATTTTACATAAAGGTCGACACAAATGAGACTAGTGCCACTACTACGTAGATAAAAATTGAAAAGAAAAGTACAAAAAGGAAACCAAAAGAAAGCATAACAAAAGGACCTCTTAGGTCTAACAGGACTGACACTTATACTTACTATACATAATATCATGTAATATTATTGATGTGATTAAAGTTTGACAAAACACTAACAACCATTAATCTTAACGTCATTGTAATCCACTTTCACGTCACTCTCTGGCCTTCCCTTATGAAGTGTCGGGATGTAAGAGGGAATCTAGCTCATTTTCTGATCGTCAAAGATCAATCCAAAAATGCAAGAGAAAAAGAATAAAGGGCTGAGATTTACGTACAAGTTTAAAGAGTGGGTATGAGTGTAGCGGAAAAATCGTGAGTGTAAGCTATTGATTAACTTAACTCGAAAAGCAAGAGTCGCCACCGCACTTTTATTTTATCCAAAAGGAAAGGGAAAAGAGCAAACAAAACCTACACAAGCTCTACAACAAGAATAAGTGAACAGAGGCTGGGTAAGGGGGTTGGTTACGTTAAGGGAAGGTGTTAGCACCCAAAACGTGTATAGTACTCTATAGGAACCCTTTGAAATATTTACGCTTTTTGGTCTGAGAAAAATTGTTCGAAAAGAGATTGAGGAGATGAGAAGAGAAATTGTTTTTAAGATTTTTGTGTTTGGAGAGACTTGTCACCTCATGCCTACGTACCCACGAAGTGCAATGTAGGATTAAAACCTCGTAGTTCATGGTACAAAGAATGAAATTTGTTTGTTTTGGTTGATTTTAAGTGTAAAGACAAATCGTCATTTCCAAGCGAATAATTCCTCTTAAAGAAATGAATCATGTCTAAACTTATGAAATTTTTTTAAAGGAAAAGTGCACGAGGGCATAAAAGGAGTTTGAGTGAGTTTGATGTTTGTTAAAGTCTTTTGAAAAAGGTGTCAACATGCTTATGTAGTTTAGCATTTGTTAAGAAATGAAAAGAAAAGAGTAAAATCGCTTGACAAAGTCAAGGTTTGATTATGAAAGAGGTGAGAGTTTGAAATCAAGAAAGTTTTGAAAAAGGGAGAAAGTTTTGAAAATTGAAGAATAGGGTGGAGAAGAAGTGACTATCCTAAAGCATAAAGTAAAAGCTAAGGATAAGAATAGCCTAACCACACAAGTAAACTCCATAGTCTTCGAACCATAATTCCAAAGCAAAGGGAGAAAGGTTCTAGTTCTAAGTCCAAGGATCCAAGAATAGCATTGAAGTTCAAGGTCTAGGTGCAAAACTCCATGTCTATTGCGAAGGATAGTAACCATAGTCCAAGATTAGAAACACAAGTTTTTTAGAGGTTTTGGCCTTTATTAATGTTTTTTGGTTCAAGTGGACAAAGAGAAAAAGGCATAAGCATAAACATGCGTCCAACGGACAAAGAAAAAATTGCGGAAGCATAAACATGTGTCCAACGGACAAAGGAAAAATTGTGGAAGCATAAACATGATATGAAATGATAATAATGGAGCATAAAAGTAAAAGAGAGATAGGGAGCGAGAAGGAAACATAAACAAAATTAGAACAATAGTATTGTTAGTAAGTTAGTGATTAGTTGTTAGAGTAAGTGATCAATAGTAATTGAATAATGCACTTAGGTCAAGGTTAATGAGAACTCATTAGAGGATTGATAAGACCAAAGCCTCCTAACAACAAGTCTCATAAGTGTTGAACCAAAAGACAAATAATCAACAATCTTTGATCGTTTTCCAATACGAAACATATGTTGCGCTATGTTAAGCAATCGCCGAGTAATTTACGGAGTAATTACCCTACAATGAGGCCGGTCAATAGATCTTTGTGCTAATGCATGCTAGATGAACGATATGTAAATCGTCATCCGAAAGCAATACCGCACGAAAAGAAAATAGGTGATGATCTCGTCTTGATCAAGAATTCAACAAAAGGAATTCCAAGATCCATAAGACTTTCATCGATCAAAAGAAAAAAAAAATGAAGAAAAATGGATCTAACATTTATGATCCACCCAACCAACAATTCATTAAAATAGAAAAAGAAATCAAATGAAAAGAAAAAATAAAAATATTTTTTCAAATGATTTTTCCAAGGAATTTTTCTCAACAAATTTTAAAAAAAAAACAGTAGTATAATCCAAATTTAAAATAAAAGTGTTAAAAGAAAAAAATATAAAACAATATAAAAAAAAAGAAAATCTTATGATAAAATGAGATGGAGGTTTAAGAAATGGTGGATGGTGGTGATAGTAAATTGAGACGGCCCAAGGCCCAAGGTTTTAATTGAAAATTCTTTTAAAAAAAAGAAACAATAAAAAAAATAATGAGAGAATCAGAAACAGATTTCATCATCTTCCTTCTATTCTTCACGCGGCCGTACCGTTCCTCTATTCGTTCAGATCCATTCACCGTCGGTCACAGCAAAAGAATACTTCCGATGCGGCATACTTCTTCGCGTTACATCTTGCTTATTTTGAAGTTTCGCTTCGAATTCTTACGCAATCGAAATCAAAGAAAGGAATTGAATCAAGATGCACTCTGATCTACCTTCAAAACAAAGATGAACAAAGTGACAAAATCCAGGTGAATTCAATTGTTCCTTCTTTGAAATCCACACGGAATTGATGTTGTTGCTGAAATTCGGTGCGAATCTGATTTTATGGAATTGATCGAGTCGAACTCTTGTTTTGCAGGTTGTGTTGTTGATGAATTGAGGGAGATTTTGGACGTTTTTGTAGTGAAGGTTAAGAAGAATTGAAGGTAAATTGAAGAATCAAGGATTGAATATTGAAGAATGAAAATATGAAGATAAAAAATGGTTGAAGCCTTTGAAGAAATTTTCTGCAGAATTTATCCGGCTATCAAAGCTTGGAGAATTTGTGGAGCAAATGCTATTATTTATAGCAGAAATGAAGGAATGAATTTGAGGTGAGTTGTGATTTTGAACTTGAATGTTCTGTTGTCGTTTTGAAATTGATGGATGCCGTTTGCGATTTTGGTTGATGTCGTTTGTGTGCAGGTAACAACAAGTCGTTTTCACTTGCGTTGTGTGTTTCTCATGCTGCCGTTTTGGTGATGCACTACATTTAGCTCGGCTTGGAAGCTTGGAATTGAATTGGAAAACTTGCATTCCATTTAGTTGGCCTGCGCGTGGCTTTAGAGTAGTGTTTTGGCTTGTAGCAATTTGTTTTGTGGAAATGGCTTGTGTAGCTGAAATTGAGCCGTGCGGGAATTTGTTTCCTCATGGCTTGTGAATGTGGTTTGTTGTTTGGTCATGTGAGCTTGTAGTATCAACTGCTGGCTTGGAATATATGTGGCTCATATGGAAGCTGGACTTGTGGCTTGTAGCAGGCCTTGAATCATGGCTGCTGGAATTAAAGGGCATTGTGTGATGCTTTATGAAGCTTGTACGAAGCTTAGGCTAGAGATGTGGGCCATGATGTAATGGACTATTATTTTTTGGTGAATTGAAATGATCAAGATGGATTGAAGAAAAAAGTTATTGAAAAATAATTTGGAAATGGTTATTTTGGATAAAAAATGGAATTTGAATATGGAATTGGATTAAAAATGGTTATTGAACTTTGTAATGTGGGATTAGAAAATGGATATTGGAAATGAATTTTTGAAAAGTAATATGGATTATTAGATTGAAATTGGATAAAAATGGAGAATGAATTAAAAAGTGGATAATGGAATAAAAATGGATTAAAATTAGATATTGGATAATGGAGAATGGATTAGAAAAAAATGGCTTAGACATTGAAATATGAATGGATAAATGGATATTTATGGGTAATTGGATTAAAAAAAGATAATAGAAATGGTTTGAATGGATAGCCAAAATGGAAATGGATATGGATCATGGATGGCAAATCTTTATTTTTTAGCCCAAAACCAATCTCGACTTTTTTCGCAAGCCTCTGATGCAACACAACTACCAAAGAACAAACCACAACAACCATTTGAACTTGTTTGAATCAGTTATCTGGGAAAATAAATCCACAGATGAACATATTTAAGCCTTGAATCTGATCATGATAAACTTGACTTTCTGAATATAACCACACAACAACTTGGCAGTCACTGCTTGAGAAATAAACTACTGGTGAAAATAACTCGCATTTGGACCAATTGCTTGATAGTTTGACCAAGATTAGGTCAAACATCCATCTGGACTAAATCATAGCTGAATAACCACACTTGATTTGAAATCACTTCATTGTCTTTAACAAACCTGCACAACACACAGAGAGAGAAACTGCAGAATTTTTTTTTTTGGTATTTTGGTTAGAGGTTAGTAAACACAGTCAAATATAAAGCAGGTAAGAATAATATACAGATGTTCAGAAGAAACAAAGATTGTGATCTTGCTTGTGGTATAAGATGCAAATGAGATGAGCGAAATCTTAGGAGTAAAAATTAGGGTTCAACAGCTGCCCCTATTTAAGTTTCTTCTATCAGGAGATATGAAGGTTGAAAACTTCGTCTCGGCAAGATTGAAGATACTTAAATACAGAAATCCAAATTTTTAGCCATAAGATGTCACAAGATGATATGAATGCAAAGGATAAGACACTCTGCGGGGAAACATGAAACAAGAGAGTTACGATAAATTGAGAGAGATGACGTGAAAAGACACGCCGGGGAACACAATCTATTTCTGGAGATCTGTCAAGGTGACGAGAAGTATCCATCAATAGTTGGAAAAAGAGGGACAAGACCCTAGGAAGACAAGTAGTGACATCCAAGAATAGCATTGGATGGAAACTACGAGCGAGACAAAAGGTATGTCAAAAAATATCCAAGAATGGCATTGGACAACAACAAGAAAGTTTATGGTAAAAGTAGCAGTGTCATCTAAGAATAGCATTGGATGGAGGTGAAAAAACATTCTATTGGGGATAAGATATCCAAGAATGGCATTGGATAAAAGGCACTACATCATTCAAGAATGGCATTGAATGAGGCAATAGTAAACATCAAAGACATCCAAGAATAGCATTGGATATAAACAAAATTCCATTTGAAAACTTCACTGGGGATATCCAAGAATGGAATTGGATGGCAAGCTTAAACATCAGAGATATCAAAGAATAGCATTGGACTTGGCTGGGGAAAAGGTGTCCAAGAATGGCATTGGACAGAAGAATCTCAACATCCAAGAATGGCATTGGATAAAAGTGAGAAAAGTTCTGAAAAATTCATTAGAAGCATCCAAGAATGGCATTGGATAAAAAGGGTTCACGATATCCAAGACTGGCATTGAATAAAGTGAGCAAGAACTTTCAGGAATGGTACTGAAAGGTAAAGGTAAACCACTATATTCAAGAATGGCATTGAATGATATTGAGAAAGACATCTAGGAATGGCACTGAATGCAAAGGAGAAAACTCATCCAGGAATGGCACTGAATGAACAGATAAAACTTTCAGGAATGGCACTGAAAGATATCCAAGGAAATCTTTTGGGGATTACAGAAGAGAGGCAAAACTTCTAGGAATAACACTGGGAGAAACAAGAGGAACAAGATATCCAGGAATGGCACTGGAGATCAAAAGAGACAGACATCCAGGAATGGCACTGAAGATCAAAAGAGACAAACATCCAGGAATGGCACTGGAGATCAAAAAGAGACAGACATCCAAAGATGGCACTGGAGTGAAAGAAAATAAAGATCCAGGAATAACACTGGAATGAAAGAAGACAAAGACCCAGGAATGGCACTGGATGCACAGGGAAACAACAATATTCAAGAATGACACTGAATGAAAAGACAAGTAACTGTTTTGGTAGGCGCCAAGTAAGTTGGCCTTTGGTCACAAGGTAAGATGTTGAAAAAAACAGGACCTCAGGAAATGCATATGAGCACGAAACACACTTCGAGCTATAAAAAATCTTTCTATGTATAATAGATGAATGATTTATGTATGCAATGCAGATGATTGAGACAACTGAGATAAACTCTTTTGTGAGGGAAGAATGGAACTCTAATTCCTCAACACAGGGAATACTGCCCACTCTGCTTGGAGAAAAGATATTGAACATATCTCTGTCACACTTATGAATTGTATCAGGTTGATGGTCTTTTGAGGAAAGACATCTTGAGGATTCTTGAAGAAGACTGCCCTAGATTGATTGACTGATGAGGATAAGCTGATCATGGCTTCAATTTGACTATTGCAGGGGATAAACTGATCATGGCTTCAGTTCTTGAAATGAATGTTGAGAATAAACTGATCATGGCTTCAGTTGCTGGGGATAGACTGATGATGGCTTCAGTTCTTGAAACATCTGTTGAGAAGGCTAAACTCAGTATGGGTCTTGAAAGAGATCTTCTGGCTAACCAAATATGAGAATAACTTGCACTGAGCAACAAATCTCGAACTGATTCACAACAGGATCTGGAAGTAATGTGCCTGATAGGATCACTGACCAAGTTTCTCAACTGTTTAAAATTTCTTGATGAGGAAAGCTTGCCTACAAATAAAATCATTCAAACAAACATGGTAATTTTAATGCAAAGCTCATGCAATTTTGAAATAAAAAATCATTTTTGAAATGATATTATTGATGTAAAGAAAATGAATCACTTGTCAAAACACGGTGATTTAGACACTTAAAATGAAAGAGAAAGCAAAACAAAAGATTGGCAACAAACTTAGGAGTCAATTTACGCAACCTTGTTGTAGTATGCTTTCAAAAGAAACCTGACTTCAATTAGGTCTTTTGAAGGTTGTAACGTGGTCTGGTTCACGGTTTCCGGAACAAAGGATATAGGCTCAAAGTTTATTTGTACCCAACCCATTCTTCGTGATGATCTCCAGTCCTATGCTCAGTTAATTCAAACTATGCATTCAGGTTCCAAGTGGTTTTGGAATTGCAACACTGTTATGATGATGGCTCAAGGGATTTTTGAGATGACAGTCACTCTTTCTCACAACATTTTGTTTTTGATGAGGACCTTAGTCAACTTGTTTTGTCTTTGAGGATTTTGGTAACCTCTTGATTGATCTTTTGTTATCCCTAACTTTTGCATGAACTGTGTCATTTGATTTTACGATCAGCGGGATGCCCCAATTTTTTACCTAAGTCTCCTTCACAGGTTTTGACTTATCGGGATCTTCTTTTGCTTTTTTTTCATTCTTTTTTTTTAAAGATAGTGACTGCCTGGCTTAATGATTACGGTGAACCATCATTGGCTTTTGATTTGGAAGACATCTTCGACACTTCTTTGATGTGTGCGAAGGAAAGCTTGTGATTGAAATGATTCTCTTGTGTTTAAATACACAGTCAAATTACCTGAGAACTACCCATCCCCAGGTTAAGATTGCGGGTTTTTTCGTACAGAAAGAAACTCTAACTTCTAGGCTCAAAGGGGTTGACAAAGGATTAACTTCCTTATTTATCCAGTGTTTGGGAGTTGAAACAATGCATGTACATCATCAGCCAAGTTTTAAATTGAAAGCATACAATCCAACAATTTCAGGTATTTAGTTTTCATCATCCTCCCTCCAATCTTTGCATAAACAAAAGTTTGATAAAGAAAGTGAACATGAGATATATTTTTGTTTGTGAAAAAGAAAACATAAAGATGCACACAGTGGATATAAATAAATTTGAATCAAAACTTTGCAATGCTCATTTCATTGAAATTACCATGAAAGTACAAATAAAGTTCGAAAGCAAATAGACAATACAATCAAAGAAAAATGCAAACAGAAAGAAACAAGGCCTAATGACTAATCAGCAAAAAGGATGAGTTATCCTGTCTGAAACACTGGCTTTAGGACATAATCCGTCTGAACTGACTTAAACTTCACTTGGCATGCTCTGGCAAAGGATTGTTGACAACATTGGGATTATCATCAAGAAAAGTCAGAATCTTTGAGTTCACTAATTCTTGTACTCTAGCTTTCAATGCATAGCAACCTTCCAAGTTATGGCCTACCCCACCTCGATGGAACTCACAGTGAAGATCAGCCCTATAGCCGGCTGGCAGAGGATTTGGAGGAGGAGGTAAATCCCTTGTTGTAATTAAACCTTTCTTTACAAGACATGGATACAACTCAGTGTAGGACATCGGGATAGGATCAAAGTTAACTCTATTGTGATTTTGATTTTGTCTAACAGCCTGGCGAGGAACTTGAACTGGTTGAGCATTGACAATAGGAGCAACTGCAACTACATATTGTTGTTTCCTGCGATGAGGTTTCCCTTCAACTGAAACAGCATGGGTATCACCATCCTTTTTCTTTTGAAAATTCCCAGCATACTTTTTAGCACCACTAAAGGCTTCAGCATTAGTAATCTTTCCTTTCTTAATACCTTCTTCTAGTCTTTCTCCAATAGTGACTAGGTCAGCAAAACCAGATGATACACTGCCTATCATCTTTTCCCAAAATAGTGGCTGAAGAGTATCCATGAACAAACCAGTCAATTCCTTTTCAGCCAAGGGTGGCTCCACTTGAGCAGCTAGCTCTCTCCAGCGTTGAGCGTACTCTTTAAAGGATTCTTTTTCTTTCTGAGACATATTTTGCAATTGACGGCGATCAGGTGCCATGTCCAAGTTATACTTATATTGCTTTAAGAAAGCATCAGCCAAGTCCTTCCAGCTTTAAATACGGTTCTTCTCAAGTCCCATATACCATTTCATTGAAGCCCCACTCAAGCTGTCTTGGAAACAGTGAATGAACAGTTTGTCGTTTTTGGTATGAGTAGCCATCTTGCGGCAGTATATCACCAAGTGGCTTCTGGGACAGGTGTGCCCCTTGTATTTCTCAAAATCAGGAGTTTTGAATTTTGAGGCATAACCAAATCTGAAACCAAGCACGTGTCCATTGCGGTAGCACTAAAGACATCACTTCCTTCCACGACTCTTATCCTTTTGTCTAGAGTTTACCATTGCTCTCTGACTTCTTCAATGTATCCAGGTTCTCCCTGACTTTCAGATTGTGGACCAGCAACATGGTACACGAAAGGAGGATTCTCAGGAATAGCTTGAGCAACAGAATGCACAACAGGCTGAGGTTCAGTGAACAATGGAGCTGAAGATACTGGCAGTACAGACGGGACAACCACAGGAGTAGTTGCAAAGGGTGGCGAGTAATTCGGAGGTAACCCAAATTGTGGCCAAGTAGAAGCTGGTTGCTGAGTCAGTGGAGGGTCAACAGCAGCAGTTGAAGTTTCAACAATCACAGTCCTCTAAGGTGGTTCACCTCTAGCAATCAGAACTTGCATCATTTATGCGAGTTTGGTCATGCCGGCCTTCAACTCATCAATTTCCATTCTGACTTCCATATTGTGTTGTTCTTGGTTTTCCATTCTCAATCTGACAGCAGCTCCAGTCCGTAGTTGTGTCGAGGAAACAACTTGACGGTGAACAGATAACTGAAGAAGGAGACAATTGAAATGAGTTTCTGAGGCAACTTGGAAGAATGCAGATGTATGCTCATGGATGCAAGAGTGCATGGATGTAACAACCACAAACAAGATCACTCAAAGCACATGGGTTCAAAGGCTCGAGTCACGAGCATGGAGTCAAGGTTAAGAACCAACCCACAAAGGTATGTACTAAGAGTATAACACCTGCCGAACAAGGTTCTAAAGAAGTTCCCAGAGTCTACAACCCATCTTTCAGATATTATCGATTTCCCAAATGCTTGGTAGTCTATAATATTCTCAAGAGAGTCTCGTCTGAGTGTGGTATCGCGTAACAATTGATTCAAGTCTGCACCTAAATAGCCACCACACCACGTCCTAATAAGGCCAAGATGGGTTAAGGGTTCTAAAGTCCTCAGCTTCAGGTCCTCGGATCAAGAAGCATAACGGGTTTGCCATTTCTGGTCTGCCATTATTGCCTCTTGGGAGGAGTGCCTCAACTGAGTCCTCGGGGATGGTCACCAGAGTCGACAACTTTCTAGGTTAACACCCCGAAATGCACAAGATGCGCAAATCAGAACATCTCCCAAGAAAACCTCGTCTGGATGTGGGTTTCATGTAAACCAAATGTACCAAGATGCTATGTAGGCCACACTACTTTCCACTCTAGTCCTATGTGTGCACTCAAGCCTGTGTATTGGGCTTATCTCACCACACAAGATCACCAAGCAGAATAACCAATAACAGTCAAATCAATCAGATAAAGCGTAAATAAATCAAAGTAGGTTGAACCCACTAAGAACCAGAGTCCCCAGCAGAGTCGCCACTTTACTGTAGCGGCAAAATCGTGAGTGTAAGCTATTGATTAACTTAACTCGAAAAGCAAGAGTCGCCACCGCACTTTTATTTTATCCAAAAGGAAAGGGAAAAGAGCGAACAAAACCTACACAAGCTCTACAACAAGAACAAGTGAACAGAGACTGGGTAAGGGGGTTGGTTACGTTAAGGGAAGGTGTTAGCACCCAAAACGTCTATAGTACTCTATAGGAACCCTTTGAAATATTTACGCTTTTTGGTCTGAAAAAAATTGTTCGAAAAGAGATTGAGGAGATGAGAAGAGAAATTGTTTTTAAGATTTTTGTGTTTGGGGAGACTTGTCGCCTCATGTCTACGTACCCACGAAGTGCAATGTAGGATCAAAACCTCGTAGATCGTGGTACAAAGAATGAAATTTGTTTGTTTTGGTTGATTTTAAGTGTAAAGACAAGTCGTCATTTCCAAGCGAATAATTCCGCTTAAAGAAATGAATCATGTCTAAACTTATGAAAAAGTTTTAAAGGAAAAGTGCACGAGGGCACAAAAGGAGTTTGAGTGAGTTTGATGTTTTTTAAAGTCTTTTGAAAAAGATGTCAACATGCTTATGTGGTTTAGCATTTGTTAAGAAATGAAAAGAAAATAGTAAAATCACTTGACAAAGTCAAGGTTTGATTATGAAAGAGGTAAGAGTTTGAAATCAAGAAAGTTTTGAAAAAGGATGAAAGTTTTGAAAATTGAAGAATAGGGTGGAGAAGAAGTGACTATCCTAAAACATAAAGTAAAAGCTAAGGATAAGAATAGCCTAACTACACAAGTAAGCTCCATAGTCTTCGAACCATAATTCCAAAGCAAAGGGAGAAAGGTCCTAGTTCTAAGTCCAAGGATCTAAGAATAGCATTGAAGTCCAAGGTCTAGGTGCAAAACTCCATGTCCATTGCAAAGGATAGTAACCATAGTCCAAGATTAGAAACATAAGTTTTTTAGAGGTTTTGGCCTTTATTAATGTTTTTTGGTCCAAGTGGACAAAGAGAAAAAGGCATAAGCATAAACATGTGTCCAACGGACAAAGGAAAAATTGCGGAAGCATAAACATGTGTCCAACGGACAAAGGAAAAATTACAGAAGCATAAACATGATATGAAATGATAATAATGGAGCATAAAAGTAAAAGAGAGATAGGGAGCGAGAAGGAAACATAAACAAAATTAGTACAATAGTATTGTTAGTAAGTTAGTGATTACTTGTTAGAGTAAGTGATCAATAGTAATTGAATAATGCACTTAGGTCAAGGTTAATGAGAACTCATTAGAGGATTGATAAGACCAAAGCCTCCTAACAAAAAGTCTCATAAGTGTTGAACCAAAAGACAAATAATCAACAATCTTTGATCGTTTTCCGATACGGGACATATGTTGCGCTATGTTAAGCAATCGCCGAGTAATTTACGGAGTAATTACCCTACAATGAGGCCGGTCAATAGATCTTTGTGCTAATGCATGCTAGATGAACGATATGTAAATCGTCATCCGAAAGCAATACCGCACGAAAAGAAAATAGGTGATGATCTCGTCTTGATCAAGAATTCAACAAAAGGAATTCCAAGATCCATAAGACTTTCATTGATCAAAAGAAAAAAAATGAAGAAAAGTGGATCTAACATTTATGATCCACACAACCAACAATTCATTAAAATAGAAAAAGAAATCAAATGAAAAGAAGAAATAAAAATATTTTTTCAAATGATTTTTCCAAGGAATTTTTCTAAACAAATTAAAAAAAACAGTAGTATAATCCAAATTTAAAATAAAAGTGTTAAAAGAAAAAAATAAAAATAAAAAAGAAAAAAAAGAAAATCTTATGATAAAATGAGAGGGAGGTTTAAGAAATGGTGGATAATGGTGATAGTAAATTGAGACGGGCCAAGGCACAACATCATGCTGAACATGATGTCTGACTCTCATAGTAGAACATTTGGCTTAACATCTTGCTGACAGCATATTTTACCAAAATGTTGTCAATCCAAAAACCACAGAACTTAAAATCTCCCCCTTTGGCAAATTTTGGCTAAAACAACCTTAAAAAACCAGGAGTGTACACAGCGGAATCACAAACAACACAAGCTATATGAAACCATGTAAGCTTTGTACAGATTGCAACTTTGCAGCGATAGACCAGACAAGTTCATAACTCCCCCTGCCACACATAGATAATACTCCCCCTCAAGGGGAAAACCCAAATCACAAGAAAATAGCACAAGCTCACCAAACATCACCAAACAACAACAACAACTAACTCCCCCTGAATTATATAGCTTATGAATTCAGCAAAGCACAACTAAACATAATGTCAAGACATCTAGTCTGACATCACAGAACATCAGAAGCACAACCCTACCAACACTCCCCCTGAAGATCGCAACCCACTGCAGAGAAAATAAATTCTCCTAGACAAGAAACACTATTACTCCTTATCACAAAGGACATTATGAACTATCTCAGAGACACATGCAGCTAGAAGATCCTTTTTTAAACCACAAGCATGACAGACACTCATGCTCCCCCTCAATAGTTGCATACAACAAGCAACTACAAAACACACTAAAACATGACATGATGTCACGACACCTGATCAACATCAAAAAAGGACATTGCAGCAATCACACTAACACTTTACTCCTCCTTTCTTAGCCAAAATTTGATAAAAAAATAGAGTAAATGTAAACAAACATAAATGGAAGCACACAGTAGCAATGGCAACAAATAGCTCTAATGGAAACACAAATTTAAATCATCTTCAGGTAATCTTCCACATCTTTCCCCTGTCAAAGATCCTTCTATACTCCTTGAAGCTGTCACATGTTTTAGAAGAATTGACACTAAATTCCCTTCCCACATCCTTAGAATATGTCTTCTTTATGTCAGCCCTTCTACCTTGCACAAATCTTTTGCTTCATCCCTTAACTATAGTCACTTGATTAGGCTTATCAAGCATCAGAAAATAGAGGGAAGATGTAGTATTTGTTGCATCCCTCCATATCTGTAATTATTACAACTTCTTAATAGTGCAAGTTCCAACTTCACACCTTATGTCCTCAAATAGATTTGCATGTGAGGCTTTAGCACATATAACAGTTTATTGTTCCTTCGTGTCCACATGCTCCAGAATAATAACCTTTCCTCCAGCAAGATTCCTGATTAGTTGATTATGACTCTCAAGATTCTTATTCCAGCCATGTTGAATGAGATCTCTGATAATATTCAGATCTTCACAAAGTAATGTCATGACATCAGGTTTGTCATTAAGTTTCTTCAACAATTTTTTCATCCATATTAATTGAGAGCAACCTCCTCTGATTTCACCATATTCAGCTTCATTAGTACACCAAGAAGCACATACTTGCTCCTTATTGATCCTGGAATTCAGACTTGTTCTAATAATGCAATTCAAGATCTTCTTTTCTTAAATACTAGGACTCATCCTTGGTTCAAGCTTGAAGACAAGACATGAGTTTGATGTTTCCTTTGTAAACCCAATGATGTTTCTTTCAATGGAGTGTCTTGCAATGAGATCCTTAAATTGGTCTGAATGACCCTTAACAGAGAGATCTGAAGTGACTTGAGAGTTATCTGATATAATGCTAGTGAAATTATAGCTTTCTCTTCTTCCTGCCTTATCAGTCTGCACAGAGGATGTTTCAACATTGTCTTCGACATCCATTCTTTGTTTAGTAATTGAATCATTAATTACCACATTGAGGGATTCCATTATCACTCCAGCACTGAAGTTAAAGACTCTATAAGCTCTACTTCTTGATGAGTAACCCAAAAATATTCCTTCATCACTTATGGGACCCTCTCACTCTTTTGATCTTTGTTAGCCAAGACATAGCATTTACTTCCAAAAATATAAAAGTATTTGACTATAGGTCTTTTTCCTTTCCATAGCTCATAAAGAGTAACTGAAGAGCCTGCCTTCAAGGTGACCATATTATGAATATAACATATAGTATTCATAGCTTCAGCCCAAAAGTGATATGGTAGTCGCTTAGCATGAAGCATGACTCTAGTTGATTCTTGTATAGCCCTTGTCTTTTGCTCAATAGTTCCATCTTGCTGAGAAGAGATGGAAAAAGAAAATTCATAACTGATGTTTTTAGAAGCACAAAATTCAGAGAATTTTGCATTCTCAAACTCCTTGTCATGATAGCTTCTAACCTTGACAATCATACTATTTTGCTCCTTTTAAACATTTTGACATAAATCTTTAAAGACTTCAAAAGTGTTAGATTTTTCTTTAAGAAAGTTCACCCATGTAAACCTTGAAAAATCACCAATAACCATATAAACATATTTATTTCCATCCAAGTTGTCTACCTGCATTGGTCCCATTAAGTCCATGTGAAGAAGTTCCACTACCTTGGAAGTAGTATGATGTTATAACATTGGAGATGACATCATGAATTGCTTCCTAACCTTACATTCACCACAAACTTTCTCATCTTTGACCTTGAGTTCTGGTATTCCTCTAATGGCTCTTTCAGATATGATTTCCCTCATTCTGCTGAGATGAAAGTGTCCATGTTTTTGGTTCCATAGCTTCACTTCATCCTCATTTGTTACAGAACATGTGGAAGAGTAAGCAGATATTTAAGGTTCCCATATATAACATTTGTCTTTAGACCTTATACCTTTCACCAGAACAACATTTCTATCATTTTGACAAGGCATTCTGTCTTTGAGAAACTAACTAATGATATTTGGTCACACAACTGACTAATGTTGATGAGATTAACAATTAGTTCTTTCACAAAGAGAACATCTTCTAAACTAGGTGATCCAACACACACCATCTTTCCAACTCCTTTGATTTTACCTTTAAACTCATCACCAAATCTGACAGAACCTGTGGGATGAGTCTTGAGATATACCAATAGCTTCTGAACCCCTGTCATATGTCTAGAGCATCCACTGTCAAATTACCAGTCTTCTCTAGTTGAGGTCCTCAAGGAAGTGTGAGCTATTAGGTTCACATCCTTCTCTTTAGATCTTCTCTTTTTGCTTACTTAATTAACCTTGGTATGAGCTGAAGATTTATATTTCCATACAATTTATAACAGAAAGGCTTTATATGACCATACTCTCCACAGTAATGACATCTCCAACAAGATTGGTAATTATTTAGAGGTTCGTTATGTCTGCTAGAATGTTGTAACATGTGGTTAGACATTATGACCATCTTCTTCCTTTCAGAAGGAAAGAACTTTTCTTCAGACACTCTTCTTTGTGTATTATCAAGTTGATAATGAACTTCTGCATCTCCAGTATCTTTTATTATTTCATCCCTATTTTTCATCCCACTCAAGGAATCTGTCATGTCATAAAGCTTGGAATTTAAGAAAGTTACCTCATTTTTAAGTTGAGAAATAAAACACAAGAGTTTCTTCTTCTCATTTTCCAATTCAGCTATGACCTTTCTCTGATTTGCCTCTGCCTTAAATCTTTCTTCACATCTGTCACAAGTTTCCCTGTAGGACACATCCAAATCTCCATAGAGGACATTTTAATCACAAGATTCTACTTCATCTGCCCATCTTCCAGAGTGAGCAGTAACAGGTTTAATAGTCTCCGTGTTGGAATCATCTTCTAAATCATCATCATCAGACCAAGATGCAATCAAGCCCTTTTTTTGTTTCTTGAGATAGTTTGGACATTCTGGCCTAATGTGACCAAAACCTTCGCACTTATAACACTGAATCCTTTTGCTTTGATTGACTTCTCTTCAGTTTTGGTATTCTTTTGAGAATCATAATTATTCCTGATGTCAGATGTGATGTGCTTGAAACCTGGACTTCCCTTTCTGTCCATTCTCTTCAGAATTCTATTGAATTGCTTCCCAAGGTAGCTTGACCCTCTTTATCTTCAGCATTGGATACAAAAGTAATGCTTTTGTTATTCTTTACAGTTCTATCATTCATGGTCAATTTAAAAGTTTGAAGTGACTGATAAGTGCTAAATTAGAGTGGCATTGAATGTTAATAATTGGCACTTATTGGCTTAATTCAACCAATAAACCTCAACTTTCGTGCATATGTTGTATAGTTTACATTATAGTGTATGTATTACGTATCGTGTAAATATCAGAGTTTAATTGTTTTTCTCTCATTTTTGTAGGTATACAAGCAATTATATTTTATCATTGTCTTATAGAGGATTGAATAAGCTTTCCAACGCTTTCGACCGCGCGTAAAACGAAGTTACGATTCAAAAGTTATGGTCGAAACAAGTGCTGGTTTGCTGTCATGTTCGCTGTGCGAACTGGAGCCGAGCGAACTCAAGGCGAACAAAAATTGCCCAGAAGCGTGGAAAACACTATTTTGGAAGTAGCTAAGGCGGCATATGTTCGCTGGGCAAACGAGAGTTCGCAGTGCGAACACGGGAACCCATTTTTGCCTATAAAGTCACATTTTCAGATTTTTTTAGGTTATCTTTTAGGAACTTTGGACCCAATTGATCAGAACCCCATTTTTTAGTAGTTTTAGCTTAGAAACAACACATGGATGATGAATCTAGATGATTTGGAGGCCAATCACCACTTTAATCGTAGGTGACATTACATGAGAAGTTCAATCGAAAATGACAAACCATGAGAAATTTGTTCTTCTTCCTTCTTCTCTTTGTATTCTTCATGTTGTTGGGGTTGTTGTATGTATGTTTACTTAGATTGTATTTTCATCTATGGATCTTTGCATAAAATCCCTTTTACAAATCTTAATTGATGTTATCTTTGATTTAATATCTATCTTAATGGGTTTTGGATCGTTGTAGACATACACGTTTCAAACTCGGATTAAGATAATGATCTATTGGCTATGGGAAATGGTCTAAACATTCACGTGTGTGTGTCGGATCTTAATGATCCGTGCTGTTTTGTCGCATGAGACATCAACTTCGAGAGAACGCGGTTAATCTCTCGAACTTTGCGTTAAACATAACCTCTGTTTATGAGCGATACGTAAGGGTTTTGACGAGTAATAAAGGGTGAGTGCATTTTGATCAATAGGTTTTGCGTTAGTACTATGTGGGTAGAAGGAAATACAACTCCTGATGAGTTTCTCTTTTCTAAAGAATGTGTTATTTATTTGCTTTTATGCTTTTAATTTTCGCATGTTACCTTTGGAAACCATTCCAAACCCAAGCTTAGATATGTAGAGATTGTAGAACGACATTCTTTCCCTCGAACCAATCCCTGTGGAGACGACAAAAACGGGGTACTTAATTAATTTTTGCTTTCCACTTTACCGCATCAGCAAAATGGCGCCGTTGCCGGGGATTAGTTTTGATATTGAGTCGCATTGCAATAATTTCTATATTTCTAAGCTTTGCACATAATTGTATATATGCTTGTATAGATACTTGTTTTCCATTATGTTTGTTCAAGTGTTGTATATATTTTTTTCTCGTAACGTTTGTTCAAGTGTTTGGTTAGGACACTTTCTTTAGGTTGGCGCTTTGGCAAAGCATCGACATGTTTGTGAGGAAGTTACTTGCAAAGCACAATAAAGGGGTCTAGCTAACGACGTGAAACAACCACTTTTTGGGAGGCAACCCAACGGTTTTTGAGTTTGTATAACTTTATATTTATTTAGTTTGATTCAATTTTGTTAGGTTGTTTGGAATTTTTTTTGTTTTTCTCAAGCGTTATTTTTTATTAACTTGAGGATGCATTTTGTGATTGTTCAAGTTTGATTGTTTCAACAAGAAAATGATATGTTGAAAGAGTGTTGTAATAAACCACAAGTAGAAAAACCAGAATTTTTGAGTTCTTGTCATGTTCACCCTGAGTTCGTTGTGCGAACCTGGGGCGAATGAGTTCGCTAGGCGAATAATTGTTCGCACTTCGAACACGACAGATTCTGGAATGGTGAAAAGTTTAAAGGAGTTACATGGCTAAGGTTTGTGTCTATTGATTTTCTAGAACATAACATGTTTATGAATCTTAGACTTTGTAGAAATAACATGCCATTTATTCTCGTGCAATTTTTGTTCAATTTTGAATCACTTAGGTCCAAAAGCCACAAATTGTGAGAAACCTCCATTGTTTACTAAATGCTTAGGAGGACTGATAACTTTGTTTAATTCATTTTATTCATGCTTAATCTTTTGATTATTGTGTTTTTGTGGAATCATTAGAAATGATTAAGGCATTTGTTGATATTGAGCACAACCATAATCAAAAGTAACTTGCCCGTGAGTAGCGGGAATTTGCTATCCCCTTTGAGCCTTAATAGATTAGATCCTAATTTAGTGATGAAATTTCTCTTCATCATTGAATTTTGTGGTATTCTAAAAAATATTCTTGAAACCTTTGAACAATGTTTTAAATTGACTTCCTTGCCATAAAAAGCAAGGAGCACTCACTAGAGTTTTGGTTGAATTCAAGTTGGGGAGAGTGAAAAGAAAGTGGTAGGTTACTAAAAAATTTTGAAAAAAACATTCAAACAAGCATTGGAAAAGAAAATGTGAATATGAATGTGAAAAACAAAAGAAAAAAGGTGCTTGTTTAAAAAGAAAAAAAATAGGGAATGAAAAATAATTATGCAAAGGAAGTTTGGAAAGGGTGAGCAATAGAGAAAAAAAATTGGTGAATGAAGTTGTGATGCGTAAATACCATGTATAATGAATGTTTCTTTTGCGTGGGAACTTCGATTGAATAGTCTAAGAAATGACCCTTTGTTGTGAAACCTGGCCAAGCTACAACCTTTCAAGCCCTTAGTGATCTATTTGCTTCCATGATTTCATTTATGATTATTAGATGAATGTATAAATTGAGCTGTTGTTAGCATTGTTTTCAGATGAGTGTAATTGTCATGCGGTTGAAAATGCATAAATTTCTTCATCCTTATTCTAAAGAGGAGTGTTAGGTGTGATTCATTCTTGAACATTTGTATTGCTTTAGAATTTTTGACATGTGTTTTGTGCTTAGACTTTGTTTCATAATCGTGGTGTCGTTGTAGTTTAGTGGTAGGCATTGCTTTGCATGTACTTCTGATATTTGTACCATACATATGTTTTTCATTTGTGAAAAGTTGTTGAGCATTGTTGCGGTGAGAATCAGATATCAAGCTATTAATTAACTTGAATCACAAATCATGAAGTTCACCACCGAGCTTTGATTTATCCAAAGAAAAGGGTAAAGATCGAAGAAAACCCTAAGTGCGATATGTAACAACAAAGCTAGAGATCTAAGGTTCGATGGTTGGTTATACCTAGGGAAGGTGCTAGCATCTTAAGTATCTGTAGTACTCTACGTGAACCTCTTCTTAGTATTTGTGTTATGTTATTGTTTGCTTGCTAAGGAAAAGGTGCTAAGGTAAAGACCTAGGGTATATACACTAAGTATGCTCGCCAAGTCATCACATCTCGTGCCTACGTATCCTGACTAGGATAGAATTAGAGCATTCGTAGTTCACCTCACTACAGGTGAGGAACTCTTGACTATGGTCAAGATTCCAAAATGAGTAAGTACTCATAACCATGGTACTTACATAGAGCTAATAAACTCTCTAAGTCTAAGTTGAAAGACTAGCTAAGACATTGACTTTAACAAAGTCAAAGGGGAAAGTGAGTACTCATAACGATGGTACTCACATAGAGTTTACAAACTCTAACTAATTCTAAATTGTAAGACAATTGGCTCTGACAAGGCCAAGAAGGAAAGGTAAGTACTTATAACAATAGTACTCACATAGGGTTAACAAACCCTAACCTAAGGCTAGGTTAAAGAGGGGAGATGGATCTAACAAGGCCAAGGGAATGAATCTAACAAGGTCATCAGTTGGGTAGGAAAGCATACTAAACTATCCTAAGACATGACTTACAAGTCAACAGGGAAACCTTCCTTTGGAATAAGGGACAGACAACTTGTAACGACAAGGAATTAAAGGATAGATCTCAAAGTAATAATGATAACAATCAAGGATGAAAATGGAATTATGAACAAGCATATGCTAAAGAGGATGATCAACTCATGATATAAACAAAGTGTCAAAGATCAATCATTATGACATATCAAAAGTTTGTAGTAAACAGATAAGGCACAAACATGCAAGAATATGGAACCCTAATCAACATCAATAATCAAAGTATCAAAGCCAAAAAGTCCAAGTGAGATAATAATCTAAGAAATTCAGTAGCTACACCATATCATGTTCAACATACTCAAATGATCAAGAAAAGATTACAAACATATCAAACATAGACACACTAGCCACAAACTAGTTCACACAAAGATAGGTGCAAGAATGGTTCAAAATATAGAAGTTACAACTCAAAATCCAAGTGGGCAGTAGCATATACATCATATAAGACTCTTATTCAACATCATGATGTCAAGAAAAGCAAAGTAAAGATCACATCAAGGTACGAACAAAGCCATAAGCAAGAATCAAACCAAATCATCCATAAAAGGACTCAAACATTCCAGACATGTATGGAGGATTAAATAGGCAAGCAAACACACTTTGAAATCATGAAGTCAGAAGTCAAGACATGCCTTTCAAACCACACACAAACACACAATCATCAAGACATTTCACTCGAAGAAGATGCCTAAAAGTTAGGTCATGACAAACACCAAAACATGCTCAATACAAACCCTAATTTGATGCACCAACCAAAAAATAGTAAAATGGCCAAATAAAATTAAACTCAAAGCTCTAATTCATGTCCATGTATTCAAGAATGTGTGTGAAAAAGATCATTACAAGATTGGCACAAAAACTCCAACAAAACCAACTAGCAAGTTCAAGCTACTAAGGTAATCGATGCTTAACAAAATCAATCTAAAAGTTATCCAAACAATTTCATCAATGACAAAAAAATGTTCAAACACCCCTTAATCATATATTACAAGTTGACAAAAAAAATCAAGTCAAGAAAACAAAGGAAAAGCATCTAACAAGCAAACCCTAATTTGAGGGTGTTTTAGTAAACATATTAAACCAAATAATTTAAATAAAATATAAAAATAAATAAAAATCATGAAAAATCACCAAAGACAGAAATGTATCTAAATATATTTTTTGTGGATTTTTTGAGTATTAAGAAACTATTAAAAAAACAAAATTGAAATGATAAAAGAAATAAAAGAAAATAAAAGAATGGATAAGGGGGGATGTAAGCAGTAAGCGTTTCTAAAGAGAAAACTTAATGGGCTTTAGTGGGGGTGGCGAAAGTAAGCCCAACCCCAACCCAAAACATCCTGACGCATGGATTCCATGGGGGAAGTATATTGAGGCTCTCCCGTGCACCCTAAATCACAGCCAACGATCTGGAGACCAAATTAATCACACGCTATGAATACAAGGCACACGGTGAGGATATGTAAAAGGAGACATATGAGATCAACTTTGATGGCCTGACGATGAAAATCAAATGGCCACAACAGTGACATGTGTCACGGTCCTCCAAAACAACTTCAAAGAAAAACGTGCATGGTGGATTTGAGAAATAGTTAACCATAAAGTAAAACAAAAATAAGACGCTTCATCAGAAAAAACATAAGCCTTTCACGTTCGAAACTTTCTCTCTCTGAAACAAATAGCCTCACTAGAAACCTAAAGAAGTCGTAGGAGAAGAAGACTCACGGTAGAAACCGCCGTCTTCTCCGACGAGGGTCCGTCATTTCATCACAACACCAACACAAACCCTTACTCTTTTTCCTCCTGATCACGAATCTGTGGTTGATTTCAATAAAACCCTAAATGAAACACCCAAATCGAGTCATCCTCGAAACCCTAACCCAAAGTTCAACAATAAATGTCGTGAAAGCAATAGGATGACGACGTATTACAAGCAAGCCAATGAATATCCACACGAGACAAAGTTCTAAAGCAAAGAGACTTACCCTTGGAGCTCCCAAATTACCGGTATGAACTCTCTCTTTCGTTCCTCCTCTTTGCAATAGCTCTTTACTTTTTTTTTTTTTGTGTTCTCTGTGTTTTTCTTGAATGAATTCTGGCTGTGTTCTTATGCTGATTTTTATTTGAATTGGTGGACAATCGGAGTTTTTTTACTATTGCAATCCCTTGTCTTTTTTTCCATTTTCAAGTTAATTGTTTCTGATGCTAGCTCTGTTGACTTCTGATACACTAAAATTTTCCTTTTTAGTGTATCATGTACCACTGTAACTGCCTTGCAATGTCAATTTACTCTGATATTTTCTGCTGTACCTTGAAATTTCCTGCTGTATTTGCTGTTCTGTCTGGTCTCCATTGTTCTTGATTTGGACTTATGTGGAACATGGAGATGTTGCATAATGTGTGGTGTTATGAACATGTGACATGATTTGTTTATGAATGGCAAGAACTGAAATTTGGTTTTTGAATTGTGGTTATGAATGGTTGAATTGGCATGGTTTGAATAATTAACATGATTGAACTTGGTTTTGGTTTATGAATTGGACATGGTTTATGATGATTTTGAAATTGTGGTTTAGGAATTTGTGATGTAGTCTTGAAAAAAACTTGGCTCAATGGTTTAGGATGAATTTGATTTGGTATGAAAATTGAAATTTGTTTGGATTGGTGTGGCTTTGTGACATTGAATGTGATTTGGTTTGATCTTTGTTTTGGTTGAAATGGCTTTGTGAAATTGAATGTGATTTTTGGTGAATTGAATTGAATTAGAATGTGATTAATGATTGAAACTTTGTTTATGACATGGTTTGGCTTGTGATTGATGCGAATTGGAACTTGATTTTGTGAAATTGAATGGTTTGAGAGATTTTGGATTATGGATGAAATTGAGTCTTGGTTATGGTTTGTGATGTTATGTTTGAATAGAATTTGGTTTTGACTTGTGGTTTATGAATGAAATGGCATGAATTGGAACGATTTTTTAGGATTATGACATGATATGAAGCTTTTTTTATTGTTTTGAATTTTGGTTTATGTCTTATGGAAAGAATTGGATGTGATATGTAATCTAATCTCTTTTCTTCTTTCATGACATGTTGCTTGAGGAAATGGCGAAGAGATGGAGACATGGACAAGCCGTGACATGAAGACAAAGACTTTATGATGAACTTGGAGGGACGGGGACTTGGCACAGACCATGGTGGCTTTAGACTTAGGATTGGCACTAGCTTTGTAACACTTTTGTACCTCTTTGTAAACCTTAAAATTCAAGTAACAAAAGATAACCATTTGATAGTAATCTTGTTCTTCTGAAAATTTCCACCCTTGGCATGACTTTGAAGTGGATTTTGGATGGTTGAAATTGTATTATATCATGAAAATTGTGGTGTGATTATGAATTGAAATTTGAATCCAAATGAATCTTGAATGGGTTTTATGAAACTTGAATGAGAAAAGAAACTTGTAACCATTGAAAAGAATTCAAGTATCTTGGTCTTAGCATCAAACATGAGAATTGTTTTGTTTTTTTTGTAATACACTTGCTCTACATGTTGGTGTTTCAAGAAACCCTTGTTGTAATGCAAACAAAATATTCTTAGCACCATGTGGTTTTCCTTGTATATCATCCTCACTTGCAAATTTTCCTTGTATATCATCCTCACTTGCAAATTTTAAGTCTTAATTGAAACCATTTGGAATTTACCAGTAATAGGAATTACTCCTGCACGAGCCTTTTAACAATGTACCTAGGAGTTCTAAAGTACACAAGTCTTGTTCTTAGGTTCAAACTTGAATCACCATGAATTTGCAAATAAAAACTCATCCTTTGAACTTAAGACTAAAGTCCCCAATACCTTTGAATCTCTACCACATGAAAAGGCAAACAAAACATTCCACTTGCTCCATAGTTTCATTTTGATCAGTGTTTTGACGCAAGCATAGATGAAAACTCCTTGAAGTTCATATTCCCTCAAATGATCAGAAGTAAGCCAAGTGATGCCTTGGGTTCCCTGATTCCCAAGTCTTACAGTAACTCACACCCTAATTCCCTCCATTTGCTTCATATATCCAATGATGATGATGAATCTAAATTTAAGGCCAGATGAGTTTGCTTTGAAGAATTTGCTTGGTTGAGGACTCATCTAAAACTTGGATTGATCCATCCATTAAGTCTGGTTAGTTATGAAAAGATGACTGACCTAAGATGCTTATGCAAATGATGACGACATCTAAGGGGTAAAATTTGGGGTATGAAAAGCATGATTTCTTGATTATTGCTTTTGTTTCTTTGAGTTGATTGATTCTTGTTTGAGGACAAACAAGTTTAAGTTGGGGAGAGTTTGATAAGTGCTAAATTGGAGTGGTATTAAGTGTGAATAATTGACACTTATTGGCTTAATTCAACCAATAAACCTCAACTTTTGTGCATATGTTGTATAGTTTACATTATAGTGTATATATTGCGTATCGTGTAAATATCATTGATTTTAATTGTTTTTCTCTCATTTTTGTAGGTATACAAGCAATCATATTTTGTTATTGTCTTATAGAACATTGAATAAGCTTTCCAACGTTTCTGACCGCGCGTAAAACAAAGTTACGGTCCAAAAGTTATGGACGAAACAAGTGCTGGTTTGCTGTCATATTCGCTGTGCGAACTAGAGGCGAGCGAATGTTAGATGTCAAACATGATATATATTTGTATGAATTACTTGGCATTTTTCATTTCTTTCCATGTGGAATGTGTTGATTTTAGTGAGAAATGGTGTTGTTGTGCATACATTGAAATATACTTGTGGTGCTTGTAATTTGTGTGCTAATGTGCAGGAATAGGCATAAAAAGATCAAGATTGTGAGACACAAAGAATGGAACCAAGTTGCCATTGAAGGAAGAAATCAACAACAGCATTCGCTAGGCGAGTGATGGCGAAGTTGCTAGCGAAGGTTCGCCTAGCGAACGTTAGCGAGTGTGCCAGCGAAGGGTGGCAGAAAGTTGCAAAAAGTTACAGTAGGAAAACTGGGTAAATTCGCTGGGCGAGGAAGCCAGCGAAGGCTCGCTGATGTGCTCGCTAGGCGAAGGTGCCAGCGAAGGGTGGCAGAAAGTTCCACTTTTGAAAACACCCAAACTTCGTTGGGGCGAAGGTGGTAGCGAAGGCTCGCTTCGCGAGTGATTTGGTTCGCCTAGCGAACCCACGATAATTCTTGTGGGCGGTTTAAGTCCGAGGCACTTAAAGTGCCATGTTTTAGTTCATTCGCTAGGCGAATGATTCCTTCGCTAGGCGAAGGGTGCTGAGATTTTATTTGTATAAATAGATTTTCATTTTATGTAAGAAGGATCTCTTGTCCATTTTGAGCAAAAATCATAGTTTTCAGTATTTTGAGCATTGAAGATTGTAATTTCACTTGGAGAAACTGAAGTCGCATCCATTCTCGATTATTCGATGTGGATGTTCATTCATCTCCTCTCTTTACTTGTTATCCAAACTACCATGAGAATGGGTAGCTAAACACTCAATGTTGAGGTTAGATGTAGTTGAACCTGATTTTATGTATTGCTTTTGATCTATTGTATATGAACAAAGTCTTTGATCAATATAGATGAAGTTGTTTTCTCTTAATGCTCCATGTGTGATTTGTATTGCTCTAGACATAGATTCTACAAATCATGACCTAACAATTTCATCTCTTAAAAACCAAACTCTAGACATAGATTTGGGATTTGCTATTCGCATTGTGTTGATCTTAACGATTGTTGTTTAGATTGTTAGCGTGAGACATCATCTGAAGGTCTAAACAACGATACTCACGACTTCGCTTTAGACATAAACTTAGTCAGGAGGATACGCGGTTGTATTGGTCAGAAACCGAGTTCATATGCTTGATTATTCGTTTATACGTGAAAAGGATTAGCGAAACCTAGCCTTGACATGCTTTTATCAAAACTTTTACAAACTCTTTGTCACCAATTACTCTTTGCTACCAATTAATGTTAACAACAATTGAGAACCTTTTGAAACCATTGAACTTAAAATATCGCAACTATTGAACGACAAGCATCAAATATCGGACAATCCTTGTGGAGACGATAAAAACACCCCCATTATTACTTTACTAACAAAATGGCGCCGTTGTCGGGGATTGTTAAGTGATATTGCAAGCATTGCGATAGTAGTGCTGTTTTAAGCTTGTTAACCTTTTTCTTGAACTTGTTAATTTGTTTTGTTTAGTGTGCAGACTTAGTTTATGCGAGGGAAACTACCGGCGGACCAACTTCTTTTCAACAGCAGAACTAGACGAAGGAGGCAGCTAGCAAGACAGAAGCGAGAACAAGAGGAAAGTACTTCTACACCACCACCACTTCCACAAATACTTCCAGTTATGGAGGCAGATCCACCACCACCACCACCACCTGCTTCTAGACCTTGCACAAACAGTCCGAGACATAATGCCCAGTTCGCTCGCCATGCACATAACAGTCGTCATTCCGAAATGAAGACCGGTATTCTCCAACTGTTATATCAAAGTCCATTTACGGGTATGGATCATGAAGATCCTTTTACCCATCTGACAAAATTCTATGAAATAGCGGGAGCGACTGGTGCACCTGAGGCAGAAGAGGAGTCTCTGTTCAAGAGACTATTCCCGCATTCCCTCATTGGGAAGGCCAAGGAATGGTACCTTGACCAGTCAATAGCCATAATGACGGACTGGAATACAGTGGAAGAGAACTTTTTGGAGAGTTTTTTCCCATACACTCGGTTTATGGAGGCAAAGACCGCCATCGCGGTATTCACACAAGGAGCCAATGAATCTCTCAATGAAGCTTGGGAGAGATTCAAATTAATGTTGAGAAGGTGCAAAGGCCATGGTTTTGATGAATTGTCACAAATTCATATATTTCGAAATGGACTTCAACTTGTACATAAAACCTTGTTGGATGCCACCGCTGGTGGATCCTTGTTGAGCAAGACCGCTGTTGAAGCCACGACTATTATTGATAAGATGGCTTTGAATGACCATCAAGGTAGTCATAACCGTGGACCTTCTCAACGAACTCCTGGGGTTTTGGAATTGGGAACAAACGATGCTATACTTGCACAGAACAAGTTATTATCCCAGCAGGTTGAGTTGTTGACGAAACAAATGTCTAAACTTCCTCAACAATTTAAAGAGATTCATGACTCCACGAGTAAAAGTGTACAAGTAGCTTATTGTGAATTGTGTAGGGGAGATCATCCTACCAGATATTGTCCTCCGCTTGTGGAGGAGGTAAACTATGCTGGAAATCCGACTCAAGGTTATCAAGGACGACCTCCGTACCAAAGTGCTCAACCACCGTACCAAAATCAACAAGGCTATCAACCTCGAAGCAACTACCAAAATCAACAAGGATGGAGACAAAATCCTTACCAACCACCCCAAGAGCCTAGTGGAAGTTCAAGAATGGAGGAGACTTTCACCAAGTTCATGCAATTATCTATGGCAACTCAAAAGAGTACGGAAGCTTCGATTAGAAATCTTGAATCGCAAGTAGGGTAACTTGCCAAACAATTAGCCGAAAACCAACCGGGGTCATCCTTCTCCGCTACCACTCAACCAAATCCCAAAGGGGAGTGTAAAGCCATTTTCACAAGAAGTGGTAGAACAATTGGAAGTGATGTTGAACATGAGGTGGTAGTTGAAAAGGAAAACGATATTGTGTTGGAAGAAGTCGGAAAAAAAATGATGAAAATGGGGTAGTTGAAAAGAATGATGAAGAAGTGAGGAAGAAAAAAGAAAAAGAAAGGAAGGAGTTTGAGAAGGAAGTCTTACAAAGACGATTACCGTATCCCCCTACTCCAAAGAAAAAAGAGAATGATAGGCATTATGTAAGGTTTTTGGAGTTATTTAGTCGGTTGCAAGTAACCGTACCTTTCTCTGAAGCTCTTGAACAAATGCCTAGGTATGTCAAGTTCATGAAAGACATACTCATGAAAAATAAGAGATGCACTGACAAAAACAACATTGATCTTAATGCCGAGTGTAGTGTCGTCATCCAATGTGTGCTTCCGCGAAAAGAACAAGATCCGGGAAGAGTAGCATTACCTATTACAATAGGTACTGATTTTCAATGCAAAGCTTTGGTTAACATGGGTGCGAGCATCAATTTAATTCCCTTGTTGGTGGTGAAAAGACTTGATAATATGACCATAAAATCAACAACCATGACATTACAACTTGCGGATAAGTCTAGAACGCGTTCGTATGGTGTTGTGGAGGATGTGCTAGTAAAAGTAGATAAATTCTTTTTTCCTGTTGACTTTGTGGTTGTTGAAATGGATGAGGATGAAGATACACCGATTATATTGGGCCGACCATTTATGAAAACCGCCAAAATGCTGGTGGATGTTGATGAAGGCTTAATGAAAGTGCGGATCAAGGAAAGTGGTATGGAGGAAGAAACTTGTTTTACATTGTTCAAAGGAGTGATGTTTGTGAATCAAGTGGATGAAGTTGTGCAAAAAGGAAAAGACTTGGAAAAAGAGAAGTTGGAACGTGCAGCATTGGAAAAGAAAAAGAATGAAGATGCAAAGGTAGCCGTGATGAATTCATGTTGGGATTGGTCGTTTTTAAAGAAAAGGAGACCAAAAATTGGGCACGATAACAGATGAGTTTATGTGCGCGTAGTGTGTTCGGTTCGGTAGCCGGTGTTTTGGCTTTTGTTTGCGAGGCGTCTAGTCTCCGGACCGTCGAGCTTAGCCGACGTTAAACAAGCGCTTGTTGGGAGGCACCCCAACATTGTAAGTATTACTGCTTATTTATGTTTTAATTGTGTTTGGTTATAATTGTGAAGCCTTGAAAGATATGGTAAACTTTTGAAAATTTTTGAAAAATTTGGTCTTGTTCGCTGGCGTTCGCCTGGGCGAGCATTCGCTGTCCTTCGCTTCGCGAACCCAGCGTGACAGTCAAAACTGTTTTACCACATCAGTAAAAATAGATTATGGGTGGGCCAACCAATTAGGCCCAAGACCCATTTTGAATCAGAATTGAGGGGGAAACCCTAGTTCATTTGCCACAATTTCCATTTTTCCACCGTTTTTGCATTTTCATCTCCTTTCCTCTCAAGAGCTTAGCAACACATCTCTCTCCAATTTCCATTCTCCCTAATCCCACCAGTAACGTGCGAAATTCAGGTTTGCACACGCTTTCATGGTTTATTTCATTATTCATTGTATATTTTTGTAGTAGATCAATTAGGGTTTGGAAGAATTTTGGAACCTCTGTCATTTTGCTTGTGTGCATGTTAAAAACTACCTAGGCATTATGAATAAAGTGATTTTTGAAAAAAAAGAGGTTGCTGTTGGACTGGTTTTGATATTGTTTTTCTGCATTTTCGCGGGTTCGCTGCTGTGTTCGCTTCGCGAGCCTGCGCGAGCATTCGCCAGCATTCGCTTCACGAACCTGGGGCGAATGTTCGCCAGACTTCGCCTAGCGAACCTGGAGCGAACAGATGCAAATTTACAATTTTTTTAAGGAAATGCAAGTCTCTGGCTGGTTTGTTGTGGTTCACTAATGCGTTGGTTTGTCGTTGTTTTGTTTTATTGTTTGTTATGTGCAGATGGAACCAAAAACGGCAATTCACGCGACTAAAAAATGAAAAGCTTCAACTTCCAGACAGGTACCCATTCGTTTTGATGAGGACAGATTTAGGGGAGCTAAGTAAGCATCCCGCTACGAAACCCTTGAGAGAAAGCATATCTTGGCTGAGAAAAGATTCCTACTTAGTGACCGTGGAAGCTACCGGACAATTGATGCTCTTTTTGTGCAAAAGAAATGGGATCGTTTAATGATGCCTCTGGATGGGTATAATGCTGAAATTGTTCGGGAGTTCTATGCCAATGCTTTACCGGATGATGGAGAGAGATTTAGCTGGACCTCATTTGTTAGAGGGGCTGTTGTGAGATTTGATCGGAGGACGATCAACACTGTTTTGGGAGATCCTTTGCCATTGGTTGGTATTGAGTTGGATGCGTACCATCGCGACTTGCATCTCCACCGAGACATTGAAAAGATGACCCGGGATTTACTTCTTGAGGGTAAGGAAGTTGAGCAGAATTCATCTGGGGTAGCGATTAGATTCAGAAGGGTGGACATGCAACCTTTGGTTCAGCTCATCTTGTTGTTTGTGCTCACCAACATTTCTCCCAGGTCGCATCATAGTATAGTTCCTATTGCTCTAGCTCATCTTATTCATAACATTCAGATGAATGTTCAGATTGACGTGGCCCGCATCATTGCGGATGAGATCAAGGCAATCATTTTAAGTGGTTTGGGAGGTACTGTGGCGCGCAAGAATGCCCCGCTTGCTTTTCCATGTCTTATTATGTCCTTGTGTGCTCACGCTGGTGTGGATATCCCAGCACGCAGGCAGGTCACGATTCCGTCGGCAATTGATGATAAGTATGTGGATAAGTTTTGTAAGGCTAGAGGGGTTGGTGGAGAGTCTTCAAGGGCTGGTGCTGAAGCTGCAGCTGAGGCTGATGGAGGTTCTGAACCGGCGTCGCCGACCTTTTATCCGTATCAGCAGGAGATTTTCCAATATAATTGGGATTGGATGACTTCCCAGCAGCGTGCCATGACTGACCTTCATGATTCTATGCAGGTTCTCCAATTGCAGATCCGGGACCCTTCTACTGAGCACACGATGATGTCTAGGGAGCAATTCCTAGCACATACTGGTTGGCCTAAGGCCAGGACAATTTTCGGAGGGGGTGAAGATGATGCTGAGGATGAGGAGGCTGGCGTGGAGACTGTTGGTGATGATGATGATGAGGAGGAAGCTACTTCTGCTGGCGGTGATGAGGATATTGTGGTGTCAGATGAGGAGGATTGACTTTTGCACTTCCTTTGGTCACCAAAGTGAAGTTTTCTTGTATTTGTTTTTTTTCCAGCTTTTACTAGTCTATTGTATCCACATAGTGGAATATTTTGAATATTGTTGTACTTGTTGTTAGGTGCAGAATTGACCTAAATTGGAGCTATTGTTCTTTGCACTTTTTCTACTCTTTTCTCATGTTTTCATTCGTTTTAGTAATGATTGTTATTATTCTTCTAACCTTATGAATATAACTTTGGTGCTTGTAATATGTGTGCTATTATGCAGAAAATAGGCATTAAACATCCAATGTTGTAGGACACATGAAATGGTGCAAGCTGCCAAAGAGAAGAAGAATGATAGCAGGGTGTTCGCAGTGCGAGTGGGAAGGCGAATGCCAGTGAGCGTTCGCAGTGCGAACAGCAGCGAGTGATCCAGCGAATGGTGGCAGAAGGTTTCTCTTGGAAAATATCCCAAAGTTCGCTATGCGAGCGGGAAAGCGAATGTTCGCAGTGCGAGCAAATCCTTCGCAGTGCGAAGGAACGAGAATCTTCTGGGGCGGTTTGATCAGCAGAGGCACCTGAAGTGCCTATTTTTAGCCATTCGCTGTGCGAATGAATGGTTCGCAGTGCGAACCTTCGGAATTTTGAACTTGTATAAATAGAATTTACGCATTTTTATCATTATCTTTTTTATCTCTTAGTTTTTCTTGGAACATAACTTGTAGTAAAGATCAGAACTTTGCATTTCTTCATTTCCAAGGGGGTAAAGATAGGATCTTTGCTTTCTTGTTGGAGAGGGATGTAATCTCTTGATACCTTTTGTATTTCCTTTAATGTATGTATGTGATTTGAATTCAGATTTTCTATTGTTGTTATCTTTGGTTAATTGTTTGTGGTTTTGACAACACCTTTACAAATCTTTGATCTTAGATGTTCATCTATCAATGAGCAAGCTTTTGACACGGTTTTGCAAGTTGATATTCATTTTATCTTTTGTTGTATTGTGTTGATTAAGTAGCATGGCTAGCATGAGTAGGATCGATACAATATCGCGAGGATGCGTGGTAATAGCGATGAAGAAGGATAGTCACATTCATTGGGCAAATTAGTTGAATACATGTAAAAAGGGTTAAGCGTGTGTACGTATTCTGATTTTGTTTAATGTGAAGAAATCATTTATCTGCTATGGTTGTTATAGTAATATCTGTTGGGGCTAGACTCTAGACATAGATTTAGACTTAACACTTGAATGAGTATCAGTTCTTATTCTCTGTGTTAGTTGAGTTGCGTGAGACATCACCAATGAGACAATACGGTTTTTCTCTCGACGTTACGTTAGACATAACCTCTGTTGTGAGTGATACGCGAGGATATTAGGTGAATGATTGATTTGTGTCTACTTTATTAGAAGAATGCATGTATTATCAATTGATGAGATCCAATTCCAACAAGGCTCCGTTTATAATTCAGTCTTTACTTTATATTTTCCGTCTTTACACTTTCCGCATTTGCTTTTGGTTCGCTTTAAACCATAACTTTTGAATCATAAATTTAGAAATATAGAAACCGTTGAATGGCATTCTTTCCCTCGCACTGATCCCTGTGGAGAACGATAAATTGGGTTACTTATTAATTTTTGCTTGCTGCTATTCAAGCGCCAACAAAATGGTGCCGTTGCCGGGGATCGGTGTTTAGATATTGAATCGCATCGCATAGTTTCTATATTTTTAAGCTTTGTACATTTGTTAATATTATATGCATTTGTGTTCCTTTAATGTTTTCTCTAGTGTGATCAGGAATGATGAGAACTCCTTCTAGATTGGTTGCTTTGTGTATAAAAGTATTCAATGAAGCTTCGACCGAGTCTGGATGGATGCGAGCGTTGAAAGTATGCCTGGTAAATCGTACCGCTTTATAGAATGCTCGAATGATTTAAGAATTTTGTGCTTTGTGCAAATGTGTATTCTTGTTTCATTTTGCAACTTGTTTGATTGCTTGTTTCACTTAGGTCCAAAAGCCACTTTTTGTGAGGAAACCTCCATTGTTTACTATATGCTAGGATGACTGATAACTTTGTTAATTCGTTTGATTCATGCTTTATCTTTTGATTATTGTGATTTTGTGGAAGCATTAGAAATGATCAAGGCATTAGTTTATATTGAGCACAACCGTATCCAAAAGTATCTTACCCGTGAGTAGTGAAAATTCGTTAGCCCTTTGAGCCTAAACAGTTTAGATCTCATTTTAGTAATGAACTTGGTTTTTGTACATAATTTGAAAGTTAGTTCATCATTGAAGTTAGTGAGTTTCTAAAAATTTCTTCTTTAACCTTTGAACATTGGTATAATTTGATTTCCTTGCCTTAAAAAAGTAAGGTTCATTCACTTGAGGTTTGGTTGAATTCAAGTTGGGGAGAATGAAAAAGAAGATGGTAGGTTGCTTTAAACTTTTGAAAAAGTTCAAACAAGTATGAAAAGAAAAAGAGTAATATGAATGTGAAAAACAATAGAAAAAGAATGCTTGTTTGATGAGAAAAATAGAGTGAAATAATTGTGCATAAGGAAGTTTGAGAAGGTTGGTGGTAAAGGAATGAGAATGGTGAATGAAGTTGTAATGTGTAAATACCATTTATCGGCAATTTCGGTTCAATGGCCTTTAGAAATGTCCCTTTGTTGTTAACCCGACCAAGCTACAACCTTTAAAGTCCTTAGTGATCTTTTTGCTTCCATGTTTTCATTCTTGATTGTTAGATATTGTATGAATTGATTGTTATTTGCATTGTTTGTCGGGTGAGTGAAATTTCCCCGCGGTTGCAAACGCGTTAATTTCTTCATTCTTATTTTGAAGAGGAGTGTTAGAGTGATTCAAGTATGAAAACTTAGTTGTTCTTTGAACCATGATGATATTTATTTTAAGAACTTAATTCTTTGTCATTGTTCGATTCTATTGAGTGGTGAATGTTGCTGGTGCGCTTTTCATGCTTGTCGCATTTATCGTGTTTTGGTTGAATTAAATTCTTGAGCAAATCCTCTTGTTTTAATGAGGGGCATACTTTGCTTGAGGACAAGCAAGAGTTTAGTTGGGGAGAGTTGTTAGGTGCAGAATTGACCTAAATTGGAGCTATTGTTCTTTGCACTTTTTCTACTCTTTTCTCATGTTTTCATTCGTTTTAGTAATGATTGTTATTATTCTTCTAACCTTATGAATATAACTTTGGTGCTTGTAATATGTGTGCTATTATGCAGAAAATAGGCATTAAACATCCAATGTTGTAGGACACATGAAATGGTGCAAGCTGCCAAAGAGAAGAAGAATGATAGCAGGGTGTTCGCAGTGCGAGTGGAAATGCGAATGCCAGCGAGCGTTCGCAGTGCGAACAACAGCGAGTGATCCAGCGAATGGTGGCAGAAGGTTTCTCTTGGAAAATATCCCAAAGTTCGCTGTGCGAGCGGGAAAGCGAATGTTCGTAGTGCGAGCAAATCCTTCGCAGTGCGAAGGAACGAGAATCTTCTGGGGCGGTTTGATTAAAAGAGGCACCTGAAGTGCCTATTTTTAGCCATTCGCTGTGCGAATGAATGGTTCACAGTGCGAACCTGCGGAATTCTGAACTTGTATAAATAGAATTTGCACATTTTTTATCATTATCTTTTTTATCTCTTAGTTTTTCTTGGAACATAACTTGTAGTAAAGATCAGAACTTTGCATTTCTTCATTTCCAAGGGGGGAAAGGTAGGATCTTTGCTTTCTTGTTGGAGAGGGATGTAATCTCTTGATACCTTTTGTATTTCCTTTAATGTATGTATGTGATTTGAATTCAGATTTTCTATTGTTGTTATCTTTGGTTAATTGTTTGTGGTTTTGACAACACCTTTACAAATCTTTGATCTTAGATGTTCATCTATCAATGAGCAAGCTTTTGACATGGTTTTGCAAGTTGATATTCATTTTATCTTTTGTTGTATTGTGTTGATTAAGTAGCATGGCTAGCATGAGTAGGATCGATATAATATCGCGAGGATGCGTGGTAGTAGCGATGAAGAAGGATAGTCACATTCATTGGGCAAATTAGTTGAATACATGTAAAAAGGGTTAAGCGTGTGTACGTATTCTGATTTTGTTTAATGCGAAGAAATCATTTATCTGCTATGGTTGTTATAGTAATATTTGTTGGGGCTAGACTCTAGACATAGATTTAGACTTAACACTTGAATGAGTATCAGTTCTTATTCTCTGTGTTAGTTGAGTTGCGTGAGACATCATCAATGAGACAATACGGTTTTTCTCTCGACGTTGCGTTAGACATAACCTCTGTTGTGAGTGATACGCGAGGATATTAGGTGAATGATTGATTTGTGTTTACTTGATTAGAAGAATGCATGTGTTATCAATTGATGAGATCCAATTCCAAAAAGGGTCCGTTTATAATCCAGTCTTTACTTTATATTTTCCGCCTTTACACTTTCCGCATTTGCTTTTGGTTCGCTTTAAACCAGAACTTTTGAATCATAAGTTTAGAAATATAGAAACCGTTGAATGGCATTCTTTCCCTCGCACTGAGCCCTGTGGAGAACGATAAATTGGGTTACTTATTAATTTTTGCTTGCTGCTATTCAAGTGCCAACGTACTTGTACCCTAGAGGTACCTTTTTGGATTATGTAGGTGTTTTTACACTAAGCACTTTATTATTATTATTAGTAATGTTAAGTGTTTTTAGTAAATTTTTTTTGTTTCGCTTTTACTAATAATTTGTTGGTTTTTCATTATTGTATTAAGTGTTGAGTTCTTCAGTTTACGAATGCTCAACACTTAAATGTGTTTTTTTGTTGTTAAGTGTTATTAAGAGTTGAATTCTTCAGTTTACGAATGTTCAACTCTTAAACTGTTAATATGTTTTCATTTTAATGTTCCTTCTTTTATGATGGAATTTTGGAAGTAGAATGGAGACTCTTGATTTTAAAGGAAGATTTCTCCAAGATGTGAGGGCTATGATAGTACCGTAAGCATTGTGTTGCGACAAGGTACAGCGTTACCTAGTTCGAGAATTTTGTATGTTTTAGAACTTTGTGTCTTGGTGCGATTGAAAATGTTGTTTCATGTTACAACTTCCTTTGAATGCATGTGTCATTTTAGGATCAAAAACCATTAAAGTGAGAAGCGTCCAAAGTGTTACTATATGCTAAGGATTGATGATGAATGTTGTTTTTACTTTTAATTCATGCCTTATCTTGTGACCATGTGATTTTGTGGAAGTATGAGAAGTGATCAAGGCACTTGTTGAAAGTGAAGACAACCATGTCCATATAGTAATTCACCCGTGAGGAGTGAGCATTTGGTAGCCCCTTTGAGCCTAAACAGTTTAGAACTCAGTTTAGTGATGAACTTGTTTTATGTACATAATTTGCAAGTTTGGTTCATCACTGAATTTGGTGAGTTTCTAGCATTTTCTTCTTGAACCTTTGAAAATTGTATACTTTGATTTCCTTGCCTTAAAAAGCAAGGAACATTCACTTTAGGTTGAGTCGAAAATGAGTTGGGGAGAATAAAAAGAAGATGGGTGCATTACTCCAATTTTTGAAAAAAAATTTAAGCAAGCATGTAAAGAAAAAAGTGTGAATATGTTGTACAAATGAGAAAATGCTTGCTTGAATGAAAAAAAAATTTGATTCAATAATTGTGCACGGTAGTTTGTGAAGGTGTAATGAAAAAAAATTGGTGAAATGAAGTTGAGATGTGTGAATATGTGTTTAGTGAATGTTCTTTTGCTTCGACAATTTCGTTTCAATGGCCATTAGAAATGTCCCTTTTTGTTTACCCGACCAAGCTACAACCTTGAAGTCCTTAGTGATATTTTACTTCCATGATTTCTTTTGTGTTCATTGAGATATGGTATGAATTGCTTAGTATTTGCATCATTGGTCATTTGAGTGTAATTGTCCAGTGCTTGTATGCACGTTTGCCTTCAATCATTTTTCAAAGAGGAGTGTAGAATGACATGTGCATGATGAGTTAGTTGTCTCTTGAAACATTGTTTGAAATTGTTTAAGAGTCAAGTTCTTTTACATTCACTACGCCAAACAAGACCTTAGACAACGCTTTTTTTGGCCTTAGACAGCGCTTTTAAGCGTTGTGTAAACCTGCGCTGCTAAAGGTTTAGACAGCGCTTTGGGTAATACCAAAAGCGCTGTCTAAAGGGGGGTATATTTTCACAAAAAGCGCTGTCTAAGACCCACCTTTTTGAACTTTTTAGGTATACCTTAGACAGTGCTTTTGGTGAAAGCGCTTTCTAAGCCCCACCTTTTTGAACATTTTTAGGCATACCTTAGACAGCGCTTTTGGTGAAAGCGCTTTCTAAGCCCCACCTTAGACAGCGCTTTTAGTGTAAAGCGCTGTCTAAGGTATACGAAAATTTTTATATAAATTTTTTTAAACCCAATTTTTACCAGGTTTTTCAACCAGAATTTGACCTATTTTTCAACCATTTTTTTTCCAGAAAAATACCACAATTTGGAGATTCAAATCAATCCAATTTGGCCTATTTAAATGTACCAATTTACACCAAAATTATATATCCAAAACAATTGGCAATTCAAACCAATATATATATATATATATATATATATATATATATATATATATATATATATATATATAGACAAATGTACATATTACTTATATACTACTACTTTTGCATCCAACCAAAGCATTGCTTCAAATCTACATAGGTCCTGAAAGAACACAAAGATTGTAATTCACTTAAAAGAATACATCAACATTAATGTCTATAGTTAGAAAGTTACACATATTTAAATTCTCATCAATTAAAGTAAGAGTACAATATTATACCTGATAAAACTCCGAGCTCCATAATGTATTGACACCATTCCTCTTTAATTTCATCCAATTGAGAAATTGAGTAATGAGCACACTTGCATTCTTCAAAGTACTACATAATAATATAACATAGTTTGATTTAGTTTTAACTATTTCATTATATGAGAGATATGTGTTAAATATTAAAATAACTCATAAGTTAGAAATACATACATCGGATGGAATCTCTATTCGATCCAAATTAAGAGTGTCTCTCATAAACCTCAACATGAAATATCCGCAATCTATTTCATTACGTTGCCGAGGACACTACAAATGAAAAGAAAATATGGATAAATCCTAAGTTTTATCAAGTAGCATCACTAATATATAATAAAACATGTGATAATTAATATACCTTCACTCTATTCCATGTAATGGGGTTGACTCTCCTCTTTGGTACTTGGCCATCTCGTAGTGCTCGGAAAGCTTGTATAACGCTAATAAAATATAAATGAATATTTAGAACAATTCACATAAATAAATAAACAAACAAATAAATATACACATTCATATTTAGAACAATCTCACTTACGTGTCAATACATTTCTTCATATCCGGGTATGTTGTCCAATCATTTCCTAACGAATCCAGATAATACACCACTTCTCTGCTAGGATTAATTGCGACCAACAACCAATGTCCACTGTAAGATTAAACAAGTGTTAGATGGAAACTTTCTACACGACGTCAAAATACAAAAAAACTATAATAGATGAATTTAGAATGAAAATCTAACCCAGTATTAAATGGTAAAAGGAACAACTTTTCCGTTTCTTGGTTGTCCATAAAGACGTCGCGTACATACACCAGGACCTCATCTGGTTTATTTATTATTAAGGATAAGTTGACAGACGCGGGGCATAAGAATGCAAATCTTTGCTGCAATCCACGTGGGCGCATAACTTTGTCATACAGAAACCTTAAATAAAAACATCATTAACATTAGACTATTTATTTGAAACATAAAGTAAATAAGTTGTTCAATTAATATACCAAAGTAGATCGGATATATACCTCACGTATGTATTGACAACACTGACGCCCAATTCTTCATGATTGAAAACTTGCTCGAACTCTTCATTACCAATAGTTTGTTCATGTTCAAAGCCATATATACCTTTCTCCATATGTATAAGACGAACACCTCCGGTCGGAATATCTGTCAATTGTAGAAACGTCTGAAGGCACGACCTAAACTTGGAGATAGGTTGTTTTCTAGCCCTGTTCTTCTTAGCACCAACATTTTTCTGTGTTGAAACGTTGCTAATCTCTTTACCAGGCAGCTATATATCATATAATTTGTTAGATGAAGTATAAGATATCCAATTTAACATTTTCCATGCAAAAATATAATATAATTGTGATGTACCTCTTTTTTTGAGACAACGGACTCGGTATGCTCCGGAATCCCCTTATCCTTTGTTTTGGATCTTGTTGGAGTCTAAATAACATTACCATGTAAAAAATGAAAATAAAATGCTCGTAAAATCTTTGAATCTACACATTAAGGTTAACAAAGGTTCATAACGGTTTTAAGCATACCTCATATCCTACGAGTATGAGGTTTGACGGCCATGCAACATACGACCCTATAGCAACATACGACCCTATAGCATCTCCCACCAATGTTGCATCCGAAACATCGTCAGGATAGGGTAATAATGCACCCGCCTCTGTAGCAATATCAACCGATACTTTCATGCATCCAGTAGGGAGTGGGTTATTGTGAAGTAATTCTACCGAAGTGTTATACACTTTTCCCTTGCCAACCATCCGATAAGTTGGTGAAGATAAGAAGAGCTGACAATGGGAAACGCCCTAAAACCAAAAATAAATATGACATTGTTAATGTGTATATATGTCATTTAAATAATTTAAGCTACTAATTTAATTTCATAAAAATATATATAATTACCTCTGGAATATTCGGTCGAAAGCTGCAGTTGATACTATCTTTCTCCGATCCATCTCTAAAACCTGAAGCGTTATCCCTTTCTTTCTCCTTTCTTAATTCCCGAACTTCAGCTTCCAGTGCTTCCAATTTAGCTTGAAGTTCTGTATTACTAGGAGTCTTTCCTTTTTTAATATTCAAGGAGGTCGGAGTGATCCCAAATCCCTTACCCCTCACCCGACCAGAATACTCAGGGACATCTAATGCCCGACTAAGTATGCTCCTGGAATCATCTAGAGATACAGACTGAGATAACGCCTTCTGAAAATCAGATGAATATCGAATATTTGTCAAATATTTGTTAATAAAGTTTTGATTTAATTAAAGAAATATTGTTATACTTACACATTTCTCAAATACTTGTAGAACCCCTTCTGCAACAACTCCAGACTTGCCCACACGGGCTTCCTTCCACAAGACATGTGCAGGAAGAGATGTTTCAGAGCTATTCGCCTTTTGTAACTACATATAAAGCCAAATAATATGATCAAATATAACTCATGATGAACAATTATTATATCATTGCAATTTATTGATACTTACCAAAGATTGCTCCAAACGTCCATATCCAACACGTCCTTTCCTGTATCGATACTGGGGAGCTGATGCTCTTTCCCGATTAATTGCACTTAAACTCTTAAATGTCGGGGTTTGTCGTTTGGATTTAAACGTTACCCATTCTTGTGGTGAAATCAAACTTGCATATTTAGATGGATACTCTGCATCAACAAAGTTACCGTCAGCATCCTTAAGAAAGGTGCGGTTTAAATATGTCCTAAACCCTCTTAGGAGCTTCCCTGCCAATCTCATCAAATAAGCTTTTCTTTCTTCCTCAACGTTAAAGCACCTCTAAAAAAACCATACACATTGGTTAGTACAAATAATTTAAAATACATGATTAGTTGGCATAATTAAAGACATAATTATGGTACCTTTATCTCATTCCAAATTTTTTCTTTGACTTCCTTCAACTGTTTGTTTCTCCAATCATCACAAGTAATAGGAATCGCATTCCTTACAAGTGCACCAATGAAACTTGTCAAGGTATGACTGTTAGGCTCAACAAGAGTTCCTGAAGGGCTCCAATGCACATCTAAAATGATGCCTTGATCTCTAGCACAGATCACTTTCTTCATAACGGTTATTCCTCTTTTAATCTCTTCTTCCATAGATTTTTGAGTTTCATCCTGAATAGGATCATCATCATGTGGGTAATCATCATCATGTGGGTGATCATCATCATGCGGGTGATCATCGTTAGTAGCCATCTAACCTGTAATAAAGAAATCAAGGATATCAAATATATTATATAACAAATATAATATGACATAATATATAACAAATATAATAAAGAAATCAAGGATAAAGAAATCAAGGAAATCAAGGATATCAAATATAATATGACATAATATATAACATTGAATGAACAATATTAACACTAACACTAACACTAACCTAAACTAACCTAAACTAAACTAACACATTATATAGCAATAACAATTATTAATTTCCATTAGTAATTAATAGAAATCAAAACCAAACGGAGGAAAGTTATGACTTAAGGATCTACAATATATTTCTTTACCTAATAAACTAACCTAAACTACATATTTCTTTCGCACCAAGTATGGTTGATTTTCACATTTCACCTCGATTTCAACATTTTCAAATACGGTGAACTAAAACAAAAATACTCTCGTTAAACTTATAATGTTCATATATCATGTTAATCAAAACCTTTAAGCTACTTTCTACTCCAAAACATACAAAAAAAGTGAGTAAAATAAAATAAAATAACAGAGAAATATTATACATAGTGGCATATATGCAGTTCCAGTCTCAGAGCACATGAAACACATTTTCATCCTCATTCTCACACTAACCTAACAGAAACACACTTACTTAGTCCATTGTAACACCCTAAACTACAATAACACTAACCTAACAGAAAAATATGAAACTCACTTGCTTCTAACATAAAAAGAAAAACTCTTACCGGAAATGTAGGAAGGACGACGGCCGGACGGACGACGGCGAGAAAGGACGGACGACGGCGGTGAAAGGACGGTGGTTTCAGCTGGTTCGTCTTGTTCGCAGAAAGAGAGGGAAAGAGGGAAAGAATGAAATGAAAATTGAAACGGTATCAGTATTAGTACTGATACCGTTTCAATTTTTATTTTAATTAAAAAGACCTTAGACAGCGCTTTGAATGAAAGCGCTGTCTAAGGTGGGCCTTAGACAGCGCTTTTGGTTTTATTTATTTTTAATTTATAAGACCGTAGACAGCGCTTTTGAGTAAAGCGCTGTCTAATATTTTACTTTAATTTTTTTTTTAATTTATAAGACCTTAGAAAGCGCTTTCCCCAAAAGCGCTGTCTCAGGTCTTATATATTTTTTTTTAATTTATAAGACCTTAGACAGCGCTTTTAAGGCAAGCGCTGTCTAATATTTTCCTTTAATTTTTTTTTTAATTTATAAGACCTTAGAAAGCGCTTTCCTCAAAAGCGCTGTCTAAGGTCTTATATTTAGACGCGATTTTATTTTTCTAAGTGAACAGTTTCCGTGTTTTCTAAATTTTTAACTTATAGCAGCGCTTTTGTAATAAAGCGCTGCCTATGTAGTGCTGCCAAAGGACACTTTTGGCGTAGTGATTATAGGTTCTTGAATTGTGTAATTGTTGCGTTGTTGTGATCGTTGTTTAGTTGAGCCGTTTTTCGCGTCTTGGTTGAATTGAATGCTCGAGCAAATCCTCGTGAGAGGCATACTTTGCTTGAGGACAAACAAAGAGTTAGTTGAGGAGAGTTTGTTAGATGTCAAACATGATATATATTTGTATGAATTACTTGGCATTTTTCATTTCTTTCCATGTGGAATGTGTTGATTTTAGTGAGGAATGGTGTTGTTGTGCATACATTGAAATATACTTGTGGTGCTTGTAATTCGTGTGCTAATGTGCAGGAATAGGCATAAAAAGATCAAGATTGTGAGACACAAAGAATGGAAGCAAGTTGCCATTGAAGGAAGAAATCAACAACAGCATTTGCTAGGCGAGTGATGGCGAAGTTGCTAGCGAAGGTTTGCCTAGCGAACGTTAGCGAGTGTGCCAGCGAAGGGTGGCAGAAAGTTGCAAAAAGTTACAGTAGGAAAACTGGGTAAATTCGCTGGGCGAGGAAGCCAGCGAAGGCTCGCTAATGTGCTCGCTAGGCGAAGGTGTCAGCGAAGGGTGGCAGAAAGTTCCACTTTTGAAAACACCCAAACTTCGCTGGGGCGAAGGTGGTAGCGAAGGCTCGCTTCGCGAGTGATTTGGTTTGCCTAGCGAACCCACGATAATTCTTGTGGGCGGTTTAAGTCTGAGGCACTTAAAGTGCGATGTTTTAGTTCATTCGCTAGGTGAATGATTCCTTCGCTAGGCGAAGGGTGCTGAGATTTTATTTGTATAAATAGATTTTCATTTTATGTAAGAAGGATATCTTGTCCATTTTGAGCAAAAATCATAGTTTTCAGTATTTTGAGCATTGAAGATTGTAATTTCACTTGGAGAAGCTGAAGTCGCATCCATTCTCGATTATTCGACGTGGATGTTCATTCATCTCCTCTCTTTACTTGTTATCCAAACTACCATGAGAATGGGTAGCTAAACACTCAATGTTGAGGTTAGATGTAGTTGATCCTGATTTTATGTATTGCTTTTGATCTATTGTATATGAACAAAGTCTTTGATCAATATAGATGAAGTTGTTTTCTCTTAATGCTCCATGTGTGATTTGTATTGCTCTAGACATAGATTCTACAAATCATGACCTAACAATTTCATCTCTTAAAAACCAAACTCTAGACATAGATTTGGGATTTGCTATTCGCATTGTGTTGATCTTAACGATTGTTGTTTAGATTGTTAGCGTGAGACATCATCTGACGGTCTAAACAACGATACTCACGACTTCGCTTTAGACATAAACTTAGTCGGGAGGATACGCGGTTGTATTGGTCGGAAACCGAGTTCATATGCTTGATTATTCGTTTATACGTGAAAAGGATTAGCGAAACCTAACCTTGACATGCTTTTATCAAAACTTTTACAAACTCTTTGTCACCAATTACTCTTTGCTACCAATTAATGTTAACAATAATTGAGAACCTTTTGAAACCATTGAACTTAAAATATCGCAACTATTGAACGACAAGCATCAAATATCGGACAATCCCCATGGAGACGATAAAAACACCCCCACTATTACTTTACTAACAGCGAACTCGCCAAGAGTTCGCACTGCGAACTCAAGGCAAACAAAAATTGCCCCGAAGCATGGAAAATACTGTTTTGGCAGTAGCTAAGGCGGCATATGTTCGCTGGACGAACGGGAGTTCGTAGTGCGAACACGGGAACCCATTTTTTCCTATAAAGTCACATTTTCAGATTTTTTTAGGTTATCTTTTGGGAAATTTGGGCCCAATTGATCAGAACCATGTTTTTAGCAGTTTTAGCTTAGAAACAACACGTGGATGATGCATATAGATGATTTGGAGGCAAATCACCACTTTAATTGGAGGTTACATACGTGAGAAGTTCAACCGGAAACGACAAACCGTGAGAAATTTGTTCTTCTTCCTTCTTCTATTTGTATTCTTCATGTTGTTGGGGTTGTTGTATGTATGTTTACTCTGATTGTATTTTTATCTATGTATCTTTGTATAAAATTCCTTTTACAATTAATCTTAATCAATGTTATCTATGATTTAATATCTATCTTAATGGGTTTTGGATCGCTGTAGACATAGACGTTTCAAACTCAACCTAAGATAATGATCTATTGGCTATGGGAAATGGTCTAAATATTCCCGTGTGTGTCAGATCTTAATGCTCCGTGTATTTTTTTCGCGTGAGACATCACCTTCGAGAGAACACGGTTGATCTCTCGGACTTTGCGTTAGACATAACCTCTGTTTGTGAGCGATACGTGGGGGCTTTGACGAGTAATAAAGGATGAGTGCATTTTGATTGATAGGTTTTGCGTTAGTACGATGTGGGTAGAAGGAAATACAACTCCTGATGAGTTTCTCCTTTCTAAAGAATGTGTTATTTATTTGCTTTTATACTTTTAATTTTCACATGTTACCTTTGGAAACCATTCCAAACCCAAGCTTAGATATGTAGAGATTGTAGAACGACATTCTTTCCCTCGATCCGATCCCTGTGGAGACGACAAAAACCCGGTACTTAATTATTATTTGCTTGCCACTTTACTGCATAAGCAGTGACCCCACTAGCTCATCAACTCTCATATTGCTAATCTTTTGGGATTCTTCAATGGCTGTGACCTTCATGTCAAACCAGCTTTTCTTCTAATATCTTTCCTCCTAAGGCCCTAAAGGCATTAGCTATTTCAAGAACATTCATGTGAAAGTCATGAATACTTTCATCTTCCCTCATCTTTAGATTTTCAAATTTGGTAGTGAGCAGCTGAAGTCTAGACATCTTTACCTTAGATGTGCCTTCATGAGTTATCTTGAGAATTTCCTAAGCATCCTTAGCCACCGTACAGGTGTTGATCAACCTAAACATGTTCTTATCAACTCCATTGAATAAATCATTCAAGGCTTTGGAGCTTTCAAGAGCAGTCTCATCTTCTTCCTTGGTCCAGTCCTCTTCACGTTTCAAAGATTCCTTCCCATCTTTATCTTTAACCACAGGATGTTCCCAGCCCTTGATGACAACTTTCCAAGTTTTCTTATCCATGGATTTTAAGAAAGCCATCATGCGTGCTTTCCATTAGTCATAGTTGGTTCCATCCAAGATAGGTGGTCTATTCACATTCCCTCCTCCTTCCTTGTCCATAGTACCAGAAAAAACAAAAACCCTGGAGCTCACCTAAAAATAGAACAGGGTGACCTGCTCTGATGCCAATTGAAATTCTGGCACACAGATACCATATGTTGAGACAGATGTCACAACACTGGGATCAAGACAGTTTGAACACTCACAAATATGTAGAAAAATAAATGACAGAAAGATGAATAACACAATATTAATTCAAAGCTAAACTTCCCCATTTACAACTCATCACCTAATCAATATCTTATGCAACTTCTACCTAGACACCCTCTAGATATAAGATCCCCCTCCCACTTCCTATCAGTCACAAACCAGTGACATTTCAACAATAACACAAAGTATAAGTACCAACCCTTCTAAGCACAATACTTAGTTTTGCTTAAAAGCTTTAACTAAGAACAATACACTCTTGCTTAAAAGCTTATGAGTGAACAATTAACAATTAACAATCAGTCAACTCAATGCATCAAAATTGATACAAGAGTGACATATAAAGAAAACACACTAAACCCTAAAGAACCACCAAGACACGGCTAATCCTAATTCTTCAAATCCACATATTCTTTAGGTTTAGAAATCCCTTTAAATAAACATCACAGCTGCATGGGCTTGGGCTTTCAAAATAAAATGCAAACCACCAGGAATCAGCTTTAAATCAATTGCATAATATCCTGCACAATAATAGGAACAATAACATAAAGTTTCCTAAAAAGGATCAACGATCCTTTTTAAGAAATACAATCAAATATGTCAAAACAGACGTTCCCAAAATATCCTCCCTTGAATAACAATAGCGTGTGAATTAAAACACACTCAAAACTCACACTTAAAATACCAAAACAATTATGCCCTAACTTTCTGGTATAACATGTCATGGCACATGTCACAACATCATGCTGAACATGATGTCTAACTCTCATAGCAGAACATCTGGCTTAACATCTTGCTGACAACATGTTTTACCAAAATGTTGTAAATCCAAAAACCACAGAACTTACAATCTCCCCATTTGGCAAATTTTGGCTAAAACAACCTTAGAATAAATCAGGAGTATACATAGCAGAATCACAAACAACACAAGCTATATGAAACCATGTAAGCTTTGTACAGATTGCAACATTGCAGCGATAGACCAGACAGGTTCATAACTCCCTCTGCCACACATAGGCAATACTCCCCTTCAAGGGGAAAACCCAAATCATAAGAAAAGAGCACACGCTCACCAAACATCACCAAACAACAGCAACAACTAACTCCCCCTGAATTATATAGCTTATGAATTCAGCAAAGCACAACTAAACATAATGTAAATACATCTAGTCTGACATCATAGAACATCAGAAGCACAACACTACCAACACTCTCCCTGAAGATCACAACCCATTGCAGAGAAAATAAATTCTCCCAGACAAGACACACCATTACTCCTTATCACAAAGGACATTCTGACCTATCTCAGAGACATATGCACCTAAAAGATCCTTTTTTAAACCACAAGCATGACAAACACTCATGATCCCCCTCAATAGTTGTATACAACAAGCAACCACAAAACACAGTAAAACATGACATGATGTCATGACACCTGATCCAACATCTGAAAAGGACATTGCAGCAAACACACTAACACTTTACTCCCCTTTTTTAGCCAAAAATTGAAAAAAAACACAGTAAATGTAAACAAACATAAATGGAAGCACACAGTAGCAATGGCAATAAACAGCTCTAATGGAAACACAAATTTAAATCATATTCATGTAATCTTCCATATTTTTCCCCTGTCAAAGATCTTTCTACACTCCTTGAAGCTGTAACATGTTTTAGAAGAATTGACACTAAATTCCCTTCCCACATCCTTAGAACATGTCTTCTTTATGTCAGCCCTTCTACCTTGCACAGATCTTTTGCTTCATCCCTTAACTATAGTCACTTGCTTAGGCTTATCAAGCATCAAAAAATAGAGGGAAGATGCAGTATTTGTTGCATTCCTCCATATCTGTAATTGCTACAACTCCTTAATAGTGTAAGTTCCAACTTCACACTTTATGTCCTCAAATAGATTTGCATGTGAGGCTTTAGCACATATAACAGTCAGCTGTTCCTTCGTGTCCACATGCTCCAGAATAATAACCTTTCCTCCAGTAAGATTCCCGATTAATTGATTATGACTCTCAAGATTCTTGTTCCAGCCATGTTAAATGAGATATATGATAATATTTAGATCTTCACAAAGTAATGTCATGACATCAGGTTTGTCGTTAAGTTTCTTCAACACCTGCTTCATCCACACTAATTGAAAGCAACCTCTTATGATTTCACCATATTCAGCTCCAGTAGTAATCCAAGAAGCACATACTTGCTCCTTATTGATCCTGGAATCCAGACTTGTTCTAACAATGCAATTCATGATCTTCTTTTCTTGAATACCAAGACTCATCCTTGGTTTAAGCTTACAGATAAGACATGAGTTTGATATTTCCTTTGTAAACCCAATGATGTTTCTTTCAATAGAGTGTCTTGCATTGATATCCTTGGATTGGTCTGAATGACCCTTAACAGAGAGATCTGAAGTGACTTGAGAGTTATCTGATATAATGCACATTAAGGGATTCCATTATCACTCCAGCACTGAAGTTAAAGACTCTATAAGCTCTGCTGCTTGATGAGTAACCCATAAATATTCCTTCATCACTTATGGGATCCATCTCACTCTTTTGATCTTTGTTAGCCAAGACATAACATTTACTTCCAAAAATATGAAAGTATTTGATTGTAGGTCTTTTTCCTTTCCATAGCTCATAGAGATTAACTGAAGAGCCTGCCCTCAAGGTGACCCTATTATGAATATAACATGCAGTATTCATAGCTTCAGCCCAAAAGTGATATGGCAGTCGCTTAGCATGAAGCATGACTCTAGCTGATTCTTGCATAGCCCTTGTCTTTTGTTCAATAGTTCCATCTTGCTGAGAAGATATGGAAGAAGAAAATGAAAAGAATATGGAAGCACTAAGGAAATCCATGTTAGATATTCTAAAGGGTCGAGATGAGGATCCTAAATCCTCGTGGTTTGGTTGTGAAACTTGTCACATTTGGCAAAAGGAGTCAAGGACTCTTAAAGCTAAATTAGATAAGGCTTTGCAACCTAAGGTTACTTTTGCTATAGATACTTCCAAATATGACTAATCATCCTATAATCCTAATCGAAGATACAGTCACGTTAAAAGGAACCAAATAGCAAAATATTATCTTCTCTTAACTTGTATTGTCACTATTGTTGCAAAAAGGGTCACACCATTGCTAAGTGCAAATTTAGGAAACTTTTGGTTCCTAATGGTGCCTTTTAATGGTAGCCTAGATGCAACCAAAGTTTTATTTATCTCCAAGGACCCAATGAAGATTGGGTACCTATCACTATTTGTTAATCATGCAGGAAATAATGTCTTGTCTCTATGAAAGAGAGTACGAGATCTCGTTTGTGGAGCATCAAGGCACAACACGGTGACATGTTTTTATTGTTTTGATCTTTTTGACTAACAAGGAGGATTATGTTTCCAATTATGTTAACTAGTAGTGTTTCTTTTTAAGTGGTAAAAGTGTGTAGATGATTACTAATGTTCTATCCGAGAAGAGTCGGAAAGGTATTATGTTCAATAATGTAGGTTTATTTTCAAGAAGACATACTCTATTGCATCAAATTTGGAGTGATCAACCTAAGATGGTGAAACATGAGGATGAGTAAGATAATCATCATGATTGAACAAGATTGAGAGGCCAACATCAAGGATAACCATTAAGTCAATCACCTATTGGATACATTATTAGTCACACTTTCAAATACTTGTACAAGAAGAAAAGTGGTAAGAACTTTTTGGTCTCGAATGTGTTTTGTGGCACGCGTTGCATTTATTTCAAATTTTGTTCGAAAGTTCTTCATGGAATGCAAATGCATCCTCCGTCATGTGTACGGTGAGGTAATATCGTTTTCAATCCTTTTTCTTGTTACGTACGTAAGTATTTCTTTTACCCGTTTATTTAGTGAAGATATTTGATGAACTATATGTGTGAAATTTGTGATGTGTGTTTACTTCCAAAAATTTCAATGTGACTGTTATATGCTGCATTTTATATGTTTATAGTAGTCTTCATATGTCATCTATATCTTAAACCAAGTCATGCATTCATATTGGTACATTACATGATTATAGAAAACAAACCATAAAAAATTATCATATACATGTGTTTCTAATCAAGTTAGTGTACATGAGTTCATTTGAGTCTTTTTCTTAAGTGATGAAGTCTTTAGATCGACACATAGTCGCACGGGTTGACCTATGTCAATTGAGTTTAGTCGTTATGTTGACTGGTACACTACAGGTCGACCTAATCTGGTACAAGCCGACCTATGCAAATTAAATTTTGCATTTTATTTAAAACTTACAGTATAGGTTGGCACATCTTTCATATAGGCTGGCCTATGAAAGTAAGTGGACGAATTATTGCTCTTTCGACTATAATTTTTCATCTTCCTGCATTCATGGTTGGTTCATGAATCTGTTCCTTTTGCTATTCAAATTCCAGTCAGCAAATGTAACTCCTTCAGTGTCCTTAACTCTCCACTATTGATGTTCAATTCATGTCATTAAGTCATTCAACCTTCCACCTTCTTGAAACCTTAATTTTCTACATTTTATCATTCTCTATAAATTGTCATCACTTCCTTTCATGTTCTAAACATCACATTACTATCAAATATATATTAGCACATCCAAATGGCTCCCAAAATTTCTAGAAACAGAAGTGACAATGGAAAAACTACCGCATCCTTAACCATTCTAGAAAATGTGGCATCGCTGGTTTCAGAAAATTGTATGGCAGAATTTGAAGAAAAGTTTCTACACTGGCTGGTCATGAAACAACATGTATGAAAGCATGCGCTAGTCGGATCTCTGGAAATTCATGTAGTGGTTCGAATTGTTAAACACCAGCAAATCAACTATTTTCTGTAATTGTCGCAAGACTACAATGAAGATCTCGTTTGTGTGTTCTATTCTGGATTGCGTGATCAGAATGAATCTACTTTCAAATTCACTATTGGAAACAAGGTTTATGAGGGATGACATTTGGAAGAGGCTGTTTGACATCACCATTTGTGATCCTGATGCTGAGGATGAACCTGATCCTTTGGTAACGGATGTCCACATTCATAGGGATTTCAAGTGGAATACTCATCTCAATGAAATGCTCAAAGCTCTGAGGCCAGAAGACTGTCATGAGGGTATAGCCGTCATCCAGCTCAAGATGGTTCCAAGGATACTATTATGGCTGGTTTCTCATATTTTACGTTCTAAGAAAGGAGGATACTCAAGAGTGGACAGTGCGGAAATCTATCTTGTGTATATTATTATGCACAAGATTCACATCAACTGGCCACACTACTTTGTCTCTAGAATGTTCACAATCAGGGAATGTAATAAAGGTACATCCTTCTGCTACACATCTATGATCTCTACAATCCTAAACTTCTTCGACATTGGTGTGCCAAACTTGTTGTTCATCTCGCCTGACCCAGTTCAAGAATTCTCCCAACGTACATTAACAAATATGGGGTACTTCTAGGATGAAGAACGTCAAGCGTATTACCTCGGGTTGGGAAAACATGGACGGAAGGTGTACAATTTTGACAATCCTACAGAATTCGCTGACTCCACCACAGAGCAACAAGTTGGGGAAGATGAGCCCATGCAATATGTGAAACATGTAGTTGTTCAGAGGAATAATGATGGTCATGAAGATCAATCCACCATCACTTCACTTCTTCAAAATCAGCTGATCAAGCAAGATGCTCAAATGACTCAGCTTCGAAATATGCAAGAACATATGAAGACCCAAGATGCTAAACTTTGAAGCCTTTGCATCTTTTGTCACAAAGAAACTGGTCTCCTTGGAGGATGAGATTGATGCAAACACAGCCTCCACCATTGCAAGGGTCAATCACATGATTGCTGCCCAAAATGAAGACCACCATCACTACACACAATTCTATTAGAAAATGTGTGACTTCCTGGACGGTCAGTTCAGAAGCGATGGTCAAGGCTAGTTCTATGGAGTGAGACCTGGAGGTCGCGGAAGGAAGTGATGTGCAGAGATTTGATTGAGTCTATAGTGGATCTTGTTATTTTTTTGTATTTAGTCTTTTGTTTGTTGTTTGTTTCTATTCATTTCCATTTGGTTTGTTTTGATGTCTTCTTGCTTTGACTTATGTAATAATGCAATGCTTGTATCCTGATTAATCAAGATTAGTAAATATGAGTATTATGGTGTGATTTATTAAGCTTGTGTTATTTACATATTTATTGTATATGAGTGCACCTCTTATTCTTTGCAATTGCCTCTGTGTAGTATAAATTTTATGTGAACTGTGCTTCTATGTGATACTTCTAACTAATTTTTTTTCTCTTTTTGATGTTGTCAAAGGGGAAGAAGATTATGAAAAGGATCATGCACAAATTCAGGGGTATTTATTAAGGATTACACACAACTTTAGGGGTAGCTATTCAGTGTATCGAAGAAAAATTCAATGGCTATGAGATTCAAGTTTTGCCATCATAAAAAAGGGGGAGTATGTGAGTGCATTCTTTAACTTAACAATGTTTTGAATGATGTCAGACTAGGAGTAAGACTTAGACTTAGCATTTTTGTATATTCGACAGTATCAACCAAAATTTAGATGTGTATTGAATCATTTTAGCCCTAGGATGCGTACAAATGTTTTTGAAAAGCCTTAGGCATGTACTACACATAAAAAACCAAGTCATTTGTGAAAACATAACTGCACAGGCCGACCTATACGTGCTCAAGCCGGCCTATAAAAGCTTTTACTTAAATACAGGCCGGCACATATGATTACAGGTTGGCTCCCACGCTCCAAGAATGAAGCCTGTGCATTCTGTCTATAGGCCGCCTTCTTCAGGCCGACTTGAAGACCTTGACAAGATGACCTATTGCTTTCATAGACTAATATGTAGCCTTCAAAAACAGAAATTTTATTTTGCATCTTATTTTTTCTTGCATTCTTTTTGCCTATATTCTACTCATATATATATACTCATACATGCACCTTCATCTAGCAAGGTACTAGTGAATTACCTATATGAACTAGATTACAAAGCATTTCCATCATCTTCAACCTCTCTTCTATGCATACACACAATTGAACTACATATAATCATTTTTCGATTGGGTGACCATATAGATTATAGTTGATAACGTCCAATTAGGTTTGGTGTAACCGAGAATATTGGGTTGGGATCTTTGTGTATTTCAAATAAGAAAACCAAGGTGGGGTTTTCCTTCAAGATCAGTGTGATTTGAAGGTTTTGGACAAGATCACATCAACACGGATTCAACCGAGTGAAGGCCTTTGGATAAGGCGGTTTCCTTACAAGGGAGTAGCGCGAGACGGTGAATCGTGTTCGAGAATATTGGGTTCAACAAGTGCGTGCTCGAGATAATCGAAGGATTGTAGCCGCATTTTTGGTGACTTGATCAAGCTGTGATCAAGGGTTTGGAGGTGGTTGAATCAACAACAAACAATAAGGTTTGTAGGGTTAGAATTTTTCACCTCTTGTATAATTTTTTTGCAAAGATAAGGTTAATTTCAAGTATCTCAATTGGATTTCGGATTGAGGGCATACGTTCCCACAACGAGGTCGATTTGGGAACTGCATAAACAAATCTTTGTGTGTCTTTATCGCTTTAATTTTCTTTAATTGTTATTCTTGTAAATTATTGATTTTGTTGTTTTTTATATTAATTCGATTGGAAATTGTTTTCATCTTTCTTTTAAACTATTGTTGTTGATATAATCACAATCACTTTGATTGTGATTGGCGTTTTACATAAACAAAATAAATCGAATTTCCAAACGTGATCAATCGCATACAAAGTGTTCGATTAATTATCTTTGAGTATTTTTTATCGCTTTGTGTTCATTTGAAATAAGAATTACAAATAGCTTTGCATTTGATTGATCCTTGAATTAATTATTGATTGAACAATTTGTGTTCATTATCATTCCATCGGTTTTCATTACGCATATCTGAGCTTTTCGATAGTAGGTTCGGTTAGATGATTCAATTTGGGTTGTTTCCGTTGTGCCATACTTTTTGAAAACAAATTTTTGCCAAGAGTTTTTGGTATTAAATTTGTGATCTATTCACCCCTCTAGATCGAAGCCTATCGTCTAACACTAAACATCATTTATATAACAAAAGTATAACTTGGTGATTAATCAGTCCTAATCATGGTAATGTTGCAATATCAGTTTCATTTAGGGGTGCCTACTTGATAATAAAAGGTAATTAACATCGAGATAAAAGGATGATTCCTTTTAAGATATAAATTAAATTACCATGAAAAATACTGTGAAGCTAAATTAGTCCTCTCGTGTTTGTGGAGGCTCATCATGTAGAGGTGTTGAACAAATATTTCATCAATCATTTGATTTTTTAATTTTTTTTCCTAAAATAATAAGGTAAAATAAAATCAATGATAATATATGTAAAACTAAATCAAGGATCTACACACCGACTTAAATACCTGATATACTTGATTACATGGTTTCCCTTTAGGCGGAGCCCTTTTTTTTATAGTACCTTGAATCTCAACCCAACTCTTAAGCCGTTTATATCTCTTTAAGAAATTTCTTTTCTTGAATCCCTATGGTTACATAACATCATGACTATCATCGTTCTTGGATTGTATGCAAAGTTCCATGATTTTCTTACGCATGACTTCTCCATTATCATTAGCAAACTCGAGAAGCTCTTTGTTAGGTGATGTCCTGGCCGCCACTCTAATAAATTTATATACATCTTGTCTAAGTTTTCATGTCGTAAATTACTTTGGATCTCCTTTAACCTCTTTTCCCTTACAATCTTGCACAATGCCACAACGAGCATCTCTTGTTCACCTTCTTAAAATATACTCCTCAGAAATAAATTTAACATCGTTCATTTCAAACACTTTCAATGCATGTGAACAAAGTATTCGAAATGTTTCAAATTTTCTACAACTACAAATAATGGAAGTTGAAGCAGTGTCAATGATACTTTCCACGTTCATTCATGGTTGGCCATAGTGATGACATATTCACATAAAGAGTGAAACTCATTCCTCTTTGGTATCGTTAAAGCTAAGAATGAGGTAAGCTCGTTTTGAGAAAGCTCAAATACTTTATGTGAATGTTTTCTTCATGTGGCACAGAGCCTATTTCTTTTAATAATATAAATTGATTTGATCTAATTGTTTTCATGAACATTATAGTTGTTCAGTAAATCGGTCAAATTTGCCTCAAATTCCGCTTCATTGTCAAATTCATAAGTGCATTTCTTGAAATCTCTTAAAAAATCAACTTCCACCTTTCATTAAGTTCCCAAGTTTTTGTATTGTGTTTTGCAACAAGTGTCAGGTGCATAAATTGTGAAGAGTCTCGGGCATCACTTCAGCAAGTGCTCTAGACATTGCTTGATATTGGTCATTAAACACAATATTTGATTTTTTTGTTGTTGTTACGCACTTGTTAAAATGTATGAAATAACCATTTAAAAGATTGAATTGTCTCATCATACAATAATACTGCACCAAAAATGACTGAGCCTCTGTAGTGGTTAAAACTAGAAAATAGAGCAAGCAGTCTATTGGAATGATTGGTACAATATGTTATGTCCAATGAAGCAACATCACCAAAATACTTGTAGTCTAAAACCATATTTGCATAACACCAAAAACACGTTTGTGATTTGTTCATCTATATCCATCTGGTATGCATAGAAGAATGATGGATTTTCTAACAATTGTCGTTGAAAGTATTGGGAAAGACATCTTGCCTCGATATAAACCATACTTCTTTGTCTTCTTGCATTGAGATGATTTTTTATATCAACACATGTATATCCAAGGTTAAAACTATGCCCTGCACGTGTGCTGATAACTTGAAAAGTTAGCTTCTATCTTAATCCTGAGTCATCATCGAACTTAATTTCAAATGCTTGGACTTCAGTTATATTTCTATGTGATGTTAGCATGTTTGTTATCTTTAGTAGTTGTAGAAGGTGATTATGGGCTGATATAAATCATGGATGAAAAACTTTTCATTCTTCAATTCAATAGAAATCCATGCTTTACAATCCGTTCCAATCTCAGCCTCTATGGTTGCTAACAAAAACATCTCTCTTGTCTGCCTTTCGTAATCCTTCTTTGCAACAAATAAATCTAAACCATAATATAGATCCATCTTTTTATTCTTATTCACATAACGCTTCCTAACACCAAAGCCCATATTTGCACCATATGTAAGGCAAAATTGATAAGCCGCCTCCGATAAATCAAATTTCATACTACACACTGTCTTCCCATCAATATTTGAATATGTCACTTTTTTTATCATACTCCTAAATAAAAAATAGGATAAATGAATAAAATAATAAAATAATGTATTTAATAATTATATTTCTAACTGTATATTTAATATCACATATAAAATAAGATCCAATTTCTTAGTTTCTAATTAAAAAACAAAGTATAATCATAAGTAAGACATTTTTCATAAATTCTATGAAGGGAAAATAGAAAACAACACAAAACATATTAACAGAGATAATTATTTGTCAACACAAAATAAAGAACAACTATAATAAGAGTAGGAGAAAGTAAAGTATGGCAATGATAACGATTAATATTGACAACAATCAACAATGAGTGTGGTGGTGATGGCGATGAAGGACAATAACAACGATTGATGACAATAACAACAATCAATAATGAGTGTGGTGGTGTTAGCGATGACACTGAGCGACAATGCGACGACGACGATTAATAATGAGTATGGTGGTGTTGGCATGAAGGTGGGTGGCAATGACAATAATTAATGGTGACGACGAAGGTTTATAATGAGTGTGGTGGCGATAACCACACTCACCGACGATTAGGGATGTCAAAAAAATCTGTACCCGCAAATATCCACGGATAAAATCTGTCACGGATATGGGGCTGGTAGCTTAATGGATATACACAGATAAAATAAATGGATATTTAAATACCCGTTTGTTAATGGATATGAATACGGGTTTAAGGATATCCATATCCGTTAGTAAATTTTAAAAATAATTTAAATATCATTAGTTTATCATATCTTATCTTTTCATCTTCTAAAAAATGTTGTCTTATATTTCTTTCTTTTCTTTAAAAAAATTTCTTTGAAGAAAACCTTTCACATTTCATTCAAATTCTATTAGTCATTTCATATTTAACCTCTTCAATACTTCATACCTCACTTCAACAATATCACAATCCAACCAATTAGTGTCGTCATTCCTATCTCGAACCACTGTCTCCCTTCCTATCCCTCTGTCGTCTGCTCTTATATCACAACTCACAATCACAATATCTTTTATTTGTTTGCTTAAAAATGAAATGTATGGATATTACGTTTTGATGAATAAGAAGAAAATTAGTGTGATGAAATTTTATTGTTAAATTAAGAGGGAATTGTATGGATGTTATGTGATAATAAATTTTTGTGTACGTCTTTAAAAGAAGTTAATAATATTTTTTTTCAAACAATAATTTTTATAAAAAAAAATATTATTCATGGATATCTGTAAATATCCGCGGATATCGTAAAACCCGTGGATTGCCCGCTTAACGGATACCCACATGAATATGGGACGGATATGAATATTATATTTATCAATGGGGCGAATACGGATATCATAATATCCGTCCCCATGAATATCCATTTACCTCTCTATCGGTGACAATGAAGATCATCACTAAAAGAAGAAGTCATGGTTCAGCTGTTTAGATACATAGCTTAGAAAAAAAATTGTTTCTTGTTAAATATTTTTGTTTTAGTTTTACTTGTTAAAATAAAATTTTCACATATCAGCGTATATTACATTAAATTAATCTAATGGTGAAGGGAAAAGGAAAGTAACTATAATATTTCTGTCCGACTATTAGAGAGTTCGGTTCCGTTTTTCTTCCATAAAATTGTTACTAGCTTTTTGTGAAAATTTTGACTTAGCATTTCTCTTTTGTAAAAGCAAAATATGACATTTTACAAAATGTTAGAAGCGTGAAGTAAAATAGCTTTTTGTTCGTTTCATAAAAAATGTTTTATTTGAAGTTTTATTTATTTCTCAAAATAATTGTCTTTTATAATATTAATGAAGCAAGTCATCTGGGTGGACTTGGTGAGAGCAAGATATCAGAACTTTGAGCATCAAATTCTGTTTGGCGAAAGCAGCAATACCAGGAGATCTGAATCAACTTGGTGGAAGGACCTATTCAAGTTCAAGACGAGAGTTGGCATAGAGCAGTTTGTCCTTGTAGAAAAAAATTAGGTATTCCCTTCTGGTCAACTGCTTGGTGTAGAATATATTTTTTTAAAAGGCAATAGTATTGAGCTAAATAAAGAAGGCATAAGAAATGTCAATACAACCAGTAGCACACAACCACTACAAAGCACCTAGAGGCCACTAGAACCACAATGAAACTAAAAACTGGTCCAAAAGACCTGCCAGAAAAAACTACTAATCTACTGCAAGAAACAAGTTGAAAAATCCACTGCAGAATTACAGAAGCAAAAAAGAACTTCCAAAAAAGAGCTTCAAAACTCATGGACAGAATCCAACACAAATCCTTCCTCTTCCAGCCACTGACAACAAACTTTACTCCTCCATAACACCATGACCAATAACGCTAGCTTCACAGAACTGATCACCTGATGAAGCTGGAATAATCTAAACGCATAATCCTGGATAATGCAGAAGCTGGAATCAGTTCAGGACCTTTTACCAGACATACTTCATAGGCCCTCACAACAAGACTACAACATCTTTAAACAAATGACAGGGTTGTTAAACCAGTCAAAGAAGGATCCATGAAACACATGTTGGAAATTCACCACACCCTATGGGAATTCCACTTCAATCTTGATCTCAAGATTGTACACAAACCCACTACACAATAGCAATGAAGAACAAAGAAAGAAGAAGAACAAACTAACAGCAAGAAAGAAAGAGAGAGAAGAGAAATATTTGGAGAAATGTTTTACCCACTAACCGTGGGATTTCTGTTACTATTGTATTTTCACAGCTAACCGCAACTGTGAATGCTATACAATGTTATATCAAAATACAAGTGAAGCTTCCTATATATAGACTTAGATTTGCAAAAGCCCAAAACATTAAAAGCCCAAAATATCAAATCTAATCTAAACAAATCTGAATCCAATCAAATCAAATCTAACAGGATTTTGTCGAAACACCTTCGACGACACTATGAATGCTTTCGACTTCGACACTATGAATTACATTTAACACACCACCTAATTCATTGTGTCTAAACTATCTACATTCATCATCGATCTTAGTCTTCTGAAGGCTTCGACCTGCACTCCCTTCGTCATGAAATCTGCAATCTGATTCTCAGTTCTGCAGTGTTCCAACTTCATCTTCCCTTCTGCTACATGCTCTCGAAGATAATGGAACCTCATTTCGATGTGCTTGCTTCGACCGTGTGCTATTGGATTCTTCGCCAAGTTGATAGCTGACATGCTGTCGATCTTCATGGTAATTGCTCCATGATTCTTCCCTGTAATCTCTTCGACCAAGTTCACCATCCAGGTTGCTTGACATGCACAAAGAAAAACAACTATATATTCTGCTTCGCATGATGACAATGCCACTACTGGCTCCTTTCTCGAACTCCAAGCAACTGGTGCACCACCTAACATAAACACGTATCCAGCTGTGGATTTTCTATCCTCAGAATCACTACACCAAATAGAGTCGGTGTATCCCACTAACTTGCATTCTTTCCCTTCATCAGCTGCAGGAAACAAAATGCCATAGTCGAGAGTCCCCTTCAGATACCTCAGTATCCTCTTCGTCGCTGTTAGGTGTGATACCTTTGGCTTCTGCATGAATCTACTTACCATACTGTAGATGGCTAAATTCGACGCCAAGGAAATGGTTATGAGGAAATTGGATTTTTCAAATAGGGGATTTGACAAGGTGATTCGACGGGAAGATTTCATGACGTAGGAAGCTGGTCGAGGATCAATGGCACTCAAGGAAAGTTGGCCAGATTCTTCTAAGTACAAAAATATGTTCAAAAGGAAAGAATGTTTTCTTTCGACAGAGGTTTTGAAATTTAAAGTTTAAGAGGGACATTTGTTACTTTTCGACAATTCGACAAGGTGAAGAGGCGCAACGTTTCGACACAAAGGGAAAATTCAAATTCAAGAGTTATAACGTTTGGCAGAAGACGCATGGAAGCTTTAGAAGAAAAGAAGACATGTAGAAGGCCAAGTGTCAAAGATTTAGAATTTTTCCGTTATTAGACAGTTATTGTATTTGTATATAAATAGGATAGTTGTTGTAGAATTTTAGTGTGTGAAAACTTGTACTAAATTCCTGTAAATACTCAAAGTACCCATGCGAGAGAAAAGAGTTTATTATCTGGAAATGTACGTGTGAAACACCATCTTTTTAAGTTTATAGAAATTCAAAGTCTTTTATAATTGCCTTTACTTTTCCCAGTCATTTATCCTTTGTCATTTACTTTATGCAAGTTTTAAGTTCATTCAATTTATCCTTTCGCCAGAAAATTGCTATTTAGTTCTTTAACCGAACCATTCATACATAAAAGATATAACAAAATGAACCACCAAAATACCATTATCCTAAGAGTTAGATAAATTTGCACATGCATCCCAGGATTTGTGTGGTTGGTCCTGCAAGTAACCCAATTTTATAAGAGATTGGTAAACCAGAGGTTGTTTGCCAAAATCAACAGCGAACAAATTGGCACACCCGGTGGGACCAGTGCAAAATTTTAGAATTTTTTACAGAATAACTCTTAGCCAAATAGTTTCTACTTCGTCGTATGCAAATCAGCCAAATAATCCAAATCCAAACGAAACCATTCCAGTTTCCAACCCTATCCCTTCAACAGGGGGAAATGTGGATTCAAACCCTGTTCTAGAAGAGGCTAGGCCTTCATCAACAGGATCTATACCAGCGGTTTCGCTCTCCCAAAATATGCCTAGTTCTTCCACAATGGGACATTCAATGCCCATGGGGACGCCTCATCCTGGAGGACATAATTATAGGCCATTTCAAACAAATTTTTCCATGCCTATGTTTGGTAGAGAACAACCATATGGAATGCCAACTTCAGTGATGGCAAACTTGCAAAATGCACCATCCTTGTATTCTGATGCCATGGTCCACGTGTCTTCACCACTACAAGGGTCGGGATATGGTGGAAATATGAGTAGATTGAACCAACCCCTACCAAATTTCCAAATGCCAGCAATTACAAATAATTCTGCGCAAGTAATTCGACAACAAATGGACGAAAGTAATCATGATATGGTCCAAATGTTGACACAACAAATGGGAGCAGTGTTTAATCCTTTAATACAAAACACTACCCAAACCAACCAATTGTTGGCTGCGCAAATGACACGCGTTGCTGACTTTTTTGGTGTTCCTCAAATGCGACAAAGAGAACAAGTAATTCAAAACCCAGTAGTGGATGTCGAAGAGGAACCCACAATAAATCAAAGGCCTTTAGAGAATCCTCAGGCAAACCCTAGGAACCAAGAGGCAGTGGTCAAACAGCCTCGTGTCGAAATACCCGTTCAACAAGAACCTAGGAGGGTAATAGTCCAGAGAAACCAAGATGCTGATAATGTGTTGCAACAGCGAAGACAATATAATAACCTGCCTGCCGAAAACAATTTAGCAGCCATGGTCGAAAGGATAATGGCGCAAAATGGGGTAAATGTAGGATTACAAAAGCCTAGTTATGCTTCCCCATTATCTGAATATGTTCTACAACAGGAATTACCCCCAAGGTGGAAAGTCCCCAAATTTACCAAATTTTCAGGGGACACTAGTGAATCCACCATAGAACATATAGCGCGTTATTTGATCGAAGCAGGAGAAATAGCCCATAATGAAAATTTGAAAATGAAATACTTCCCAAGTTCTTTGACAAAAAATGCGTTTACCTGGTTTACATCCTTGCCTGCGAACTCTATATTCACATGGACCCAATTAGAAAGATTGTTCCATGAACAATTTTATATGGGTCAGACTAAGATAAGTTTGAAGGAATTAGCCAGTGTTAAGAGGAAATTTTCAGAGCCTATAGATGATTACCTAAATAGGTTCAGGTTGCTTAAGGCAAGATGTTTCACACAAGTGCTAGAACAAGAGTTAGTCGAAATGGCCGCAGGGGGTCTAGATTATTCTATAAGAAAGAAATTAGACACTCAATATTTGAGAGATATGGCACAATTAGCAGATAGGGTAAGACAAATTGAAAGGCTAAAAGCTGAGAAATTTAGATCAAATAAAAATAAAAAGGAAAGAGTGGCCTATGTAGGAGTATGCCAGGATGATGATGGTGACGAAAATGAACTAATTTTGTTCGACGAACAAGAAATTGATCTGGCAGAACTAAAGTCAGGCCCACCATACGCCTGTAAAGTACTAACCCCATCGAATGGGAAAAATCCAGTCGAACCTGAAAAGAATGATAGGTTTCCTAAAAGAACTTATACGTTCGACGTCACCAAGTGTGATGAAATTTTCAACTTATTAGTCAAAGATGGTCAATTAATAAAACCAGCAGGCACTAAAGAGCCTCCTGTGGACCAACAGAAAAAGAGAGGTTTTTGCAAATACCATAACTTTTTGGGTCATAAAACTTCTCAATGTTTCCTTTTCAGGGATCTTGTTCAGAATGCAATCCGTGATGGAAGACTGAAGTTTGGAGACAAATCAAAACAACAGATGAGGATTGACTCAAACCCCATGCAGGTGGTCGAAGCCAATTATGCTGAACCTTCCACTGTGAATATGGTGGAAGTCGAAGTAGCCTCTGATTGTAGTTTTGAAATGGTGGAAGCTGCTGAGGGCTTCGACAATAATATCAACATGGTGGAATTTGCTGATGATCTCCTAGACAAGCCTAAGGTGGAAAAAGTATCCAAGGACTTTGTAGACCAGCCAGTATTGATCAAGATTACTGAAAATCTTGATGTAGGAAATTTGAATGACTATATCAGCAACGTTGAGACTACTGAAGGTTTCGACAGTAAGAACAAAGTTGGAGATACTGAAGTCTTCGACAGTCAGAAGAAGGAGGAAACTACTGAAGGTTTCAACAACCATAACGCAGTTGGAATTACTGAAGGTTTCGACGAAGAGAATAACAACAAAATTGCTGAAGATGGAGTAATTTGGGATACTTTAGGGGAGCCCAGTGGAAAATTCGACTATCTCGTGAAATACTCTGCACCCCCAAGTTCTCGTATTGACATCAACAAGATCCAGCCAACTGGATGGGGAGATTTCTTTGAAGATACTGACAAAGGAGCAAATGATAATGCCCCTATCATCAAAGAGGAGGCTACTGAAGGCCTTAATCATGACAAAATGGAGACAATGAGAGTTGCTGACAAGATCAACACTATGGAACCAGTCAACAAGGATGTTGCCAGAATCAAGGCAGAGGCTGCTGAAGGCCTTGTGAAGCCCGCTCTTTATGGGATTTTACGTAGAACAATGGAAGACCCTAAAGGAAACTCAGTCGAGCAATGCTGCAAACTCATCCCCAGGGACATACCCTTAGGGGGAAGCTTCGACCAGGCGAAAGGGAATGCTGAAGAAGAGGCAAGACTTATTGAAAGAATAAATAAATTAAGTATCACTGATGACTAGAATGTGGATATCAACATGGTGGAAATCGCTCAGAAGAAGCAAACAGAAACTGACGAAGAACTCCTTCGAGAAGAGTATCAGAAGTTGGCTTACCCTAAGGAGGAGGAAAACTTAGTCGAATTCATCCAAAGGTGCCAGAGTAAGAAGGCTGAAGTCATGTTGTGCCCACGTTGTAGTGCGGTGTTCGACAAGAAAACAGCAAGCAATCTGGAGGGGGTGGAGAAAGCCAAAAGAAGAGGAAACTGGGGGGCAATCCCAGCAGCCAGAAATGGAAGATTCGATCCAAGGAGGAGTGAGCATCACAACCAAAGGTTTGGCGAAGGACGTCATAGAACTTACAAGCCATCTGTCAAAGCTGAGGATGATAAGTGGGTCCAACCAATCAGAGATGCTCAAGGGCAGAAAAGATGGAAGAATTTTGAAATACAGAGAGGTTCCTCCATGGAAGGAAAAAGGGAGGTCGAAAAACAGAAACCAAGACCATACCCATCAGAGAACTATAAAGGAAAGAATCCCATGTCAAGGTCTCAGTGGAGAAGGTTCCAAAGACAGAAAAGAGCAGAAAAGAAGGCTGCAGAAAAGAACAAAATCAAAGAAAACACTGTTGATGAAAATAAATCTGAGTCAAGTAAGAACATGCAGATAATGAACAAAGAAGAGTATGTTCCCAAAAACGAGCCCTCTCAAAAGGACAAACCAAGCAACATGGTGGAGATGTCGAAGCCTAACAACAAGGTGCCAAAAGACGATGAAGTAACTGATGATTTTAGGTCAGACTCAGAAGCATCTTTCGATGTCACATGAAATGTGGTTTCAGTGCTGCCTAGGGACTACGATAGAGTGATGGAGATCGAAGACGAAGAAGATGATGTTGAAGACGACAACATGGGGTTTAGGCCTGTGTGTTATTATATAATGAACAATGGCTGTGTCGAAGAGAAGAACGCTTTCTTTGAGAGACCAGATGATGCAATGAAGGCACACTTGAAGCCTTTGTTCATAAAAGGAAAAGTGGAGAACGTTGGTGTCAACAAGATATTAGTAGATGGCGGAGCTGCTGTGAATTTAATGCCCCATTTCATGATAAAAAAGATTGGAAAGGATGACTCAGACACAAAGCCCCACAACATGGTGTTGTCAAATTATGAGGGAAAAGTAGGAAGTACCATGGGAGTGATCCAGGTGAACCTAACTGTTGGAACCATAACAAGACCAACAATGTTTATAGTGATAGCTTCAAGGGCGAATTATAACTTGCTACTTGGAAGAGAGTGGATTCATGGGATAGGAGCTGTACCATCATCCATGCACCAACGAATAGCCATCTGGAGGCTAGGTGGGATTGTTGAGAATATTGAAGCAGATCAAAGCTATTTTATGACTGAAATAAACAATGTGAATAGTCGAAGTTTCGACAAGAATTTGGCTCACATACCCCCCTGCAACCCAGCAGAATTCGACTTGAAGGCAACTGACAACGCCTATTGTTCCATGTACCTTCACCCAACACATGGTTTTCAGTGGGACAAAGAAGTAATTGGCGAACCAAGTCACGTATGGGGAACTTCTCAGATTGAGCCCACAGGTTGGGGAAGTGAATTTGATGATTATGATGAGTGAAGCCTCAGCGATCGAAAGAATTACGGCTTATATAGCCGAAAATAAACTCAAAGCGGCCCTAGAGGCCGAAGTAAAATACATGGCTGTCGAAGCCAACAAAGGAGATTTTGAAGAGCAATGTCCCCAAAGGGATATTGAGAAAGGTTATGACAACAATCAGACTGGCGAATGGCAGAATCAGAAGCTTGACGCCATCTATGATAACGAACCCTTGGGATTCGAAAAGGATCCAGCATCGACTAACGTGAAGATGGTGGCACAGGATCCATTAGAAGAAATCAATTTAGGACTGGGGGCAGAAAGAAGGCCAACTTACATCAGCGCCAAGATGGATTCTCAGTTCAAAGTCGAAATAGTCCAATTGCTAAATGAGTACAAAGACTGTTTCGCATGGGATTACGACGATATGCCAGGATTAGACAAGAGTTTGGTCGAATTGAAGCTGCCAATAATGGAGGGAATGAAGCCAGTAAAGCAGACTCCCAGACGCTTCGCACCAGAAATCTTGTCGAAAATAAAAGAAGAGGTCGAAAGACTTCTAAAATGCAGATTCATCCGCACCACCAGGTATGTCGAATGGATTGTAAACATAGTTCCTGTAATTAAGAAAAATGGCAAGCTGAGGGTATGCATTGATTTTAGAGATTTAAATTCAGCTACCCCTAAGGATGAATATCCTATGCCAGTGGCAGAAATGCTCATAGATTCTGCAGCAGGCCATGAGTATTTGAGTATGCTTGATGGATACTCTGGCTATAATCAAATTTTTATTGCTGAAGAAGACGTTCCTAAAATAGCTTTTCGTTGCCCTGGAGCAATAGGAACCTATGAATGGGTAGTAATGCCCTTTGGTTTAAAAAATGCTGGAGCAACTTATCAAAGAGCCATGAATTCAATTTTTCACGAATTTATTGACACTTTTATGCAAATATACATTGATGATATTGTGGTTAAGTACGTTTCAGGAACAAGTCATATAAACCATCTTCGACAGTCCTTTGAAAGGATGAGAAAGTTTGGTTTAAAAATGAATCCCCTTAAATGTGCTTTTGGTGTGCAGGCGGGTGATTTCTTAGGTTTTGTGGTCCACAAGAAAGGGATCGAAATAAATGAAAACAAAGCCAAAGCCATAATGGAAGCGAAAGCGCCTCGACTAAGAAGGGATTGCAGTCTCTACTAGGGAAAATCAACTTTCTCAGAAGGTTCATTTCCAACCTTAGTGGGAAGACACAAGCATTTTCACCTCTACTTCGACTGAAGAAGGAAGATTTCACATGGGGGCAAGAACAACAAGATGCCTTCGACAAGATCAAAGAGTATCTGGCTAGTCCTCCAGTTTTGATGTCTCCTTGTAGAAAAAGAAGTATGAGGTTATACATTTCAGCATCAGACAAAACTTTGGGAAGAATGTTGTGTCAAGAAGATGAGAATGGCGTCGAAAGGGCCATATATTATCTCAGCAGAGTCCTAAATGATGCTGAAACTAGATATAGTGTGATAGAAAAATTATGTTTATGTGTATATTTCTCTTGTACAAAGTTAAAGCACTATATAAAACCTGTTGATGTATATGTTTCTTCTCATTTCGACGTAATAAAGTATATGTTATCTAAATCCATTTTACATAGTCGAATTGGGAAATGGGCTTTGGCATTGACAGAATATTCCTTAAAATATTTGCCTTTAAAGGCTGTTAAGGGACAAGTGGTTGCTGATTTCATAGCTGACCACTCAATAAATGAAAATGAAGTAGAATATGTCGAATTAGAGCCATGGAAGTTATATTTCGACGGTTCCAGTCATAAGAATGGAACTGGTGTGGGAATACTAATTATTTCTCCTGACAAAATTCCAACAAAATTCAAGTACAAAGTCGAAGGCTTATGTTCAAATAATGAAGCAGAATATGAAGCTTTGATTGCCGGACTTGAAATATTGTTGGAATTGGGGGCAACAAGAGTCGAAATAATGGGTGACTCTGAGTTGGTGATAAAACAATTGACAAGAGAATATAAATGTGTCAAAGAGAATCTGATTATGTACTTCGTAATAGCTAACAGACTTCTCAAAAAATTCGACAATGTGGCCATTAGACACATTCCTAGATTGAAGAATCAAGAAGCGAATGATCTGGCTCAACTTGCGTCAGGCTACAAAGTGTCGAAAGAAAACTTGGAGAAAGCTATTGAAGTAAGGGGAAGAGTCGTATCCACCAAATTGGCTCCTTCAGATTTGGAGACAATAAAATTAGGTTATGGGGATGAGGAAAAATTTTGAAATTTTCAATATAGATGATTCAGAAATTGAAGATTGGAGAAAACCTATCAAGGATTATCTACAAGACCCAAATCAGAAAGTCGAAAGAAAAGTAAAGTACAGAGCTTTAAGTTATGTACTTTTTGGAAATGAATTGTTTAAAAAGACTGTAGAAGGAGTCTTGCTGAAATGTTTGGGCGAAGATGAAGCTTACATAGCTTTGTCGAACGTGCACAGTGGTGCATGTGGCGCACACCAAGCAGGCCACAAAATGAAATGGTTATTATTTCGACAAGGAATGTTCTGGCCAACAATGTTGAAAGATTGTGTCGAATTTGCAAAAGGTTGTCAGGAATGCCAAATGCATGCAGGTATACCACATGTCCCTGCAAGTGAGTTGCATTTAATTATAAAACCTTAGCCATTCAGAGGTTGGGCTTTGGATTTAATTGGTGAAATTCGACCAGTTTCTTCAAAAGGGAAGAAGTACATTTTAGTTGGAATAGATTATTTCACTAAGTGGATTGAAGCTATACCACTGGTAAATGTGGATCAAGAGACAGTTATAGAGTTTATCCAGAAACATATAATTTACAGATTTGGGATGCCAGAAACAATAACTACTGATCAGGGATCTGTGTTTACTGGGAAAAACATGCAAATGTTTGCAAAAGACGCAGGTTTTAAACTCTTAACTTCGACACCTTATTATGCCCAGGCAAATGGACAAGTCGAAGCAGCAAATAAGGTTGTGATAAATTTGATCAAAAAGCACGTGGGTAGAAAACCTAGAAACTGGCATAAGACTTTTGATCAAATTTTATGGGCTTGTCGAACGTCTCCTAAAGAAGCGACAAATTCTACTCCATTCAAATTGACTTATGGACATGATGCAGTGCTACCAGTCGAAATTTATTTACAGTCAATACGAGTTCAAAGGCATCATGAAATTCCATCAGAAACGTATTGGAGCATGATGATGGATGAACTAGTTGATTTGGATGAAGAGAGATTGCATGCATAAGATCTGATAAAGGGACAAAAAGAAAGAGTCGAAAAGTTTTACAATAAGAAAGTGAAATTTAAGACCCTTTCAGTGGGGGATCTTGTTTGGAAAGTAATTCTTCCTATGGATCGAAAAGATAGATTAATGGGAAAATGGTCTCCTAAGTGGGAAGGACCTTTCCAAATTTTAAAAGTTTTTTCAAATGGCGCATATGAGGTCGAAGAGATAGATAAAGATAAAAGAATACTGAAGATAAATGGCAAGTATTTGAAAAAATATAAGCCAACATTGCAAGAAATTAAAATAGCAGTCGAATAATTGTAAAAAGAAAAGCAATATGGCGGATTAGAAAATCTTCTCGCCAAATAATACAGATCCATTGTCATTACAAAAAGGGCTTTAAAAGCCAAACAAAAAGTACAAGTATTCAAACGGGAAAAGATGCTTTCAGCTTCTCAAATTTCGACTTCTGGATTTGAAGGCGTCGCTCACAAAGTGTCTTGTTTTTAGAAATCTCTTCAATCTCCTCGCCAAGCTTACCGGCCCTATCGACATGGTGCACACCAACTTCTAGCTCTTTGCGGATTTCTTCCTGGTCATTCTTCTGCAGTTCTGCTTGACGTTTTTTCGCCTGTGAAATTTTGCCTTGGAGGACAGCAATTTGTTTGTTCCATTTTAGAATGTTTTCGCCACACAAAGCTGCTTCCCGCTTATTTTACTCAGACACTTGCTCCATTTCAGTTACCTTGTTGGACGAATTCGACGCAGCTTCCCACTCAGCAAGTTGGGTCTCTGTTTTGTTTTCAAGCTTCTTGAAGCACTCTCGAAGTCGATTAAAGTCAGTTACCACAAGATCTATCAAGGTAGTAAGGTCCAGCACCACATCAGTGACTTCAGGAGGAGCCTCCAGGACGTTGACTTGCTTTAGGATTTTCTTCAAGTCGAAATGAGCAGAGGAGTCATTCTCCAGAAGTTGAAATAAGTCAATATCAAGGAACTTCTGTCGAATGTTTGCTAGCGATTCGTCCATTGATTTGGCATCAGAAGTAGTTCCTGAGGTGGTTGAACTACTGATGGTAGTATCAGCAAAGTTGTAGCGGGAACTGAGCATGGTCTTTAGGTACTCAAAAGGCCTTTGCACCTTCATACTTTCTAGCTCCTCATGAGAGAATTGGGTCGAAGTCGTCCCGGTCGAAGCAGCTTTAGTTGTTTTACCAAGATTTTCATCGACGTTTTCTGTCTCTTCATCAGTATCAGCAGCAGGGGTTGGTGGCCTTTCATGTTCTTTTTCTTCTTCTTCTTCGGCATCACTTGCAGCCTCCTCATCTTTCTCTTCGTCAGCAAATTCTGAATGGGGGGAGGTTGATCTTCAGCTTCATTTCTAGTGGCAGTCGCTGCAGTAGGCATCACAGTATCCCTATCAGTTTCGACGAAGTCTTCAGTATCAGGACCAGTCTCTGCTTCCACTACTTTTGGAATTTGTATAGAAATGGCAACGGGTTGATCGACTTCGGTGGTTGTTTCCTTCGCTAAATTCTTAGGAGAGGATTTGGAGGCGCTGGCTGGGTTATAAGTAGGATCACTGGTGGTCTTGGGAAGAACTTGGATCATAGGGTGTCCATGAATATCGACAAGTACCTGAAGGATGAATAGGTCAAAGAAGCAAATACAAGTAAAACAGCTTGTTAGCATCGAAAGGGAAAGTAAAATCATACCTTTGGAATTTTGGTCTTCAGGCTAGAACTTTCACTTTCCGCTGGAGCAGGAGTGATGTCCTCACCTGGTTCCTTTGATAGAATTTTCTCTAAAACTTTGGGAGTAGGAGGTTTCTGTGGGAGAGGTTTGGTTGCCTTGTTCTTCTTTTTGGTGGGTTTTACCTGATCTGGTGACTCATCACCATCATCAATTTCATCAGCTTTGACTTCTTTTGCTTTTCTTTTCTTTGGTGTTGGTGGGGGTCTTCGACTGCCCTGTGGATCAAAGAAAATTTCGTTAGTTAGTTCAAGAAAATAAAACACTTGGACTATAGAGAAAAAGAAAATAAATTGATACCTTCGCCAAAGGTGTCTTGGCAGTATCTTTCTGAGGCTCTGCTTCTCCTGCGGTTGTTGCTTCGACTGTGGCAGGTTTTTTGATGGGAATCTTTATAGCTTGAAAAGTAGAAAAGGAAAAGAGTCAAGCATAAAAACATATATTCGAATAAATAAAAAGTGAGATTGAACTGCTTCCCGTTTTCCACACCTTCATATATAGGGGTTTCCACGCGAACGTGTTCTAGGCCAATATGAAGGTGACCTTTGAAATTGTCCAGGGTGTACTTAGTTGGAACCACTCGCTTGGCACGTTGTTGGTTGTCCTGGCGAAGAACTTTTAGATGCTCCCCACAAATGAACCAATCTGGGAATGGAGGGCTAAAAGCCACGCCAAATGCAGCAGATGGTAGAGGGGGAAATTTTGGGCGATAAAGTTTAAAAGCAACCTCATAACGTTGTTCTGGTCGAACATACGAGGGTAGTTTTAACTTATCAAGTTTTTCTGTAAACTTTTGTTTCAAAGTAACTGCTGCTTCGCGTATGGTTCGATTAAGATCATCAGGCCTGTAGGCAGTTTCAAAGTATTTCTGGAAAGCTTGGATTTCTTTGATATGTCAAGAAGTACCTTTCTTGGTCCTGTCCTGCACAAGGGCAAAAACTCTAGTCAGTTGGGTGGTAAAAGCATCCACGTTAAACATCTGAGACTCATAGTAAGCTCTCCACCATTCATCGAATTCTTACGTGCAGAGGAAGATAGGTCGAAAAACCACTGGTTGGATTTCGACCAGGTTAGAATACTTCGCCAGCTGTTAAGCGCATTCAGCTTCAGTGTGGGTCATGTTGTAATGGATCAGAGAACCTTTCCTGGAGAAAAGAGGTTTTGGTATGATCTGTATCAACCCAAACTGTCGAGAAACCAGGTTGGGCTGATAGTTGACAAGGGAAACTTTGAGTTTTGAAGTGCCAAGTCTGGAAACTAGAAGTCTTGGAGTGAGGAAAGATTCCCAGACGTTGAGGAATTCGTCTTCCAGAGATTTCGACTCCAAGGGGAGTTTTCTAGTAAACCATGAGGGTTCAACCTTCCTTTCAGCAAAGGGAGCCATGTTGGGTGTAAAACTATAACGTTTCGCAAACATCATGACGTAGCTAGTAAAGGTTTGTTGAAGACTCAGGCCTTCGTTATGAGGTGTCAGCTGCGCCAAACGAAGACCTTCGACGCGTCTGTCCCCTAGGACAGCTGGGTCCACAGTGGATTTATTGGGAAGAGAGGCTTCAAAAGTGGCATTGAGCCACAATTGTAAAAGCCAAAAAGGCCCTGATATCAGCAAAGTCTTCTTTTCCTTGATGTTCTTTAAAATGGTGACTCCTTCGCCAAGGGATTCATATAGATTCGCCAGGATCATCTCGCTAAGACATAGTTTGTACCCAGCATGAAGCTGATTCGCTATGGTGATATAGCGCTTCGCCACCTGTAGAGATCTGGAGCAGAAAACGCACCTCGACAGCCAAAGGGCCAGGAAAGCTACATGTTCTTGGTCAGAAACTTCCTTGGTTTCCCTGTCATGATAATTGGCGATATAGGCTGTAAAGGTGGCCTTGTTGGTATCGAAACCTATTGAACCGTCAGCAAGCAAGTTGGGGTCATAATCAACTCCTAAGGGGCTTAATCCAGTGATAGCAGCTATGTCGAAAAGCATAGGAGTGATCATCCCACAGGGAATATGGAAGTTGTTGTAAGTGCTATCCCAGAAATAGAGAAAGGCCAAAAGCATGGAAGGGCAATATCCTGGCCCTACTTTCGATAATTGAATAAGGTCGTAAATGCCCATGGTTTTCCAATCATTGCTCTTAACCCTTTCTATCTTTTCCAACCATGCCAAATAGTCAGAGGGATCCTTCGACAGAGGACATGACCTAAAAATCCTAAAATTATTCATGTATTCTAGGTTTATTACTTCGTCAGAAGGAGTCCCTTGGCCATCTATTTTGGATTTTTCATCTATAATCTTCTCCTTTTCCGTCCTAGGCCTAACACCATTCGCTATGGGTTTGTAGCGATGGTAGGTGGGAAAAAATTCTCGCACCTTAACTGGGTCTAATTTTACGTCAGGTAACGGTCCTAATATAGCATGGGATTTTCCAGAAATTAAGATGGGAATAAGTACCTGAGATTGATAAATAGAGAGTTTTTCCTCTTCATTAGGAGGTTCTGGAACATACTCATGATTCCCCACCACTTTGGGACCAAGGATCCTTTCCACCGGTGCCAGACTGTTGGACTTCCGAGGGTCTTTGCCGGTGATCTTTTGAGAAGTGGAAGACGCCATTGCTGGTTACAGAGAAAGCGGAAACGAGGAAGATGAAGTTTTGAAAGAGCTCTTGGAGTGGAAACGAGGAAGATGAAGTTTGAAAGAATAACGTAAAAGGGGGAGAAAGGAAGTTTTCAGCTTATATATAAGTTGGGAAAGAGGAGTGGTTGGTATTCTGAAAGGGGAAATGGAAAAGTAGTGGAAAGTTATGGGACACGTGGTGAGTATGAAGTGGATAATGCTGACGGTGGCAGTTAGGGTTTGACCCACAATGTGATAGGAGTAGGGTAGGAATGATGAGATCTCAAAGACGTGGGCTGAAATGACATTTTGGGAAAAGCGCAATGATGATTCTGACACTTCTAATGTCTAAATCATATGAGCAGTCACTAGTCGAATGGTCCATGGCGTCGAAAGGCACTGGCAAAAAATGGTTTTTTTTCCTTCAGTCGAAAACGCATTTTTTGGGGGGAAATTTGTAGATGGCTAAATTCGACGCCAAGGAAATGGTTCAGAGGAAATTGGATTTTTCAAATAGGGGATTCGACAAGGTGATTCGACGGGAAGATTTCATGACGTAGGAAGCTGGTCGAGGATCAATGGCACTCAAGGAAAGTTGGCCAGATTCTTCTAAGTACAAAAATATGTTCAAAAGGAAAGAATGTTTTCTTTCGACGGAGGTTTTGAAATTTAAAGTTTAAGAGGGACATTTGTTACTTTTCGACAATTCGACAAGGTGAAGAGGCGCAACGTTTCGACACAAAGGGAAAATTCAAATTCAAGAGTTATAACGTTTGGCAGAAGACGCTGGAAGCTTTAGAAGAAAAGAAGACATGCAGAAGGCCAAGTGTCAAAGATTTAGAATTTTTCCGTTAATAGATAGTTATTGTATTTGTATATAAATAGGATAGTTGTTGTAGAATTTTAGTGTGTGAAAACTTGTACTAAATTCCTGTAAATACTCAAAGTACCCATGCGAGAGAAAAGAGTTTATTATCTGGAAATGTACGTGTGAAACACCATCTTTTTAAGTTTATAGAAATTCAAAGTCTTTTATAATTGCCTTTACTTTTCCCAGTCATTTATCCTTTGTCATTTACTTTATGCAAGTTTTAAGTTCATTCAATTTATCCTTTCGCCAGAAAATTGCTATTTAGTTCTTTAACCGAACCATTCATACATAAAAGACATAACAAAACGAACCACCAAAGTACCATTATCCTAAGAGTTAGATAAATTTGCACATGCATCCCAGGATTTGTGTGGTTGGTCCTGCAAGTAACCCAATTTTATAAGAGATTGGTAAACCAGAGGTTGTTCGCCAAAATCAACAGCGAACACATACCCACACTGTATGCTAAGTCAGGCCTTGTGTGACAAAGGTATCTAAGTGACCCAATAAGTCTTCTATATTGGGTTGGGTCGACATCATCTTCGTCTGGATCCTTCGACAGTTGCAGTCTGGTCTCAGCTGGAGTCGAAGTTGAGTTGCAATCTTGCATCTCAAATCTCTTGAGTATTTCGCCTGCATATCTTCTTTGGTGCATCATCAAACCTCTACTAGTCTTGTAGAATTCGATGCCAAGGTAATATGAGAGATTTCCCAAGTCTGAAATTTCAAACTCCTCCCTTAGGTCATGTTTGAAGTCTTCGATCTCCTTCTTGCAATTCCCCGTTATCAACAAATCATCGACACAGAGGCATAGTATAAGCAATTCATTATTGCTTCTCCTTACATACACTCTATGCTCAGTCGTACACTTCAAAAATTCCTTCTCCCTTAAGAAGCTGTTGATTTTCTTATTCCAAGCTCTTGGAGCTTGCTTAAGTCCATACAAGGCTTTATGCAGCCTGTACACTTTTCCTTCTTCATCTTGTTTCACATACCCAGCTGGTTGTGCGACATAAACTTCTTCATCTAAGGGGCCATTAAGGAACACACACTTCACGTCCATCTGACATGTGTGCCAATTGTTCATGTTTGCTAGACCAACAACCAACCTGATTGTTTCGATTCTAGCAACAGGCCCGAACACTTCATCGAAGTCGATTCCTTCCTTCTGTAGAAATCCTTTTGGCACAAGTCTCTCCTTGTGTCGAGTTACTTCTCCTCTAGGATTCACCTTTACCTTGTAAACCCACTTCACATCAATTGCCTTCTTGCCTTGAGGCAATTCGACAAGTGACCATGTATTGTTGACTTCGATGGACTCTAACTCTTTATTCATTACTTTCACCCACTTCGAATCTTTCAATGCCTCAGCTGCATTGACTTGTTCGACATATGCGTAGAAGGCATAATGTACCAGCTCACCCTCTTCATCGACCACATCATCTGATGTAATTACACATTTTTGGAACCTTGCAGGCATGTGTCTTGTTCGTCGAGGTCTGCTTGAACTTGCTTCATCTGCGGCTGGTTCCTGTCGAACTTCTCTTTCGACTTCAGTGGCTGGTTCTTCACAAGAGATTCTCACTGAATCCTTCTTGGCGTTCACTGTCCAATCCCATTCTTTAAGCTCATCTATGATCACGTCCCTGCTGATCACTACCTACTTATTCACTGGGTCGAATAACTTGTAACCTCCAGTCGAATGATATCCTATCAAGATCATCTGATTCGACTTGTCATCAAGCTTCCTTCTCAACTGATCCAGCACATGTCTATATGCTATAGATCCAAACACTTTCAAGTGACTGAGGCTTGGCTTGACACCGGGCCAACATTCTTCTGGTGTGACTCCTTAAAGCTTCTTCGTCGGACATCTGTTCAAAATATACATTGCTGTCGAAACTGCTTCTCCCCATAATTCTTTGGGTAGATGCTTTCCATTCAACATACTTCTCACCATATTCATGATGGTTCTGTTCTTTCGTTCTGCAACTCCATTTTACTGTGGTGTATAGGGTGGCACCACCTCATGCATAATCCCTTCTTTTTCACATAATGCATCAAACTCTTTCGACACATACTCTCTACCACAATCTGTCCTTAGAATTTTCAACTTTCGGCCACTCTGTCTTTCGACCATGGATTTGAACCTGGAAAATACCCCAATCACATCACTTTTCTTCTTGATGAGGTAGGTCCACAACTTTCGACTGAAATCATCTATAAACGTGACAAAATATCTGTTGCTACCAATCGAATCCACCTGGATTGGACCACATACATCAGAGTATATGACTTCAAGAATTGCCTTCGACTTCCTTCCTGCATCCTTGCTGAAGCTATTCTTGTGTTGTTTCGACTGAATACACTCTTCACAGACTTCACTTGGAATCTCGATTTTTGGTAATCCTGAAACCATATTTCTTCTCTTCAGTTCTCTGATGTCATTGAAGTTGAGATGGCCTAGTCGAAAATGCCATAACCACTCATCTCTGCTAGCTGCCGTTGCTAGACACTTGTGCTCCATTACCTTGAGTTCAATCTTGAAGGTCCTATTCTGAAACATTGGAGCCTTCAAGATCAACCTTCCATCTGCGTCGAGAACTCTCATCATCTTGTCTTCGACAACTACCTTGTAGTTCTTTTCGACTAGCTGCCCTATACTGAGCAAATTACTCTTCATACCTGGAATGTACAACACATTGGAAATTATTGACCTTTTGCCATCTTTCCTCATTATCAGAACATCACCAACACCTTCAGCTGCTAAAGTGTTGTCATTTGCAAACTTCACCGTGTTCTTCGACGAGGGCTTCATGTTGACAAACCAATCTTTCCTCCCAGTCATGTGTGATGAGCATCCTGAGTCCAAGTACCACTGATCTTGGAATCTTTCTTCATCTTTTGTTGTGACCATCAGCAACGTCTCTTCTTCTTCATGTTTCGCCAGATTTGCATCAGTTTCTTGATTTTTCTTCTTTTCTGGACAGTTACTAACATAATGGCCATACTTCTGACAATTGAAACATTGAATGTGACTTTTGTCAGATTTTCAATCACCACCTTTTCTTCTACCTGCAGCACCACCTCTTTAGTTGCCTTGGTTCCAAGGTTTCTTCTGATTCGACTGGTTTCCTCCTTTGTTGCCATTCCATCTTCCTTTACCTTTCCTTTCCTTTTCTGACTGCGCCTGCAAAGCCATATCATCCTTCGACTTTGCTGCAGCTCTCTCAGCCATCCTTTGTTCATGAGACTCAAGTGTCCCTTGAAGCTCTTCCTTCGTCAATACTGACAAGTCTTTCAACTATTCTATGGCTACTACCACGTGGTCGAATTTTGGAGCCAATGACCTCAAGATCTTTGCAACAACTGATCTTGATGTCAACACCTCTCCATATACTTTGATTTGATTCACCAGCTTTGTAACTCTGGTGAAGAAATCTGTAATACTTTCATTGTCTTCCATCTGAAGCAACTCATAGGTTCTCTTGTGAGTTTGTAACCTCACCTCTTTCACATTCTCTGCGCCTCCAAATAACTTTTCAAGAATCTCCCATGCTTTCTTTGTTGATTCTGCATAGCTAACTTTTTCAAAGTTATCCGGATCAACACATTGATGGATTATAAACAGCGCTTTATAATCTTTCTTCTTCAATTCTTTGTGTGCATCCTTTTCTTGATTCGTCGCGTTCTCCTCAAGCGGTGTTACTCCTTCCTTCACAAGATCCCAAAGATCTTGATAACAGAAAACCACCTTGATCTGCTTGCACCAATTCTCATAATTATCTTTCTTGAGAATTGGTAGGGTCGCAGGAAAGTGCCCATTTGAATGATTCATAGCCATCACGATTTTCCTCCTTGAATCGCAACCGGAGTTTTGATACCAGATGTTGGAAATTCACCACACCCTATGGGAATTCCACTTCAATCTTGATCTCAAGATTGTACACAAACCCACTACACAATAGCAATGAAGAACAAAGAAAGAAGAAGAACAAACTAACAGCAAGAAAGAAAGAGAGAGAAGAGAAATATTTGGAGAAATGTTTTACCCACTAACCGTGGGATTTCTGTTGCTATTGTATTTTCACTGCTAACCGCAACTGTGAATGCTATACAATGTTATATCAAAATACAAGTGAAGCTTCCTATATATAGACTTAGATTTGCAAAAGCCCAAAACACTAAAAGCCCAAAATATCAAATCTAATCTAAACAAATCTGAATCCAATCAAATCAAATCTAACACGATTCTGTCGAAACACCTCGACGACACTATGAATGCTTTTCGACTTCGACACTATGAATTACATTTAACAACACATTGGATACATTTCCAATCCAATTCCAAGACAACCATTTGACAGAGTTAACCAAATCTGTTACGGAAAACCTATTGTTTTTAAAAATCAAATTATTCCTAGCTGTCCAAATAGATGAAGCAGCAGCAGCCCAGACGGCCAAACCTCCAACTGTGCCTCCTGATGATAGAATCGCTTGACAGAAGTTGTTAAAGGAGTGCAATACACCGGAATTCATTGAGATGTCAAAGCCTACCCATAATCCCAATCCTCTCCACACTTCCTTTGAAACGCCGCAGTTAAGAAATAAATGATCCGAATCTTCGACATGGTCTCTACATAGGACACACAAATTATCCGACAAAACCGAATAAAGCCGTCGTTTAGACAGTTGGTCTTTCGATACTAATCGGTTCAGAAAAAGTCTCCATAAAAAGAAGTGAATCTTAGAGGGCAAATGAGCTTTCCATAAAAATTTAACAGCTCTCTTCATATTAGCTTCCAACGGTTCAGAGATTAAAGCTTGCACAAGAACGTCATAAGCGGAACTCACCGGAAAGCTGAAAGAATCTGTCGTGGGCCATTGGAAAAAATCTTTGCAATCACTAGCAGGGCGAACATTCTGAAGAATCTGTAGCAGAGAGTCAGCTTCCAACGATATCTCAGAAACATCGCTCCCGCAAAGTGCAGCCATCTTCCAGGTCCAACCTTCTTCAGTTCTGGTACCTGCTTCAACAACACTAATATTCCTGTCGGCGACACTCGCATACAGAGTTGGATAGGCATCCTTGAGAATCATATCCTTTAGCCATAAAGAACTCCAAAAAGGAGTATCATCGCCGTTTTCCAACCTGCAAAGAATGTTAGAAATAAAAGGATCAACTGCTTCAAGGTTGTTGGAACACAACCTCGAAATATCGCGCCACCAAATTGAACCCGTTTTCCTTCCGTGAATATACGGTATCAAGAAAGTCTCCCTAGACAAATTAGTTTCTGCATATCTATATTCCAATAACTCTCTCCAAAACGGCTTTCTATCGTTGAGAAATCTCCACCTCCATTTGAGTAACAAGCTTTTATTGAACAACGCCACGTCCTTAATACCCAGCCCACCTATCTCCTTAGGCCGACAAACCATTTTCCAGCTGACCCATTGAATTTTCTTTGTTAAACCACCTCCACCCAAAAAAAAATTGCTTTGTATCATAACAATCTCCTTAATAACGGAAACCAGGGCTTTATAGAAGGATAGAGTAAAAACAGGAATAACATTTAAGACGGCGTTGATAAGAACAACTTTACCACCGAAAGACAAGTGCTTACCACCGAAAATCGCTTGGTGTAGAATATATCCTCTACAACTTTTGTTTCTTGAGATTTACAATTGCTGCTCTAACCAGGGTGCTTCAGTGGTTAGTATGGAGAGTTGGTGTGAAGATGTTTGGCATTTGAATGATCAATGAGTCTCAGATTCTTCAGGCCGATATTTTATTCAATGGTCTTTTTTTTAATGTGAATGATCTTGTATGACGTACATCAAAGCGATAGCTTGAAATTGGTAAATCATTGAAAATATTTCAAAATCCAACTATACTTTTTATGAGTTCTGTTTAGCTACTTTACGTCGTCTTTCATAAGGATGTAGGTGGTTTGGAATTTTTATTTTTGGCCGATTTCTCTATTATCTTTGTAATTTGGAAAGAGTACCCTTGTACTCTATTTCAATGAATTCTTTACTTGAAATATATTATGGAATTCAATTTGAGAATCTATGAAAATTATTTATAATAGACAAGTTATTACAATGATAATAATAATAATTGAATATGACTCCAATGAAAATAAATTTATAATTATATTTACTTTATCTTAAGTTAAAAAAGTAATGCTAATATATATTCTTGAGTATAACTTAAGAAATTATAGAAAATTTAAAGGAGTACATGTAATGCATCAAATCTGATTTTAGTTTTAAACCAAAAAAAAAAAAGAATTAATTGAAATGCACTGACAGTATAAAAGGATTTTACACTGCCAGTTAATTATAACCGTTAGATGTAAAGAGGAGTTTGACTTTTAATTTAATAATCTATAAAGTAACTCAAACGGATGATGGTGATGTATTGACAATGTAAAACTTTTTACACTGTCAGTGCATAGTAATTAAACTAAAAAAAAAAAATCAGAAGTCAGTCTTAGAATGTGTTAATCCAAAAAAATAATATCTCAAATATTCTCAAAATAATACTTCTCATATATTAGATTGAAAAGTTGTTAAAAATTATACTAAATTCGATTTGTTCAATCATGACTTCTTAGTTATGGTTGGAGAGATCAGATTTTTACAACATACGCCGGTAATCCATTTTTAAAACAACATACCTCAAATAAAAATTACATAAAGAAAGAGAGAAGCAAAGAAATTTTTTAAATAAAATAAATTTTCAACATAACTAAAACACACTTTAAGTGAGAATGTCATGATAACCAAAAGCTAGAACTTCATGCAATCTTCCACACGAGCCTTCCAACCCTTTTATCACCTATGATGTGATGTGTTGCATACATGTCCATGCTCCCAATTATTTCCACACATATAGCAAAAATTACATCCACACCTGAAAATACAAAATCGAGTTATTAATAATAAAATCCTTTTTTCTTTTCATTTTGTTCATTATAGGATTAGTAAGAGAATTAAGTGTAAATAATATAGTAGAATATAATACAGAACCTGCAGAGAATGTGCTCGCATCCACTGCGCCTCTCAACATAGATGGAACATAAGGGACATCTCTGCCATTTTTCTCTTTTGACCAACTCTAAAAATAACCTCTCATTTTCAACTTCATCAGTTTTCATCTTCACCTATTTTTTTTAAACCTAGATTATTGGAATATTTTAAGTCTCACAATTTATAGGGATTTAGTTTCCAGAAGGAAGGAGTAAGCATATAACAAAATTTCAGTGAATGTACATAGTATAATAAAATTGAATAGCCATTAATTTTTTAGTGTAACAATGCGAGAGCACTAGGGTTGGAAATAGCTACGGTCAGGTTATCAAAGAGTTTTTTTTTTTTTTTTTTTGGAATAAATTGATTGTACACTTTATTTTTAATTGTCTTGGAGAAAAAAAAAAGTTGTTTTTTTATCAAGGATCTTCTCTATATTTAATGGCTTTTTCTTTGCAATACAGATTCCCAAAGACCCATTAGTCAAGTGACCTTCACGGTTCCAACGGCTCATTAGGTTTGCTCTTGTTGCGACAAAGAATTCAATTAGTACACTTTATCAAATCAATGATAAGGTTTATAGAGTCACTATTATAAGAAAAAAAAAAGCTTTATTCTAAGTGACTATCTATTATTAAGAAAACAAATAGCTGACATAATTACATTATTAATCTTTTAAATTCATTCTTAATCAATTTTTCATGAACCTAATGGTCATTTGCATCACACAAAATTATATTAAATGTCATTCCATGATTAGGGTAATTGGCAATAACTCCTCTACATTAATAAAACAAAATATACGGCTTTTGCACTCCACAGTACTGATTATTTCCTCTTCCAATTTTTTTTCTTATTCCACGTATTATTGATAAAGAAGTCATTATCATGTCTTTTGAATTTTTCTTCCAATTTCAAAAGACAGACTTTCTGTATTCTACCAAATTTCAATATAAACCCTATACTCTTTTGCCTTCATAGTGTTCCAATTTTATCCTTCAACACAATCATAGCAGATACTTCATATACGGTAAAAGTTACATTTTTGTGGGTTCTTCTTCCTTAAAAACCTTATTTAGGGTTCTTCTTTATTTCACTCTTACAATTCCTGCATGCACTAACGTCTTATTAATTTTTTTTGCTAATAACCAGGAGCCAATGTCTCAAAAATTCGACTTCGTGGGTGATATCAATCATTCTAAGGAAACATGGTGTCTTGATGTCCGTATTCTTGATGTATGGAGCGTCGTTAATAGCAAGGGTATAGAACATCTTGAGATGATTGTAATGGATGTCAATGTCTGGTGTATTTTAGTCTATTGTTACTAATTGGTGTTATTAATTTTGGGACATTCATTTAACATAATGTATTTCGTTGTTTCAATTTCAGGGTGATCGAATTCAAGTCTTGGTTCGAAATGACCATACAGCAAAGTGGAAACAGTTGTTGAAAGAAGATATGACTTGCATAATAAATAATGGTAATGTTTACGACAATGATTTTCAATGGAAGGTCTGTGATCACCTGAAGAAGTTTGTTTTCTTAAGCGGTACAACTGTTAAACCAATCGAGCTTGCCAATATTCCTCCTAATAAGTTCTTCTTTAAAGATTTTTCTGATATCCTTAAAGGAGATTGTGAAGTTAATAGGCTTGAAGGTATTTGGTTAACTTGATATTAAAGTTGTATGTATTTTTTTTTTCTGATATCCTCAAAGATTATATATATTTTTTTATAATCCAATTGTATTATCAGATATTATAGGTGTTGTCCATGAGGTTAACAACTATCAATCGAAATCAGGTGGGAAGAAGATTGTGGTTTCTTTCAGACTTAGGGATTTAGGGTTAGTTTATTTTATTAATCTTATAATCCATTTATGACATATCTTGAATATTTTTATACTTAATTCAAAATGTTATGTAGGGACAATATTATAAATTGCAGTTTATGGGACAGATATGGAACCAAGTTTTTAAGTTACTATAATCACGAATCAAACTGTGGAGCAATTGCCATTGTTTTGACACATGCAATAATCAAGGATTGCCAAGGTCGTATATTGGATTGAACAAGAAATTATTCTTATATATTACAATATTATCGTAACTATATTTAATTTGTTATTATTAATGTCAATGTTTATGACTATGATGCTTCAGTTTCCAACGGATGGAGTGGATCGAAATTGTTGATCAACGAAAACATTCCTGTTATCCAGGAATTTCTGTCAAAGTATATTATCTTGAAACTCTGTAGTTATGTTATAAGTCTATTGTATAACTTCATTTTATTTTTTGTGATGATTCTTTGTGTTATTCCTTTTTAGTTTACCTGATACGCAGAAGAATGAGAGGCCTACTCAATCCATGCAGACGTTGTCTAACTGATCTGGTGGAACACAAATCCCATCAATCGAAAGGTTTGTTTATAATGCTAAATGCATGGCACTGAATGACTTCTGCAAGTTAAAGCAGGTATAACTTTTTAATTTTTATTACATTATGAGAATGCAACATTGCCATATACTAATTTAGCTATGATATTGTAAATTTTTAGGAGACTATTTGTGTTACTGTGACAACAACATTGAAATTTTTTGTTTCAAAATACGGTTGGTTCTATTATGGTTGTACCAAGTGCCCTTTGAAATCCCATGCTCCTGCAAATTCGTATAAATGTGGTTGTAGTGAAGATGTTGATAATCCTATACCAAGGTTAACTTAATAATGTTGTAGTTCAGTTCAACATGATTATTATAGCATAAGTGTAACATAATGCGGCCATAGCCATATATATAATTTCATAGGTATAAAGTTGAGATATACGTAACAAATGGAGATGCAAAGTACCCTTTTGTGTTCTGGGATAATGATTGTGTTAATATTATATGCAAAACAGCTGATGACATGCGTAAAATCATGTTTGAGGTTTATATATATTTTTTATTTAATATTGATTATAAATTCCTTTTCTTATTAATATAAAAGACTGTAGTTAATTTGCATCAATTTTTCATAGGTTGGAGAGGATGATCATACGGTGTATCCTGATGAGCTTGATTCTCTATTAGAGAAGAAGATGGCATTTTGAGTAAAGGTCCAACCAAACTTTAGTCAAACTTCTGTTCACAAGCTTCTGTCCGATGAATCCTCTATTGATCAGATTTTAAATGACTATGTCAATTGTGAGGTATAACGTGAAACCCTTTTTGTCATTCACATTGTTTCATATATATTGTTATTTTGAATGACCATATGTTTTATTCATTTTCTTCATAAACAGAATCAGACAAAGCCCTAAACTCTAAAGATTGTTGCAAATGAATCAAATCCTCAATTAAGCTCTGATGTAGGTGTCACACCCTAATTTTTTACCCTAAGATCCCACCTCTTTGTGCATCATCTTGCATATCTGCGTGCCTTATTAGGACTAACCAGCTTGTGCAGATGCATTAACTTCAAATGTAGATGGTACATATTCTCACAGTTAAATACTTCAAGGTGCGACCAATGGACTTTGATTCAGAATGGTCCTAGGGTTTTTCCTCTGGTCATTTTCCACAAGTTGCCTCAATGGCCTTTGTGTATGTATCAAGGAGAATTAGGGCTTCATATTCATTGGTGTAGAGCATGGGTGTTTGAAGATTGTTTAGGGTTTTTGGGATTAGTTGCAACTGGTATCCTTATCTCTCATGGCAGGACTCTTATTTATCTTCGATCGTGAGAGCAATAAAAGTCGAGCTTAATTCAAGACAGACTTTATTAAGGTGTGAGAAAAACACAAGAAATGGGGGGTTTGAATTGGGTTTTCCATTTTGAAAGCTTTTTATGAAACTCAAACAAAGATCATAAATAAACTAACAATAAGAAAGACACACGATATATCCTGGTTCACTTGAAAACTATCAAGCTAATCCAGTCCACCCGCCAAGGTGATTTTGCCTTAGACAAGGACTTAATCCACTATAACCAAATTGATTACAATCGCACGAGCAAACTGCTGGTGACTAACAACCTCTAAGACACGCTAGTCCTAGACTTCTTAAGAATTCAGACCCAATTGGTCTCTTAAGGAATACAAAGCACAAGCCAACTGCAAGTGACTAACACCACTAAGACACACTGCCTTAGTCTTCTTAAGAATTTTGACCTCACTGGTCGCTTAAGGAATACAATGCACAAGCCAACTGCAAGTGACTAACAACACTAAGACACACTGTCTTAGTCTCCCTAAAAATTCTGACCCAACTGGTCCTTTAGGGAATGCAAACAACTGTCTGCTACAAGGTTTGTTTACAATAATAATGCTTCTACACAAGCAGAGTAACCATACATTTTAAGCTCAATCTAACTTAGAGAAAATCTACAGTAATAACATTCTTCTTCTTTGTATTGTGGTGCTTTACTGTTCACTCATAAGTTTCTTCATTTCTTGAGTTCTTTCTTCATATACATCAGTGTTTCTGATACTTCTTATTTTACACTGAGTATTTCATCGTTTGTTGCTAACTTCATTCAATTTCTCTCGCATGCTTTCACACGCGCATTTGCACGCTTACGCTATTTCTTATCAGCATCAGATTCGTTGAATGATCAAGTCTATATATAGCCAGAAAAAGATCCGTTAAAGGGCAGATCGGTAATATGATAAGAGTACTGGCGACTTGAAATAGAGCCATTATGCTGGGTTGAAAATCGTACACTAAAGTTGTGCTTTGTACCACCAAATCAGGGTAATGGAAAGGAACGTGCTTTATCTGTACTATGTACTATTTTCCCACGCAAACGTTTCATCTTCTTTTATTCATCAGAGGCTTCTGAATAAATTTGATTGAAGCATGATCAGAAGAATGAATCATTGGGTCTTTGGAGTCTTGAGTCTTTAGAGTCTTTAGAACTTGTTCATCCGAACCTTGTCTTCAGAGTCTTCAGCACTTCTAGTTCAGAACCCTTGGTTATCAGAATACTTAAGTCTTCAGAGTCTTCAGAACCTGGTTCAGCAGAACCTTGTGTTCAGAATCTTTAGCACTTAGTCTTCAGAACCTTTAATCTTCAGAATCCTTAAGTCTTCAGAATCTTCAGAACTTCGTTCAACAAAACCTTGTCTTCAGAGTCTTCATCACTTAGTCTTCAGAAGTTAGTGACCTTAGAAGCTATACAAGCTTCATAAATGTAACATCAGAGTCACGCTCAGAAATTAGAATCCAAGAGACGTTACAACAGCAACATAGTCTCTTCTCAGAGTCTTTCTGACGTACTGTAGATTAAAACCAATCTTGCTTCTTCACATAGAAGTGACCATAGAGAATATCAGAGTGACGTACCACCTGGTCTTTATCAGAGTTAGAACCTATTTGTTAAAACCATCAGAATAACAAACGTTAGAGCACAATAATTGTTCTCACACAAATACTTCATTGTTATCATCAAAACACAGAGACAAGATGTAGAACCAAATCTTGTTCTTACAATCTCCCCCTTTTTTATGATGACAAAACCATGTATTTTGATAGAACAATTTATACAGGGTAATCACCATAACCGACAAATTCAGAGTTTAAGCTCTCAGCTCCCCCTGAATCTGTTAATCTCAAAATTTCATTTATGCTTGTTCAGAGTCTCCCCTGATCCCAAGACTCACAAAATAAAATTTGAGTTTTTCTGAACATGACAATAGAGAAGGAGTACTTCCCTACAACAACTCATCAGAGTCTGACTAGAACACTAGGTCTTCATCTCAGAACCTGGTTACTATCAGAACTTGGATGACAGATCAAAAAGTTGATTTTGAGTCTAATTGGATGATGTTGCACATCTCGTATCAGAACTTCTTATCAAATCTTGAAGAAGAATCACAACTTCTTTAAATATCAGAGTTTGATTGGAAGTGACTTCTCATTTGTCAATATTTTCTTAGATTTACCCATCTTGTCAGATTCAAAGCCTGATTGTTTTAATCAGAATATCATCGTTGCAGAGCGTATCTTCTGAATGGTATCTTTGAATCAGAGAATTGACTTGACTTGCTTTCCAGGAGATTTCTGCTTCTGACGCTTTAAGTCTGAATTTCATACTTTCAGAAAGTTTACAACTTCTGAACACTATGATATCAAGCAAGATTTCTTGACTTTCAGAAAGTTCACAACTTCCGAACAGTATTGGAACATCTGTTTGATCAAACCAGATTTCTTGACTTTCAGAAAGTTTACAACTTCTGAACAGTATTGGAACATCTGTTTGAATAATCAAGATTTCTTGACTTTCAGAAAGTTCACAACTTCTGAACAGTATTGGAACATCTGTTTGAATAATCATATATTCTCAAAGTGTACAACTTCTTAACCATGAATTATCAAAGTTGAAATCATCCATAAGATTTTCCTTCTTCAGAGAGTACGATCTTTACGTTCAACCTGTCTAGAATGCTAAGTGAACTTTTTCAGAGTTCCTTAATTGAAACATCAAATAAACGGTTAGTTATAAAAGCATTATGTAATGTTTGAGTTCGAGATTCTGAGAATAAGTACTATCAATATCATTTTACTTTCTCCCCCTTTTTTGTCATAATAAAAAAGATGATGCAATTCCATTAATATTCAAAGATCAAAACAATAACAGAACCAAATCAAAATAAGGCAGAATCCTAAAGTTCAGAGCCAAAGAAAATAAAATCCTAAGTGCCTAGGTGCCTAAGTTTCAGGGGATGAAGGATTTGCAGGCAACTTGTTCAGAATCTATTGAAGCAGGTTCTGAAGGGAGTCGTTGACAACCTTCTGCTCAGCAATGCTTTCCTTGAAGATCTTCGGTTCTTCTTTCATAGTCTGATGATCTTGTTTGATTTCTTCAATTGCATGTTCCAAGCGCACAAGAATAGGTTCAGAGGAGGAAGCAATCAGAGCGGCTTGTTTGACTTTCTCTGCATTTTCAGCTTCATGTGCCATCCGGACAGCTTCAGCATTTCTAGCTTCTTCTTCTTCTGCTAGAAGTCTTGCCGCTTCAGCTTCATTTTGCTTTGCAGCAAAGAGCTTGAATTGCCTTATCCTTTCTTTCTCTTCTTCCTTGTCCTTCACGAGTTGAACTGATGCAACTTTGGCTGCTTCTGAGAAATTTGAGATCCTTTCGAACTCAGAGTCTACCCATTTCTGAAACTCCTCCCAAGAATACTCAAGCTCCAGAGGCTTAGTGCTTGTGCTAGCTTCTTCTCTTAATTGGCTACTCTTCTTAATGCCTTGTTTCGAAACAGATTAATGCATTCATCAAGAGTTTTAGGACGGGGCTTTTCATAAATAACCAATGCTAGGTTGGGTTCAGCAGAAGTTATTCACTACAAGAAAATTGGAAAATTGCGACGGTTCATTTTGGCAGATTACGACGGTTAGAACCGTCGCAATTTGTAAGTTACGACGGTTTCAGCCCTGTCGCAGAAACGTGCGTCGCGAGGCCGTATTGCGACGGTTGTGAAAACTGTCGTACAAACCGTCGTTATTTTCATGACGGGTAGCTAACTACCGTAATCTCCATATTGTGACGGTTTCCAACCATCTTAACTTGCTTAAAAATTTTTGTTATTGCGAAGGTATATTGTGGCGGTTTGAACCGCCGTAAGTTGCAAATATTTTTTAAAAAAAATCTAAGGTATGTTGTGGCGGTTTGAACCGCCGCAAGTTTCAAATATTTTTTTAAAAAAATCTGCACTCAGTTTAGGATTCAGAATACAGCTATTGTAGGTTACAAAATAAATAACATCAGTAGTTGTCTTAATAAGTTCTAAAAGTTAAAAATAATACTATTATATGGCTATGAACCTATAGTGTCAATTGTGCGCAATAGCGGAATAGCATGGCGGTGGACGATGGTAGAGTTTGGTGCGGCGCTTTGACCCGTAAACCGCCGTCAACAATAGCAGGTGTAGTGGTTCAATATCGGGTTTTTAACTTACTTTTAATTAATAAGTATGAAAGTCTCTTAAATTTTGCATATTTTTCTAATTTTAGCATTTGTGTTTACTTAGCAGTTAGCACATGGACCTTTAGTCTTTGTAATAACAACTATCTCGTTATCTGCTATATACCACTATAGCATTTTATGGGGTCGGTGCTATATGATGTTGTATGTGACTAACAACATAGCTATAAACATCAAACAAACAGATAGACAACATCATTTAGAAAGTCAAGAGCATCAGAACATATAACTGCTCCTGGCTTGCAACAGAAACACCCTTAGCTACTATCAAATGAATCTTGAAGAACAGCACAAAATAGTTGAACCACTTTGAACTGTTCACATTAAATTCATAACCATTCTTCATATCTGTGGTAGTCATAGTAAGGAAGTCTAAATAGAGAGAACATTTAACACTCAATAGTATCGGGAAAAGAAGATGTATAACCTTCTAAGTTGTTCTTGAAGCCTGATATTCTCCTTAGCAAATCGTGTAACTTTTTGATCAATTTTGCCTTGAAGTAACTGAATCTCATCAGAAAGTGCTTTATTATCTTCCTGCAAAAATTGATTTGCGGTTATAGAACCAGCAACTCGAGATTCCAATCGACGAATTTTATCTTCACGAAACCTAAGCATCATTTTGCAACTCATAGTTTCCTCCTCTCTTTGATGAACCTGAGTACAATGGGTTATAGATAAAATGTGAAGAAGCGGTTGAAATATTAAACTGCAAAAACGAGAAGATCTTATAGGGGAAATACCAAAGAGTTCAATAGTTCAACTTCTGCTTCTAGTTGCCTAATAGAAGTTTCTTCTATTTGCTCCCTTCTTAAAGCACCAGTAAGAGTTGTCTGCAGTGATTCTGACTGAGACACAAATAATTTTGAAAATATCAATAAATTATTATGTAACAGCAACGAAATTCTAGTTGACCATCTTTAGCCCAGCAAAGTCTAGTCAAGTATACCTGTTTGTGAGACATTCTTGTGCCCTTGGATTCATAACCAAGCATATCATCATCATGTTGTTCATCCATGTCAGTTTCATTTTCCAAAGAATAGTCTTTTGCTGATTGTGTTATATCTCTGAATGACAATGACCTGGAAACATTCTGGCACCGTTTGAGCGTAGAAATCTCCTCCTGCCACAAAATTTCAGCATTTGAGTTTAATTGTCCACTATTGACACACACATTATACACTGCCTACAGAAAATAACTTATACTACCTTCAAAAGCCGAATTTCATGTTTTTAAGCAAAATTACATCCCCACTAGAATCTTCGTTCACCACAACCTACATATTTGTGGTAGTCATAGTAAGGAAGTCTAAATAGAGTGAACCTTCCTTTTGAAGATTGAAGCCATCAAGAATAACTATCTATCACTATGAAATCAGAGTAACTAACAAACTACCACTATGAAATATATATACCTTCCAGTTGACATTTCTCCAACATTCCCACCTCTAGAGCTTCCTTTGGCACCACCTAACAAATCAAATGGCTTCAATGAAGATGGTGCATACAAGAGAGATGTGCACAGAAATTTTAAAAAATAGGACCACTGAAGATGGTGCATACAAGAGAGATGTGCACAGAAGTTTAAAAAAATAATAAAAAAAATCTGAATAGCAAAGTCAGTGCAAATCAAACTGAGACTACAAACAACAATAGAGAGGCTTCCAAAAAGCACTCCATGTGTGATAAACTTCAAAGATTCATTGCTTCACTTCCTCCTATAATTTCAGAACGCAAATAATCCAACTCTCCTTTACTCTCAAAAATATTTTAATCAAGCTAAAGTAATAAAGCTTGTCCAGTTTATTGATGCATTTTCCTTTGAAAATAAAGCTATATGCATTGAAGGAAAAACTATGTACACGCATAAACTCACAAAAGTTTTAACTGTTAAAAAAATTTGCACATGAATGATCATTGTTGTACAATGCGTCATAGATATTATTAGGGGGGATGTCAACTTCAGCATGTAAACTCAAAAAAGTTGCACATGAATGAACATTGCTAAGCATATCTAAGTGTGAAGTAGTTAATTCTCAATACCAACGATATCAAAAAATATGAAACAAAGAAAACCCCTAAATTATTTTTTAGCTGAGTATGACTGTGGAGCTAGGAGGTGAAAGAGTAAGTCTATTCCAAACAGCGCATAGGAACTCCATCATACAAAAACACTAACAAAAAGATCATACAGTGAGAACTCAGGAAGCAAAATCATGGGAAAGAGGGAACTAAATGAACATAAAAGACAAATCAAGGAACTAAGTGTTTTTGTCAAAAACGAAGAGGCGGGGGAATAGAGTGAACTCATGATAATCAACATAACCTATTTCACACCCTTGAAAATTAGATACTAGGACTAGCCTAAAACAATAGCTTGCTTTACCTTTCTCCAAAATGCTTCCCTATTTCTCATCACAACACAAGCAAAAAATAGCATCCAACAGATATTAAAATATCAAAAACAAGCTAAAAGGGAGGAGGATAAACCAATATTGAAGGGGAAAATATGAATACCATCCATTCAACATACCTGCCACCCACTTAGTGCCCCATGTAAGGTGCAGCACCACCATATTGCCCTCTTCCGGAACCACCCTGTCCAACTTCCAAAAGCTGAAATGCCTCCAACACATCATGCTTTTCAACCTGTGTGCAACAAGTTACCGGATAATTGAGCATGCAATTTCATATCAAGCTTAACTAACCCATTCTGAGAAGCGAATCCTAGCCAATTTTGATATCAAGAAGAAATTAAGCAAGCTTAACTAACCCATTCTGAGAAGCGAATCCTAGCCAATTTTTCACTAAGGCGTAACAAACTTTCAATCTGCCTTGGAGTTGATGTTATTACCTGTTTAATTAATAGGCAAGATCAACAAATGCAACAGAGAAACATGAACAAAAATATGAAAATTAACATAATTCCAATATCAAGAAGTGTCTCATTTGTATCACCTTTTTGCTACTGCCAGTAAATTTTTCCCTACCCCTGATTTTTACATAGTCGGTAATCTATTCATCAGCAGCTTCATTTGACAGTTGTGGATGTAAATGCTTTCGAGAATAGCTAACATAATCAGTTAGTGTAGAAATATCCAACACATCCTGCTCCATGTTCTGCAAGTATGGCCACATAACATCCAAGTGAGTATACAAAAGAACCAATGTTTGGATATTCAATGAGTATGATTTCAAGATTTAATCAAACCTCATGATCCTTTAAGTGTAGGGAAACAATATGTTTGGCAAGTCGTTTGTCAGTCTGTTCATCAGCCTTGTCAAGTAATAAGTAAATCAAATCAAACCTGCCAAAAAAGAGATCAATTCAATTCAAAGTAACACTTGCAAACTTGCTCAGTAGCTTCTATTTACATTTATAAAAAGTTAGTAATTTAGTCATTACCTTCAGGTTGGGTGGAGATTCTGGTTTGAAATGGTACACAGGTGAGGAATCCAATCTCTAGGGAGAGAAAATAACAAATTTGCCAAAAATATGGCTAAAAAAACGTTGTTACAAAGGGATATATAGATTACATGCAACATTACTTGCCACAAAAGCACCAACCAACTCCTCATTACATATATCATAAACTTTGTCATCTGAAAGAAAGCATCTCTGAACTGAGTTTGCATCATTCTTATATGCCTTCAGTGATAGCTTATTGTTAGTTGGATGGTCAGAGACTCTAAAGGCTTCATTGGTGGCATCACCTAATTCACAATTCATAGATTCCCTCTAAAAGTTAGGAACATAATTGAGGAATATATGTTTAAGAGATATTACGACATCGTAGGAATGGAAAATAAAAATTCAGAGGACCATAATCTGTATAATTCAGAGATCACATGTAAATTGAAAGCCAAAAGTTGGTTGTATTATAGTTATGCCATAACTTGGAAACAATAGAAATCAAAATATGCAAAATACAGGCTACAAAATAAGCAATATGCCTAACATAAATTTTCATTATAGTTGAGTTGTTGGTGACAAAAACCAATCTTTTTCCCTAAACAAGTTTGTCAAGAGATCCAAATCTCAGAGTTTGTGCAAAAAATAACAATGACATGTTGAATATAATGTTAACAATAACATACACACATGCTGGTAATGGTCTAGTTCCAATTCATACCTTTGCCTAAAACATGTCCAGTGTAACGCCCCGATTCCGATTATTCCCATTTTGTTGAGTCTTTTATTTAAATTGAGTGATAAATTATTTTATTTGTGAAATTGGTGTGTTAATATGTTATGTTGACATGTTATGATATTTTACCATTTTTGAGAGTTTTCGGGGAAATTAGAATGGAGGGTATTTTGGACATTTCTCAATTAATGGTAAGTTAGAAATTTAGTGGAAATAGAATTATGTGAGAAATTTAGTAAAATTGGTAGAAAAGTGATTAGGTGTAGAATTATGTGAGAAAATGAATTAATTGAATTTGAGTAGAAAATAAGAGAAGAAAATGAGAAAAAAAAAAGAAAGTAGGAAAAGAAATAGAAAAGAAAAAGAGATAAGAAGAAGAAATAGGAGAGAAAGAGAAAGAAAAGAGAAATAGAGAGAGAAAGAAAGAGGAAGAAGAGAAAAGAGGAGAAAACTTGGAAAAACCTAGAAAACCATCAAGAACAATCATCTAGCAAGCTTGGAATCCGGGTAAGGGTGTGAAATCTTATTATCTCATCAATGTATATCATTATGTATGATTGTGTTGTTGTTGTTGTTGATTTTTATGAGTTTTTGTATAAACCCTAAATGTAGAAAATGTTGTGAATGATGATCAAAACATGATTTTGTATGCATAAATGTGTTGTTGATGTTGTTTGAGGTTTGGGTACTGATATGGATGTTATCTATTGGTGTAAAAATGAGTTTGGAGTTGGGATACTTGTTGGTATGTTTCCATAGGTGTTGAGTGAGTTTTGGGGTATGAATTTATTGATAAAATTATGTTTTAAAATATGTTAAAAATGAAAAATGTGTTGGATGGCTTTTTAATAGTGAAAATATTGTAGTATGTTAAATTCTGAGATCACACCTTTTTACGGAATCGAAATCGGAGGTCCGGAAGTCATTTAACGATCGAAAACTGAGTTTTTAACAAATTCTGCGGAGTATGCGTCGACCTTTTGCGTCGACCTAAAGTGCTTTGCGCTGACCTATAGACTCGACCTGAGCAGACCTGCACGTTGCGAAAATTTTCCAAAATGTCCGATTTTGTTTTCCTCATAACTTTTGAACCGTAAGTCTGTTTTGGTCCCCGTTTGAAGCGTTGGAAAGCTAGTGAAAAGTTCTTTCTATTAAAAATGGTTTGGAGGGTAAAAGATGATTTAATTAATTCGTGTTTTTGAAAAATAGTCGGGTTGTCGGATTTTTACCGTCGTATTGGCGTGCGAATGATGTGTTATCATGCTATATGCTTTTGATATGTAACGTATAGCTTGTGTGTTATTGTATGGCGTGAGTATATGTGATAAAATGTTGTGCATGATTGATACGCATTGGTGATGGATGTATGATATTTGAATGTGTGTTTTGGATGTGAATCATACAATAGTGCATTGATTTGAATGTATATAGATTGTATGTGATTGTATGAGATGAATGCATGAATATATTGTGAATATGTATGCATTTCAAGAATGTCTTGAGTCATTTTGTATGTGAAGCATAATGATGTACATTCTTGTGTTGAGTGATTCTAATGAGAATCCGTTGTAACGTCGTGTGCCTATGTGAGGTGTGAGCGATGATTACAAACGATTGTGTGCCTAGGTGAGGTGTGAGCAATCGGATTGTGTGCCTATGTGAGGTGTGAGCAATCCATAAACATTGTGTGCCTATGTAAGGTGTGAGCAATGGGTGAACATCGTAGGCCCGACGGGGAGTTACATTGGTAACGAGCGATGGTTCCAATAAGTTCCTGAGTGAACTTGAGATGCTTGAGTCGGTACCGGATTGCATTTGCATAGAGTCGTGAGTCGGTCTCTATGATTTGCATTTATCATCTTTATAATTGTGCATTGATGAATAAACATAAATGTGTATGTTTATGTGGAATGATAAGAATTGTGAAAGTATGCATGATGAATATGCTTGGTTTTGTATATATATACATTGTGATGTATATGAGTGAGTTGTGATGAATTGTGGTGAGAATGTAGAATATGTGTATTTTTATGCTAAGATATATAATTATATGCATTGTTATTATGATAATATTTCTCACCCTTCTGCTGTTTTATGATGCTCTATGAGGCATTGCAGTGTAGGTATGCTGGTGGTCTTTTTGTGAAGCGTGTCTTCATTCTTTTGGTCGGTCGGCTCTGATATGTAGCACCGGGTAGCTAGGATGATTATGATTCTTTTGTGATACATTTGTACATGTATCTTGATGATGAATGTTTGTGTAAACATGAATTATGTTGGGGGATAATACTTGATGATGATATATATATATATATATATATATATATATATATATATATATATATATATATGTATGTTTGATGTTATTCAATGTTTAGATTTTCCGCTTTTATTCTAAATATTGAGATGTGGGTGTAAGGACTAAGTTCCTCTGTTGCAAAGTTACCTCACTGTTGCATATCAACTGTTGAGCAGGTGTTGAATGTTTTAATTTCATGTATAATGTGACATACCTCTTTTATACTATGTTTATAATTATACTCTGACGGAATTTTTAATATGTGCCTAAATGATTATGTGATTATTTGGGGGTATAGAAAGGGGGTGTTACATTAAGTGGTATCAGAGCCTGGTTGAGTCAGTTGTGTCTGTCTTGTTGTTGTGATGGTTGAACTCTTGTTTAACCTTGTTGTCATTTTTGGGAATGATCAGAATATGGCTGGTAGAAACGACAATGTGATGGCTGCTGCTTTGGAAGCAATGGCTAGGGCGGTGCAAGGTGCGCCGAACGTGAATGCTAATGACGAGTTCAGGAAGAATCAACCACCGGTCTTCAAAGGAAGATTTGATCCCGATGGTGCTCAAATTTGGTTGAAAGAGATTGAAAGGATCTTCAGAGTCATGGGCTGTGCGGAGGAGAATAAGGTGAGGCTTGGGTCTGACATTCTGAAGGAAGAAGCCGACGATTGGTGGGTCGGTATGCGTCAAGTTCTTGAGGTGGATGATGAAGAAATAACTTGGGATTTATTTCGTACCGAGTTCTTGAGGAAGTATTACCCTGAAAGTGTGAAAGGGAAGAAGGAGATGGAGTTCCTTGAACTGAAACAAGGTAGTATGTCCGTGGTGGACTATACTGCTAAGTTTTGTGGAGTTGGTTCAATTCCATCCTCACTATGCTGCAATTACTGCTGAATTCTCAAAGTGTATTAAGTATGAGAATGGTTTGCGTCCTGAGATTAAACAAGCTGTGGGATATCAAAGGATAAGGAGGTTTACGGATTTGATGGAATGTTGTAGAATCTTCGAGGAAGATAGCAAGGCTCGTTCTACACATTACAAAAGTTTGAATGAGAGGAAGGGAAAGCAACAAGCTAGAAGTGGACCTTATGTGACACCCGTTGATAAGGGCAAGCATAGGGGAAACTTTGAGAATAAATCTGGAGGAGGAGGTTCCGGTTCCGTTAAGTGTTACAAGTGTGGTGAAATGGGTCATAAATCATTTGAGTGTGGGAAGACCGTGGTGAAATGTTCTAACTGTGGAGGCCTTGGGCATGCTACTACCGATTGTAGAAGGAATATGGCGAAGTGCTATAATTGTGGAGAAGTGGGTCATATTAGTACTAAGTGTACTAAGCCGAAACAAGCTCAAGCGGGCGGAAAGGTGTTTGCATTAGCGGGGACGGACACTACTAGTGCAGACCGTTTTATTAAAGGTACATGCTTTATTAATAGTACGTCTTTAGTTGCTATTATTGATACGGGAGCGACTCATTCATTCATTTCTCATGAGTGCGCTAAGCGTTGAAATTTGTTTATGACTTCTTGGGGTGGTGAGATGGTTATTGAGACTCCTGCTTCAGGGTCGGTAACTACGTCTTTGGTGTGTGTAAGTTGTCCTTTGACCATGTATGGTAAAGACTTCATTATGGATTTAGTGTGTTTGTCGTTGGAGGGATTGGACGTAATCTTGGGTATGAACTGGTTGCAATTTAATCGAGTTCATATAGATTGCTATCACAAGTTAGTGAGGTTTCCTTCTTTGGAAGATGATGAAGATGAGAGTTTCCTATCCACTAAAGAGTTGAAGAAACTTTTAGCGGACGAAGCTCAATTGTTTGGTTTGTTTGCATCATTGTCAGTGGAGAGTAAAGTGGAGCTCGATGTGTTCCCAGTGGTCTGTGATTTTCCAGAAGTGTTTCCGGAGGATATTACGGATGTACCGCCGGAAAGAGAAGTCGAGTTTTCTATTGATCTAGTTCCGGGTACTAGACCGGTTTCGATGGCACCGTATCGTATGTCGGCATCGGAGTTGGTAGAATTGAAGAAGCAATTGAATGACTTATTGGACAAGAGATTTGTAAGACCAAGTGTTTCTCCTTGGGGTGCTCCGGTATTGTTGGTAAAGAAGAAGGATGGGAGTATGCGGTTATGCATTGATTATCGACAATTGAACAAGGTGACAATTAAGAACAAGTATCCGCTTCCAAGGATCGATGATTTGATGGACCAATTGGTTGGTGCACGTGTTTTTAGCAAGATTGATTTGAGATCGGGATATCACCAGATTCGTGTGAAAGAAGAGGATATTCCAAAGACGGCCTTTAGGACACGGTATGACCATTACGAATATTCCGTGATGCCATTCGGGGTTTCTAATGCACCGGGTGTGTTTATGGAATACATGAATCGTATTTTTCATGAACAGTTAGATCATTTTGTGGTTGTGTTCATTGACGATATTTTGATTTACTCTAAGTCTCAAGAGGAGCATGAAGAGCATTTGAGGATTGTGTTACAAATTTTGAAAGAGAAACAATTGTATGCTAAGTTGTCGAAATGTGAATTTTGGTTGTCGGAAGTAAGTTTTCTTGGACATGTTATTTCCGGTAGTGGTATTAGTGTTGATCCATCCAATATTGATGCGGTGATGCAATGGGAGGCTCCTAGGTCGGTTACGGAGATTCGAAGCTTTTTAGGCTTGGCGGGTTATTATCGGAGGTTTATTGAGGGATTTTCGAAGTTGGCACTTCCGTTAACGCAATTGACTTGTAAAGGAAAGGCTTTCATTTGGGATATTCATTGTGAAGAGAGTTTCAATGAGCTAAAAAGAAGGTTGACAACGACTTCGATCTTGATTTTGCCAAATCCGACGGAACCATTTGTTGTGTATTGTGATGCTTCATTGGCTGGTTTAGGTGGTGTTTTGATGCAAGATGGAAAAGTTGTGGCTTATGCTTCAAGACAATTGAGAGTGCATGAAAAGAATTATCCTACACATGACTTGGAGTTAGCGGCCGTGGTGTATGTTTTGAAAATTTGGAGGCACTATCTTTATGGTGCAAGATTTGAAGTTTTTAGTGATCACAAGAGCTTGAAATATTTATTTGATAAAAAAGAATTGAACATTAGACAAAGAAGGTGGTTAGAGCTTTTGAAGGATTATGATTTTGGTTTGAATTACCATCCGGGTAAGGCAAACGTGGTGGCCGATGCTTTGAGTCGGAAGTCGTTACATATGTCCGCATTGATGATGAGAGAATGAGAACTTTTGGAGAATTTTAGAGACTTGAGTTTGGTTTGTGAAATGACGCCGAGAAGTGTGAGACTTGGTATGCTACATGTTACGAATGATTTTCTTGCAACCGTATGTGAAAAGCAAAAGTTAGATTTGAAGTTCGTTGATTTGATGATGAATGAGAAGGAGGATTTCAAGGTTGATAATTTTGGAGTTTTGAGATTCCGTGGTCGTATTTGTATTTCCGATGATGCGGAGTTGAAAAAGATGATATTGGAAGAAGGACACCGAAGTAACTTAAGTATTCATCCGGGAGCGAATAAAATGTATCAAGATTTGAAGAAAATCTTTTGGTGGTCCGGATTAAAGAGGGATGTGGCTCAATTTGTGTATGCGTGCTCAACTTGTCAAAAGTCTAAGGTGGAACATCAAAAGCCTAGTGGATTGATGCAACCGTTGGACATTCCGGAGTGGAAATGAGATAGTATATCGATGGATTTTGTTACGGGATTTCCGAATACGCAAAGAGGTCATAATGCTATTTGGGTAATCGTTGATAGGCTTACTAAATATGCTCACTTCATTCCAATTGATATTAGTTATCCTTTGGAGAAGTTAGCCGAGATTTATGTTCTTGCGGTTGTGAAGTTACATGGAGTTCCTAAGAGTATTGTATCGGATAGAGATCCTAGATTCACATCGAGGTTTTGGGAGAGTTTAAAAAAGGCTTTGGGTTCTAAGCTAAGATTGAGTTCGGCTTATCATCCGCAAACAGATGGTCAAACCGAGAGGACAATTCAATCGTTGGAGGATTTATTGCGTGCTTGTGTGCTCGAGCAAGGTGGTGCTTGTGATAGCTATTTGGCGTTGATTGAGTTCACCTACAATAACAGTTTTCATTCAAGTATAAGTATGGCACCATTTGAGGCTTTGTATGGTCGGAGATGTCGAACACCTTTGTGTTGGCATGAAACTGGTGAGAGGACGATAGTTGGACCGGAGATGGTACAACAAACGACGGAGAAAGTGAAGTTTATTCGTGAGAAGATGAAAGCTTCTCAAAGTAGACAAAAGAGCTATCATAACAAGAGAAGGAAAGATCTTGAGTTTCAAGAAGGCGACCGTGTGTTTTTGAGAGTTACGCCGGTTACGGGTGTGGGTCGTGCTTTGAAGTCGAAGAAGTTGACTTCTCGTTTTATTGGTCTGTGTCAGATTTATGCACGAGTTGGTGTTGTGGTTACCGTGTGGCGTTGCCTCCGAATCTTTTGAATTTGCATGATGTATTCCATGTTTCGCAACTTCGGAAGTATGTTCCGGATCCGTCACATGTTATTCCTATGGACGAGGTTGAAGTGAGAGATAACCTGACGGTTGAAGCTTTACCGATTAGGATTTTGGACCGTGAAGTTAAGAAGCTAAGAGGCAAGGATATTGCACTTGTGAAAGTAGCGTGGGGAGGCGCTGCGGAAGGCAATATGACTTGGAAACTAGAGAGTGGGATGCGAGAGTCGTATCCGGAGTTGTTTGAATCAGGTAATATTTTCGAGGACGAAAATTTCTAAAGTGGGGGAGAGTTGTAACGCCCCGATTCCGATTATTCCCATTTTGTTGAGTCTTTTATTTAAATTGAGTGATAAATTATTTTATTTGTGAAATTGGTGTGTTAATATGCTATGTTGACATGTTATGATATTTTACCGTTTTTGAGAGTTTTCGGGGAAATTAGAATGGAGGGTATTTTGGACATTTCTCAATTAATGGTAAGTTAGAAATTTAGTGGAAATAGAATTATGTGAGAAATTTAGTAAAATTGGTAGAAAAGTGATTAAGTGTAGAATTATGTGAGAAAATGAATTAATTGAATTTGAGTAGAAAATAAGAGAAGAAAATGAGAAAAAAAACAAAGAAAGTAGGAAAAGAAATAGAAAAGAAAAAGAGATAAGAAGAAGAAATAGGAGAGAAAGAGAAAGAAAAGAGAAATAGAGAGAGAAAGAAGAGAAAGAAAGAGAAAGAAGAGAAAAGAGGAGAAAACTTGGAAAAACCTAGAAAACCATCAAGAACAATCATCTAGCAAGCTTGGAATCCGGGTAAGGGTGTGAAATCTTATTATCTCATCAATGTATATCATTATGTATGATTGTGTTGTTGTTGTTGTTGTTGTTGATTTTTATGAGTTTTTGTATAAACCCTAAATGTAGAAAATGTTGTGAATGATGATCAAAACATGATTTTGTATGCATAAATGTGTTGTTGATGTTGTTTGAGGTTTGGGTACTGATATGGATGTTATCTATTGGTGTAAAAATGAGTTTGGAGTTGGGATACTTGTTGGTATGTTTCCATAGGTGTTGAGTGAGTTTTGGGGTATGAATTTATTGATAAAATTATGTTTTAAAATATGTCAAAAATGAAAAATGTGTTGGATGGCTTTTTAATAGTGAAAATATTGTAGTATGTTAAATTCTGAGATCACACCTTTTTACGGAATCGAAATCGGAGGTCCGGAAGTCATTTAACGATCGAAAACTGAGTTTTTAACAAATTCTGCGGAGTATGCGTCGACCTGAAGGACTTTTACGTCGACCTAAAGTGCTTTGCGCCGACCTATAGACTCGACCTGAGCAGACCTGCACGTTGCGAAAATTTTCCAAAATGTCCGATTTTGTTTTCCTCATAACTTTTGAACCGTAAGTCCGTTTTGGTCCCCGTTTGAAGCGTTGGAAAGCTAGTGAAAAGTTCTTTCTATTAAAAATGGTTTGGAAGGTAAAAGATGATTTAATTAATTCGTGTTTTTGAAAAATAGTCGGGTTGTCAGATTTTTACCGTCGTATTGGCGTGCGAATGATGTGTTATCATGCTATATGCTTTTGATATGTAACGTATAGCTTGTGTGCTATTGTATGGCGTGAGTATATGTGATAAAATGTTGTGCATGATTTATATGCATTGGTGATGGATGTATGATATTTGAATGTGTGTTTTGGATGTGAATCATACAATAGTGCATTGATGTGAATGTATATAGATTGTATGTGGTTGTATGAGATGAATGCATGAATATATTGTGAATATGTATGCATTTCAAGAATGTCTTGAGTCATTTTGTATGTGAAGCATAATGATGTACATTCTTGTGTTGAGTGATTCTAATGAGAATCCGTTGTAACGTCGTGTGCCTATGTGAGGTGTGAGCGGTGATTACAAACGATTGTGTGCCTAGGTGAGGTGTGAGCAATCGGATTGTGTGCCTATGTGAGGTGTGAGCAATCCATAAACATTGTGTGCCTATGTGAGGTGTGAGCAATGGGTGAACATCGTAGGCCCGACGGGGAGTTACATTGGTAACGAGCGATGGTTCCAATAAGTTCCTGAGTGAACTTGAGATGATTGAGTCGGTACCGCATTGCATTTGCATAGAGTCGTGAGTCGGTCTCTATGATTTGCATTTATCATCTTTATAATTGTGCATTGATGAATAAACATAAATGTGTATGTTTATGTGGAATGATGAGAATTGTGAAAGTATGCATGATGAATATGCTTGGTTTTGTATATATATACATTGTGATGTATATGAGTGAGTTGTGATGAATTGTGGTGAGAATGTAGAATATGTGTATTTTTATGCTAAGATATATAATTATATGCATTGTTATTATGATAATATTTCTCACCATTCTGCTGTTTTATGATGCTCTATGAGGCATTGCAAAGTAGGTATGCTGGTGGTCTTTTTGTGAAGCGTGTCTTCATTCTTTTGGTCGGTCGGCTCTGATATGTAGCACCGGGTAGCTAGGATGATTATAATTCTTTTGTGATACATTTGTACATGTATCTTGATGATGAATGTTTATGTAAACATGAATTATGTTGGGGGATAATACTTGATGATATATATATATATATATATATATATATATATATATATATATATATATATATATATATATATATATATATATATATATATATATATATATATATGTTTGATGTTATTCAATGTTTAGATTTTCCGCTTTTATTCTAAATATTGAGATGTGGGTGTAAGGACTAAGTTCCTCTGTTGCAAAGTTACCTCACTGTTGCATATCAATTATTGAGCAGGTGTTGAATGTTTTAATTTCATGTATAATGTGACATACCTCTTTTATACTATGTTTATAATTATACTCTTACAGAATTTTTAATATGTGCCTAAATGATTATGTGATTATTTGGGGGTATAGAGAGGGGGTGTTACATCCAGCGTTTCAGGCACTCTTTCTATTAAGCTATCTTCTTTCCATATAACTCCTGTAAATCAAATTCCAAAGGAGAAGAAAAGGTAGCATTACATCAATATAGAAAGCATCAAATGTTAACATCTCAAAAGTGTAACATCTTAGAGAGACCAAAATGAAAACTAACACAACATAACCTAAACCCCAAAATAAAAGGAACAAAACATAAATCCCAAAATCAAAACAACATAATTAACAAATGATTGCACAAGCTTTAAAACGTATAAACCATAGATCCCCAAATCGAAACAAAATCTTCACAAAATTGCAAAACATAAAAACGCGAGTAAAACATACCTTCACTAAGCTTCTTTGTACATGAGATGTGCAAGAAGAATGATTTTGCGATTCCGAGATTCAATAGAACAATAAAGTTTTGCAATTGTAGGAAAATGGAATATGGTTTCTTGGATGGAAAAAGGACAAGGGCTGAAAAAAAATGAAAATGCGATTTGGAAAGCATAGCCGCGTGAATTGAAAATTTTGGTACATAAGAATATGGCGGCTGGTGGAGAACCGTCGTGAAATTTGAGCGAGGTCGGTTCTTCAACCGTCGTGGGATATAAAATCAGACGTGTACGTTCCAACAAAGGGATTTCTTTATATTTTTCCTTAGGGATTTGCAACACATATGCCTTATTTTATTAATTCATAATTTAGATTTTATTTTATAAACTTGATAGTTTAAAATCATATATACTTTTATACTTATATTTACTCAATTTTACTTCAATTTTAATTTATTTTTATTAATTTAGTTTAAACTTTATTTTATTTTACTAATTTATATTATTGATTTTATTTTATAAATTTGAGTTTAATATAGTTTTGATTTTATGTTATTAATTTCTAAATTTTATTTTATAATTTAAGTTTTATTTATAATTTATAGTTTTTGTTTAATTTATAGTTAAAAATAATTAAATAAAAAATTACAAATATAATATATAAAATTAATTTTTTTACAAATTTAACGGCGGTTATCCAAAACCTTCGTAATATGTTTTAAGTTTTTAAAAAATTTAACGGCGGTTATCCAAAACCGTCGTAATATGTTTTAAATTTTAAAAAAAAATTAACGAGGTTGTCTAAAACCGTCGTGGCAACCGCCGTAACTTACAAATGACGACGGTTTTTATGGAAGTGTCGCAATCAATGTGTCGCAAAACATTATTTTTCTTGTAGTGATTTCAGGAGGTATTTGTTCAGTTGTTGGTTCAGAAGTAGGTATTTGCTCAAGAAGATCTGAGACTGTATAGGGCTCAGAGGTGACAATTTCAATAGTATCAGAAACTGTTTCTTCAGAAGGGTTGGGGGAATGAGGATCAGAATGTTGAGACACAGACTCAATAGTGTCTGTTTTAGGTTAATGGAAAGCAAAATATAATAGATCGTGAGAAGGTGGGGAAACCGGTGTGTGGAATTGAGGAAGTGAGGTAGTTATGGATGAAGTGAAGGTATGGATGCTTTCAGATGGAATATGTGTGGTGACTGAGGAGAATTGAGTTTGTGGAATAGTGGTTTCACATAGGGAGGTTGTTGAGGATGGAACTGAAAATGATGGAGGTTTAAACATGACTTGAGAAATGGAAGTGGGAATTTTAATAGTGTTTGGATCAGAAATAGGTTGTGATGATGATGAAGCATTAATAGATTGTGTAACAGGTATTGAAACAGAAGGGGCAGAAACAGACTTACTAGATCTCTTAAAGTAAGAGGCTAGAGCTGGATTTCTGGAAGTTCCAGTCTTATCCTCCTTCTTTCTCTTCTTAGATTTAGAAACTTCTTCAACTTGTTTCCTTTTTCCTTTGGGAGGATCAACAAGAGTTGGTGCCAGAGCAAGATTGTTATAACTGAACTTAGACATGTCAAGTCCTTCTTCCCTCATTGTAGCAACAAAAGCAGCGATTGATTCAGGACTGTCGCCTTTGGAAAACAGGGGATAATCTTTCACCAGAATCCTGTGTTTAATCACAGAAGAAGGAGATACAGAGTGAGGTTTCATAAGTACTTCCTTGATCATTTTCATATTCTTAAGTGTTGTGGCATTTAAGGATTCTCCAATGCTTGGTATCAAGTCTTCTGTATACTTGGCCTCCTCAGTTAGATACTTCACCAGACTTCTTTCAACAAAAATGTCAGATAGCAACCTTCCAAACGGAATGTAAGTGGGAACAGCTTTTTCTGGTGAAGCTGTTGTCCTTGTCTTGATCACAGTATCCCGTAAATAATAAAACAGAATAGAGGGTAAACACATCTTCTGTTTTGTAAGCAAATAATACAATATATACTTCTGATTGGCGTTGAAGTAGTTAGAAGAACTTGATGCAGGTCTTGGATTGATGCAACTCAGAATAATCTTGTGCCAAATCCTTAGTTTATCATGTAGATCCTTACCCGTATACTTCGATTTCTTCGGAGAGTAGTTGGTGAAGATAGTTTTGTCAATGGTTTCTTTCACAAACTTGCAGTTTCCTTTCATTCCATAGACTCGCTTGTTTTTCAAGAATTCCATTTCCAGAAAGTCTGAGATTGATTTCTCAGTAACAACTATCTTCTTTCCCAGAACATGAGAAACTACATGAAGACAGTCGCATTCTGCTTGTCTCCAGAAGTCTTTCACAAGAGCTTAAAAAATGGGACCTTTGAGCCTTTGAAAATATTGATTCCAACCTTTAAATTCTAGTTCAGCAGAAAGATCATACCCATTTGCAGCAAGATTGTCAAAATCAACATCTAGTTCTTTAAGAACAGTCAGTTTCTCTGCCTCAATAATACAGTTAACTGAAATACCTCTTTGTGTGATATGATCTTTATCAATCACAGGAAGTGATGATGATGAGGTTGAAATGACATTTGCGGTGGTTGCTGAGGTTGAAGACGAAGGAGCTGAAGAAGATGATAACCCAATAGAGGGGTTCAATGATTGTTCCATTTCAATGGCAAATTGAACTACTTCTTGTTGAGAGGTAATCATTATGTTGATTGTTGAGATATATAGAAGGAAAGAAGATGAAGTTTGTTGTTGAAAACGAAGAAAGCACTGAGAGCAGTTTTGGAGAGAAATAGGGTTTAGGGTTTCTAAGATGCAAAAGAAGTGAAGTGGCGTGAGTGGGTATATAACGTGTGAGTGGAGTGAAGTCGTGTAGACGTGCAGTTTTATACATAATAATGGGAGTTAATAAATAAACATAATCATGATTTAACTAATTCCAAGAAATGTACTACTCACGCGTTAATCACCTTTTAATTAAGTGACACCTATTTATATCCTCAGAGTCTGGAAAACCAAAAGGTTTCCATCTGATCAGAGACACTTATGACAAAGCATCTTATGATGACTAAGTTTAAAACAAATGCTTCCTAGTTAAACATGAAAATCTAATATCTTCAGACTTTGACTAAACACATCTGATTCTGATGAAATCTTACTCTGGACAGTAGTCCATTTTGAGATGCTTCAGAATAAATAGAAATCTATCTTCAGCCAAGGGTTTTTTTTTAAAATATCAGTATATAAATTTTAAACATAAGATTCCCTTCTGAACATAGTCTCTAATAAAATGATCTCTATGTGCTTAGTCCTAGAACTTAAAATTAGATTCTTACTTAAACATATAACAACAATATTATCATAAAGGATAGAAATGTTACTCTCATTTATCTGATGATTTTCTAGCTGATTCCTCTTCTTCCATAGCATCTGCGTACTGTATAGAGACATGGATATGTACTCTGCTTCTACAGTTGAGAGAGCAATTGTTGATTGCCTCTTGCTTGATCATGAGATCAGATTCTTCCTTTTCCAGAATACATGTTGGATGCATTTGATTCTTTAGCTGGCGTACAATCCATCATGTTGAGTTTCTTCAGAAGTTCTTTTGCATACTTGCTCTGATGAATGTACGTTCCTTCTGATCTTTGATCGAATTGAATTCCTAGAAAGAATCCTAGTTCTTCTATCAGATTCATTTAGAATCCAGCCTTTCTCATCTAGCTTGTTTCTGAAAACCCATTTAGTTCCAACGACGAGGACACCATTGGGTTTCTGAACAAGATCCCAAACGTCATTTCTGGTGAATTGATTCATTTCTTCTTGCAGGGCCAGAAACTACTCATTTTCTCTTGAAGCTACATCAACTGTTGTTGACTCAATCAGAGACACTAGACCCAGAAGAGATTCCTCAGAATGTATGATGGATCAGCAAGTTCTGACTGGATCAACTTTATCTTCCAGAATCAATTCTTCAGAATGAGAAGTCTTTAATCTGTTCTTCTTTTGATGAGATGAGTTGTTCTCAGCTTCTGGTAAAGTTGTATTTGAATCTGGAGAATTTGCATCTTTGTCTTCTTCTCTTGAATCTTCTACTTCTTAGATTCTAATGACGTGATCTTCAGATCTGCAACCTTTCAACTAGCTTTGACTTTTCAGAGTCAAGCTTATCATTGAGTCTGACATGAATTGATTCGTCTACAATTCTTGTTTCTGTGTTATGGATTATGTAGCCTTTAGAGCGTTCAGAATATTCTAACAATAAACACTTTGAGCAACAAATCCAGAGCCAATGGTTTCTTCTTTCTGGTTTCCTCGGAAACAGACGAAGCCTCCAGACTTTGTAACATATGCCTTCTTCTCGTCATGAGTTGCGAGCAACTACTGTTCAGTTACCATGATTGGTGTTTCAACTAAGTTGCTAAGGATATCTCTGAGTTAGAGTCTAAGTCTGATTCAGGTTTTGATGATATTTAGTCTTCTGGTTCTCCAGAAACTTCATCTTCAGTTGTTGCTTCTAGAACAACATTTGCTCGTTCTTCATCAGATTCTTCTTCTTCAGAATCAGAGTCGTCCCAAGTTGCCATTAGACCTTTCTTCGCTTTGAAGAAGTTCTTCTTAGGCTCCTTGTCCTTCTTGACCTTTAGACACTCGTTCTTGTAATGACATGGCTCATTACACTCGTGGCAGATAACCTTCTTTTCAGAGTTATGCTTCTTCTATTCAGATGATGACTCATAGTGGCCCTTGTTTCTTCTAGATCTTCTGAAGTTTCCTTGCCTATGCTTCCAGAGTTTGTTGATTCTTCTAGAGATTAATGACAACTCATCTTCTGATTCTTCATCAGAATCTTCTGATTCTATCTCAGCTTGATAAGCCTTTGCCTTTCAAGGTTCAGACTTAAGAACGATGGATTTACTCTTCTTCTTCCTCCAGCTCTATCTAATGATTTCTCAAGGAACTAACACGTTCTTCAAGACTTATGCTATTCAGATCTTTTGATAGCTTTAGAGTTGTTGCCATAAGTATCCATTTCTTAGGAGGACTTCTGATGATCTTTTTCATATGTCCAGCAGTTGAGTAGCCTTTGTCCAGAACTTTGAGTTCTGTGATTAGCATTTGAAACTTTGAAGACATGGTCTCAACTTTCTCATTATCCTCCATATTGAATGTCTCATAGTTTTGGATTAAGGCAAGTGCCTTTTGTCTTCTTAACTTGAGCATTTCCTTCATTAGTCATCCTAAGAGAATCAAGAATAGATTTGACATCATCTTCTCATACTTAGTATAAGAGATAACATTTAGCAATATCATTCTTGCCTTATGATGACTCTTACAATCTTTCTTCTGTTGGTTGATTATATCACTTCAGGATATTTTACACATGTAGCATCAACTGGGTGATTGTAGCCATCAACTACCAAATCCCAAAGATCTACATCAAAACCAAGAAAGAACCTTTCTAATTTATCTTTCCAGTGGTCAAACCTTTCACCATCAAAGACTGGTAGTTTGGCACTGTAATGATCTTCCCCTTCAGTAGTGGATTTAGCAGAAGCTGCCATGTTATCTCACACAAATACTGGATCGGTACTAAACATTGTTAAGTGTTGATAAAACGTTTATCACAATCAGAACTGGAGCTCTAATACCAATTGAAGGTGTGAGAAAAACACAAGAAAGGGGGGTTTGAATTGAGTTTTCCATTTTGAAAGCTTTTTATGAAACTCAAACAAAGATCATAAATAAACTAACAATAAGAAAGACACACGATATATCTTGGTTCACTTGAAAACTATCAAGCTAATCCAGTCCACCCGCCAAGGTGATTTTTCCTTAGACAAGTACTTAATTCACTATAACCAAACTAATTACAATCGCACGAGCAAACTGCTGGTGACTAACAGCCTCTAAGACACACTAGTCCTAGACTTCTTAAGAATTCTGACCCAACTGGTCTCTTAAGGAATACAACTCACAAGCCAACTGCAAGTGACTAACACCACTAAGACACACTGCCTTAGTCTTCTTAAAAATTCTGACCTCACTGGTCGCTTAAGGAATACAATGCACAAGCCAACTGCAAGTGACTAACAACACTAAGACACACTCTCTTAGTCTCCCTAAAAATTCTGACCCAACTGGTCCTTTAGGGAACGCAAACAACTGTCTGCTACAAGGTTTGTTTACAATAATAATGCTTCTACACAAGCAGAGTAAACATACATTTTAAGCTCAATCTAACTTAGAGAGAATCTATAGTAATAACATTCTTCTTCTTTGTATTGTGGTGCTTTACTGTTCACTAATAAGTTTCTTCATTTCTTGAGTTCTTTCTTCATATACATCAGTGTTTCTGATACTTCTTCTTTTACACTGAGTATTTCATCGTTTGTTGCTCACTTCATTCAATTTATCTCGCATGCTTTCACACACGCATTTGCACGCTTACGCTCTTTCTTATCAGCATCAGATTCGTTGAATGATCAAGTCTATATATAGCCAGAAAAAGATCTGTTGAAGGGCATATCAGTAATATGATAAGAGTACTGGCGACTTGAAATAGAGCCGTTATGCTGGGTTGAAAATCGTACACTGAAGTTGTCCTTTGTACCACCAAATCAGGGTAATGGAAAGGAACGTGCTTTATCTGTACTATGTACTATTTTCCCAAGTAAATGTTTCATCTTCTTCTATTCATCAGAGGCTTATGAATAGATTTGATTGAAGCATGATCAGAAGAATGAATCATTGGATCTTTGGAGTCTTGAGTCTTCAGAGTCTTCAGAACTTGTTCAGCCGAACCTTGTCTTCAGAGTCTTCAACACTTCTAGTTCAGAACCCTTGTTTATCAGAATACTTAAGTCTTCAGAGTCTTCAGAACCTCGTTCTGCAGAACCTTGTCTTCAGAATCTTCAGCACTTAGTCTTCAGAACCTTTAATCAGAATCCTTAAGTCTTCAGAATCTTCAGAACTTCGTTCAACAGAACCTTGTCTTCAGAGTCTTCAGCACTTAGTCTTCAGAAGTTAGTGGCCTCAGAAGCTATACAAGCTTCATAAATGTTACATCAGAGTCACGCTCAGAAATTAGAATCCAAGAGACGTTACAACAGCAACATAGTGTCTTCTCAGAGTCTTTCTGACGTACTGTAGATTAAAACCAATCTTGCTTATTCACATAGAAGTGACCATAGAAAATATCAGAGTGATGTAGCACCTGACCTTTATCAGAGTTAGAATCTGTTTGTTAAAACCATCAGAATAACAAACGTTAGAGCACAATAATTGTTCTCACACAAATACTTCATTGATATCATCAAAACACAGAGACAAGATGCAGAACCAAATATTGTTCTTACACTTTATTCTTATCCTATCCAGAGGAATTGGATTGTTTTGTGATCTATATGTTTTGAAGTGATTCATGAATTTTTGTACAAACATACAAGGGGTGATTCATACTTCATCACGAATACACAAAGTCTAAATCTAAGATTCATGTTAAGCTATCTTCCACAAAGAATTGTTTGTTCAAGCAAATATTTTGGTGTCATTATAAGTTGATAAAACCATCACAAGAAGAGTTTGATCAAGATACACTAATTAATCTCAAGGTTCATGCTTTTAAAATTGAAATATCCTTACTAGTCTCAATCTCAAAATATCAAGAATTCTAAATCTGTTCAATTAGTATTCCAAATCATCGCATGAATAAATTACAGGACTGTGAATTGCAATGCTTCCTCGAGTGGAAGTAATGAGTTACATTTTGATCTAAAAAGAAACACCGACATTACTTCACTCAGTACCTAAGAATGGCTACGCCCAAATTTCTATTAGGAAATAATAGTACAGTGCAAGACGTGTTTCTGCGCAAGAGGATTTCCGCCAATCAACACAGCTTGGATTCCATCTTTATTGGGTCCCTCAGAAGCACTTAAACCCAAAATCTATGGTGGAAAATAGTGCAAAGTTAATCCTTGACTAGTGCCATCCACAGGAAAGTGTGTGCCAGAATCTTCAAAATCATTCCATGGTTGAGTATCTGTAGCCACAACAGGAACTTATTTTTTCTGCATTCCACGCACCGTCGTGCCATACATCAGATGTAACAGAAGGTACACAACACCTCACTGAATGTGCTGTTCCTGGGGCTGATACCATCTTCCAACAAGAAAATCGTCCCATTCTTCTAGTCAAATAATGAAAACCTGTTGTAGTTGAAATTTGTTATTGCGTTATTATGCTCTCTAATGTTAGAATTTAGGCTCTGCTGTAATCCGCCATCCTTTGAGCAATAGCAATTAAACTGCAAAAAGTTGGAAATAGTTGTAAGACTTCTTGGCCATGTGGACACTTTGGATAATCTCTCAAAATATATGGCAATATCATTATGACATACTAACAGTCTCGGCCCAAGTTCAATTTCACATTTCAACTATCATTCATTAAAACTAGCTAGCATGAAAAAGAAGCATAACATTGCAAGAATAAGGCGTTTTGTGTTCAAAGGTACCAGCCGATTTCGATATGAAATTTGCAGATGCCTCCTAATCTCTATCTCCAATCGATCATATGCCAAGATTTTTGCACTCTTCTTCAGCTCAATAAATCTGCGTCGGGACTGGCCATTCATATTGGAGACGTTGTAATCAATGAAGGCTTCTACACTCGCAGGAATCCAATGAGCATCTCAGCTGCCACCATATATTTGGGCCTGCTAATCCAGACAAATCACACAAAATCACAAGCCTGGCAGCAAGTTGACAAACCTAATATATTCAACAAAGTTACCAATACGGTGTAACGAAATGTTGTGTTATGAAACCATAGAATGCCCTTAACATAAAATTATCTACCACAACAACAGATCGGTGAGGTTATTGAAGTTTCTCAGGATCTCGCCGTGCTTGTCCACAAACCCGGAAGTGATGATATTGGTTTCAATATTGAGAATTGGCATACTGCAACCGCACAAGCAAAAACTCCCATTCACAATCCTCAACAGCAATTCAACAATCAAACCTGCAATAATAAACCAAAGCAATACTCAGTTCCAATAACAAAGAATACAAACCATTCGAAACCGACATCGAGCATTCCAGAACGAACTTTCAGTCAGAACAGCAACAATAAACGAATTGGTGAAGATTTACAAGATTTAAAGCAAGTTCACGAGTTCTTATAATCCTACAAAAGTTTATGTTATGAGAAACAAGAGCTACTGTTTTTCTCGCTAAACTCTTGGAAAACATGTTAAAAGTTGTCGACATTCGAGAATTCCACAGTTGATAACTGGCTCGTTGCGAACGAAACGTGAACAAAATTTTAAATAGGGGATGTACGGATACGAAATGAAATCTTACAGCTTTGTTCACTCCGGCCCTAAGCTACCAGTTGGTTGTAGCACGGAGAATAATGTAGTATCATGTTATTCGCACGAGAACGAGGTTGTTACCAATGCTCAGTTTTTTCTTCCTGTACTTGCTGTTCATAGTATCCTCTAGTTTTGCAACTTCAAGGCTTCATGGAAATGGTATGGCATCACCAAATGAAGAGGTTGCAGGTCCAAAATGGCAAGAAAGTTGTGACTGTTCTTTCCTTCCTCCTCAATGCAGAGCTGTTACTACAAAATTAACACGCATTAAAGAACACAATCAGACAAGACAAATCAAAATTGGTAAGTTTCATGGCAATCAATACCATATCAAGCATGTTTGACTTAAAAAGGAAAGGAATTGAACATGTTTCAGACCAGATTCTCATCATCAATTTCAATTCTCCGACACATTCCAGACAAATTAGTTCCTTTCCAAAACAGAATCAACAACATGATTTTGAAATATTCAATTTTGAGTCAAAGCTTCAAAGATGAAAGGTCTATAAGAGGCACCCTTTTCACGAAGTACAGGAGAGAACGATATCATCACAAACACAAGAGAAACATTCATACGAAAATCACAAAAAAACATACACAGCAGTCACACCAAAAAAATCACCAGTACATTCACAGCAGAACACATAATTCACGTTCAGCTAAGAAACCTCAGAAAATTCAAAAGAACGCATTTGCAGAGAGGAGAAAAAAATACCACAAGCAATCACAAGAAGACACTCAACACGCACTCCCAAATGTCTCGCAGAGAAGACACTCGCAGTAACAACAACATATCGCAGCATAAAGAACATCAACAACACGCACACAACAAGAGAGGAGAGGAAGAGCATTGAAGCGTACCGATAACTGAACTTCGCCGCCGAAGACGCATCGGACGAACTCTGATATGTAACTTCGTTCAACCTCTCCCTTGTATCGCGTATATATTGTTCAATTGCTGCTTGATGCCATCGAATTACTCGAATTGCCCTCAATTTGAAGAGCTTCGTGTCCGTTTTGGGTTAACGTGTGTGAGGCTTGCGCGAGTGAGAGAGTTGACGCGACGAAGTTGTTTCTTCCGGTGAAGCCGCGGCGGAAATGTTGCAAGCGAGTCGAGTAGCAGCTGAGTAACGATTGAGGCGAGGAAGAAAGGAAAACATTTGAAATGGAAAGTAAAGGGTGCCGAGAGAGAGACAGGGAGAGTATCGCGAGAGAGAACTGATTTGAGCCTAGACATTGCAAAAAAATCCATATCCGCGGGTACCCACCCGAACTCATCCCGAAGTTGACGGGGAAAATCCGCTTTGACTGGGTTTGAATTTTCTCGGATTAAAAAATATGGGGACGGGTCGGGTAATGGGGACACTAGTACCCACCCCGAACCCGTCCCCGAACCCGCCCAGTTAATTTTATTATGTACATTATTATTTAATTTTGTTAATTTAAAATATTAAATATTTGGTCAATGTTTTGATATTTTAATTTGTATTAATTATTTAAAATATTTAAAATGTATGTAAGAATTTTTTTTGAGATTTTTTTTTATTATTTGAAATATAATTTAATTTTGGAAAAAATAAATATTTTCTATTAAAAAAATTGATTTTATTAAATGGATGGTGGCAGGGCGGGGATACCCGAACCCAACCCGAACCCGATTGAAATGGGTTTGAGTTTTAATTATCCATCCCCGTTTGAGTTTGGGGCAGGGAATAGAGATTGTTTGGGGGTTCGGGTTTGGGTTTGGGGGAGGTAAGAACCGTCCCCGACCCGCTCCGTTGCCATGTCTAGTTTCTCACGTTTTTTTTCTACAATGTTGTTGTCATGTTGTTTGAATGGGCCTTTAGGATCCGGCCTAATTAATTTTCTTTTTTTGCTTTCTTATTTTCTATAATTGTTTTAACTCATTTTGGTTGTGGGTAGTGCGTTTTGATTAAATTTTGATTTTAATTCTAATTTCTTTTTTTTTTAATTAGATTTTTTTATAAACTTTAGTTAATTTTTTATGTTAACTTTAATATTGATATTGATTAATCCTAATGTTAATTTTGTTATTTTTAATAATGATCTTGGTTAAACCTTGATATAATTCTGACGATGATGTTGACTAATTTTAATGAATTGCGGTTAAATCTTGATGCATCCTTGTTAGTGATCTTAGCTTTTATGCTTAATGCTTTTATCTATTCTTATAATATGATTGCATGTGTCCGTATCCAAGGGAAGAACCTGTGTATGACTATTACGCCATACACATTGCATATCATTTGCATTTCTCATCTCCCCCTTTCTGGCTTCTATGCCCTATTAAGATAAGTATTCTAGGATAGTTTCCCTTAAGGCAATTAGATAACTTACAATTAAGTCTGATTCTCCCAAGAGAAATAGACGTGAGTCATCCCTAGCCGAGAGGTGATTCTCCTACCCCACAATATAGTTGAGAAGGATGTAGATTCTTTTTCCACTTAGGAGAGGGATGTGGCATTCGATTCTATATCCGAGTTGGAGCCATTCTCTTAATGTGAAACAATAACCATCTTCCACGTGTTTGTGGTGGCTTAAGTCGAGTATTCTCCTTAATATGACGACTTGTCTTTTCTCCTAAATTCAACAACTTTACTCACCCTTCGAGGGAAACTACGGATGCTCTGATTCCACTCCCGTCAGGATACGTAGGCACAAGATGCGATGTCTTGACGAGCATACCTAGTAGTAATACCTTAGGTCCTCCTATCCTTTTAACCCTTAGCAAACAGATAACACGTTAGCAAATAACATAATACACAAGTGGTTCCTGTAGAGTACTACAGATTCTTAGGATGCTAGTACATTCCCTAGGTATAACCAACCCCCGAACCTTAGATTCTCTTTTGCATTGCATTGCATACTCATGTGTTATTCGTTCTTTTTCCCTTCCCTTGGATAAATTAAAGACTGGTGGTGAATAATGATTTGTGATTCAAGTTAATCAATAGATTGATATCCAATTCTCACCGCGACAGTAGGTTACCCTTCTTCCATAATAAATTTTGATTGTTGTAACTTGAAATATGTCTTATATTATTCTGTTTCTTTATTGTTAGACCAAAATTCATAGTGGAAAGGATGAAAGCAATGTTGATGTGTCTTCTATAAGTTTGGAAATTTTGCATATGAAGATGTTATTTATGCATTCAATTTTTTTTTCCGATTTTGTGCCCGAATTAGATATTAACTATTATCTTTTTATGTTTTGTGTAGCATTCTGTGTCGGCATGTGAAGAGAATGAACCTGAATTCAATAGTGATGCCACTCCAAAAAAAGTGTATTCATCAATTTCAATTGAAGAGGATAATGACCGTGACATTGTTGGAGCTACACAATATTCGGGGACTAAGCCACCTAAGAAAGTGAAGATAGAACCAAAGAATTGAAAGAATGTCCATCCTGTTATTAGTCAAGTTTTAGTCTTTGTTGTTTGCATTTTTGAATGTCAAGACATCTTTGTATTGTTTTCTTTTGGATTTTTTATGCATGGTTAATTTATGTTATGAAGTACTGTTTTTCATGTTGTATAATGGATTAAGCAGCATTTTGATAAAAATAATTATCAATATGAAATATTTCAATGGGTTGTTCAAGTTGTTATGTGATATTTTTCTAAACTCCATTCATCCATATTAGATTATGAATATAGTCTTTAATTAAAATAAAAAAATATTGCATATTTTTGTTTTAATAATACTGTTATTTGAAACAACCGACATAACTACTAAATACAGTGTTTACAGATCATGTAAGTATATTTATATTTTTTAGCAAAATAACAAGCATAATAATATTATGAATAGTATTACATTTAATAGTATGTATTACATTTTTTCGGTTCTATGAACAAATGGAAAGATAAAGATGAATGGTTGAATTACACTGCCTACTTCATAATATATGAATGCATTCTACATCTACATTAAAATACTCTATCAATGTACATTGTTGGTAGAAACCTCTATGTTGCTGTTATTACTGCTTAGACCATCATGATATGCATTGATTTCGATGAAAGTCTCATGCTCATCTCATTCATAATTAATACTTAGGCATAAAATCCAATACTTCATATAATTCAAAATAACAATAACAAAATGAAGTAGAGTACATAAAGTATCTCTCAAACATAAACCGAAACGATCCCAGTGTTACATGATCAGAGCACGACTCGACCCAACACAAATAAAGAAATTAAGACAAGCTACTCCAACGGCTACTTCGTGCTAGAAGCAACTCTACTCCTCGGTACCTGAGCGATATCATTCCAACAGAAGGGTGAGAATTCACATAATTATTGAAATCATAAGATAATAATTAATTTAAAGCATACAAACATAATCACAATTATTCTCACACTACAAAGTTTCATCAACAAGGTATTACTCAAGTAACCATACAATTCACGAGTACAAACACACAATTCCACAATTTCATTAATTCAACAAGTCACATACATACACATATTTTCATATAACATACATATGCACAATGAAACTCAATGCAAGTCATGCCATGTGGTACCAACACTTGTTATTATTTTTCAGTTTTTACATTAAATCGAGTCCGTTCTCTAGACCAATAACACACAAAGCCCGTTCTCTAAGTTTTCAAACCCCGCTCTAGGTTTGGGACAAGTCACTAGCTCCCACAGAACTAGCAAGCATTGCCTCTTGACACAAATAATGCATATGCAATCAACATTCATATGCAATTAAGACCATTCTCTAATCTTAATACTCACGCATATCTTCAATAATTCATCACACTTGAATTAGCACACAATTGCACACACAATCACATTTTCATAATCAAGGCATTCTAACTTCAAACATTACCATTACACATAGCAAATAATTCACAAGAATCAACATAATTCCACCACAATTCACCAAACACACGATACCGATTAAACATAGAGTAATTAATTTGTTATCAATAATTAACTCAATATTTAATAAATAATAATCAATATCTAAATAAATAATCAATATCTAATCAAATGGTCAATATTTAAATAAATAGTCAATATCTAATTTAAATAATTAATAATTTAATTAACTAATCAATATTTTAATTAAATAATCAATATTTAATAAATAATCAAAATTTAGTAAATGTGCAAGAATATTCAATATATTAAATAGTTCTAATATTTAATAAGGTTTTAATTATTAACATAGTTTTAATATTAAGTATCTCAGAGCAATTAATATGTATAGTATTAAATGTGATCTTGGGCATTGAATCCAAAATGTCGGAGAAACCATTTCCAAAGGAAAAACATACAAATTTGAGAGGTTATTACTTATTAGATATCTAAAAACATGGACTTTCAACTTCACTCAAATTTTTTTCATGTCGGTCCTCACAATTATTAATTAGGAACTAGCTCCAAAATAGATGGAAACATTAACAGTTTAATACATTAATGCATGCAATGCAAGGTAAGATGATTTATGCATTGAAATACCTTGTAATTTGTAAATTAATAACTGATTAATACATGTATCCTAAATCCAGAAACTGTAACCTATGAACATGAAAATTATGATTTGCATTGCATCTAATAGTATTAAATTTTGCTTATCGTCGCAAACCCAACCCCAACTAATAGAATCCAACACTATTCTTTTTAAACTTCCTTCAAATGGCACAGAAAGTGATGCTCTATGGCATAATTATGATCAATAACAATGATAAAGCAACATCAATCTCAAATTTCATGGAGTATATAATTTCATGAATGCTCTGTAGCACAATAATGATCAGAAATTCACATTCATAAAGAATACTGCTACCATAAAAGTATGTTTAAATTACTTCAATTCTAACAATTTTTGCTCGCTACAGTGAAAAAGGGAAATACCCTGAGCTACTGTTTTCAAAAAGGGAAGGGTCACAAATTCATTACTTCCAATCTTACACTCTATTATTAATGCGTCTCTATAATATACCAATATACCAATTCCAAACACAATAAAATTATCACATTTTCAAAGATTAACACTAAATCCTAACCGTTTCAATTTCATAGAAAATTTAGGGGTTCCAACCTAACATATTTCTACCTATTAAACACTATCAAATAATCCCAATAATTAGATAAAAACCCACCCTTACCTTGATTTGATGAACTCTTGAGCTTTTCTCTTCTCTTCTTCTTCACTCTTCTTCTTTCCTCTACACTTGTCTCTATCTCCTCTTTATCAACTTTTCTCTCTTACTATCTCTTTTGTTAAACCTTAAAATTGTCTTAAAACAATTGGATCTAACCCAACCCATCTCACTTTCTATTCACACACCACATTAAGCCCAACTAATCCTAACAATTCTATATTATTCTACCAAATAGAATAAATTAAATAATCAAATTAAATCAATCATTTCAAATAAGTCCAATAAATCAATTAATTCAATTAATTCAATAAATCACATATTTCAATTAAATTAATTAAATCAATTAACTCATATAATTTAAATAAATCAATTAATTTATATAAATCCAATAATTCATATAAATCAAATAATTCATATAAATTCAATAAATCACATAAATCAATAAATTCACAAAACCACTCAATTAATTAATATAAATAAATAATTACTAAAATTGGGGTGTTACAGGTAACATGCAGTCCTCCATTTCCAAGTATATTCCATCATCTTATACTCAAAGTTGTATGCAACCATCTTCTTCAAAAACCCAACCCAATACAAGAGGGAATTTCAAATTCAAAAAAGTTTCGTCGTTACATGTAAACAGATTGGGTGTAAATTTGACAAAGAGATTTGAAAGCACGTTGAGAAACGCACATGCTGTTCCTGAGCACAACATATCTTATGGTGTACAATATATCACCTAGGCGTGTGGTACCTTACCACATTCCTTATGTGTGTGACCCCGTAGGTTTTCGCGACGATGACAATTATATTAAATCACACGTTTAACATAATAAATAGTGAGCGGTATCTAGCAACACATCACTGCTACCCAAGTCATGAAAATGTCATGTGATCTGACAAAACCTTTATGATAATACTTGTGTGTACAATTACCCTTTTGCCCTTATGTCTATATTGAACACAAGGCATATACCGTGTCATCCTTGTCCAATTCAATATTGGGCTCTTAGACATTTATCCTGTTATGCAGGATGAGCAAATTCCATCTAGGTCACTCGTATCCCTCGACATGCGTTGTGGAGTACCCATCAACTGTCTTTATGGTCATTCAGTTACGTATAATGTTAGTTCAGCAATAAAGTACTCGACACTACATCTAGGGTCCATAGTAGTTTCAGGTCGAAGGGTGGTATACACCACTATCACCATGAGAGTAACTTATGACACTTTGCATAACATTCTATGTAGTACTCTCATATAGGTAACACCCTTCTACCCCAAAGAACATTCACGATGATTATAAACAATTATATCAGAGTACATCACCATAAGGATGCCACATTTCGTCATAAAACTTCATAATAATCGTCCTAATATGTAACACAGGTTCTATCATCATAGACTTCATATATATCATCTTATACATCTAGAAACCCCAATTTCATCACAATTCATCTCAGTTTCATCACAATCTCACCATTCCCCAAAACCCCAAAACTAACTACATACATCTACACTCTATATCCATTACAATGAAAAGCAATACTCCTCATACCTTAGATAATTCGATTCTGATCTTCCTCTTGATTTTCACCGAAATTGCTCTGAGCCATAGCTTCTTCCTTTTTCTTTCCTCAAAGTCACTCTCCAAAAACATGACTGTTCAGAATGAATTTCTCACTTCTCTATTTTCCCTTTTGTCCAACATACCCTTAGGACCCTTAATATGTCTTCCCAACGTCGTCCTCACTTATTCCACCCAACATTACCATCTTGCCCTTGGTGTTCCCCTCCTTTTTATTTAAAATAATAATCATAATAATTTAAATAAGATTATTCACATTATTTCACTATTATTATTATCAAAATAATTCTAACTAATCATACGTTTTCTAAATATCCTCAATACTCTCTTAACTCTCGAATACCCCACAACACAATTCATCAGGCATCATAATATTTCATCAAAGTCACCAAAATCACGAATATTTATAATAAATCAATTAAATAAATATTCTAATTATTTTGGGGGTGTTACACAATCTAGTATAAATATTACTCATAATATTCATACCAATGTTAAGACTTAATAACTCGTTATCCATGATCCATGAGATGTGATCATCAGTCTATCTACATAATATTCTTAATGTTTTAAGGTTATCCTATTTCACAGTAAAGTCGACTACGGTTACTTTAAGAATAATGTCCTTATGTTTAATGGGATCTCATGATTAAGTCACACTTAATATTTCATTAAACGAAAAAGCTATTCTAGGGACTTTCTTATTCTGAGAAAATAAACATAATAAATAAATGCCTTTTATTAATAATAAATAATTCGATACAAGTACCAAAAGTATTGACCTCTAGGGCTTACACCAACAATATGTGTATGTGGAAATTAGTAAAAAAGATGCAAGAGAAATAAAATACAAAACAAATTTTTAAGTTTTTGAAAGCTACAGGTTGGCCTATGAAAGAAATAGGTCGGCTTGTCAAGGTATTCTGGTCGGCCTGAGTGAGGTGACCTATGGACAGAGCCCACAGGCTTTAATGTTGATGCGTGGAGGTCGGCCTGTAAGCGCTATGTGCCAACCTGTACTGAAGCAAAAGCTTCTATAGGTCGGCCTGAACTCGTATATGTCGGCCTATGCACCTATGTTCCCACATGAAACTTAGTTTTTGATGTGTATGACATGCCTAAGGCTTTTCAATCATTTTCAAAAACATTTGTATGCGTCCTAAGTCTAAAATGATTCAATACATATCTAGACTTTGGTTGATACCGCCCAATATACAAAAACGCTAAGTCACACTCCTAGTTTTGACATCATTCAAAACATGGCTAGGTTGTAGAATGCACTCACAATTTTTATTTCTTTTCTATTTCTTTTTTGACCAATTTCTATGGTACCCCAACCCCAAACTTATTCGTTGCTAACTTTCAAGAGCAACCCAAACTTATTCTTTTGCATCAGACAAGTAAAAAATTATTTCTACCTAACTCCAAAGAGGGTGGAAAGAATTTATCTTTCTAGTCAATGGCTATATAATAAGGTCATGTCACCGAAAGAACGGTTTAGGATCAAAGTGGTTAAAAAACAAATATTATCGTATTGAAACAGGGTGACTTAAAAGGCTTAGAGTTTTCATAAATATGTTCTACCCAGTAGGGAAGTTCGATATAAGTGAGTCGGTCCCTTCACTCGAACCAAAGGCTCTGATACCATTGTTCAATCAATTCATGGGTTCAACACGAGGAAATATTTCTACTTTGGGGACTTTCATTTTATGAGAAATACACCACATACTCACCAAAAACCTTAAGATTTTGGGTGAGTATGTGGTATGTCTCTCATAAAGGTGTGTTACTCTTAAAGAAAATCCCCAAAGTAAAAATGCTCCCTCATGTTGACCCCCCGAAAAAAAAAGAAAAAAAAATGAAAGATTGCCTCCCATTAAGCGCCTCTTTAAGATCCTAAGCTTAAGGCTGGACAATCGGTCGATTTCGATCAATTTCGGGACCGAAAACTTAAATCTAACGCAAGCCACAATTTCATTTTTAAGGCCCAATTTCGACCGATAAAATTTTGGGTTTTGGCATATTCAGTTATATCTTTTTGGCGCCTAAATTGGATCAGTTTACTCGGTTTAATATTTGTTGAAAAATGGCTATTTTTAAAAAAAAAATCGCAAACATTTATTTCATATTTAAAAAAAAAAATCAAAATTTTAGAATAGCTTAAAGAAAAACAATTTTTTTAGTATTGAAAAAAATTATTATTACGTGATAATATTTTCAATACCATTTGATATTAAATTGTTCATTATCATACTTTAAATCACAAACTAACAAATACTCAAAATTTCATATTTATGTCTTGTATTCTTGTGAGTACACAATGCCATCATTAGATTATAAAAATGATAATAATCATTAGATAATAATCTGAGAATCATTTGTTTCATTTCTGCTGGATTAATTTTGTTCTCGTAAATATTCTATAGTGATATAATATTGTAAATATTTTCTGATGTGATTGTGCTGCTGTTGTTTTATTTTTCATCGTGCAGAAATCGATCAGGATCGATTCGCAAGTTCGACATGATTTGTATGTTATGACTCTGCTGGATTTTCTTCTGATATAATGATGTAAATATTTGGTATACGTGTTGCTGTTTCATTTTTATTGTTGAACAGAAATCAGATATGAGCAAATCACGCGTATTCATTTTAGTTTCATTTGTCAACATTGCGTTACACATATTTTGTTTTGATTGCTATGTGATTGCACACACTTTGTGATAGAAGTTTTTTGGCTGGTTTTGCTTTTTGTTTACGTGTGACATTTCAATTCTGTTGTCTTCGTATTTATTTCATATATATAAGCGCTTTCTGTAGTTTAGCATAACATCAATTCGCGTTTGTTTTTCCTACTTTGCGCTTCGTCACGTGACATTATTTTCAATACACAATTCGTTGCTTTCAATTTATTTGTGATGACTGTTGAATGCATAATAGGGCAAGCGGCAAAAATATTTATTTTTGGAAGAATTCCCTCCGGGATTTAGGTCGTTGGTCCACAGAGATCGGTTCGAGGGAAAGAATGTCGTTCGACAATCTCTCGCGTTAATGAGTTAGGGTTTAAATGGTTTAAAACATAGAAACGGAAAAGTAAACATTAAAACATAAAACAAATTCATTCTTTAGCATCAAGAAACTTATCAAGCATACATATAACCCACTCGTCACAAACATAAATTTACCGACCAATTATACTCCACCTGCAATACTCGTCAAAATCATCCAGCATCACCCACAACAAAGGTTATGTCTAACGCACAGTTGAGAGAGCAACCGTATTACTCTCGTCGACGCTCTCGCGCACGACGCCTCAAAACACGGAAGACATTAAGTTCCGACACCATAAAGATTATGATCTAAATCTATCTCTAGAGTCTAGACAATAGATATCCATCCCTAATCAAGATTCATGATGGTTATCTCTAACACAACACAAATCCAAACATAAATGCAAAAAGATCAAGGAAAACATCGATAATGATTTGTAAAGCAGATTTTATACAATATTATGATCAACAAAGATACAAATGTTCAGAGTAACTATACAAACACCCAACAAGAAAGAATACACAAAGAGGAAGAGAAATGAACCAAACACTTCACGGATTGTCGGAGTCGATCGATGAGAAATCCACCTCGGATCATCCCATGCAAGCTTCCATTATGTTTTCTAAGCTAATCTACTGAAAAAATGAAGTTTGATGGAGTTGGAGCAAGAATCCCCAAAACCATAACCTAAAAAATGATGAAAAAGGACTAAAATAGGCAAAAGTTACTACCCAGGTTCACACTGCGAGTCCCCGTTCGCGCTGCGAACATAAACCACCTTTGCAACGTCAAAAATAGTGTTTTTCACACTTCTGGGCACTATTCATTCGCCCCCGGGTTCGCAGTGCGAGTGCGCCAGCGAGTGCTCGCCACAGGGGTTCGCATTACGAACATGACAGTAAACCAGCAACTTGTTTTGATCATAACTCATGAACCGTAACTCCGATTGACGCACGGTTTGAAGCATTGGAAAGCTTATTAAATGATCTTTATGAATATGGAAAAATCCCATTGCTGGAACACCTGTAAAAATAAATGAAAATCAATTACTCTCAATGATATTTACACGATACGCAATATACACACGAAAACGTAAAGTAAACGTAATTACGAACAAAGCGGGGTTTATTCAACCAATTTTAACACAAAGTAATGATAAGTGCAACAAAACTTATTTACAAAAATAGGTACATTTTGCACTTATCAAACTCTCCCCAACTTACATAATTGTTTGTCCATAAACAAGAATCAAACAAACTTGAAAATGCACAAGCAATATCCAAAGAAAGACGAATCAACAGGTTTTGAAAAACTGAAACGAATGAATGGTTCAAATGAAAACGGTACACACAAAAAGTAAATACTTACCACTAAACTACGATGACAACATAGTCACGAAACAAATGCAAAATACAAAAATCATGCCAAAAATTCTAAAACAACACAAGTTCAAATGTGAATCACACCTAGCAAAAACAATCATCGGTAGATGAAAAACACAAAATGAGGTTCTTTTCACTCACACAACAATCTTGCAAACAAAAGACTAAATTATGCATTCATCCAACAATTCACATTAAAAACATAAAAGCAAGAATCACAAGGATTTTCAAGGTTGTAGCGTGGTCGGGTAAACAAACAAGGGACAATTTCTAAAGGTAATTGAAACAAAAACTTGCCTAAACCTAAGGGAGTGAAAACTCACAAAGATTCACACACAAAATTTCAACCAACTTCTTCCAAAATCCCAAGTGCTACACAACACACAATACTTATTTAGCACAATTATTGAAACTCTTTTTGTTTCCTTTTTCGCTGATTTTCTGTTTCTTTCTTTTTCACTTTTTTTTTTCTTTTTCACATTTTTCTCTTTTTTCTTTTCTTTTTCAACCTCATAGAAAACAACCAATGAGTATACAATCATTCTCTCCCCAACTTGAATTCAACCACACCATCATGTGAATACTCCCTACTTTCTAAGGCAAGGTAAAAATTTATACAACAACACAAAATTGAGGGTTCAAGAAAAAAATAATCAATCAAAATCCATACAAAAAGTAAATTTGACACTCATAGACAATCATCAAACTCAAACAACATGGATAATGACCAAAGACTCAAAGGGGTTACGAATGATCACACGCTCACAAGGTGAATGACTATTTGGCTAAGGTAGTTGTGCTCAAAATGAAACAAAATGCCTTGATCTTTTTCATGCTTTCACATAATCAACACAAACAAAAGATTCAACATAATAAAATCTAGTTAGAACAAGAATGTTGGTACTCCGTGCATATATGAACAATAGAAGGCTTCCTCACAAAAAGGTTGAGAACTAAAGTGATTCACAATAAGAACAAGTATACAAAAGAATGAATGACATGAAAGTTTGTAAAAAGCCTAAGTATCATGAATATGCTAAAGTATAGAAAGCGATAAATACATACCTCGGACGTGTACAAAACTTAACAAGATCATTACCACGCATTCGCAAGTTGAAACGACCAAACTTGGAAAATCACCAAGTATCCTCAAATTACTCAAGACAAGTTCATTGACAAGAACAAGAATTATTAATATAAACAAACGAAAAGAAAGGGAGAAATTTCATTAAACAAGTTGTAAAGTGAAGATTTGAGAAGTTTACGAAAAATCCGAGTACAACTTGTTTAATGAAAGTTCACCACACAACCAAAGAAAATAATACAACATGCTTGTTTTACGTCGTAAGCTCGACGCCTTTACGGTGCTTAATTAGAAACTTCCTTCATTCATGCCATGGTGATGTCTCACCGCGCAACCAAAAGCAAGCGTCCTAACCAAACACTTGAACAAACGTCAAAAATGTACAAGTATCATAATAAACAAGTGAAAATATACAAAATGTACGATATTTACAAAACTCAAAAACAAAGAAACTATCGCAATGCGATTCAATATCAAAACCAATCCCCGACAACGGCGCCATTTTGTCGAATGCAGAATAGGGCAAGCAGTAAAAATATTTATTTTCAGAAGAATTCCCTCCGGGATTTATGTCGTTGGTCCACAGAGATCGGTTCGAGGGAAAGAATGTCATTCAACAATCTCTCGCGTTAATGAGTTTGGGTTTAAATGGTTTAAAACATAGAAACGAAAAAGTAAACATTAAAACATAAAACAAATTCATTCTTTAGCATCAAGAAACTTATCAAGCATACATATAACCCACTCGTCACAAACATAAATTTACCGACCAATTATACTCCACCTGCAATACTCGTCAAAATCATCCAGCATCACTCACAACAAAGGTTATGTCTAACGCACAGTTGAGAGAGCAACCATATTACTCTCGTCGACGCTCTCGCGCACGACGCCTCGAAACACGGAAGACATTAAGTTCCGACACCATAAAGATTATGATCTAAATCTATCTCTAGAGTCTAGACAATAGATATCCATCCCTAATCAAGATTCATGATGGTTATCTCTAACACAACACAAATCCAAACATAAATGCAAAAAGATCAAGGAAAACATCGATAATGATTTGTAAAGCAGATTTTATACAATATTATGATCAACAAAGATACAAATGTTCAGAGTAACTATACAAACACCCAACAAGAAAGAATACACAAAGAGGAAGAGAAATGAACCAAACACTTCACGGATTATCGGAGTCGATCGATGAGAAATCCACCTCGGATCATCCACATGCAAGCTTCCATGATGTTTTCTAAGCTAATCTACTGAAAAAATGAAGTTTGATGGAGTTGGAGCAAGAATCCCCAAAACCATAACCTAAAAAATGATGAAAAAGGACTAAAATAGGCAAAAGTTACTGCCCAGGTTCGCACTGCGAGTCCCCGTTCGCACTGCGAACATAAACCGCCTTTGCAACGTCAAAAACAGTGTTTTTCACACTTCTGGGCACTATTCATTCGCCCCCGGGTTCGCAGTGCGAGTGCGCCAGCAAGTGCTCGCCACGGGGGTTCGTATTGCGAACATGACAGTAAACCGACAACTTGTTTTGATCATAACTCATGAACCGTAACTCCGATTGACGCACGGTTTGAAGCGTTGGAAAGATTATTCAATGCTCTTTATGAATATGGAAAAATCCCATTGCTGAAACACCTGTAAAAATAAATGAAAATCAATTACTCTCAATGATATTTACACGATACGCAATATACACACGAAAACGTAAAGTAAACGTAATTACGAACAAAGCGGGGTTTATTCAACCAATTTTAACACAAAGTAATGATAAGTGCAACAAAACTTATTTACAAAAATAGGTACATTTTTCACTTATCAATGACCGCGCTTTATGCTAACAATTTGTTATTCGATTTTTGATAACATACAATGTTTCGATTTCTTTACATTTAAATTGGATTTAAATTCTGTGTTAACAGCTTTGCATCGCTCGTCCTCGCGTTACGTGAACTCAATTCATGTCCTCATATTACATTAATTTAATACACGCATGTTTACTTTTCTATTCATTTGTAATGTATACGGGTGGTTCATCATGATTGTTGTATGCATCATTATCCTATCATTTTATTGTGTGTGCGTGTGCGTGCGGTATTGCATTTCGTATGATTGGTGGCGTAAAGTTACGCCTCACGTTAGAACTCACAACTTTGCGTTTCAATTCACGCCTCTTATTCACCATCACTTCTAAACCGTTTCAAAACCAAAATCAAAATCATTTTCACATAAAAACTTAAAACTTTTTTTCAATAAATAATCAGATGAAAAAGGATTAGTTGGACATACTTGTCCCTCTAGTCTCCGAGTACTTGGATGATGGTCATACTTAGCCTACCGTTCGCGTACTCGTCTTCTGCCTCAGAATACATTAAATAGCCGAATCTAGTTCATTATTTTAGTGGACCAAAAATACTAGTTGGACGTACTTATCCCCCTTAGTCCCGAGTGTTTCTGTGATGGTCGTACTTAGCCTCTCGCGCAAATACTCATCACCGGTTGAAGAAACCTGACTTAGTTCGCCACACAAATTTCATAGATAACTTGGATGAAAAAGGTTAATTTGGACGTACATGTCCCTCATAATCCCGAGTATTTGGATGATGGCCTCAACTAATCAAACTCATATTTTATCGCTTTCGCGCGATCAATTTTTTTTCACAAACGGACAATGTTTTATCCATTATTCCTCGATACAAACAAACACTTAAACCTCCCCCCGAGCATACAAGCAACGTGTAACTGCTAGAATGCGACCTAAACATTCGTTCACTAAAATCAACCAACAAATACGTGGTTTTTTACCAAGAACTACGTAGCTTTGATTTCTCCATCGCACATGGGGATACGTAGGAGCGAGATTCAACGTCTCATCAAGCACAATAACAAAAAACCCAAAAATATATTTTGTCTTGCCTAAAACTACTTAGTTTTGAATTGCTCATTGCACCCGAGGGTATGTAGGAGCAAGACTTGCAATCTTGTCAAACACCCTAATAAAAACGTTTTTACGATCTTTTATCTTTCCTTTTAAACATCTCAATAAATAGAAGAAAACAAATAACATAAGCTAACATTGTAATCGCAAATCTAACTGATCGGAGAGGACCAGAAGGAGATCGTCGCGGCCTTCGTGTAGGACAAGAGTTGATGCTCGTAGGAGAGGAAAAAGGGGTGGAGGTACCTGCAAGGTACTCCGATGCCAAAGTAAGTATTTGGTCAAAAGAAAGGGGGAAAGCAAGTAAGAAAAGTCAAGTATATGATTTGTGATACCTGCCCCTCTCAAGCGAGGGGGTTTTTATAGGGAGATTGTTGGCGAGCAAAGTGCCTGATCGACCAATGAGGTATTGCCAGATGGAGGGCGAAGCGCGTGGTCTTTCTAACTATTTCCGTGATATCCGGGGAGACAGTTGGTCGCGTGAACTACTCTGCGCGTGAAGGGGACAAGCCCAACGGCTATATTGTGCCCAACGACTATATTGTGCCTATTGGGCCTGTTCGCCAATTATGATGGATTGGGCCTGGCCCTTAAGGGGAGGAAGCCTTGCCCGGTCCAGAACAGGAGCCCCCCAAGTCGTTACTCTGTTGGAGAGCAATGACTTTAGGTAGCTGTGACTTCGACCGTACTGTCGGGGAAGTGGTTGCTCGCGTGGAATGTTCCTTTCGAGCCTGACCAACTATGGTCATTAGCTACTAGCACGAAATGTCGATCAGGGTTTACAGCGTTCTCAGAGAAATGGGAGTTTTTGGCGAGCATCCCTGCACGGACGTGTTCATTTTGACGAGGAGACTTGCTCGTGGGAGCCCAGGGCTAGTGTATTTTCTGCACTGAACCAGGCGAAGGGTTCTTGTGACACGTGGTGAGCATTTATGGCCTTTGTCAGTCCTAGGGGCGCATAGGCTATGATGACCTTCACGATTCCCCACGATCAAATGGTTATAAAAAGGTGGGGGAGGGTTTCATTTTCATAATTTCACAAGTTTTTTACTCTTTGATCTTATTTGCTCTGCAATTAGTCCTTCGCCGGAGCTTCTCTTCGCCACCGTCAACCTCTTCTTTTTCTTGTAAGTTCGTTCTTCCCTTTCTGCATATTTTTATGGGTTTTCCGGTTGAGCTTCATGTTTTTCGGTTGAACTTCATGTGTTCTTTGATGAACACATGAATTCTTGGAAATTTTATGAAGAACATGATGAATTTCAGGATTTTCTAGGATTTTGTAGAAATTGTTAGCGTAGATCCTTGTAGAATCTGGTTAGGTGTAGAATTTCGTTTGTAGTCGGGCACTAGGCCTGTTCGGAATTTTAGCGTGATTTTGAGACGAACATGCGTTCTCGTATGGATATCTGCGAATTCTGGTCGCGGGGACCTCTCCTAGTGATTGGTAGGTAATTTCTACGGGCACGCTGTTGTCCTCGGATTCGTCAACGCCCTTTCACTTGATTAGTGGTGGAAGGGTGGATTTGATCTCGGATGTCGAATTCACTTCTCTTCCTCTGCTTTTCAGGTGAAAATGGCTGAACCCCGGGATGAAGTTGTGCCCGACACGCAGGAAACGCAAGAGGGGCCCAGTGTGTCCGCCGATTACTCAAACATCAAGGTTGCAGGAGGGGACCTTGACTGGCTCGCACATGAGCCTTTGTCGTTTCGATCAACCTTCTCCTCCGAGGAGATTCGAGATTTCGACTTGTTGGAGAGACGTGATGAAGACGCTCTACGGGCATGGAAAGCATTTCGCCCCGGGGAGTATAATAGAATTTGTTCCTCGTATCCGGGATTACGCTTTCCTATGTACGAGTTCGCTTTTACGGAGGCCAAGATGCGTCTCCCTTTCACCGACTTCCAAGCCTCCCTGTTCACCCATCTGGCCTTGTGGCCGTCTCAGCTTCACCCCAATGCCTTGGCTTTTATCCAGGCTTTTGAGTTAGTGTGCCGTTACCTCAATATCGGGGCGACCACGGATCTTTTCTTCTGCCTTTTCCAAATCCAAAGGAACACGGCGGGGATGAAACAGAGTTGGGTTTCGTTTAAGCAATAGAGTAGGCTGTTCTGGCCGTATTCTGATTCAATACGCAATTTCAAGGATAGGTTTCTGATCGTGAAGCCTATTACCGAGGAGGCAAAGAGGAGTATCTCGACCATTGAGAAGGTGGTGGTGAATGGTTGGGAGAGGGATGGTGTCGTCTCCATCTTTCCTTTGGAATGGGTCTATACCTATTTTAAGCGCAGAACGGATCAGTTCTTGGTGAAGCACAAGCAGCTTTGTCTGGTGGATAAGGAGTCGTATAGGATCTTCCATGCTTACGTGGAGAGCTTTACTCCGGCCTTCGTCGTTGATTGGGACGGGAAAAAGTTAGTTGGGGAGGATGGGCCCGCCCGAGCAGCTAGATATATCAATGTCAAAGCTCTCCTTGAGTGTGATAACGACGATGACGCGATGACCTTGCTTGGTATGCTCCACTGTTTAGTTTTATTTATTTAAATTCTTTTGGTCCTGACTTGCTATGTGTGTTCGCAAGTATGATGGCTGACATGCGAGAGCGTCTGATGAGGTCGCAGGAGGCGAAGGTTCACAAGAAAACGACCACAGGTGCCAAGACCGGGGTGCCTAAGCAGACAGTGATAGAGAGTTTTGCTGCTGGACCTATCCCCGTCCTGGAGAGAGCCTCAACGCCGCTGACCCCGGAGGCCCCCCATAAAAGGAAGAGAGACGCTGTGGGGACTTCTGTGGCCGCTGGTCCAGGGGGTCCGGTGCCGGTCATCTTGTCCTGCCCGCCTGCTACACGCGCCGCGATTTGTTCGCTGAAGGGGATTCGATAGACGTCCATGATTCTGAAGCCATGGCTATTCTGAACGCCAACTCTAAGGTGAGGAGAAAAAAGTTGTGCCAGGATGCGGCGAGCATGTTTAGGGTTCTTGAAGCTGTCCTTGTCCTCGCCGACGATGAAGCTGCTACTCGGGCGAACCTCATGATGTTCAAGAATAGAATTGCCGAGTTGGAGGCGGAAAATAACAAGCTATTCAATGATTTAAAACAGTTTGAAGGTCACGAGGAGGCCAAAGTGTTGCTTCAGACGGAGGTGACCCAGCTGAAGTTAGCTGCGCTCAAGGCTGGCGAGGAGAAGGCGAGTCTGCAGGCGAGGATCGCTGAACTGGGAGGCTTGACTTCAGCTGTCCAGGATGAAAATGATGATGAGAAGACCCTGAAGTCGCGGGTTGACTTGATCGGGAGGATTAGAATCCTAGGCGAGGACAACCTGAAAACTGCTGAGTTCGGCTTCAGTGCTGCAAAAGAGCAGATGGCGGCCCTCAACTCTGATGTGCAGCTTACGACGGATGGGATGGGTTTGTTCAACAAAGTGGTGAACGGTCAAGTTGTTCCTGCCGAAGAGGAGAGTGAAGCCGCAGAATAGGACTTTGTTGTTTTTAGCATGTTTTGTGGGCCTGCGTGCCCTTATCAATTTGTATGGGCGTTGCCCCTTTTTTGTATTTATGACATTACCCGGTCGTGCCCGGTATTTTAATATACTTGGATTTTGTGAATGTTTTATCATGGAATTTTACTCTTTTTGTTTATATGTATGTGTGTGTGCTCAGTGAGGCGTGAAACCTACCGAGGAGGGCGAAGTGGTTCTGCCCATGATGAGGCTAGGACTTCGTTTGAGGTACTAATCTCATAGGCTTGGACTGTTCCCATCGCGAGCTGGGTGTCCTGCCTAAATGCTGTGGCAACGGCGGAGCTCGGTTGAGGTATCCCCGTTGTGCGTAGGATCTGCTCGTACAGCGAGCAGAAGCTGGCCGGCGTTGTAATGCGTGTCATGCTTCACCAGGGCATGATACGATGGTCGCGCAGCTCTCCCCGTTTTGGGGTGGTTATGTCGGCGACTTGTCTATCCTCGTGGTTAAGGACTTAGCTATAGTACTGCTTGAGTTTTTTAGCATTCCACGGTTGAGCAAGTTAATTTTCGTCCAGTGTTTCCAAGTAATATGTTCCCGTGCCCGTTTTGGACTTGATCCTATAAGGTCCTTCCCAGTTCGCTGCCAGTTTCCCTTCGCGAGAATCCTTCTGGTTTCTGCGCAGGACCAGACTGCCTACGGGGAAGTCGCGCTTTATGACTCTGGCGTCATGTCGCAACCGTATTTGTTGCTTCAATGCGGCCTCGCGGAGTGCAGCCCCTGATCTTATTTCTTCGACCAGATCGAGCTCCTCGCGTAAAGCCTCATCGTTCATTTCTTCGTCGAGGGGAGCTTCTGTCCTTCTGGAGGGCTCCCTTATCTCCACCGGTATTACCGCCTCTGTTCCACACACTAGTTGGAAAGGGGTTTCCCCGGTGGTGGAGTGAGGTGTTGTCCTGTACGCCCAGAGGACGCTGTGGAGCTCCTCGACCCACCTTTTCTTGGCCTCGCCTAGCCTTCGCTTCAATCCGCGTAGGATTACTCTGTTCGCGGCCTCCTCTTGCCCGTTGGTCTGGGGATGCTCGACCGAAGTAAAGTGTTGTTTCGTTCCCAATTTTGCGACGAAGTCTTGGAATTTTGTGTCTGTGAATTGGGTTCCGTTGTCGGTTACGAGGGCCTGGGGTACCCCGAATCTGGCGAGGACGTTTCTTTTGTAGAAACGCAGTATGTTGAAGGCTGTGATCTTGGCGAGCGCTTCGGCTTCAATCCACTTTGTGAAATAGTCGACAACCACGATTAGGAATTTATTTTGATAGGATCCCATTGTAAAGGGGCTGAGGATGTCCATCCCCCACCAGGCGAAGGGCCACGGCGAGGAGAGGGTCTTCAACTCGTTGGGTGGCGCCAAATGCATGTCCCCATGGCGTTGGCAGCGGTCGCATTTTTGTACATGTTCTTTGGCGTCGTGTTGCATGGTCGGCCAGTAATATCCTGCGCGCAGGGCTTTTCGAGCCAGGGATTTTCCTCCCAGGTGTTGTGCGTTGATGCCCTCGTGGATCTCTTGTAAGATTTCGGGGACCTGATCCTCGTCGACACATTTCAACAGGGGAATGGAAAATCCTCGTCGATATAATTTATCCTCGACCAGTACGTACGAGCAGGCTCGTCGCTTAGTTACACTGGCCTCCTTACTGTCTCCGGGGAGTTCCCCTTTGGTGAGATAATTGTATACCGGGGTCATCCAACAGCGGGGCTCTCCGATGATGTTAACATTTAGCAGGCCGGCTTTTAAGATGCTCGGGCTAGCCAGTATTTCTTGTATGATGGATTTGTTTCCACCTTTTTTCCTGGTGCTGGCTAATTTAGAGAGGATGTCTGCTCGGGTATTCTGTTCGTGCGGGACATGCTGAACTTCCCATGCTTTAAACTCCGTCATTTTTTCTTTTACCATGGCCAAGTATTCGGAGAGTTGGTCGTTCTTTGCTTGGAACTTTCCTCGTACTTGGGACGCCACGAGCTGGGAATCAGTGCAGATTTTTATTTTCCTCGCGCCGACGTCTTTGGCTAGTGGTAACCCTGCGAGGAAGGCTTCATACTCGGCTTGATTGTTGGATGTTTTGAAGGAAAGGATCAGGGACACTTTGATCAGGGTCCCTTCCTCATTTTCGAGGATAATTCCTGCTCCGCTGCCCGAGGGGCTTGACGCGCCATCCACGTAAATGATCCATTCCTGTGTCCCTCCCGGAGGGAACGATTCCGGAGTCATCTCTGCCACGAAGTCGACCAGGACCTGTGCCTTGAAGGCTTTCCTCCCTTCGTAGTGAATGTCGAACTCGGCCAGTTCAAGGGACCATTTTAGCATCCTGCCCGCCATATCTGGTCGGCTTAACAGCTGCCTAATTGGCTGGTCGGTTCTGACGACGATAGTGTGTGCCAGGAAGTAATATCTGAGTCTCCTCGCGACAATTATGAGAGTAAGGGCCACCCGTTCTATTTGCGTGTACCTGACTTCGGGTCCTTGTAGGGCTTTACTGGTGAAATAGATGGGTTTCTGCCCGTCAGTAGTCTCGCGAATAAGTGCTGCACTTACTGCTTCGTTGGCCACGGAGAGATACAGGTATATGGTTTCCCCGCGGTCTGGTCGGGACAATTCTGGTGGCTCGGACAGAGCTTGTTTGAAATGGGCAAGGGCCTGCTCGCACTCGCCCGTCCACTCAAAATTTGCCTCCTTCCTGAGTAATTTGAAAAAGGGCAGGGCTTGCTGGGCGGACTTACTTACGAAGCGAGCAAGGGACGCGAGTATCTCGTTGAGGGATTGTATCACCTTCTTCGACCGCGGGATGGGGAATTCCACGAGTGCTCGAAATTTGTCTGGGTTTGCTTCTATTCCTCTTTCGGTGAGGTAAAATCCGAGGAATTTTCCTGCTCGCACACCAAAGGTGCATTTTTCTGGATTAAAACACATTTTACATTTTCGAGCTTGGTCGAACACCTTGCGCAAGTGGGTGGTATGGTTGGATTCCTATTGGGATTTCACGATCATATCATCCATATATACTTCGAGCATGTCACCGATTTCTGATCGGAAGACTCTGTTCATCATGCGTTGGTATGTGGCCCCGACATTCTTTAGTCCAAAGGGCATTACGTTATAGTAATAATTCCCCGAGGAGGTCATGAATGCCGTGTATCTCTTGTCCTCGTCTGCCATTGGGATTTGGTTGTATCCCGAATAAGCGTCCATGAAGATAAGAGCTTGAAACCTGCGGAATTATCTACGAGTTTATCTATGCTCGGTAGTGGATAAACGTCTTTTGGGCAAGCCCGATTGAGATCAGTGTAGTCAATGCACATGCGCCACTTTCCATTACTTTTCTTTACAAGTACAATATTTGAGAGCCAGGTCATATACCTGGCCTCGAAAATAAATTTTGCCTCTAAGAGGTCTTGTACAAGTTTTTCGGCAGCCTGTGCCTTTTCCTCGGATTGTTTCCTTCTTCGTTGGGCAATGGCGCGGGCAGCTGAATTGATTGTCAAGTGGTGACATACAGTTTCTGGATCAAGGCCGGGCATATCCGCTGCACTCTAGGCGAACAGATCGGCATTGTCGTCAAGGCATATCTTCAACTCCTTCTTTACCTCTTCGGGGAGACCAGCGCCTATCTTCACTCCCCTGTTGGGGTTGTTGCTGAAGGTGATGATCTCGAATTCCCCATCTGGAACTGGGTGCAGAAGTGTAGGAGACGGGGAGCTTGTCACTCCTAATTTTTTGTCCTCGTCCCGATCTTCGTTTCCATCTTCAGTAAGCCTGTTGTCGAGGTCGATGGTGTGCACGGGAAACGTGGGCTTTTTCTCTGGCTGGCCATCTTCGGCTGGAACCTCGTCCTCTCTGGTGTGCTTTGCCGACTTTGCTGTTGTCGCGATCTGGTTCTGCCCTTTTGTTGCGGCCTCGAAGCATCTGCGAGAAGCCTCGATGTCACCGTGCAGAGTTGTGACGTGTCCTTTCTCAGTATAGTACTTGAGCTTGAGGTGGACCGTAGAGGGGACAACAACGAGTTCGACAAGAGCTGGTCTGCCGAGGATGTACTGATAGAGCGACGGGCAATCAATGACTAAGAACTGCGTTTTGATTGTCTGAGATGCCTCTTTTTTGCCAAACGTGACTGGTATCTCCAAGTAACCCCAAGGTCGGGCTGTTGCTCCGTTGAATCCTTGGAGATCAGATCCCACGTACGGGGAGAGATTAGACTTATTCAGTTTTAGTGCGCGGAACAGGCTGGAGTACATGATGTCCACGGAACTGCCCTGGTCGACCAGGATTCTCCGCACATCGGTAGATGATAATTTGGCCCTGATCAGCAGAGGAATGTGGGAATTCGGCGATCCTCCGGGGAGTTCTTCTCTGTAGAACGTGATCGGCTGTGAACGCCCTTTACCCCTGCCGATCGTGTACAACTGGTCGGGGCTGCTGTCTATCAGCTGTTCAAACTTTAGTTTGATGGATCCTATCGTGAGCTCATGGTACCCCCCACATGAGATAACCATGGCCGTAGGAAAGGCTTCCCAGGTGTTGTGTATGAATGCCTGGGAAGTCGGGTCGAAGTGGTCAGGAACGAAGAAGTCCTCTGGTCGGCTGATGGACATTGTGACCTGCGGGGGAGGACTGGAGGGGGTTGATTCTGCTTCTTTCTTCGAATCAGACGTGTCTCGTCGGGAGGACTCTCCCTTCTTCACGTATTGCTTCAGGTGACCCTCTTTGATGAGGATCTCTATAGCGTCCTTAAGGTGCACGCAATCTTCTGTCACGTGCCCGTGACTGCGGTGGAAACGACAGTATTTGCTTTTGTCGACGTTTCCTTTGGACGTGGTCGGTTTAGGGAACCTGACACCCCCTTGTTTGAATTCGGTGTTGATACAGTCGGAGAGAATACACTCGCGTGAGGTTGTGAGCACAGTGTATTCATTGAATCGGCCAGCTGGCCCTTTGCCTTCACGGGGACGCTCCTCCCGTCGCTTCTCCTTCCCCTTACGGGATGGCTCTGGCTCCTCCTTTTTGGGTGCCCGGGGTGCTTCACGATATCTTGCGTCCCGGGCACGGTATGCAGCTTCCTTTTCCTCGTAGCAGATGTAATCTTTGGCCATATGAAGAAGCTCTGTCAACTTTCGAGGAGCTTCGATCCCGACAGCTTTGCGGAAGTCGCTCTTTGGTCGGAGTCCCTTCTCGAGGAGGTACTTCTTCATGTGATCGGAAGTTCTGACTTCCACTGCCTCTTTATTAAATCTCTCGATGTAAGCCCGCAGAGGCTCTTCCCTGCCTTGTATGATGGCTTCCAACGTTGCCTCCGTCTTTGGATGTCGTCGGGAGGCTGTGAAATGGCGGGTGAATTGGCCTTTGAGCTCGCGCCAGGAGGAGATGGATCCTCGAGGGAGTCTTTTGAACCATGTCATCGCACCCTTCCTCAAGGTGATGGGAAATATTTTGCACCTGATGGCTCCGGAGACACCATGGTACTGGAGCATAGCTTCGATGTTCTCCAGGTGCTCGTGAGGATCTGACGTGCCATCGTACGTAGCCAGTGTGAGAGGTTTCTCTAACCCGCGGGGGATCCGGGTGTCCACAATGTTTCTCGTGAATGAGCCTTGAGCTTCGTCGTCACTGCTAGAGCTGTGAGAGAATGACGAAGAAAGACTGTGGTCGCGGCTTTGACTGCGGCGAGGAGAGTGTCCGCGGGTACGCCTATGCTCGTACTTGTCGGAATGTCGGTGTCTTTTGGAAACAGGGGAGTGCCTAGTTTTCCTAGGAGAACGACGATGTCGGCGAGCAAGATCGGGTGTTGGGCTCCCTGATCTTAAACGTTCTTTGACCGGGGAGGAACTATCACGTCTCCGCTTTGAGTGAATTCGCGGAGGCGGGGAGAGGTTCAGCGTCTCCGGGGTGTGATGCTCTTGAAGGGCGTGCTCGAGGGCACTGATTTTTTCTCCCTGCTGGAGGATGAAACGATTGGAATTGTTCAAAGAGGCGATGAGCGCCGCGGTGGTAGGATCAGCGCCTTGAGGAACCAGAATGGGTTCGAAGAAAAGTTTCGCGACTGGCGCTCGTGGTCTTTGTTCGTCAGGCTTTGGGGAAGCCGGCCCACCGTTGCGCTGGACGTTTTCGGACGGGATGTGCCCGACGACAGCATCGTTGTCGATATTGGCTGCGGCGGTCACAGGTTCTTGGTGGATGTCACTCTTGATGAAAGCCATGATGATCTGGGATTTTGAAGAGAGATGAAAGCTTTGGTCTTTTGGGTGAAAAGATGAGGGATCTTGATTCAAAAAGACGGGGAAGCGAAGTTTCCCACAGACGGCGCCACTGATCGGAGAGGACCAGAAGGAGATCGTCGCGGCCTTCGTGTAGGACAAGAGTTGATGCTCGTAGGAGAGGAAAAATGGGTGGAGTACCTGCAAGGTACTCCGATGCCAAAGTAAGTATTTGGTCAAAAGAAAGGGGGAAAGCAAGTAAGAAAAGTCAAGTATATGATTTGTGATACCTGCCCCTCTCAAGCGAGGGGGTTTTTATAGGGAGATTGTTGGCGAGCAAAGTGCCTGATCGACCAATGAGGTATTGTCAGATGGAGGACGAAGCGCGTGGTCTTTCTAACTGTTTCCGTGATATCCGGGGAGACAGTTGGTCGCGTGAACTACTCTGCGCGTGAAGGGGACACACCCAACGGTTATATTGTGCTCAACGGCTATATTGTGCCTATTGAGTCTGTTCGCCAATTATGATGGATTGGGCCTGACCCTTAAGGGCAGGAAGTCTTGCCCGATCCAGAACACTAACTAAATGGTTCTCGATAAGTACAACAAATGTGCAAATGTGAGGGGTGCTAATTCCTTCCCTTCGTATAATCGACTCACGGATCCGAATTTGGTTGCGAAGACCATTTTCTATTTCTTTTAAAAGTTTTATCGATATTTTCTTTTTCCTTCTAGAATAAATAAAGTTTAGTGGAAACTTTATTATCATCTCTAACGTGCGAGCGCTATAGGTTATTTTTCGCATCGCGACAAAAAGCGTAGTGTTTGAAACAGGAAAGAATGGTTGTGCTTCTTGTGTCTTTTCATCTTACTTGTGTCTTTCCTTTTCCGAGTGCATTGAGCAAAGTGTATTTTGAACTTTCATTAAAAAATGACGAATGCCTCTTAAAAGCATTGTAACGTGTTAAATAATACTACAAGTTATGGTCAAACATGAGTACTATTAATTAGGATAATTGTGTTTAGTCCAAAATAACCTTGTTAAATTAATAATTTAAACTAACGTACAAAAAGAGTGATGAAGGTATTTTGGTATTATGTAATTTTTATAGATAAATAATAAATGAAAAATATTTGAAAATTAATTATTATTATTATTATTATTATTTAATTGGTATACTAACAGTGTAAAATAATTTTACACTGTCAACCAATCACTTTAATATAAATTTTAAGTTAATGGTATGACATGACAGATTGATAAATTTCAATTGAATGACACTGTAAAATAAACTCTTATGAATTATTATTATTAAGTTAATGGTATGACATGACAGATTGATAAATTTCAATTGAATGACACTGTAAAATTATTTTATCCTGTCAGTGCATACCAATTAAACTCTTATGAATTATTATTATTATTAGTATTATTATAATATAATTTAATTGGTATATGACAGTTTATAATAATCATACATTATCAACCAATCACCTTCATATAAATTTTAAGTTAATGGTATGACATGACAAATTGATAAATTTCAATTGAATGACATGTAAAATTATTTTATCCTGTTAGTGTATATCAATTAAACTTTTATGAATTATTATTATTATTATTATTAAATAGGTTTTGGTAGAGTTGACAAGTATATATAGATAACGAATGCTGCAAAAAAAAAAAAAGTATGAATAATTAATTGTTTGGAAACTTTTGATATTTTATTAAAGAAAAGTAAAAATAAAAAGAAATATCTGATATAAATGTCAAGATACTCCTTGATTCTCGTAACTGTCCACGAATAATACGCACGATCAGAGTTAAAAACATGTTGATCGTATGGTTTGATGAAAACCTAACGCACTCCACCCATGTCTCCTCCTTCTTCTTCTCTCTCACCGAATCTAATGCTGAATTCAAGAAAGAGAAAATCTATATCAGAAGACAGCCATGGTGAAAAGAGAAAGAAAGCAACCACCACTCATTCCTCAAAAAGCATATGCCATATATGTTTAGACTCTGTAAAAGACTATAGAATCTTCAAAATTCCTTTATGCAATAACCCCTTTTGTACTAAATGCATATCTAAATATGTCAAACTTCAAAGAAAAGAAAAAGGCGTGAGAGTGAATTGTCCAGTTCTAGGGTGTCCTTCGCCACTCAAACCAGAACAATTTCAATCTATTTTACCTAAAGAACTCATTGCGGAATGGAAATATGCAATTTACGAGTCTTCGATTCCTATGAATCAAAAAATATACTGCCCTTATAAGAATTGTTCTCATATGTTGGTGGTTAAGGAAGGGGTAGAAGTTGTTACAAGATGTGAATGTCCTTCTTGTCATAGGCTTTTCTGTGCACAATGTAAGGTTCCATGGCACGAAGACATGAGTTGCTGGAGATTTCAGAAGTCAACAAAGGGTGAAGATGAAAAAGAATTGGATGAGAAATTTATGGAATTGGCTAAAAGAAAAAAGTGGCAAAGATGTCCCAAATGTTGTATGCATGTTCAGAGAAATGGTGGATGCGAACACATTTCGTGCAGGTTGTATATCTTAATCATTTTAACTAGTTTTAATTTTTATTAACTCTGTACAATTAATTAAAATGACTGCAATGTTTTCAGGTGTGGATGTAACTTCTGCTACAAGTGTGGTAAGGATTGGATTCATGGACATATATGCAAATATTCGAGGTAATTAACAAACTCTTTGCATATAGAATTAAATATGATTTTGATAAGTAATGAGATATGCGATCTCACCCTGTTTTATGTAAATTCTTTGAACATATCATTTACTAAGTTCTGTGTTAGGTAGATGCATTTGTTCTATGCTGTTGATTAAGCAAGAAATTTCAAGTTTTGTACTAGCTATTGGTTGGTTATGCTTTTTTAGGCACATTGTTGTGGTGAAAACATCTTGATGTTTAAACTGATTGTAATTTGTTTATGTTTACAATGCTTATAACAGATGATATTCGGGTTAGGAGTATGCGTGGCGGATATGAAGGAAGTTGTAGATGTTAGTGATCACAAAGATAAAAAAATTATTTGGTAACATGACATTCTAGTTCTATCTAAAAAAGCTGCATCAGTGATGCAAACTTTGTTTTCTTGTAATCATAGTGAGACTTTACAAGTTGAGAGTTAGTTCTATAAATTTGCTAACTATTATATTAACAATATAAATTTGTTTATAAATAAATGTCCTTCCTTACAAATTAATTAGGGTTAAGTGAATTACATAGGAAGAATATTCAAACAAACGCATTGTTGTGTTGGATAATTGAGTGAGGATCAAGGAGAAATGTACGATTCAATTGGATTGTTTATAGTCAAGCTTAAAATAGACATGCTCACTGCTCTTGAACACTTGAAATGTGAAGTGTTGTCATTTGTTGGAGTTAGTGTACCTCCCAATTTAAAATCAATTGATATTCAGTTCCAAAGAACAACTCCTCCGGTAAATATTTAAACTATAACATTCCACTTAATCTAGAATGAATATTTAACATTCGGTTAAGTATTTAAATTAGTGAGGGGTCCAAGGTGCAGAGGGTCTAGCGAATTGATTAGCCACCTGATGTTTAGAGTCAATTAGCAGGAGGTGAATAATTTTGGTTTGAATTTTGTCTCTGACTACCTAGCAAATATGTTTTGTGAAAATTTATGTAGTCGCAAGTATAATGTCTGTAACAGTCAACAGTCAGATAGTCTCAATAGTTTTGATGATTATAATACTATAATGTGAAATCTTCACCAATCAAGTGATGATTAAAATGATTAAGATATTATGATTTTGTGATCAAGATGCCAAAGCCAAACTGTCTAAAAACATTACCAAATGTCAAGAAACAATCGGTAAAATCTCTGATGACCTATAGTCAAACATTCTTTAAAGATGGTTTCTATTAAAGAAGTCATATCAAACATTATCAGATAAAAGAAGTCAAGTCCTAGATGAAGTGTTGAATCAATGATGAATCAAACAAGGGATCTTGAAACTTTAAAGACTGTAAAAGATGTTGGAATTAGGGTTCAAGAAGATGAGGTTTTAAGGAAGAAGAAGAAGGAGAACACGAGAGAGAGAGAGAGAGAAAACTATGTTGCAGAAAATTGTTAAAATGTATTAACTTTTGAACTGTATCAAGTTGTGTAAAAATTACAAACTGGGAAACCCTTTATATAAGCCGTCACGGCCCAGGCCCAAACTACATTTCGACACACCTCTTTATCAGCTATATTCGACTCTGTCGAATATAGCTGACTTACAATGTATTACAATTATTCGACTAAACATATACTACTTCGACCAGACCTATAAACCTTCGACTTCGACACAACACTGAATTACAATTTCAACACACCCCCGAATTCATGTTGTCGAGACTTCTCATCCCGATGCTTCTCTTCAAATTCGTCGAATCTGACTCTTCCCAGAGGTTTGGTGAGTATATCAGCTAGTTGAACTTCTGTCTTGCAATACTCCAGTTCCAGCTTCCCTTTGTTGACTTGATCTCTCAGGAAATGATACCTCCTCTCAATGTGTTTGCTTCGACCATGGCTCATTGGGTGATTCGCCAGGTTGATATCTGACTTGTTGTCTACAAGTAACTTTACTTTCTTCGATTCCATTACCTTGAGTTCTTCAAGCAACATTTCGATCCATGCTGCCTGGCACGCAACATATGATGCAGCTACATATTCAGCTTCACATGATGACAAAGCTACAATGCTTTGTTTTCTTGAGCTCCAAGATATTGGGGCTCCTTCAATCATGAAGATGTAGCCTGCAGTACTATTCCTTTCGTCTTGATCTCCGCTGAAATCAGAATCGGTAAAACCATAGGCTTCTGCCTTTGTATTATCTTTCGACTTCCTTGGCATAAATACACCATGATCAATCGTTCCCTTTATGTATCTCAGCACCCTCTTCACAGCAATGAGATGACATTCTTGGGGTTTCTCCACAAATCGACTTAATACTCCAACACTTTGACATATATCAGGTCTAGTGTTGCACAAATATCTCAAGGAACCAATGATTTGTTTGTACAGAGTTGCACTTACAAACTCATCATTAGTTTCTTTCTTCAACTTTGCGCCAGTTTCTAATGGTGTGGTTTCTGGATTACAGTTGCTCATCTTGAATCTTTTCAAGATATCTTGAGCATACTTCGTCTGGTGTAAAAATATTCCTTCACATGTGTCCTTGAATTCCATCCCTAAGAAATATGACAACTTCCCTAGGTCGGACATTTCAAACTCCTGCATTAGCTTCGACTTGACCTTCTTTATCTCAGCTTCGTCTGCTCCTGTGATTAACAAATCATCGACATAGAGACATAGAATGATTCGACTGACACTGTCAACATCATTCACGTACACTCCATGTTCAGAGACACATTTTGTGAAACCTGCTTCATTCAGAAAACTATCTATTCGTTTATTCCAAGCTCTAGGAGCTTGTTTCAACCCATAGAGAGCCTTCCTTAATCTGTACACCTTCGCCTCCTGCCCTTTGATGTTGAAACCTGGTGGTTGAGTAACATAGACCTCTTCTTCTAATGGTCCATTCAGAAATGCTGACTTTACATCCAACTGATGTATCTTCCATCCTCGATAAGCAGCAGCTGCCACAACAATTCTGATTGTCTCCAACCTTGCAATAGGTGCATAAACCTCGTCGAAATCAATGCCCTGTTTCTGCAGAAAACCTCTAGCCACCAATCTTGCGTTATACTTGGCAATCTCACCATTTGGCCTTCGTTTCAACTTATAAACCCATTTTACATCGATTGGCTTCTTGTTGGATCTTTCGACAAGCTCCCAGGTCTTGTTCTTCTCAATAGCTTTGAGTTCTTCTTTCATAGCTTCACACCACTTTGAATCACTCATGGCTTGATCCAAATCAATTGGTTCTGCTTCAGCCATCATCATGGCTTCTTCGACTAAGTCACCATCTGCATCAACTGCTTGGTCTGGAAATTGCTCATATCCAGATAGTCTTGTCGATTCAGTTCTTGTCCTATTCGATCTTCTTGCTCTCTGCTCAGGTTGTTCTTTATTTCGACTGGTTGAAGCTTTATCCTGTTCACTTCGACTGGTTGAAGCCTCATTCTGTTGATCTTCTTCAAACACAGTTGTGACAGTATCTGACTCCTGTCGAACTAAAGTTTGACTCCAGTCCCACCCTTTGCTTTCATCCACAAGAACATCTCGACTGATCACTAGTTTATCATTGTTTGGTGAATACAGTTTGTATGCACCAGTCGAATGATAACCTATTAACACCATAGCTTGACTTCGATCATCCAGTTTTGTTCTCAGTTGTTCAGGTACATGCCTGAAGCATATTGATCCAAAAACTTTAAGATGACTAACATTTGGTTTCGACCCTGTCCAAGCCTCATGAGGAGTCTTCTCGACTAACTTCTTCATTGGACATCTATTCAGAATATATACTGCTGTCGAAGCTGCTTCAGCCCAAAATCTCTTTGGCACCTCTTTCGCCTTCAACATACTTCTCGTCATATTCAGTATACTTTTATTCTTCCTCTCAGCTATGCCATTATGTTGAGGTGTATAGGGTGCAATAACCTCATGCTCTATACCTTCCTCTTCACAGAATCTAGCAAACTCTCGAGAGGTGTATTCACCACCGCCATCAGTTCTCAGTTTCTTTAGCTTGTAGCCACTCTGCTTTTCGACAAGCAACTTAAACTTCTTGAACTTTGTGAATACTTCATTCTTACTTTCAATCATATAAATCCACATATATCTGGTGAATTCATCAATGAAAGTTAAGAAGTAACGCTTACCACCATTTGACCTAACTTCAAAAGGTCCACACACATCAGAATGAACTAGCTCCAGTTTTTGCCTTGATCTCATGGGCAAGTCATGCTTGAATGCTTTTCTGGCCTGCTTTGCTTTGCAGCATTCTTCACACACCTGCTTTGGTTCCATCAACTGTGGTAAACCAAACACCATTCTTTTCTGGTTGAGCATGCCTAAACTTCTGAAGTTTAGATGTCCATACCTGTGGTACCATAGCCAATTCTTGTCTTCTTCAGTCATTGAAGCGAGACACTTATGATCTGATGTGATAAGTTCAACTTTGAAGGTTTTGTTTTCTGCCATAGGTGCTTTCATTATCAACTTCCCATCAGCCCTATGTACCTTCATGTGATTCTTCTCTAGCTTCATATTGAAGCCTTTTGAAAGTAATTGACCTACACTTATCAAGTTACTTGTCATTTCTGGTACATACAATACATCAGTGATAGTTGCTCTTCGACCATCCTTTCTGACAATCGAAATAGCTCCTTTACCACCTGATTTGATGTGCTTGCCATCTGCGAACTTTATAACCTTTTTGACTGATTCATCTAAGTCGGTAAACCAGTTTTTATTGCCAGTCATGTGGTTGCTACATCCTGAATCTAGATACCACATGTTAGTTCGCTCAGTGTTCGACTGAGTGTTGGCCATCAGCAACACATCATCAGAATCGCTATCTCTAGTGCGTGCATATTGGGCTTCATCACTATCTTTTGCTTTTGCCTTCTTTCTTATTCGACAATCTCAAGCATAGTGACCAAAACCTTGACAGTTGTAACATTGCACGTCCTTCATGTCTTTCTTAGTCGAATCAGTCTTCTTGCTTGGCTTCTCATCATTAGCAACATTCTTTGACTGCTTCGATTTCTCTTTTCCAGATTTCTTGGTGAATCTTGATTGTAGCGCCTTTTCAGCCACCTTCTCTCTCTTTCTGAGTTCCTCTGCTTCAATCTCATCTCATGAGCCTCTAAAGAAGCTTGAAGTTCTTCTAACTTCATCTCAGAAAGATTCTCGGACTCTTCTATTGTCACTACAAAGTAATCAAAATTTGCTATCAAAGATCTTAATACCTTCTCAATCTTTTGCAGATCAGTGAGTGATTCACCACATGCCTTCATCTGGTTCGTTAACATCACGATTCTTGAGAAGTATGCCGAGACTGATTCATCTTCTTTCATCTGAATCATCTCGTATTGCTTCCTCAAGGTCTGCAACTTCACCTTTTTCAATTTCTCATCTCCACCATACAAGCTCTTTAACTTTTCCCAAGCTGCTTTTGCTGATTCTTCCTCAATAATCTTTTCAAACACGTTTGGATCCACACACTGGTGAATCAAGAACAGTGCTTTGCCATCTTTCTTCCTCTGATCTTTGTGCACAGCCTTCTGCGCCTCATCTGCATTTGCCCCCAATTCCGATACTCCATCATTGACGATTTCAACAACATCTTGAAATCTGAAAATGACCTTCATCTGCGCCACCCACCGTTGATAGTTCTCGCCTTTGAAAACCGGTAAGTTTGCTGGAAATTGCGTAGATGTTGTTCCGTTTGCCATTTGATTCTCTCAAAATTGCAATCGTAACCGGGCTCTGTAATACCAATTTGTTGGAATTAGGGTTCAAGAAGATGAGGTTTTAAGGAAGAAGAAGAAGGAGAACACGAGAGAGAGAGAGAGAGAGAGAGAGAGAGAGAGAGAGAGAGAAAACTATGTTGCAGAAAATTGTTAAAATGTATTAACTTTTGAACTGTATCAAGTTGTGTAAAAATTACAAACTGGGAAACCCTTTATATAAGCCGTCACGGCCCAGGCCCAAACTACATTTCGACACACCTCTTTATCAGCTATATTCGACTCTGTCGAATATAGCTGACTTACAATGTATTACAATTATTCGACTAAACATATACTACTTCGACCAGACCTATAAACCTTCGACTTCGACACAACACTGAATTACAATTTCAACAAAAGAGAGGAAGTGTGAAAGCTTACCTAATCTTGTGTCTGAGTGATTAGAATATTGTAAAGATATTAGAGTAATTCTTAAATTACTAAGGCAATGCACACATTCACCTAAAAATGTTTTAACCTCTAATTTTTCTAAAACACCTTTAATCCTATAAAGGAACCATCAAGGTGCTCATGAGACTGATCAAGGATGTTCCTAATCATTAAAGAAACTTGTATATAATATACCACGTAATCGATTAGAGTAAGGCATAAAACTTCTTAATCGATTAAGAACATTCCTAATCGATTAAGACCTTAATTGTTGGAGGTTTTCCTTTTTGGGAATTAGGGTTGCCGTATTTTGAAGCTCATATATAATTGGTTAACCCTATACTCTAATTGATTATGAAATTTAAAGACCCATGAATCTTTTTCCTTTTTGAACCAGAATTTTAGAAGGCCTCTCCTCATTTTTAAAATACACTAGAAACTATATTTCTATATTTTGCCCCCTTGAATTAGTCAAGTCGTAATAGAAAGCGACCTATAAAAGGCATTTTGTTTTTCCCTCATGTCATCCCATCTTGTATTTTCTTTTTTTCCTTCCTGCTCTTTAGTTGTTTTATTTTTGTAAACTTGTGAGTTCTATTTCTACTCTTTTCTCATCCATCATCATGCCACCAAAAAGAGTTAGAAAATCAAGAATTTCACTCCATATTAGTTCTTAGAAGATTTTTCATCCTTAGAACATGAAAACAGATTCAACCGAGAGTATGGTATTGGGAAAATTTTAACATCTTACTTTTTAGATGTTAATGTTTTAAACGTTATTTGAAGAAACGGTTCTTTAATATGCACCACAAGAAAAAAAACAAGTTATGACAGTTTTTTGTACTACTACAGCTTTTCGAACCGCTGCAATTTCTGGATCGCGATGGTTTTTGTTATTCCACAAAAGCGTGTGTTGCCAGCATGATCTATGACGGTTTCAAGCTGTCATGAATTTTATTTGGCGTTTTGTTTTCAATGGTGATTGTGGTGGTTTTAAAATCAACTACGGAGGTTTATAACCCCCGCTAATTAGTTTAAAATATAAATAAAAAATTTAATTTAATTATAAAATTAATTAATGCTTTCTAATTGATGAATGCAGCTACTAAACCTTTCTGTAGCAACCACTGATTAACAAAATACAAGCAAACATCCAAATAAGTTACATTTCATTGAAGTATAAAAACTTACATTTGCTTGTCAATAAAATCTTACATTTTCCACATAAGCTTAAACTTCTTAAAACCATCCATAGAAGCATAAAACTTTCATTTATCACATATGCTTTTAAAATAATTTTTGCTTGTCTATAGAACATCTTTCATGAAACTATTGCACGAGTAGTGGAATTCAGGAGGTACTTCACCAAGTGAACATGTAGATGATAACTCTTACATTTCTTTTATCAAAACCTGGTAGAATTGTCCATCACTTACCCAACCCCTCTAAAATATATCCTATGTGGTTTGTTTTTTCTTGTCGCCTTCTGAAATCAGAGCAAGAGCTCTCTGCAGCAGCACAAGTTATCATCCAATTAAGACTTGATAACTCGTTATCCATGACCCATGAGATGTGATCATCAGTCTATCTACATAATCTTCTTAATGTTTTATGGTTATCCCACTTCACAGTAAAGTCGATTACTGATACTTTAAGAATAATGTCCTTATGTTTAATGAGATCTCATGATTAAGTCACACTTAATATTTCATTAAACAGAATAGCTATTCTAGGGACTTTATTATTCTGAGAAAACAAACATAATAAAGAAATGTCTTTTATTAATAATAAATAATTCGATACAAGTACCAAAATTATTGGCCTCTAGGGCTTACACCAACAATATGTGTATGTGGAAATAAGTAAAAAAGATGCAAGGGAAATAAAATGCAAAACAAATTTTTAATTTTTTGAAACCTACAGGTCGACATATGAAAGCAATAGGTCGGCCTATCAAGGTGTTCAGGTCGGCCTGAGTGAGGTGACCTATGGACAGAGCTGTTGCAGTGAGAATCGGATATCAAGCTATTAATTAACTTGAGTTACACATCTTTGAAATTCACCACCGAGCTTTGATTTATCCAAAGGAAAGGGTAAAGATCGAAGAAAACCCTAATTGCGCTATGTGAAGACAAAGCTAAGAGATCGGGGATCGGGGGTTGGTCATACTAAAGGAAGGTATTAGCACCCTAAGTATCTGTAGTACTTTACAGGAACCTCTTGTTAGTATTTGTGTTATGTTATGTTTGCTTGCTAAGGGATCTGCTATGGTAAAGACCTAGGGGTATATACACTAAGTATGCTCGCCAAGACGTCGCATCTTGTGCCTACGTATCCTGACTAAAGAATCAGAGCAACCGTAGTTAAGGGTTGAGGAACCATTGACTATGGCCAAAGTTCCAAAAGGAATGAGTATGAGCTCATATAGAGTCAAAGAACTCTCTAAGTCTAAGTTATGATAGGTGAAGGGCTATGAGGCCAAGGGGTTGAGATGACTATGAGATCAAAGGAAGATACCTATGACTATGAGGTCAAGGCAAGATGGCTATGAGGCCAAGATGATATCCTATGACTATGAGGTCAAAGGAAGATACCTATGACTATGAGGTCAAGGCAAGATGGCTATGAGGCCAATATGATATCCAATGACTACGAGGTCAAAGGAATATACTTATGACTATGAGGTCAAGGCAAGATGGCTATAAGGCCAAGATGATATCCTATGACTATGAGGTCAAGGGACGATACCTATGACTATGAGGTCAAGGCAAGATGGCTATGAGGCCAAGATGATATCGTATGACTATGAGGTCAAAGGAAGATACCTATGACTATGAGGTCAAGGAAAGATGGCTATGAGGCCAATATGATATTCTATGACTATGAGGTCAAAGGAAGATACCTATGACTATTAGGTCAAGGCAAGATGGCTATGAGGCCAAGATGATATCTTATGACTATGAGGTCAAGGCAAGATGGCTATGAGGCCAATATGATATCCTATGACTATGAGGTCAAGGGAAGATACCTACGAATATGAGGTCAAGAAGGGAAGATGTCTATGAGGCCAATAATAATGAGCTATCTATGACTTTGAGGTCAATAGAGAGACTTTCCTTTAGAAGGATGGGAAAACAACCTCTTGTAAACAAGAGTTGAAGTGGATTAAAATATGAGTGATGAAAAATGAGAGTTCAAAAACTTAAAGGGGATAAACAATAATAGAGATAATAGCATCAATCAAGTATGAACATATTGAGATAAACCTCCATGTATGAGCATGGTAAAGTATAATGAAATAATTCATAAAAAAATGAATAAATAAACAAGTAAGCAAGGCAAAGTACTCTTGGACCATGAAGTCATGAGTAACAAAAGCTTTCAAATCAAATTCAACTTGCAAGACACTTAAAAAAGTGCTAAAGAATGGATGGGCAAATAAAAAGTCCTCTCAAAGTCAAGACTTCAAGTTGAAACGTCAAAGGCATCAAGCCTTAGAATCGAGGGTTAAGACAAAGCACTCAAACCCTAATCAAAAGACCTTATTTAAGGTCAAAAATCAAACTCAAGGTAAACTCTTAAAGTGTCTTAAAACACTATAGCAAACCATATCAAAAGGTAGTGAGAAAAAAGTCTTTTTCAAAAGAGTTCCAAAATTAGGCACAAAATATGCCCTTAATTTCAGAAAATTAAAATAAATACTAGAATAATGTGAAAATAAAAATAAAAAAAGTTTAGAAAATTAAATTAAACATAAAAATGTGAATATAAACTTTTGGGAATTTTTATATCAAAGAAAATATTTTAAATAAAATGAAATTGAAATAAAAAAAGAAAATAAAATATTGAAACACAATAAGCCAAGGGGAGGTGCAGCAGTAACCTAGCATGAACTAAGTTGCATTGTTCTGTGCATGGGCCTCTAATTGAGGGGGTGTCGTTAGTAGGGACCAAGAGGCCCAAGCCTATGAGTGGAAAAAGGGATCAGCAAGAATGAAAAATAAAAAAAGGTGACGCACCCAAGAAACATGTAAGACATTAGATCAACCGGTCATGTAGATTTTAAGTCACAACATGACAAAATGACTCGCTAGCCAATCACATGCTACCACCTACCCTTCTTTCCCATGCAACATGAAGAAAAGTAGGAAAAACCATCGTGAAACCAGACCATGGTCGTGACAAACTCTTCAACTTGCTCCATCCATATCAACCTCAAATCTCAACCAAAAACTGCGAAATAAAACATCATTGTGTAGCACTCAGAACATAGAGTAACTCTAAACCTTAAACAACTCAAGACACCAACCAAAGCATGGCGAAAATGCTCATGAAAACAGAATATTCAAAATGAAATAAAAGCTATCAACATGATAAGGTGTGATTAATGACTATAACAAACAAACATAATATTATTTCATACTCAACAAGTGCAAACACATGAGCAGGTTGACAGCATTAAGATCATTTAACTTGTGCATATGAACATGAAAAAAAAACATGAATATGGAGGAAAAGAGGGAGGCTTACCAAATAGAGTAGGTCCACTGCCTCTTCACTTGGAAGTTATGGAAGTCCAAACTCTCTGCAAGATATTTGAAGTGTGCACCTACTCTTCTCTTCAATCACTCACGGGCTCTTTCCTAAGGCAATGGATCGTGTGTGTTTTGTTTTTCTGATTATGTTGTGGTGTCTTCTTATCCTCTAGGGTTTCTCTCTACTTATGATTAAATATGGTCAGCTTTTCAAGTGATCCCCATCAATTACTGAGGTAAAAGAGCATGGTTAAAACTTGATGAGGTTTCAAAAAAAATGGGAGGGAAAAGAGACGTTCTGATTTTTTGCAAGACAAGGTTGGTAGAGGCTTTGTCATGATGTGCATAATTTTCTGTCATGGCCATTGTTTCAGCATGAAAAGAGGAGCAGAGTAAACAGCCTTGACGCATGAGTTTGACTTGTTGGCATTTTGGTGAAAGAGTGCCATAGGGTGCATAAAGTATCTCACACTACTAAGCTTGTTTTGGTAATGTTTGGGGGCTCACAAAAGGGTGCATTACACGCATGAATAACTCAGAAATCTCAAGAGTAACATGAGGCATAACAAATGACATGAATTTTGTGCATAATGCCTTGTTGCTAAACTAACTGTGGACACCACTTTGGATCAACATAACTTCATGACTTTTGATTCAAATGATGAGGTTTTGGATCCAATGGAAACTAGGAAGAAGTGGGAGTAAATTTCATGTTTGAGTCAGCTTGAAACAAAGCACCTATCCATGAGAAAAATGAGAAACAAAACCTGTCCATGAATACGTCAAAGAAGCAAACTTAGAAAAATTCTAAGTTATGAAACTTAACCTTTCCATGACACCAACTTTGAAACATTGTAACTTGGTGAATATCTATCCAAATGGAGAGTTCTTGCACTCAAAAGAAAGCTAGAAGAACCCTCTACAACTTTCATGACCAAAGATAATTGAGATAAGACTTGGATCATGGTGCAAAATGAGGTTGAAGCTGGGTGCAAAAAAGGAGAAAAACATGATATTTCATTAAGTGTTTTAACTTGACCAGAACTTCCAAGTCTTATAACTTAAAAACTAAGCCTCTTTTGAAAAAGGACCCTCTAATACACTTTGAAGTTCATGATGAGAGCTTCCATTTGAGCTTTGAGTCACTTAATTTGGATGTGTGGTTTGAAATTTATGACCTTCCCAAGTTTGTATAAGGAGTGAAGTTTTCACACAGGAAAATCTTAAGGACCAAACATTGCCCTCTTTGCAAGAAACCTCTCAAATGTCAACTTCTCATGCTTTAACTCAACAATTAGGCATGTCTTTAATGGCATATGGCTTGATTGCCTCATCTTGGATCAAAATCTCAAAAGTCAAACCTTTAATTTTCAGTTAAAAACCCTAATTTTCCTCAGAATACAACTGGATGATCTCTGATGGTCTTGCTTCTTCAATCTCTTCCAAGGCTCATAGATGGCCTCTAAAGGAAGTTTATTAACACATGGAATCAAGTCCCAAGGCTTGAGATCATACCTTGATCAACATCAAAGGCAGTGGTTGACTTTCTTAACCAAAACCCTAATCTGGGGCTTAGATGAACTTGTGGCTCAATGCACTTGTGATGGGAGCCAAACACCCTTGACTTCTTGTTGAGTAAGACCTCTTGGATGTATCATAGTTCAAATGGTTGCATTTTGGAGCCTCAGGTATCTTTCTTGACAGATGACTTCACATACCACTTCTCAGTTAACTGATGAACACTTGGTGGTTGATTGTATGGAACCAAGATGTGTCTTAGGAGACATTGAATCATGTGAGAGTCTGGCTTAGGAGACCTTGTCCTCTTTCTTGTGTAAACCCTAGTTTTCACACAAAGAAATAACTTGCAAGATGAAGTGGTTAGTTAACAATGCCTTGATGATTGAAACCTAAATACAAGTGCAAGATGTAATGACATCTAGGGGTAAAATTTGGGGTACAACAAGAGCCCACAGACTTTAATATTGATACGTGGAGGTCGGCCTGTAAGCGCTATGTGACGACCTGTACTGAAGAAAAAGCTTCTATAGGTCGACCTGAACTCATATATGCCGGCCTATGCACCTATATTCACACATGAAACTTGGTTTTTGATGTGCATGACATGCCTAAAGCTTTTCAATCCTTTTCAAAAACATTTGTATGCGTCCTAAGTCTAAAATGATTCAATGCATATCTAGACTTCGGTTGATATCGCCCAATATACAAGAACACTAAGTCACACTCCTAGTTTTGACATCATTCAAAACATGGCTAGGTTGTAGAATGCACTCACATTTTTTATTTCTTTTCTATTTCTTTCTTGACCAATTTCTATGGTACCCCAACCCCAAACTTATTCGTTGCTAACTTTTAAGAGCAACCCCAAACTTATTCTTTTGCGTCAGACAACTAAAAAATTATTTCTACCTAACTCCAAAGAAGGTGGAAAGAATTTATCCTTCTAGTCAATGGCTATATAATAAGGCAATGTCATCGAAAGAATGGTTTAGGATCAAAGTGGTTAAAAAACAAATATTATCGTATTAAAATAGGGTGACTTAAAAGGCTTAGAGTTTTCACAAATACCTCCTACCCAGTAGGGAAGTTCGATATAAGTGAGTCGGTCCCTTCACTCGAACCAAAGACTATGATACCATTGTTCAATCAATTCATGGGTTCAACACGAGGAAATATTTCTACTTTTGGGACTTTCATTTTATGAGAAATACACCACATACTCACCAAAAACCTTAAGGTTTTGGGTGAGTATGTGGTGTGTCTCTCACAAAGGTGTGTTACTCTTAAAGAAAATCCCCAAAGTAAAAATGCTCCATCATGTTGACCCCCCGAAAAAAAAATAAAAAAATGAAGGATTGCCTCCAATTAAGCGCCTCTTTAAGATCCTAAGCTTAGGGCTGGACAATCGGTCGATTTCGATCAATTTCGGAACTGAAAACTTAAATCTGACGCAAGCCACAATTTCATTTTTAAGGCCCAATTTCGACCGATAAAATTTCGGGTTTTGACATATTCAGTTATATCATTTTGGCGCCTAAATTGGATCAGTTTACTCGGTTTAATATTTGTTGAAAAATGGCTATTTTTAAAATAAAATTCGCAAACATTTATTTCATATTTAAAAAAAAATCAAAATTTTAGAATAGCTTAAGGAAATACAATTTTTTTAGTATTGAAAAAAATTATTATTACGTGATAATATTTTCAATACCATTTGATATTAAATTGTTCATGATCATACTTTAAATCACAAACTAACAAATACTAAAAATTTCATATTTATGTCTTGTATTCTTGTGAGTACACAATGCACTCATTAGATTATAAAAATGATAATAATCATTAGATAATAATCTGACAATCATTTGTTTCATTTCTGATGGATTAATTTTGTTCTCGCAAATATTCTGTAGTGATATTATATTGTAAATATTTTCTGATGTGATTGTGCTGTTGTTGTTTTATTTTTCATCGTGCAGAAATCGATCAGGATCGATTCGCAAGTTCGACATGATTTGTAAGTTATGACTCTGCTGGATTTTCTTCTGATATAATGATGTAAATATTTGGTATACGTGTTGTTGTTTCATTTTTATTGTTGAACAGAAATCAGATATGAGCATATCACGCGTATTCATTTTAGTTTCATTTGTCAACATTGCGTTACGCATATTTTGTTTTGATTGCTATGTGATTGCGCACACTTTGTGATAGCAGTTTGTTGGCTGGTTTTGCTTTTTGTTTACGTGTGACATTTCAATTCTGTTGTCTTCGTATTTATTTCATATATGTAAGCGCTTTCTGTAGTTTAGCATAACATCAATTCGCGTTTGTTTTTACTACTTTGCGTTTCGTCACGTGACGTTACTTTCAATACACAATTCGTTGCGTTCAATTTATTTGTGATGACCGCGCTTTATGCTAACAATTTGTTATTCGATTTTTGATAACATACAATGTTTCGATTTCTTTACATTTAAATTGGATTTAAATTATGTGTTAACAGCTTTGCATCGCTCGTCCTCGCGTTATGTGAACTCAATTCATGTCCTCATATTACATTAATTTAATACACGCATGTTTAGTTTTCTATTCAATTGAAATGTATATGAGTTGTTGATGATTGTTGTATGCATCATTATCCTATCATTTTATTGTGTGTGCGTGTGCGTGCGGTATTGCATTTCGTACGGTTGGTGGCGTAAAGTTACGCCTCACGTTAGAACTCACAACTTTGCGTTTCAATTCACGCCTCTTATTTTTCAACCACTTTCACCATCACTTCCAAACCATTTCAAAACCAAAATCAAAATCATTTTCACATAAAAACTTAAAACTTTTTTTCAATAAATAATCAGATGAAAAAGGATTAGTTGGACGTACTTGTCCCTCTAGTCTCCGAGTACTTGGATGATGGTCATACTTAGCCTACAGTTCGCGTACTTGTCTTCTGCCTCAAAATACATTAAATAGTCGAATCTAGTTCATTATTTTAGTGGACCAAAAAGACTAGTTGGACGTACGTATCCCCCTTAGTCCCGAGTATTTGTGTGATGGTCGTACTTAGCCTCCCGCGCGAATACTCATCACCCATTGAAGAAACGTAACTTAGTTCGCCACACAAATTTCATAGATAACTTGGATGAAAAAGGTTAATTTGGACGTACATGTCCCTCATAATCCCGAGTATTTGGATGATGGCCTCAACCAATCAAACTCATATTTTATCGCTTCCGCGTGATCAATTTTTTTCCACAAACGGACAATGTTTTATCCATTATTCCACGATACAAACAAACACTTAAACCTCCCCCCGAGCATACAAGCAATGTGTAACTGCTAGAATGCGACCTAAACATTCGTTCACTAAAATCAACCAACAAATACATGGTTTTATACCAAGAATTACGTAGCTTTGATTTCTCCATCGCACATGGGGATACATAGGAGCGAGATTCAACGTCTCATCAAGCACTATAACAAAAAACCCAAAAACATATTTTGTCTTGCCTAAAACTACGTAGTTTTGAATTGCTCATTGCACCCGAGGGTATGTAGGAGCAACACTTGCAATCTTGTCAAGCACCCTAATTAAAACATTTTTACGATCTTTTATCATTCATTTTAAACATCTCAATAAATAGAAGAAAATAAATAACATAAGGTGACATTCTAATCGCAAATCTAACTAAATGGTTCTCGATAAGTACAACAAATGTGCAAATGTGAGGGGTGCTAATTCCTTCCCTTCGTATAATCGACTCATGGACCCGAATTTGGTTGCGATGCCCATTTTCTATTTCTTTTTAAGAGTTTTATCGATTTTTTTTCTGGAATAAATAAAGTTTAGTGGAGACTCTGTTATTATCTCTAACGTGCGAGTGCTATAGGTTATTTTTCGCGTCGCGACAAAAAGCGTAGTGTTTGAAACAGGAAAGAATAGTTGTGCTTCTTGTGTCTTTTCATCTTACTTGTGTCTTTCCTTTTCCCGGTGCATTGAGCAAAGTGTATTTTGAACTTTCATTAGAAAATGACGAATGCCTCTTAAAAGCATTTTATCGTGTTAAATAATACTACCTCCGGTTCTTTTTATAAGGAACATTTCACTTTTTTAGATTTATTAAATAATTAATGTATCTGGTCTATAATACAGACCCGATACATTAATTATTTAATGAATCTAAAAAGGTAAAATGTTCTTTATAAAAAGGACCGGAGGGAGTAACATGTTATGGTCAAACATGAGTATTAATTAGGATAATTGTGTTTAGTCCAAAATAACCTTGTTAAATTAATAATTTAAACTAACGTACAAAAGAGTGATGAAGGTATTTTGGTATTATGTAATTTTTATAGATAAATAATAAATGAAAAAGATTTGAAAATTAATTATTATTATTATTATTATTAGAATTTAATTGGTATACTGACAGTGTAAAATAATTTTATACTGTCAACCAATCACACTCATGTAAATTTTAAGTTAATGATATGACATTACAGATTGATAAATTTCAATTGAATGACAATGTAAAATTATTTTATCCTGTCAGTGCAAATAAATTAAACTCTTATAAATTATTATTATTATTATTATTATTATTATTAAATAGGTTTTGGGAGAGTTGACAAAGTATATATAGGATTTTTTTTACCGATATGCTACTGTTTGAAATTAAAAATACGAAAATGCCACAAGTTAAAAAATACCAAAATGCCACTATTTTAATAAGGGTTCGGCCAAAGAAAAGACAACCCATTGAAACAGTTTCCACCCATGCATGAGTTCGGCCAATGATTAGCCGAACCTATGAAGAAGCCTTTTTGTTACATTGGAGTAGTATAGAAGTCTTTTTGGTGGAAACAACAGCACAAACAAACAAATATATAAAATATTAAACAACAGCACAAAAGCACATGAAAGTAATTCAATGGTTTGGCAACCATTGGCCGAACCCATGCATGGCGAAAATTGTTTTAATGGGTTGTCATTTTTTTGGCCGAACTCATATTAAAATGATGGTATTTTGATATTTTTTTTTTCAATTCGTGGCATTTTAATATTTAATATTTTAAACAGTGACATGTAGGTAAAAAAATCTATATATAGATAATGAATGCTGAAAAAAAAAATTGTATGAATAATTAATTGTTTGGAAACTTTTGATATTTTATTAAAGTAAAGTAAAAATAAAGAAATATCTGATAGTAAATGTCAAGATACTCCTTGATTCTCGTAACTGTCCACGAATAATACGCACGATCAGAGTTAAAAACATGTTGATCGTATAGTTCGATGAAAACGTAACGCACTCCACCCATGTCTCCTCCTTCTTCTTCTCTCTCACCGAATCGAATGCTGAATTCAAGAAAGAGAAAATCTCTTTCAGAAGACAGCCATGGTGAAAAGAGAAAGAAAGCAACCACCACTCATTCCTCAAAAAGCATATGCCATATATGTTTAGACTCTGTAAAAGACTATAAAATCTTCAAAATTCCTTTATGCAATCACCCCTTTTGTACTAAATGCATATCTAAATATGTCAAACTTCAAAGAAAAGAAAAAGGCGTGAGAGTGAATTGTCCAGTTCTAGGGTGTCCTTCGCCACTCAAACCAGAACAATTTCAATCTATTTTACCTAAAGAACTCATTGCGGAATGGAAATATGCAATTTACGAGTCTTCGATTCCTATGAATCAAAAAATATACTGCCCTTATAAGAATTGTTCTCATATGTTGGTGGTGAATGAAGGGGTAGAAGTTGTTACAAGATGTGAATGTCCTTCTTGTCATAGGCTATTCTGTGCACAATGTAAGGTTCCATGGCACGAAGACATGAGTTGCCGGAGATTTCAGAAGTCGACAAAGGGTGAAGATGAAAAAGAATTGGATGAGAAATTTATGGAATTGGCTAAAAGAAAAAAGTGGCAAAAATGTCCCAAATGTTGTATGCATGTTCAGAGAAATGGTGGATGCGAACACATTTCGTGCAGGTTGTATATCTTAATCATTTTAACTAGTTTTAATTCTTATTAAATCGGTACAATTAATTAAAATGACTGCAATGTTTTCAGGTGTGGATGTAACTTCTGCTACAAGTGTGGTAAGGATTGGATTCATGGACATATATGCAAATATTCGAGGTAAATAACAAACTCTTTGCATATAGAATTAAATATGATTTTGATAAGTAATGAGATATGCGATCTCACCCTGTTTTATGTAAATTCTTTGAACATATCATTTACTAAGTTCTGTGTTAGGTAGATGCATTTGTTCTATGCTGTTGATTAAGCAAGAAATTTCAAGTTTTGTACTTGCTATTGGTTGGTTATGCTTTTTCAGGCACTTTTTTGTGGTGAAAACATCTTGATGTTTACACTGATTGTAATTTGTTTATGTTTACAATGCTTATAACAGGTGATATTCGGGTTAGGAGTATGCGTGGCGGATATGAAGGAAGTTGTAGCTGTTAGTGCTCACAAAGATAAAATAATTATTTGGCAACATGACATTCTAGTTCTAGCTAAAAAAAACTGCATCAGTGATGCAAACTTTGTTTTCTTGTAATCATAGTGAGACTTTACAAGTTGAGAGTTAGTTCTATAAAGTTGCTAACTATTATATTAACAATATAAATTTGTTTATAAATAAATGTCCTTCCTTACAAATTAATTAGGGTTAAGTGAATTACATAGGAAGAATATTCAAACAAACGCATTGTTGTGTTGGATAATTGAGTGAGGATCAAGGAGAAATGTACGATTCAATTGGATTGTTTATAGTCAAGCTTAAAATAGACATGCTCACTGCTCTTGAACACTTGAAATGTGAAGTGTTGTCATTTGTTGGAGTTAGTGTACCTCCCAATTTAAAATCAATTGATATTCAGTTCCAAAGAACAACTCCTCCGGTAAATATTTAAACTATAACATTCCACTTAATCTAGAATGAATATTTAACATTCGGTTAAGTATTTAAATTAGTGAGGGGTCCAAGGTGCAGAGGGTCTAGCGAATTGATTAGCCACCTGATGTTTAGAGTCAATTAGCAGGAGGTGAATAATTTTGGTTTGAATTTTGTCTCTGATATGTCATTCTTTATTTCCAAATAACATTTTCATGTAAAAAGTATTTAGAGAGAGAAACTCTCCCTTCTCTCTAGTTTCTGAACCAACCTGCTTTTAACTCGATTCATCTTCTTCAACCATTAACACAGCATCATGTATCAGATTCACTAAAGGTTCAGTTTCAGCCAGTGTGTTCTCGTCTGGAACTTGGGTATCTCGGATTGGTGCTAATCTGGTAGGTTCAAAGGGTTTGGTTTAAAGTCCTAGCCTTAGGGTTAGGGACCTTCCTCCCTTTGGGGCTACATTGAACAGAGAGGCCTCAATCTGCGACATCCTCGTCCCTCTTTTGGCTGCTGAACTTTGAACATTGGAAAGATTTTGGCGTGCTGAATCTTGGACTGGTTTCTGGAGTTTGAGTAGTGTTCCAGATCTGTAATTGATAAGCGTCTTACCCGATTTGGGTCACCTGTCTGGTTTTTCATGGGTTTATTTAACAGTAACAATCACAATAAAGGCACATGGATTTAAGTAGAGATGAAGAAGAATAGGAGTCAGAGCGTGGGAAGACTGTCCATTTGGAAAAACAACAAAGGAAAGGTTACAGATCTAGATTGGAACGAAGCATCTTCATTCTTTTTTACTGAGTTTCCGGATTCCTACGACACTAAGAGAATGTACGACATTTTTTAGGCTTATGGTTGGATCTTGGAGGTTTTTATTCCGGGAAGAGTCGACATCAGAGGCAAAAGGTTCGGTTTTGTTAGGTTCAAAAAAGTGGAAGACGAAGATCTTATGGCCAATAATCTTGACAAGATTGTCATTAATGGCACTAAGATTTTTGTTAATCTGCCAAGATTCCGCAGAGAAAACAAGAGAGAGGGTATTATGCATCCTCCGAAACCAAGGATGCAGGCTAAGGATAATGGGGTGGCGGGGGTCCCTTACAAACCTGTTGCTCGGCATAGGAATGCTAATAGAGTTTCTTTCGCCCAGATTATTAAAGGAGTGGGTAGTAGTAAAGGGGGAAATCCGAATTCGAATAAATGTGTCATGGATGATAAACCCTTTTTCGCCCATCTGAGCTTTAAGGTTAACAATGAGGAGCTGGAGAGATTTGAACAAGCCTTCACTGGAGTTTTGGAGAGTCCAGGTTCTGCTGCAGAAGTCATGGATGCGTTTCAAATGGAGGGTTTTTTCAATATCAAGATTACACCTATGGGGGCTAACCTATGTCTTTTGGAGGAAGTCAATCCTGGTGATATTCAAAAGTTGATATCAGAAGAAGGTAAATGGATCTCCAAATGGTTTGCAGAAATCCGCCCTTGGAATCCAAATGATGTCGATCAAGAGAGACTAACATGGGTTAAGATATTTGGGCTCCCTTGTCACGTTTGGGGTACAAATTTTTTCACATTTTTAGCTGCTACCACTGGGGTTTTCATTAAGATGGACGAAGATGCAAGGAAACAGTCGAGGTTTGACACTGCTAGAATTTTGATTAGTACCAAATACGCAATGAGTCTTAACGAAGTGTTCAACATAGAAGTGAATGATATTACCTACAGAATCAAGATTGTTGAAGATGCATTTGGGCCTTATGTTAGGCCCCAAAAGATACCTAAAGAGTCTTGCTTTGAGGAAGATAACTCTGATTTTGTGGAGTCAGAATCGGACCAGGAAATTGATGGGGTGTCTTGGGATAGTTCATCTAGAGTTCTCAGTTCCCAATCCAAATCACCTGAGCATGTTTCTCCAATTTCAGATTCAGGCGATTTCGGATATCTGCGTAAGAATAAGAGTAAGGTTGATAGGGTAGAAGAGTGTGAATTGTCTGGAAAGAAGGATCCTGCTCTTAATAGCGGTACAAGGTATATTGAGAATGTCGTAGAAGCTCACTCTGCTAAAAAATCTCTGCCTTTAGATAGAGACAAGTCTGGTATGAAGGATGTGGATATAGTAGGTGTAACGCCCCGATTCCAATTATTCCTATTTTGTTGAGTCTTTTATTTAATTGGAGTGATAAATTATTTCATTTGCGAAATTGGTGTGTTAATATGCTATGTTGACGTGTTATGATATTTGACCGTTTTGAGAGTTTTCGGGGAAATTATTATGAAGGGTATTTTTAGACATTTCTCAATTATTGGTAAGTTAGAGATTTAGTAAAAATTGTTAGAAAAATGATTAAGTGTAGAATTTTGTGAGAAAATGAATTAATTGAATTGGAGTGGAAAATAGAAAGAGAAATAGAAATAGAAAGGAAAAAGAAAAGATAGAAAGAAAGAGGAAGAGGAGAAAAGAGAAGGAAAAGAGGAAAATCAAGAAAATCAACTTCTAGGAATCGATTTAATCGGGTAAGGGTGTGAAATTTTGTTATCTTAATAATGTATATCATTATGTATGATTATGTAGGTGTGTATTGGATTGTTGTTGTGTTTTTCAAAGTTTTCTATTCTAGGTCGATTTTGAGAAACCGATGTTTTCGCGGTTGGAAATCGACGTAAATGTGGTAGAATGCTTATTGCCATGATGGGATTGAGTTCTGATTGATATATGTTGTTTTGGAAAATGTTTTGGGTTGAAAATATCAATTTTGGGGTTTCCAACAGCGCAGGAAAATTCTGGGTTTTCCTTGGTTCGCCTAGCGAACCTGGGGCGAAGCGGTGGCGAGTGAGGTTTTCGCGGGTTCGCCTAGCGAACCAGTTGGCGAAGGTCAGCGAAGGTTCGCTGAGTTGTTCGCCTAGCGAAGTTTGGGTGTTTTGAATGTGGGTAGTTGCTACCTTGGTTCGCCAAGGGGTTCGCCTAGCGAACTTTGTGTCTGTTTTTATCTAACAGTTGGTTCGCTGGAACATTCGCCTAGCGAAGGAGCTAGCGAATGCTCGCGAGGGATGTTCGCCTAGCGAAGGAGCTAGCGAATGCTCGTGAGGGAGGTTCGCCCAGCGAACAGTGCTGTTCGTGTAATTTTGTTTTCTGCATAACTTTTGATCTGTGGTTCGGTTTGAGGCGTGGTTTGATGCATTAGGAAGCTTATGAAATGCTTTTTCTTATTATGATGATTTGGAGATTGTTAGCCGATTATATAAGTCGGAAAAGTCAGGATTAGTGTTATTTAGCGACTTTTACCGTTTTGAACGTGTGTTTGGATGTGAACCATACAATAGTGCATTGATGTGAATGTATATAGATTGTATGTACTTGTATGAGAAGAATGCATGAATATATTGTGAATATGTATGCATTTCAAGAATGTCTTGAGTCATTTGCGTGTGAAGCATAATGATGTGCATTCTTGTGTGGAGGGATTCTTATGAGAATCCGCTGTAACATCGTGTGCCTTAAACATAAGAGGTGTGAGCGATCGGATGGATCGTCTGCCTTAAAAATAAGAGGTGTGAGCGATAGTTATAGACGATCGTGTGCCCGTGTGGGGTGTGAGCGATTGGGTCGTGTGCCTTATACAAAGAGGTGTGAGCGATCCATAAACGTCGTGTGCCTTAAAAATAAGAGGTGTGAGCGATCAGATTGGATCGTGTGCCTTAAAAATAAGAGGTGTGAGTGATGGGGAACATCGTATGCCCGACGGGGAGTTACAGTGATGTAACGAGCGATGGTTCCAGCAGAGTTCCTGAGTGAACTTGAGATGATTGAGTCGGTACCGCATTGCATTTGCATAGAGTCGTGAGTTGGTCTCTATGATTTGCATTATTCATCTTTAAAATGGTGTTTTGATGAATAAACATATATGTGTATGTTTATGTGGATTGATAAGAATTGTGAAAATATGCATGAGGTATATGCTTGGTTTGAATAGATATGTATACATTGCGATGTGTATGAGTGAGATATGATGAATTGTGGTGAGAATGTGGAATATGAGTATTTTTATGTTAAGATATATAATTATATGCATTGTTATTATGATAATATTTCTCACCCTTCTGCTGTTTTATAATGCTCTATAAGGCATTGCAGAGTAGGTATGCTGGTGGTCTTTTTGTGAAGCGTGTCTTCATTCTTTTGGTCGGTCGGCTCTGATATGTAGCACCGGGTAGCTAGGAGGCTATGATTCTTTTGTGATACATTGTATATGTATCTTGTTGATGAATGTTTATGTAAACATGAATTATGTTGGGAGATAATACTTGACGATGTATATATGATATGTATATATGTTAGTTGTGATTCAATGTTTAGATTTTCCGCTTTTATTCTAAATATTGAGATGTGGGTGTAAGGACTAAGTTCCACTGTTGCAAAGTTACCCCACTGTTGCATATCAATTGTTAAGCAGGTGTTGAATGTTTTAATTTAATGTATAATGTGATATACCTCTTTTATACCATGTTTATAATTATACTCTGATGAAATTTTAATATGTGCCTAAATGATTATGTGATTAATTGGGGGTATAGAAAGGGGGTGTTACAATAAGTGGTATCAGAGCCAGAGTTGAGTCAGTTGTGTCTGTCTTGTTGTTGTGTTGGTTGAACTGTTGTTTAACCTTGCTGTCATTTTTGGGAATGATCAGAATATGGCTGGTAGAAACGACAATGCGATGGTTGCTGCTTTGGAAGCAATGGCTAGGGCGGTGCAAGGTGCGCCGAATGTGAATGCTAATGACGAGTTCAGGAAGAATCAACCACCGGTCTTCAAAGGAAGATTTGATCCCGATGGTGCTCAACTTTGGTTGAAAGAGATTGAAAGGATCTTCAGAGTCATGGACTGTGTGGAGGGGAACAAGGTGAGGCTTGGGTCTCACATGCTGAAGGAAGAAGCCGACGATTGGTGGGTCGGAATGCGTCAAGTTCTTGAGGTGGATGATGAAGAGGTAACTTGGGATTTATTTCGTACTGAGTTCTTAAGGAAGTATTACCCTGAAAGTGTGAAAGGGAAGAAGGAGATGGAGTTCCTTGAACTGAAACAAGGTAGTATGTCCGTGGTAGACTATACTGCTAAATTTGTGGAGTTGGTTCAATTCCATCCTCACTATGCCGCGATTACTGCTGAGTTCTCAAAGTGTATTAAATATGAGAATGGTTTGCGTCCTGAGATTAAACAAGCTGTGGGATATCAAAGGATAAGAAGGTTTTCGGATTTGACGGAATGTTGTAGAATCTTCGAGGAAGATAGCAAGGCTCGCTCTACACATTACAAAAGTTTGAATGAGTGGAAGGGAAAGCAACAAGCTAGAAGTGGACCTTATGTGACACCCGCTGATAGGGGCAAGCATAGGGGAAACTTTGAGAAGAGATCTGGAGGAGGAGGTTCCGGTCTCATTAAGTGTTACAAGTGTGGTGAAATGGGTCATAAATCATTTGAGTGTGGGAAGACAGTGGCGAGATGTTCTAACTGTGGAGGCCTTGGGCATGCTACTACTGATTGTAGAAGGAATGCGATGAAATGTTTTAATTGTGAGGAACCTGGTCACATTAGCATGAAGTGTCCGAATCCGAAGAAAGCTCCAACTGGTGGGAAAGTATTTTCTTTGGCGGGAACTCAAACTTCTAGTGCAGACCGTCTGATTAAAGGTACTTGCTTTATTAATAGTACACCTCTAGTTGCTATTATTGATACGGGAGCGACTCATTCATTTATTTCGTCTGAGTGCGCGAATCGTTTGAATCTTGTGTTGTCTCTGATGGATGGTGAGATGGTTATTGATACTCCAGCAATGGGGTCAGTAACTACTTCTTTGGTTTGTTTGAGTTGTCCTTTAACCATTTATTGTAAAGACTTTGAGATGGACTTAGTGTGTTTGCCGTTGGAAGGGTTGGATGTGGTCTTGGGTATGAATTGGTTGCAATTTAATAGAGTTCATATAGATTGTTATCACAAGTTAGTGAGGTTTCCTTCTTTGGAAGAGGATGAAGAAGAGAGTTTCTTATCCACTAAAGAGTTGAAGAAACTTTTAGCGGACGAAGCTCAATTGTTCGGTTTGTTTGCATCATTGTCGGTGGAGAGTAAAGTTGAGCTAGATGTGTTTCCAGTGGTGTGTGATTTTTCGGAAGTGTTTCCTGAGGATATTAAGGATGTACCGCCAGAGAGAGAAGTTGAGTTTTCTATTGATCTAGTTCCGGGTACTAGACCGGTTTCGATGGCACCGTATCGTATGTCGGCATCGGAGTTGGTAGAATTGAAGAAACAATTGAATGACTTGTTGGACAAGAAATTTGTAAGACCAAGTGTTTCTCCTTGGGGTGCTCCGGTATTGCTGGTAAAGAAGAAGGATGGGAGTATGCGGTTATGCATTGATTATCGACAATTGAACAAGGTGACAATTAAGAACAAGTATCCGCTTCCAAGAATCGATGATTTGTTGGACCAATTGGTTGGTGCACATGTTTTTAGCAAGATTGATTTGAGATCGGGATATCACCAGATTCGTGTGAAAGAAGAGGATATTCAAAAGACGGCCTTTAGGACACGGTATGGCCATTACGAATATTCCGTGATGCCATTCGGGGTTTCTAATGCGCCGGGGGTGTTTATGGAATACATGAATCGTATTTTTCATGAGCAGTTAGATCGTTTTGTGGTTGTGTTCATCGACGATATTTTGATTTACTCTAAGTCTCAAGAGGAGCATGAAGAGCATTTGAGGATTGTGTTACAAATTTTGAAAGAGAAAAAATTGTATGCTAAGTTGTCGAAATGTGAGTTTTGGTTATCGGAAGTAAGTTTTCTTGGTCATGTTATTTCCGGTAGCGGTATTAGTGTTGATCCAACCAAGATTGATGCGGTGATGCAATGGGAGGCTCCTAGGTCGGTTACGGAGATTCGAAGCTTTTTAGGCTTGGCGGGTTATTATCGGAGGTTTATTGAGGGGTTTTCGAAGTTGGCACTTCCGTTAACGCAATTGACTTGTAAGGGAAAGGCTTTCATTTGGGATATTTATTGTGAAAAGAGTTTCAATGAGCTAAAACGAAGGTTGACGACGGCTCCGATCTTGATTTTGCCAAATCCGACGGAACCATTTGTTGTGTATTGTGATGCTTCCTTGGTTGGTTTAGGTGGTGTTTTGATGCAAGATGGGAAAGTTGTGGCTTATGCTTTAAGACAATTGAGAGTGCATGAAAAGAATTATCCTACACATGACTTGGAGTTAGCGGCTGTGGTGTTTGTTTTGAAAATTTGGAGCCACTATCTTTATGGTGCAAGATTTGAAGTTTTTAGCGATCACAAGAGCTTGAAATATTTATTTGATAAAAAAGAATTGAACATGAGACAAAGAAGGTGGTTAGAGCTTTTGAAAGATTATGACTTTGGTTTGAATTACCATCCGGGTAAGGCAAACGTGGTGGCCGATGCTTTGAGTCGGAAGTCGTTACATATGTCCTCATTGATGATAAGAGAATGGGAACTTTTGGAGAATTTTAGAGATTTGAGTTTGGTTTGCGAAATGACGCCGAGAAGTGTGAGACTTGGTATGCTACATGTTACGAACGATTTCCTTGCAACCGTATGTGAAAAGCAAAAGTTGGATTTGAAGTTCGTTGATTTGATGATGAACGAGAATGAGGATTTCAAGGTTGATAATTTTGGAGTTTTGAGATTCCGTGGTCGTATTTGTATTCCCGATGATGCGGAGTTGAAAAAGATGATATTGGAAGAAGGACACCGCAGTAACTTAAGTATTCATCCGGGAGCGAATAAAATGTTTCAGGATTTGAAGAAAATCTTTTGGTGGTCCGGGCTAAAGAGAGATGTGGCTCAGTTTGTGTATGCGTGCTTAACTTGTCAAAAGTCTAAGGTGGAACATTAAAAGCCTAGTGGATTGATGCAACCGTTGGACATTCCGGAGTGGAAATGGGATAGTATGTCGATGGATTTTGTTACGGGATTGCCGAATACGCAAAGAGATCATAATGCTATTTGGGTAATCGTTGATAGGCTTACTAAATCTGCTCACTTTATTCCAATTGATATTAGCTATCCTTTGGAAAGGTTAGCTGAGATTTATATTCTTGTAGTTGTGAAGTTGCATGGAGTTCCTAAGAGTATTGTATCGGATAGAGATCTTAGATTCATGTCGAGGTTTTGGGAGAGTTTACAAAAGGCTTTGGGTTCTAAGCTAAGATTGAGTTCGGCTTATCATCCGCAAACGGATGGTCAAACCGAGAGGACAATTCAATCATTGGAGGATTTGTTGCGTGCTTGTGTGCTCGAGCAAGGTGGTGCTTGGGATAGTTATTTGGCGTTGATTGAGTTCACCTATAATAACAGTTTTCATTCAAGTATAGGTATGGCACCATTTGAGGCTTTGTACGGTCGGAGATGTCGAACACCTTTGTGTTGGCATGAAACCGGTGAGAGGACAATAGTTGGACCGGAGATGGTACAACAAACGACGGAGAAAGTGAAGTTTATTCGAGAAAAGATGAAAGCTTCACAAAGTAGACAAAAGAGCTATCATGACAAGAGAAGAAAAGATCTTGAGTTTCAAGAAGGTGCCCATGTGTTTTTGAGAGTTACGTCGGTTACGGGTGTGGGTCGTGCTTTGAAGTCGAAGAAGTTGACTTCTCGTTTTATTGGTCCGTATCAGATTTCTGCACGAGTTAGTGTTGTGGCTTACCGTGTGGCATTGCCTCCGAATCTTTCGAACTTGCATGACGTATTCCATGTTTCGCAACTTCGGAAGTATGTTTCGGATCCGTCACATGTTATTCCTATGGACGAGGTTGAAGTGAGAGATAACCTTACGGTTGAAACTTTACCGAATAGGATTTTGGACCGCGAAGTTAAGAAGCTAAGAGGCAAGGATATTGCACTCGTGAAAGTAGCGTGGGGAGGCGTTGCGGAAGGCGATATGACTTGGGAGCTAGAGAGTAGGATGCGAGAGTCGTATCCGGAATTGTTTGAATCAGGTAATATTTTCGAGGACGAAAATTTCTAAAGTGGGGGAGAGTTGTAACGCCCCGATTCTAATTATTCCCATTTTGTTGAGTCTTTTATTTAATTGGAGTGATAAATTATTTCATTTGCGAAATTGGTGTGTTAATATGCTATGTTGACGTGTTATGATATTTGACCGTTTTGAGAGTTTTCGGGGAAATTATTATGAAGGGTATTTTTAGACATTTCTCAATTATTGGTAAGTTAGAGATTTAGTAAAAATTGTTAGAAAAATGATTAAGTGTAGAATTTTGTGAGAAAATGAATTAATTGAATTGGAGTGGAAAATAGAAAGAGAAATAGAAATAGAAAGGAAAAAGAAAAGATAGAAAGAAAGAGGAGAGAAAGAAAGAGGAAGAGGAGAAAAGAGAAGGAAAAGAGGAAAATCAAGAAAATCAACTTCTAGGAATCGATTTAATCGGGTAAGGGTGTGAAATCTTGTTATCTTAATAATGTATATCATTATGTATGATTATGTAGGTGTGTATTGGATTGTTGTTGTGTTTATCAAAGTTTTCTATTCTAGGTCAATTTTGAGAAACCGATGTTTTCGCGGTTGGAAATCGACGTAAATGTGGTAGAATGCTTATTGCCATGATGGGATTGAGTTCTGATTGATATATGTTGTTTTGGAAAATGTTTTGGGTTGAAAATATCAATTTTGGGGTTTCCAACAGCGCAGGAAAATTCTGGGTTTTCCTTGGTTCGCCTAGCGAACCTGGGGCGAAGCGGTGGCGAGTGAGGTTTTCGCGGGTTCGCCTAGCGAACCAGTTGGCGAAGGTCAGCGAAGGTTCGCTGAGTTGTTCGCCTAGCGAAGTTTGGGTGTTTTGAATGTGGGTAGTTGCTGCCTTGGTTCGCCAAGGGGTTCGCCTAGCGAACTTTGTGTCTGTTTTTATCTAACAGTTGGTTCGCTGGAACATTCGCCTAGCGAAGGAGCTAGCGAATGCTCGCGAGGGATGTTCGCCTAGCGAAGGAGCTAGCGAATGCTCGCGAGGGAGGTTCGCCCAGCGAACAGTGCTGTTCGTGTAATTTTGTTTTCTGCATAACTTTTGATCTGTGGTTCGGTTTGAGGCGTGGTTTGATGCATTAGGAAGCTTATGAAATGCTTTTTCTTATTATGATGATTTGGAGATTGTTAGCCGATTATATAAGTCAGAAAAGTCGGGATTAGTGTTATTTAGCGACTTTTACCGTTTTGAACGTGTGTTTGGATGTGAACCATACAATAGTGCATTGATGTGAATGTATATAGATTATATGTACTTGTATGAGAAGAATGCATGAATATATTGTGAATATGTATGCATTTCATGAATGTCTTGAGTCATTTGCGTGTGAAGCATAATGATGTGCATTCTTGTGTGGAGGGATTCTTATGAGAATCCGTTGTAACATCGTGTGCCTTAAACATAAGAGGTGTGAGCGATCGGATGGATCGTGTGCCTTAAAAATAAGAGGTGTGAATGATAGTTATAGACGATCGTGTGCCCGTGTGGGGTGTGAGCGATCGGGTCGTGTGCCTTATACAAAGAAGTGTGAGTGATCCATAAACGTCGTGTGCCTTAAAAATAAGAGGTGTGAGCGATCAGATTGGATCGTGTGCTTTAAAAATAAGAGGTGTGAGCGACGGGGAACATCGTATGCCCGACGGGGAGTTACAGTGATGTAACGAGCGATGGTTCCAGCAGAGTTCCTGAGTGAACTTGAGATGATTGAGTCGGTACCGCATTGCATTTGCATAGAGTCGTGAGTTGGTCTCTATGATTTGCATTATTCATCTTTAAAATGGTGTTTTGATGAATAAACATATATGTGTATGTTTATGTGGATTGATAAGAATTGTGAAAATATGCATGAGGTATATGCTTGGTTTGAATAGATATGTATACATTGCGATGTGTATGAGTGAGATGTGATGAATTGTGGTGAGAATGTGGAATATGAGTATTTTTTATGTTAAGATATATAATTATATGCATTGTTATTATGATAATATTTCTCACCCTTCTGCTGTTTTATAATGCTCTATGAGGCATTGCAGAGTAGGTATGCTGGTGGTCTTTTTGTGAAGCGTGTCTTCATTCTTTTGGTCGGTCGGCTCTGATATGTAGCACCGGGTAGCTAGGAGGCTATGATTCTTTTGTGATACATTGTATATGTATCTTGTTGATGAATGTTTATGTAAACATGAATTATGTTGGGAGATAATACTTGACGATGTATATATGATATGTATATATGTTAGTTATGATTCAATGTTTAGATTTTCCGCTTTTATTCTAAATATTGAGATGTGGGTGTAAGGACTAAGTTCCACTGTTGCAAAGTTACCCTACTGTTGCATATCAATTGTTGAGCAGATGTTGAATGTTTTAATTTAATTTATAATGTGATATACCTCTTTTATACCATGTTTATAATTATACTCTGACGAAATTTTAATATGTGCCTAAATGATTATGTGATTAATTGGGGGTATAGAAAGGGGGTGTTACATTAAGTGGTATCAGAGCCAGAGTTGAGTCAGTTGTGTCTGTCTTGTTGTTGTGTTGGTTGAACTGTTGTTTAACCTTGCTGTCATTTTTGGGAATGATCAGAATATGGCTGGTAGAAACGACAATGCGATGGCTGCTGCTTTGGAAGCAATGGCTAGGGCGGTGCAAGGTGCGCTGAATGTGAATGCTAATGACGAGTTCAGGAAGAATCAACCACCGGTCTTCAAAGGAAGATTTGATCCCGATGGTGCTCAACTTTGGTTGAAAGAGATTGAAAGGATCTTCAGAGTCATGGACTGTGTGGAGGGGAACAAGGTGAGGCTTGGGTCTCACATGCTGAAGGAAGAAGCCGACGATTGGTGGGTCGGAATGCGTCTAGTTCTTGAGGTGGATGATGAAGAGGTAACTTGGGATTTATTTCATACTGAGTTCTTAAGGAAGTATTACCCTGAAAGTGTGAAAGGGAAGAAGGAGATGGAGTTCCTTGAACTGAAACAAGGTAGTATGTCCGTGGTAGACTATACTGCTAAATTTGTGGAGTTGGTTCAATTCCATCCTCACTATGCCGCGATTACTGCTGAGTTCTCAAAGTGTATTAAATATGAGAATGGTTTGCGTCCTGAGATTAAACAAGCTGTGGGATATCAAAGGATAAGAAGGTTTTCGGATTTGACGGAATGTTGTAGAATCTTCGAGGAAGATAGCAAGGCTCGCTCTACACATTACAAAAGTTTGAATGAGAGGAAGGGAAATCAACAAGCTAGAAGTGGACTTTATGTGACACCCGCTGATAGGGGCAAGCATAGGGGAAACTTTGAGAAGAGATCTGGAGGAGGAGGTTCTGGTCCCATTAAGTGTTACAAGTGTGGTGAAATGGGTCATAAATCATTTGAGTGTGGGAAGACAGTGGCGAGATGTTCTAACTGTGGAGGCCTTGGGCATGCTACTACTGATTGTAGAAGGAATGTGGTGAAATGTTTTAATTGTGGGGAACCTGGTCACATTAGCATGAAGTGTCCGAATCCGAAGAAAGCTCCAACTGGTGGGAAAGTATTTTCTTTGGCGGGAACTCAAACTTCCAGTGCAGACCATCTGATTAAAGGTACTTGCTTTATTAATAGTACACCTCTAGTTGCTATTATTGATACGGGAGCGATTCATTCATTTATTTCGTCTGAGTGCGCGAATCGTTTGAATCTTGTGTTGTCTCTGATGGATGGTGAGATGGTTATTGATACTCCAGCAATGGGGTCAGTAACTACTTCTTTGGTTTGTTTGAGTTGTCCTTTAACCATTTATGGTAAAGACTTTGAGATGGGCTTAGTGTGTTTGCCGTTGGAAGGGTTGGATGTGGTCTTGGGTATGAATTGGTTGCAATTTAATAGAGTTCATATAGATTGTTATCACAAGTTAGTGAGGTTTCCTTCTTTGGAAGAGGATGAAGAAGAGAGTTTCTTATCCACTAAAGAGTTGAAGAAACTTTTAGCGGACGAAGCTCAATTGTTCGGTTTATTTGCATCATTGTCGGTGGAGAGTAAAGTTGAGCTAGATGTGTTTCCAGTGGTGTGTGATTTTTCGGAAGTGTTTCCTGAGGATATTAAGGATGTACCGCCGGAGAGAGAAGTTGAGTTTTCTATTGATCTAGTTCCGGGTACTAGACCGGTTTCGATGGCACCGTATCGTATGTCGGCATCGGAGTTGGTAGAATTGAAGAAACAATTGAATGACTTGTTGGACAAGAAATTTGTAAGACCAAGTGTTTCTCCTTGGGGTGCTCCGGTATTGCTGGTAAAGAAGAAGGATGGGAGTATGCAGTTATGCATTGATTATCGACAATTGAACAAGGTGACAATTAAGAACAAGTATCCGCTTCCAAGAATCGATGATTTGTTGGACCAATTGGTTGGTGCACATGTTTTTAGCAAGATTGATTTGAGATCGGGATATCACCAGATTCGTGTGAAAGAAGAGGATATTCAAAAGACGGCCTTTAGGACACGGTATGGCCATTACGAATATTCCGTGATGCCATTCGGGGTTTCTAATGCGCCGGGGGTGTTTATGGAATACATGAATCGTATTTTTCATGAGCACTTAGATCGTTTTGTGGTTGTGTTCATCGACGATATTTTGATTTACTCTAAGTCTCAAGAGGAGCATGAAGAGCATTTGAGGATTGTGTTACAAATTTTGAAAGAGAAACAATTGTATGCTAAGTTGTCGAAATGTGAGTTTTGGTTATCGGAAGTAAGTTTTCTTGGTCATGTTATTTTCGGTAGCGGTATTAGTGTTGATCCAACCAAGATTGATGCGGTGATGCAATAGGAGGCTCCTAGGTCGGTTACGGAGATTCGAAGCTTTTTAGGCTTGGCGGGTTATTATCGGAGGTTTATTGAGGGGTTTTCGAAGTTGGCACTTCCGTTAACGCAATTGACTTATAAGGGAAAGGCTTTCATTTGGGATATTTATTGTGAAAAGAGTTTTAATGAGCTAAAACGAAGGTTGACGACGGCTCCGATCTTGATTTTGCCAAATCCGACGGAACCATTTGTTGTGTATTGTGATGCTTCCTTGGTTGGTTTAGGTGGTGTTTTGATGCAAGATGGGAAAGTTGTGGTTTATGCTTCAAGACAATTGAGAGTGCATGAAAAGAATTATCCTACACATGACTTGGAGTTAGCGGCTGTGGTGTTTATTTTGAAAATTTGGAGGCACTATCTTTATGGTGCAAGATTTGAAGTTTTTAGCGATCACAAGAGCTTGAAATATTTATTTGATAAAAAAGAATTGAACATGAGACAAAGAAGGTGATTAGATCTTTTGAAAGATTATGACTTTGGTTTGAATTACCATCCGGGTAAGGCAAACGTGGTGGTCGATGCTTTGAGTCGGAAGTCATTACATATGTCCTCATTGATGATAAGAGAATGGGAACTTTTGGAGAATTTTAGAGATTTGAGTTTGGTTTGCGAAATGACGCCGAGAAGTGTGAGACTTGGTATGCTACATGTTACGAACGATTTCCTTGCAACCGTATGTGAAAAGCAAAAGTTGGATTTGAAGTTCGTTGATTTGATGATGAACGAGAATGAGGATTTCAAGGTTGATAATTTTGGAGTTTTGAGATTCCGTGGTCGTATTTGTATTCCCGATGATGCGGAGTTGAAAAAGATGATATTGGAAGAAGGACACCGCAGTAACTTAAGTATTCATCCGGGAGCGAATAAAATGTTTCAGGATTTGAAGAAAATCTTTTGGTGGTCAGGGCTAAAGAGAGATGTGGCTCAGTTTGTGTATGCGTGCTTAACTTGTCAAAAGTCTAAGGTGGAACATCAAAAGCCTAGTGGATTGATGCAACCGTTGGACATTCCGGAGTGGAAATGGGATAGTATATCGATGGATTTTGTTACGGGGTTGCCGAATACGCAAAGAGATCATAATGCTATTTGGGTAATCGTTGATAGGCTTACTAAATCTGCTCACTTCATTCCAATTGATATTAGCTATCCTTTGGAAAGGTTAGATGAGATTTATATTCTTGTAGTTGTGAAGTTGCATGGAGTTCCTAAGAGTATTGTATCGGATAGAGATCCTAGATTCACGTCGAGGTTTTGGGAGAGTTTACAAAAGGCTTTGGGTTCTAAGCTAAGATTGAGTTCGGCATATCATCCGCAAACGGATGGTCAAACCGAGAGGACAATTCAATCATTGGAGGATTTGTTGCGTGCTTATGTGCTCGAGCAAGGTGGTGCTTGGGATAGTTATTTGGCGTTGATTGAGTTCACCTATAATAACAGTTTTCATTCAAGTATAGGTATGGCACCATTTGAGGCTTTGTACGGTCGGAGATGTCGAACACCTTTGTGTTGGCATGAAACCGGTGAGAGGACAATAGTTGGACCAGAGATGGTACAACAAACGACGGAGAAAGTGAAGTTTATTCGAGAAAAGATGAAAGCTTCACAAAGTAGACAAAAGAGCTATCATGACAAGAGAAGAAAAGATCTTGAGTTTCAAGAAGGTGCCCATGTGTTTTTGAGAGTTACGTCGGTTACGGGTGTGGGTCGTGCTTTGAAGTCGAAGAAGTTGACTTCTCGTTTTATTGGTCTGTATCAGATTTCTGCACGAGTTGGTGTTGTGGCTTACCGTATGGCGTTGCCTCTGAATCTTTCGAACTTGCATGACGTATTCCATGTTTCGCAACTTCGGAAGTATGTTCCGGATCCGTCACATGTTATTCCTATGGACGAGGTTGAAGTGAGAGATAACCTTACGGTTGAAACTTTACCGAATAGGATTTTGGACCGCGAAGTTAAGAAGCTAAGAGGCAAGTATATTGCACTCGTGAAAGTAGCGTGGGGAGGCGCCGCGGAAGGCGATATGACTTGGGAGCTAGAGAGTAGGATGCGAGAGTCGTATTCGGAATTGTTTGAATCAGGTAATATTTTCGAGGACGAAAATTTCTAAAGTGGGGGAGAGTTTTAACGCCCCGATTCCAATTATTCCCATTTTGTTGAGTCTTTTATTTAATTGGAGTGATAAATTATTTCATTTGCGAAATTGGTGTGTTAATATGCTATGTTGACGTGTTATGATATTTGACCGTTTTGAGAGTTTTCGGGGAAATTATTATGAAGGGTATTTTTAGACATTTCTCAATTATTGGTAAGTTAGAGATTTAGTAAAAATTGTTAGAAAAATGATTAAGTGTAGAATTTTGTGAGAAAATGAATTAATTGAATTGGAGTGGAAAATAGAAAGAGAAATAGAAATAGAAAGGAAAAAGAAAAGATAGAAAGAAAGAGGAGAGAAAGAAAGAGGAAGAGGAGAAAAGAGAAGGAAAAGAGGAAAATCAAGAAAATCAACTTCTAGGAATCGATTTAATCGGGTAAGGGTGTGAAATCTTGTTATCTTAATAATGTATATCATTATGTATGATTATGTAGGTGTGTATTGGATTGTTGTTGTGTTTTTCAAAGTTTTCTATTCTAGGTCGATTTTGAGAAACCGATGTTTTCGCGGTTGGAAATCGACGTAAATGTGGTAGAATTCTTATTGCCATGATGGGATTGAGTTTTGATTGATATATGTTGTTTTGGAAAATGTTTTGGGTTGAAAATATCAATTTTGGGGTTTCCAACAGCGCAGGAAAATTCTGGGTTTTCCTTGGTTCGCCTAGCGAACCTGGGGCGAAGCGGTGGCGAGTGAGGTTTTCGCGGGTTCGCCTAGCGAACCAGTTGGCGAAGGTCAGCGAAGGTTCGCTGAGTTGTTCGCCTAGCGAAGTTTGGGTGTTTTGAATGTGGGTAGTTGCTGCCTTGGTTCGCCAAGGGGTTCGCCTAGCGAACTTTGTGTCTGTTTTTATCTAACAGTTGGTTCGCTGGAACATTCGCCTAGCGAAGGAGCTAGAGAATGCTCGCGAGGGATGTTCGCCTAGCGAAGGAGCTAGCGAATGCTCGCGAGGGATGTTCGCCCAGCGAACAGTGCTGTTCGTGTAATTTTGTTTTCTGCATAACTTTTGATCTGTGGTTCGGTTTGAGGCGTGGTTTGATGCATTAGGAAGCTTATGAAATGCTTTTTCTTATTATGATGATTTGGATATTGTTAACCGATTATATAAGTCAGAAAAGTCAGGATTAGTGTTATTTAGCGACTTTTACCGTTTTGAACGTGTGTTTGGATGTGAACCATACAATAGTGCATTGATGTGAATGTATATAGATTGTATGTACTTGTATGAGAAGAATGCATGAATATATTGTGAATATGTATGCATTTCAAGAATGTCTTGAGTCATTTGCGTGTGAAGCATAATGATGTGCATTCTTGTGTGGAGGGATTCTTATGAGAATCCGCTGTAACATCGTGTGCCTTAAACATAAGAGGTGTGAGCGATCGGATGGATTGTGTGCCTTAAAAATAAGAGGTGTGAGCGATAGTTATAGACGATCGTGTGCCCGTGTGGGGTGTGAGCGATCGGGTCGTGTGCCTTATACAAAGAGGTGTGAGCAATCCATAAACATCGTGTGCCTTAAAAATAAGAGGTGTGAGCGATCAGATTGGATCGTGTGCCTTAAAAATAAGAGGTGTGAGCGATGGGGAACATCGTATGCCCGACGGGGAGTTACAGTGATGTAACGAGCGATGGTTCCAGCAGAGTTACTGAGTGAACTTGAGATGATTGAGTCGGTACCGTATTGCATTTGCATAGAGTCGTGAGTTGGTCTCTATGATTTGCATTATTCATCTTTAAAATGGTGTTTTGATGAATAAACATATATGTGTATGTTTATGTGGATTGATAAGAATTGTGAAAATATGCATGAGGTATATGCTTGGTTTGAATAGATATGTATACATTGCGATGTGTATGAGTGAGATGTGATGAATTGTGGTGAAAATGTGGAATATGAGTATTTTTATGTTAAGATATATAATTATATGCATTGTTATTATGATAATATTTCTCACCCTTCTGCTGTTTTATAATGCTCTATGAGGCATTGCAGAGTAGGTATGCTGGTGGTCTTTTTGTGAAGCGTGTCTTCATTCTTTTGGTCGGTCGGCTCTGATATGTAGCACCGGGTAGCTAGGAGGCTATGATTCTTTTGTGATACATTGTATATGTATCTTGTTGATGAATGTTTATGTAAACATGAATTATGTTGGGAGATAATACTTGACGATGTATATATGATATGTATATATGTTAGTTGTGATTCAATGTTTAGATTTTCCGCTTTTATTCTAAATATTGAGATGTGGGTGTAAGGACTAAGTTCCACTGTTGCAAAGTTACCCCACTGTTGCATATCAATTGTTGAGCAGGTGTTGAATGTTTTAATTTAATGTATAATGTGATATACCTCTTTTATACCATGTTTATAATTATACTCTGACGAAATTTTAATATGTGCCTAAATGATTATGTGATTAATTGGGGGTATAGAAAGGGGGTGTTACAGTAGGAGTCAGTGATGGGGATAGTTTCAAATCTGGTTCTACTTTAGAGCATGTGTCTTGTACTCTTATGAAATTAAAGAGAGGGGAAAAGAATGAGACCTGTACGAGTGAGGATGGTAAAGGAATAAAGGGAGGAGAAAAAAGTAATGAAGTTGATATCCATTTTGAGGGTCCAAAAACTAAAAGGGGTTCTACAAGTAGAAAGAAGAAGATTCTGACGGAAGATATTTATAAGAGGATAAGAATTCCATTTAGTCCGTCTTACTATGCTACCCTGTTACAAGCTGATGCTTTCTCAACCAGGTCTACCAAAGAGCATTTCAGAAAGTCTGATACGATTGAAAACGTGTTGGCTAAGGTTCCTGAAATTCTGGTACCAGATGTGTGATGTTACGTGTGATGTCACAACAACACACTCTGCAATGGACAGTGCAATAACAATCAATAAATCAACACAAAGAATTTTTCACCCAATTCGGTCTAACTACCTACGTCTGGGGGCTACCAAGCCAGGGATGAAATTCACTACTTGTAGAATTAATTTACAGACTCAACAACCCAGTTGACAATCTCCTAAACTTAATTCCTACTAGTGACTTCCTACCTAAGAAACCACTTAGATATGAGAACACTACTCAATCCCTAAAACACTTCAGTGATATAATTCAAAGTTCACACACTTTGAATAGCACTACTTGATTCTGCTTCATAGCTTTGATCAAGAACAACTCAAAATAACTATACCAATTCACACTCGAATGGTTTACAAATCATACACGAAGACACAAATGACACTCAGCCTTTAGCTCACTTTCTTCGTTCCTTTTCCTCCAGGAATGATGCGCATTATATAGCTCTTTGAATTGGGCTTGGACCTGCTACAATATCTGATCTGATTTGTTGTTTAAAACTGAATCTTCAAAACAGATTTTCTCTCTCAAAATCTTCTTAAATCTCAGCTTTTAAACCTCCTATAAATCTGCATCAAATCTCTATGCAACAGAGAATATCTATCCCAAGATATCCGCAACCAATGAGACAACTGCTCTCCACAATTCCAGCTAACACGCAAACCCTAACAACATCACAAAACCTGATGTTATTAATTCTGCAGATCTAATGTCACAACATCGCTTGTGCCATCAGACATCCAACTTCACTCTTAACACAGCCCAGTGTTAAGACTCAATGTTGTGACATCACCCATATGACATCAAACATTGAACAGCTTCACTACTTAACACAGCCCAGTGTTAAGACTCAATGTTGCAACATCACCACCTGGATATCAACATTGAACAACCTTTGTTTTACCAAAATTCCAGCCAATCCAAGAAACTAACAATCTCCCCCTTTGGCTAATTTTGGCTAAAACAATCTCTGCACCTTCAGAGACTTCAGCAGCGGAATTAATAATTTTTGAACTTCAAGCAGCAGCATCTTCAAGACTTCACTTCAAAAAAAACTCTGCTGCAGCATCATCTTCAACAGGAACTGCCACAATCAATAATGTTGCTCCCCCTCAATCATGAACCAGCATAACCAGTTGTTCAGCAAATACTCCCCCTCAATATCTGCACTTCTGTACTATAACATCAGCAATCAGCTACATCCTCAGCAGCAACACCCTTCAACTCCTTTGACAACAGAGAATATTTGACAACTTTAACTCCTTGGCTACTTCTCCCCCTTTTTAGCCACAATTTGACAACCTGTAGACTCTTTGTTTGTAACTTTTTATGCACTCCAATCTTGTATGCCTTCAGCAGTTGAATCAATTTTCAATAAAGTACACAACTGCACAATACACTCTCCATCACATTTAATCTTCATAAATGTAAATTCCCAATTTACTTCTTAAACTTTCAAATTGGTTTGCATCTAAGGCTTTAGTGAAAATATATGCTAATTGCTTATCTGTAGCTACATGTTCTAAGACAACAACTTTGTCTTCAACCAACTCTCTTATAAAATGATGCCTTATATCAATGTGTTTAGTCCTGCTATACTGAATAGGATTCTTAGAAATATTGATTGCACTCAAATTATCACAGTACAATGTCATGACATCTTGCTTGGCATTTTATTCAGTCAGCATTTGCTTCATCCAAACAAGCTGAGAACAACTACTTCCTGCTGCTATGTACTCAGCCTCAGCAGTAGAGAGCGACACACAGTTCTGCTTCTTGCTAAACCATGATATCAGATTATTCCCCAAGAAGAAACACCCTCCTAACGTGCTTTTCATATCATCTGCACTTCCAGCCCAGTCAGCATCACAATATCCCCTTAACTCAGTCCCAGATCCATGACTATACATCATCCCATAGTCACTGGTGCCATTAACATATTTCAAGATCCTTTTCACTTGATTCAAGTGACTGGCCTTAGGTTCAGATTGATATCTGGCACAAACTCCAACAACAAAAGCAATGTCAGGTCTGCTAGCTGTGAGATACAATAGACTCCAATCATGCTTCTATATAAACTTTGATCCACACTGACACCATGCCCATCCTTGGACAATTTTAGATGAGTAGGAGCAGGAGTCCTCTTGTGATTAGCATTCTCTAGACCAAACTTCTTCACTATGTTCTTTGCATACTTGCTCTGAGATATGAATATGGAGTCCTCCATTTGTCTAACTTGTAGACCAAGAAAATAGTTCAGCTCACCAACAAGACTCATTTCAAATTCAGACTGCATCTGTTCCACAAAATGTTTCACCATTGCATCTGACATCCCACCAAATACTATGTCATCAACATAGATTTGAGCTATCATCAGTTTTCCTTCTTCCTCTTTAACAAACAAAGTCTTGTCAATTCCTCTTTTTCTGTAGCCATTCACAACCAGGAATTCAGTAAGTCTTTCATACCAAGCTCTTGGTGCTTGCTTCAAACCATATAGAGTTTTCCTTAGTTTGTACACATGGTCAGGAAATGTTGGATCAATAAATCCTTTTGGTTGATCAACATACACCTCTTCATTTAAGTAACCATTCAAGAAGGCACTTTTAACATCCATCTGAAAGAGCTTGAATTTGAAATTACAAGCCACCCCTAAGAGCAATCTGATAGACTCTAATCTAGCCACAGGAGCAAAGGTTTCATCATAATCAATTCCTTCAACCTGAGTGTATCCCTGAGCAACTAATCTGGCCTTGTTTCTGGTGACCACTCCTTGTTCATCAGATTTATTTTTGTAGACCCACTTGGTGCCAATCACATTTACTCCATCAGGCCTAGGTACAAGCTCCCATACTTCATTCATCTTGAATTGCTCCAGCTCTTCATGCATTGCATTTATCCAAAACTCATCAGTCAATGCTTTCTTGACATTCTTTGGCTCAATTTTGGAGACAAAGCATGAACTTGCTATAACATCTCTTGACCTAGTCCTCACTCCAGAGTTTGGATCACCTATAATGAGCTCTTTTGGGTGGTCCTTCTGCACTCTGATGGAGGGATCCTTATGAGGTTGTTCAGTTTCAGGCTCAGCAGCAGCAACAGTAGGAGTTGGACTTCTATCTTCAGATTCTGGTGCAACTTCACCAACTGATGTTCCAACATCATCTGGGACATCATCATCTTCCTGCTTGTCATTTTCATTAATTACCACATTGATTGACTCCATCATCACCTTGGTTCTAGAGTTAAAAACCCTATATGCTCTGCTGTTAGTAGAATATCCCAAAAATATTCCTTCATCACTTTTGGAATCCAATTTTCTTCTCTGTTCTCTATCAGCCAGAATATAACATCTACTTCCAAAAACATGAAAGTATTTAACATTAGGTTTTCTTCCCTTCCACAGTTCATACAGAGTGGATGAAGTGCCTCTTCTCAGGGTAACCCTGTTGTGAATGTAGCAGGCAGTATTCATGGCTTCAGCCTAGAAATAATAAGGAAGTTTCTTGGCGTGGATCATCGCTCTAGCAGACTCTTGAATAGTTCTGTTCTTCCTCTCAACTACTCCATTTTGATGAGGAGTAATAGGAGATGAAAACTCGTGACTTATACCTTCAGTAGAGCAGAATTCTTCAAACCTGCTATTCTCAAACTCTCTTCCATGGTCACTTCTTATTCTGATAACCTTACTCTCCTTTTCTCTTTGGAGTCTTTGACAAAGATCTTTAAAAACATCAAACACCTCTGATTTGTCTTTGATGAAGCTCACCCAGGTGTACCTAGAATAGTCATCCACAACTACATATGCATATTTCTTTCCACCCATACTTTCCACCTGCATAGGTCCCATTAAGTCCATATGAAGTAGTTCCAATACCTTGGAGGTGGTGTCATGTTGAAGCTTCGGATGAGACATCTTTGTCTGTTTCCATTTTTTATAGTCTCCACACACTTTTCCTTCCTCAATATTAAGTTTGGGAATTCCTCTGACTGCTTCTGAGGAGATGATTCTCTTAATTCCCTTTAGGTGAAGATGTCCCAACTTCTGATGCCAGATTTTGACATCATCTTCTTTAGCAAGCACACACGTGGAAGAATTTTAGTTTTGAGGCACCCAAAGATAACAATTGTCCTTAGACCTGGCTCCCTTCATAATGACTTCTCCTTGATCATCTTTGACAATGCATTCAGACTTTGTAAAGTCTACTTTGAATCCTTGATCACAGAGTTGACTAATGCTAATCAAATTTGCTGTTAGTCCTTTAACAAGAAGAACATCCTCCAGTCTGGGAGCACCAGCACAGTTTAGTTTACCAATCCCCTTGATCTCTCCTTTGACCCCATCACCAAATGTAACATAGCCTGAAGACTGAAGCTTCACATCTACCAACAGATTCTTTACTCCAGTCATGTGCCTTGAACAACCACTGTCAAAGTACCAATCTTCTTTGGTAGAAACCCTTAAAGAAGTGTGAGCTATCAAGCTGGTAACTTTAGGGACCCATTGCTTCTTAGGCTTGGAAACCTGCCTTCCTTTATAACAGTTCTGTTTGGGAACAACCTGATGAACCTTCTGTGGATACCCATGTAGCTTATAACAATAAGCCTTAATGTGTCCAAAACATCCACAATGATGACATCTCCAGCACCTGTATTTCTTCTTGGATGGAGCTCTGTCATGATGTTTTAACATAGGTTTTAACATCACTGGTTTGGAGGTGATAACATTATTAGAGCATGCATCATTGGTGAACCCCAAACCACATTTGTCCGCATCCATCTTCCCAATACTAAGAATGTTGTCTAAAGCATCAGTACCATTGTTCAACATTTTGACAGTTTTGGTCATAGAGTCCAATTTATAGTTGAGCATACTGACTTCAACTTCGAGTTCAGTCTTTTCAGCTTTTAACTGTACTATGGTTTTCCCCAGCTCTTCTCCTTCAAGACACACTTGTTCACTTCTCATGAAAAGATCTTTATAAGTGACAGCAAGTTCATCATAAGTAACCTTATCATTCCAAGACTCATCATCTGACTCATAAGCACCGACCATAGCTCTAACAAGTTTAGTGGAATTTTCTTCAGATTCACTCTCACTGTCAGACCAAGAAGCTGATAACCCTTTCTGCTTCTTTAGAAAAGTAGGACATTCCTTCTTGACATGTCCATACCCTTCACACTCAAAGCATTGTATCCCTTTGTCATTACTGGAGTTTTCTTCATCTTTAGACTTCTTCCCTTGTTCTCCTGATCTGTTGATGTCAGAGGTAATGTTATTGACATTGGGATTATAACTCCTATTTATCCTCTTCATAACTTTGTTGAACTGTTTACCCAGCAACACAATAGCCTGAGACAGCTCCTCCTGAGAGTCATCTACTTTCTCTTTCTTGTCTTCTTCAGAACTGAAAACTAAAGCTATACTTTTGGACTTCTTCTCAGGTTCTTCTTCACTTAACCCCAGCTCAAAAGTTTGAAGGGATCCAATGAGCTCATCAACCCTCATCTTGCTAATGTCTTGAGCTTCTTCAATAGCAGTCACCTTCATCTTGTACCTCTTAGGAAGGGACCTAAGGATCTTCCTTACAAGATTTTCATCTGACATCTTTTCACCAAGGGCACTGGATGCATTAGCCAGCTCAAGCACACTCATATGGAAGTCATGGATAGTCTCATCTTCCTTCATCTTCAGACTCTCAAACTTCGATGTTAGAAGCTGAAGTCTTGACATCTTAACTCTAGATGTTCCTTCATGTGTAGCCTTCAAAATATCCCATGCTTCCTTAGCAACTTCACATGTATTGATCAGCCTTAATATGTTTTTATCCACTCCATTGAAGATTGCATTCAGAGCTTTGGAATTACCAAGGGCAAGCTCATCTTCTTCCTTGGTCCATTCTTCTCCAGGCTTCGGCTTTGAGGTGCCCTCTTTATCTTTTCCAGCATCATTTCAAACACAACAGGTGCTTTCTATTCTTTAATAATGACCTTCCAAGCCCTGCTGTCCAAGGATTTTAAGAAAGTAGTCATCCTTGGCTTCCAATATTCATAATTGGATCCATCCAAAATAGGGGGTCTGTTGACAAATCCTCCAACCTCTTTGTCCATCTTTACACCAGAAAGTAACTTCCCTAGATCTCACCCAGAGACAGACAAGATGCCTGCTCTAATACCAATTGAAATTCTGGTACCAGATGTGTGATGTTACGTGTGATGTCACAACAATACACTCTGCAATGGACAGTGCAATAACAATCAATAAATCAACACAAAGAATTGTTCACCCAGTTTGGTCTAACTACCTACGTCTGGGGGCTACCAAGCCAGGGATGAAATTCACTACTTGTAGAATTAATTTACAGACTCAACAACCCAGTTGACAATCTCCTAAACTTAATTCCTACTAGTGACTTCCTACCTAAGAAACCACTTAGATATGAGAACACTACTCAATCCCTAAAACACTTCAGTGATATAATTCAAAGATCACACACTTTGAATAGCACTACTTGATTCTGCTTCACAGCTTTGATCAAGAACAACTCAAAACAACTATACCAATTCACACTCGAATGGTTTACAAATCATACACGAAGACACAAACGACACTCAGTCTTTAACTCACTTTCTTCGTTCCTTTTCCTCCAGGAATGATGCGCATTATATAGCTCTATGAATTGGGCTTGGACCTGCTACAATATCTGATCTGATTTGTTGTTTAAAACTGAATCTTCAAAACAGATTTTCTCTCTCAAAATCTTCTTAAATCTCAGCTTTTAAACCTCCTACAAATCTGCATCAAATCTCTATGCAACAGAGAATATCTATCCCAAGATATCTGCAACCAATGAGACAACTGCTCTCCACAATTCCAGCTAACACGCAAACCCTAACAACATCACAAAACCTGATGTTATTAATTATGTAGATCTAATGTCACAACATCGCTTGTGCCATCAGACATCCAACTTCACTCTTAACACAGCCCAGTGTTAAGACTCAAAGTTGTGACATCACCCATATGACATCAAACATTGAACAGCTTCACTACTTAACACAGCCCAGTGTTAAGACTCAATGTTGCAACATCACCACCTGGATATCAACATTGAACAACCTTTGTTTTACCAAAATTCCAGCCAATCCAAGAAACTAACAGTTCCACAACACAAGGGGTCGGACTACTTAGATAACTCTATGACTGATTCTGGTTTCCATCAGAATAATTCTAGAATTAAGAAACAATTAGAAAACCTCCCATCGAGAGTTTGGTCTGCTATCAAAGGTTTGTGCATAGAAGCGGATGAGGACGATGAAATTTTTGAATCAATTGTGAGGAATCTTGAAGTAGAGGATAGAGAATCGAAGAGGGGAAAGAAGGTGGTAGACAAAGTTTCCTTATGAATATTATAACCTACAATATAAGGGATTGTGGGAGTGGCCTAAAGAGAAAGAAAATTAGAGAAACTATTAATAAGGTTGGAGCTGATGTATGTTTTTTACAAGAGACAAAAAGAACTAGTATGTCTGACGACTTGGTATACAGTTTATGGAGAGATAGAGGGTGTTAATGGTCTGCTTCTAATTCAGTCGGTTTGTCAGGAGGAATTTTAACCATTTGGAAGAGTGGTGTGGTGGAACCTATATGCAGCTACAGGGGAAAAGGTTTCTTAGGAGTGCAAGCATTATGGAGAGGTATGAAGTGTTATCTGTTCAATATCTACTCTCCATGCAATATGATGGAGAAAAGGGATTTATGGTCCAATCTTATCAACCTTAAAAACACGTTGGAGCCTGGAGAGTGGATCCTTGGTGGAGATTATAATTCGATAAAGACTCCCGCTGAACAGATTGGTTACTCTTCTTTAAACAGAAGATACATGGAGGAATTTGCAGAGTTCATAAATTTAATGGGGTGTGTGGATTTGCCTTTGAATAAGTTCTCTTGGTTCAAGTTAAGGAGTAAGATATGCAGTCGGTTAGACAGGTTTATAATTTCTCATGGAATATGTAATGGTTGGAATATGGTGAGCCAGAAAATTGGAGCAAGGGATGTATCAGATCATAGGCCGGTGTGGATTTCTGCTAGAAACATGAATTAGGATCCCAAGCCATTTAAAGTTATGGCTTATTGGTTCGATCACCCTAATTTTATAGACTTTGTCAAAAAGGAATGGGAAGGCTATAAGGTAACAGGGAAGGCATCATTTATTCTGGTTAAGAAGATGCAGATCCTCAGAAAGAAATTGCGTTGGTGGAATACTGAAGTTTTTGGCTGGGTTGATACAAAAATAAAGACAGATATTGGTATCATCAACGACATCGAAGATTTAATAGATTCAAGACGTGGTGATATCTCTGCAGCGGAGTTAGTAGACAGAAATCAGGCATGGGATGATCTATGGAGAACTACGAGAATCAAAGAAAGTATATCAAAGCAGAAGTCTAGGCTGAAGTGGAGTTCTGAGGGTGATGCTAACACAAAGTTTTTCCACGCAACAGTGAGAAATCGAGTGAACCTGAATACTATCAGTTCTGTTAAAGTCAATGATAACTATGTGGAGGATGTCCAAGGAGTTAAAGAGGCGATCAAAGAACATTTTTCTAAAAGGTTTTCTAAAGTTTACAGACCTTTTCCTTTTGTTGGAAAAACTGGTTTCAAGTGCCTTTCCAGATTAGATAGTGAAGAGCTAGATGCTGATGTGGATAATGAAGAAATTAGGAAAGCGGTATTTGAATGTACTGGTGATCTTAGTCCAGGCCCAGATGGATTTAGCTTTGATTTTATCAAGAAATGCTGGAAGATAGTAGGTAATGATTTCATAAATTGCATCTTGGAATTCTTCAAGGGAGAAAAACTACATAAGGCATTTGCTTCTTCTTTTGTGGTGCTAATTCCAAAATCTGAGAATCCCAGAAATTTGGATGATTATAGGCCTATAACGTTGGTCAGTTCAGTTTATAAAATTCTGTCAAAGATTCTTGCTTTTAGGCTTAAAACGAAAATTGGTAAGATCATTTCCAACTCTCAGACGACGTTCATAGAAGGTAGAAATCTGTTAGATGGAGTTTTAGTGTTAAATGAAGTTATCGACTATGCTAAACGTTTTAAGAAGGACCTCATGCTGTTTAAGGTTGACTTTGCTAAAGCATACGACTGTGTAGAATGGAAGTATTTAAAAGATGTTATGAGTATTATGGGCTTTGGCAGTTCTTGGTTGAGGTGGATGGATTCAGCAGTGTTCAATTCTTTCTCCTCTGTTTTGGTTAACGACAGCCCAACCGGGGATTTCGTAGTTACAAGGGGTCTTAAGCAAGGCGACCCCTTTGCTCCTTTTCTTTTCACCATTGCTGCTGAAGGCCTTGCCGTCCTTACGAAGAGAGCGTTGGAGAGTGGCATGTTTTCAGGCTTTAGAATTAATGAGGAAGTTGGCTTTCACCTGCTGCAATACGCGGACGATTTAATCCTAATAGGAGATGGTGCTTGGCAAAATATCCTGGCTGCAAAGAATATCTTTAAAGGGTTTCAGTTAATATCTTGGCTGGACATAAATTTCAACAAAAGCTCTTTTTATGGAGTAGGAGTAGATGAAGCTTTCACTTCAGCCGCTAGCAATTATTTATCTTATAAGATCCTGAACCTTGCCTGCTCTTTTAAATTCTTAGGAGTTTTCATAGGTGGGAACCATTCTTTAGTCTCCTTTTGGAAGCCGTTGATAGACAAGGTTCGTGCCAGATTAAATTCATGGAAAAGTCGGTTTCTTTCTATGGGAGGTAGGGTAACTCTGATTAATTCTGTCCTAGCTAATTTACCAATTCATCTCATGTCTTTCTACAAAATGCCGGTTAAAGTCATTCGCATATTGTCGTCTATCCAAAAATCCTTTTTATGGAATGGTATGGTATCGAGAAAGGGAGTGGCTTGGGTAGTTTGGAACACAGTTTGTAATAAGAAAGAAAATGGGGGGTTTAGGGGTGAAAGACCTAAAAATGTTCAATCTAGCACTATGTTTTAAATGGAGCTGGAAAATTTTGGAACATAAGGACACTCTGTGGAAAAGCTTAATCACAGCTAGATACCCGAAATATCAACAGGAATTGCTCGAAGGCGTCTGTTCTGATAGGAATACAGCCCCTTCAAAATGGTGGAGAGATTTGGTTCGGTGTTCTATTTACTGTGGGAAGAATTTAGCTTCTGAACTGATTTCCTATAACATTGGGAGTGGAGAGTTGGTTTCATTTTGGCGGTCTCGATGGTTAGATAACATAATTTTATCTGAATTGTTTCCTGATCTTTGGTCAGCTGTGGAGGATAAATATAATTCAGTTGCTGAGAATGGAGTTTGGTGTGATGGCATTTGGAAATGGGATATAAAGGTCTCTCCCTCTTGCCTGTCAAATAGTGTGTTGCAGCAGAAGGAAGCTTTATGCGCACGGCTGGTTAGAGTCGGTCTACAGGAAGGAGTTGATTTTGCAGCCAAATGGACTTTGACCGATCATAACTGTTTTTCTGTTTCTTCCTTATATGATTTTTTACAGGTCAATAGCACAGTCCCGGTCGTGATCATTGGAGATAACGAGACAACAACTTTCAAACTTTTGTGGCTATCTCAGATACCGTTCAAGGTGAAGGTATTTGGTTGGCGGATGATTCATAAGCGATTACCGACTCGCGATAATCTTGCTCGAAGAGGAATTATAATTAATAGAAATGAAAAGGCATGTCCTTTTTGTTTTTTAGAGGATGAAAGTATCGAACATGTTCTTTTCTTTTGTTATAAGACCAAAATGGTTTGGAATTTTATAACCAAATGGTTGGGTATTCCTGAGATCATGGTAGGAGATATGTTGAACCACTTATCGTGTTGGGTTTCGGGGTGCGTTAGAAATAATTTTTTGATCTCTAATGCAGTAGGATTATGGATCCTAATATGTTGGATTAATTGGTATTCTAGAAATAACATTATATTTAGAGATGAGTTTTGGGAATTAGACACGATTTCAAATCGTATAGTTTTGTTTTCTTGGTGGTGGATAGGAAAGAACCACAATAACTCTCACATCTGTAACTATTACACTTGGGTAAATTGTCCAAGTGATTTTTTGTAGGCCTTTTATTTTATGAGAGGTCTTTGATGTATACGGGTTGGGATACCCTATTGTATCCCTGTTAATATATTTAGCTTATAAAAAAAAAACCTAGCAAATATGTTTTGTGAAAATTTATGTAGTCGCAAGTATAATGTCTGCAACAGTCAACAGTCAGATAGTCTCAATAGTTTTGATGATTATAATACTATAATGTGAAATCTTCACCAATCAAGTGATGATTAAAATGATTAAGATATTATGATTTTGTGATCAAGATGCCAAAGCCAAACTGTCTAAAAACAACACCAAATGTCAAGAAACAATCGGTAAAATCTCTGATGACCTATAGTCAAACATTCTTTAATGATGGTTTCTATTAAAGAAGTCATATCAAACATTATCAGATAAAACAAGTCAAGTCCTAGATGACGTGTTGAATCAATGACGAATCAAACAAGGGATCTTGAAACTTTAAAGACTGTAAAAGAGAGGAAGTGTGAAAGCTTACCTAATCTTGTGTCTGAGTGATTAGAATATTGTAAAGATATTAGAGTAATTCTTAAATTACTAAGGCAATGCACACATTCACCTAAAAATGTTTTAACCTCTAATTTTTCTAAAACACCTTTAATCCTATAAAGGAACCATCAAGGTGCTCATGAGACTGATCAAGGATGTTCCTAATCATTAAAGAAAATTGTATATAATATACCACTTAATCGATTAGAGTAAGACATAAAACTTCATAATCGATTAAGAACATTCCTAATCGATTAAGACCTTAATTGTTGGAGGTTTTCCTTTTTGGGAATTAGAGTTGCCGTATTTTGAAGCTCATATATAATTGGTTAACCCTATACTCTAATCGATTATGAAATTTAAAGACCCATGAATCTTTTTCCTTTTTGAACCAGAATTTTAGAAGGCCTCTCCTCATTTTTAAAATACACCAGAAACTATATTTCTATATTTGGCCCCTTGAATTAGTCAAGTCGTAATAGAAAGCGACCTATAAAAGGCATTTTGTTTTCCCCTCATGTCATCCCATCTTGTATTTTCTTTTTTTCCTTCCTGCTCTTTAGTTGTTTTATTTTTGCAAACTTGTGTGAGTTCTATTTCTACTATTTTCTCATCCATCATCATGCCACCAAAAAGAGTTAGAAAATCAAGAATTTCACTCCATATTAGTTCTTAGAAGATTTTTCATCCTTAGAACATGAAAACAGATTCAACCGAGAGTATGCTATTGGGAAAATTTTAACATCTTACTTTTTAGATGTTAATGTTTTAAACGTTGTTTGAAGAAACGGTTCTTTAATATGCACCACAAGAAAAAAAAACAAGTTATGACAATTTTTTGTACTACTACAGCTTTTCGAACCGCTGCAATTTCTGGATCGCGATGGTTTTTGTTATTCCACAAAAGCGTGTGTTGCCAGCATGATCTATGAAGGTTTGGATAACCACCATTCCAACTGTCGATACTATTTACGACAGTTTATAAACTGCCTTAGATAGTTATTTGCGACGGTTTCAAGCTGTCATGAATTTTATTTGGCGTTTTGTTTTCAATGGTGATTGTGGCGGTTTTAAAATCAACTACGGAGGTTTATAACCCCCCCCCCCCCCCCCCCCCCCCCCCCCCCCCCCCCGCTAATTAGTTTAAAATATAAATAAATAATTTAATTTAATTATAAAATTAATTCATGCTTTCTAATAGATGAATGCAGCTACTAAACCTTTCTGTAGCAACCACTGATTAACAAAATACATGCAAACATCCAAATAAGTTACATTTTATTGAAGTATAAAAACTTACATTTGCATGTCAATAAAAACTTACATTTGTCACATAAGCTTAAACTTCTTAAAACCATCCATAAAAGCATAAAACTTTCATTTATCACATAAGCTTTTAAAAAACTATTGCACGAGTAGTGGAATTCAGGAGGTACTTCACCAAGTGAACATGTAGATGATAACTCTTACATTTCTTTTATCAAAACCTGGTAGAATTGTCCATCACTTACCCAACCCCTCTACTCTAAAATATATCCTATGTGGTTTGTTTTTTCTTGTCGCCTTCTGAAATCAGAGAAGAGCTCTCTGCAGCAGCACAAGTTATCATCCAATTAAGAACGCAAAATTGTGATTTTAGAAAATGTGTAACTAAATGACTGCCGACATAAATGATACCATGTTGTGAATCGTTCCAAAATTTGAAAAGATCTTGAATAATTTGAAAAGATCTTGAATAAGTTACTCGAGAAGAGTCTGAGCACATACCAATCCTGCATATTTGATCACTTTCTGACCAATCTTGATCAAACTAATATGTTAATAGACACCTAATATAATAGCAGTAATGTTAATTATTCATTAAAAAAAAGTAATAATTGATGAAAAAATTAATAATCACGTTCAAATTGGGCAATAAACATACATATTCATGAAAATATAAATACACGTTTCTTTCCAATTGAATTAAAATCAAACTTGATGAATAAGTTTTGCAATTCATAAGTTAAGAATTAAAATTTTAAGACATAAAGATATACCTTTCATCATGCTAAAAGAAGTTTGTATCCAATTTAGGCAGCACTAGTGTACCATTCATGATCCGCGCAGCCATAACAACATTAGTGAGAAGAGGAAAAGGAAAAGGGTACAAACTGCGGTACACTACAGATTTAACTAGAGGTGACAATTGGATTCATTAAGGCAAAATCTATCCAATCTATCCACCAAAAAATCCATCCATTACATAAAAAGTAAGTTAATGAATTGGATTAAATTCAATCAGTTATATGCATGAATTGGTTCAATCTATCCAACATATTTTAAATATCCAATGAATTATTTTTATCTCCGTTAGATTTTTTTTTAAAAAATAATTAAAAATGGATTTTTTTAAAAAAAATAATTAATTTTTTTAAAAAAAAAAACCAAATTTTATTAAAAAAAAAACCCGACTTTTTTTCGAAAAAAACCGATTTTTTTTCTGAAAAAAAAACCGACTTTTTTTTCGAAAAAAAGAACCGATTTTTTTTTTCGAAAAAAAAATTGACTTTTTTACCGAAAAAAAACCGACTTTTTTCGGAAAAAAAACCGACTTTTTTTTTCCGAAAGAAACCGACTTTTTTTTTGAAAGAAAAACCGATATTTTTTTCCGAAAAAAAAAACGACCTTTTTTTCAAAAAAAAAAATTTTTTTTTCTAAAAAGAAATCGATTTTTTTTTTCGAAAAAAAAACCGACTTTTTTTTCTGAATAAAAAAATTGATTTTTTTTAAAATAAAAAAAAATGGATGGATGGATATCCATCCATTAAAAATATGTTAATTGATGAATTTGATGGATTTTATTCTTAACGGATGAATTGGATTGGATAATTTTAAGAAAATTTTAGTAGATTGTTAATGGACTAATGGATTGTTTTGATCCATTCATTAACCATTCAATCCATATCCATCAAATCCATCCATTTTGTCACCCCTAGATTTAGCCCACCATTACATAAAACACACAAATAGCCATTACTCTAACTCGGAGGAGCTGAAAAAATAAAAACCAAACACATGATTAGGAAATTCTATAACATCCATACTCAGATGAAAAACAAATTCCAATTCTCATGAATACAAACAAAATAACTACATTTGGGTGAATGACACCTTTCAAACTCAACAACCTATGTAGTGAGAGACAATAAGAGTGTCTACAATGGATAATACATTTGGATGATAGACATCTTTCAAACTTGCAGCAGGATAATACTTCTAACTGTTAAATTGTAATTCCTTGTGTCGAAGTGTCGAAGCAAGGAAGTGTCAAAGTGTCGAAGTCGTAGTGTCCAAGTAGTGTATCGAAATAGTTGTTTCACACAGATTTAGTTTTAATATTTGATATGATTTAGATTAGATTTGATTTAGTTCAAATATATTTTTTGGGCATTTAGAGTTTTGGGTCTTTGTAAATCTAAATCTATAAATAGGGAGTATCCCTTGTACTTTGTAATATGTAGAATCATAACAAGTAGTGAAGATAATCACAGTGCTTGTGTAAATCACAATTGCAGATTTGCAAGTGATCAATAATAGAAATCCCACAGTTCGTGGGTAACTTTTCTCCAAATATTTCTCTTCTCTCATTTCTTTTCTTGCTGTTTGTTCTTCATCTTCATCATTGCCATTGCGTATTTGTGGGTTTGTGAACAATCTTGAGATCAAGATTGAAGAGGAATTACCATAGGTTGTGGTGAATTTCCAACATCTGGTATCTAGAGCTCCGGTTGCAATTCAAGGAGGAAAATCGTGATGGCTTTGAATCATTCAAATGGGCATTTTCCGGCGAATCTTCCGATTCTCAAGAAAGACAATTATGAGAATTGGTGCAAGCAGATCAAGATAGTTTTCTGTTATCAAGATCTTTGGGATCTTGTGAAGGAAGGAGTGACACCGCTTGTGGAGAACGCGACGGATCAAGAAAAGGCTGCACACAAAGAGTTGAAGAAGAAAGATTATAAAGCACTCTTTATAATCCATCAGTGTGTTGATCCAAATAACTTTGAAAAAGTTAGCGATGTAGAGTCAATAAAGGAAGCATGGGAGATTCTTGAAAAGTCATTTGGAGGTGCAGAGAAGGTGAAAGAGGTGAGGTTAAAAAACTCACAAGAGAACCTATGAGTTGCTTCAGATGGAAGACAGCGAAAGTATTACAGATTTTTCACCGGAGTTACAAAGCTGGTAAATCAAATCAAGGTATGTGTAGAGGTGTTGACATCAAGATCATTTGTTTCAAAGATCTTGAGGTCATTGGCTCCAAAATTCGACCATTTGGTAGTTGTCATAGAAGGGTCGAAAGACTTGTCAGTATTGACGAAGAAAGAGCTTCAAGGGACGCTTGAGTCTCATGAACAAAGGATGACTGAAAGAGCTGCAGTAAAGTTGAAAAGTGATATGGCTTTGCAGGCGCAGTCAGAAAAGGAAAGGAAAGGCAAAGGAAACGTGAATGGCAACAAAGGTAGAGGAGACTACAACAATTCGACTCAGAAGAAACCCTGGAACCAAGGCAACCAAAGAGGTGGTGCTGCAGGTAGAGGAAGAGGTGGTGGTGGAAAGCCAGACAAAAGTCACATTCAATGTTTCAATTGTCAGAAGTATGGTCACTCTGTTAGTGATTGTCCAGAAAAAAAGAGAAATCAAGAAACTGATGCAAAGCTGGCGAAACATGAAGAAGAAGAGACGTTGCTGATGGTCACAACAAAAGATGAAGAAAGATTCCGAGATCAGTGGTACTTGGACTTAGGATGCTCATCACACATGACTGGAAGGAAAAATTGGTTTGTCAACATGAAACCCTCGTCGAAGAACACAGTGAAGTTTGCAAATGGTAACACTCTAGCAGCTGAAGGTGTTAGTGATGTTTTGATTATGAGGAAAGATGGCAAAATGTCAACAATTTCCAATGTGTTGTACATACCAGGCATGAAGAGTAATTTGCTCAGTATAGGGCAGCTTGTCGAAAAGAACTACAAGGTAGTTGTCGAAGACAAGATAATGAGAGTTCTCGATGCAAGTGGTAGGTTGATCTTGAAGGCTCCAATGTCTCAGAATAGGACCTTCAAGATTGAACTCAAGGTGATGGAGCACAAGTGTCTAGCAACAGCAGCCAGCAGAGATGAGTGGTTATGGAATTTTCGACTAGGTCATCTCAACTTCAATGACATCAGAGAGCTGAAGAGAAGAAATATGGTTTCAGGATTACCAGAAACCGACATTCCAAGTGAAGTCTGTGAAGAGTGTGTTCAGTCGAAACAACATAAGAATAGCTTCAGCAAGGATGCAGGAAGGAAGTCGAAGACAAATCTGGAAGTCATATACTTTGATGTATGTGGTCCAATCCAGGTGGATTTGATTGGTGGCAACAGATATTTTGTCACGTTTATAGATGATTATAGTAGAAAGTTGTGGACTTACCTCATCAAGAAGAAAAGTGATGTGATTGAGGTATTTTCCAGATTCAAATCTATGGTCGAAAGACAGAGTGGTCGAAAGCTGAAAATTCTGAGGACTGATGGTGGTGGAGAATATGTGTCGAAAGAGTTCGATGCATTATGTGAAAAAGAAGGGATTGTGCATGAGGTGGTGCCACCATATACACCACAGCAAAATGGAGTTGCAGAACGAAAAAACAGAACCATTATGAACATGGTGAGAAATATGTTGAATGGAAAGCATCTACCCAAAGAATTATGGGGAGAAGCGGTTTCGACAGCAACATATATTTTGAATAGATGTCCAACGAAGAAGCTTGAAGGAATCACATGAGAAGAATGTTGGTCTGGTGTCAAGCCTAGCCTCAATCACTTGAAGGTGTTTGGATCTATAGCACATAGACATGTGCCAGATCAGTTGAGAAGGAAGCTTGATGACAAGTCGAATCAGATGATCTTGATATGATATCATTCGACTGGAGGTTACAAGTTGTTCGACCCAGTGAATAAGCAGGTAGTGATCAGCAGGGACGTGATTATAGATGAGTTTAAAGAATGGGATTGGACAGAGAATGCCAAGTAAGATTCAGTGAGAATCTCTTGTGAAGAACCAACCACTGAAGTCGAAAGAGAAGTTCGACACGAACCAGTCGCAGATGAAGCAGGTTAAAGCAGACCTCGACGAACAAGACACATGCCTGCAAGGTTGCAAGAATGTGTAATTACATCAGATGATGTGGTCGATGAAGAGGGTGAGCTGGTACATTATGCTTTCTATGCAGATGTCGAAGTCAATGCAGCTGAGGCAGATTCGAAGTGGGTGAAAGCAATGAATGAAGAGTTAGAGTCCATCGAAGTCAACAACACCTGGTCACTTGTCGAATTGCCTCAAGGCAAGAAGGCAATTGATGTGAAGTGGGTTTACAAGGTGAAGGTGAATCCTAGAGGAGAAGTAACTCGACACAAGGCGAGACTTGTGGCGAAAGGATTTCTTCAGAATGAAGGAATCGACTTCGATGACGTGTTCGCACCTGTTGCTAGGATCAAAACAATTAGGTTGGTTGTTGGTCTAGCAAATATGAACAATTGGCACACATGTCAGATAGACGTGAAGTGTGCGTTCCTTAATGGCCCCTTAGATGAAGAAGTTTATGTCGCACAACCAGCTGCGTATGTGAAACAAGGCGAAGAAGGAAAAGTGTACAGGCTGCATAAAGCCCTGTATGGACTTAAGCACGCTCCAAGAGCTTGGAATAAGAAAATCGTCAGCTTCTTAAGGGAGAAGGAATTTGTGAAGTGTACGACTGAGCATGTAATGTATGTAAGGAGAAGCAGTAATGAATTGCTTATACTATGCGTCTATGTCGATAATTTGTTGATAACAGGGAGTTGCAAGAAGGAGATCGAAGATTTCAAACATGACCTGAGTGAGGAGTTTGAAATGCCAGACTTGGGAAATCTCTCATATTTCCTTGGCATCGAATTCTACAAGACTAGTAGAGGTTTGATGATGCACCAAAGAAGATATGCAGGCGAAATACTCAAGAGATTTGAGATGCAAGATTGCAACCCAACTTCGACTCCAGTTGAGATCAGACTGCAACTGTCGAAGGATTCAGATGAAGATGATGTCGACCCAACCCAATACAGAAGACTTATTGGGTCACTGAGATACCTTTGTCACACAAGGCCTGACTTAGCATACAGTGTGGGTATGGTAAGTAGATTCATGCAGAAGTTAAAGGTATCACACCTAACAGCGACGAAGAGGATACTTAGGTATCTGAAAGGGACTCTCGACTACGACATTTTTTTTCCTGCAGCTGATGAAGGGAAAGAATGCAAGTTAGTGGGATACACCGACTCCAGATGGTGTAGTGACGTTGAGGATAGAAAATCCACAGCTGGATATGTGTTTATGTTAGGTGGTGCACCAGTTACTTGGAGTTCGAGAAAGGAGCCAGTAGTGGCATTGTCATCATGCGAAGCATAATATATAACTGCTTCTCTTTGTGCATGTCAAGCAACCTGGATGGTGAATTTGGTCGAAGAGATTACAGGGAAGAATCATGGAGCAATTACCATGAAGATAGACAGCATGTCAGCTAGGCGAAGAATCCAATAGCTCACAGTCGAAGCAAACACATCGAAATGAGGTTCCATTATCTTCGAGAGCAGGTAGCAGAAGAGAAGATGAACTTGGAACACTGCAGAACTGAGAATCAGATTGCAGATATCATGACGAAGGGAGTGCAGGTCGAAGTCTTTAGAAGACTAAGAGCCATGATGAATGTAGACAGCTTAGACACAATGAATTAGGTGGTGTGTTAAATTGTAATTTCTTGTGTCGAAGTGTCGAAGCAAGGAAGTGTCGAAGTGTCGAAGTCGTAGTGTCGAAGTAGTGTGTCGAAACAGTTGTTTCACACAGATTTGGTTTTAAGATTTGATATGATTTAGATTATATTTGATTTAGTTCAAATAGATTTTTTGGGCCTTTAGAGTTTTGGACCTTTGTAAATCTAAATCTATAAATAGGGAGTATCCCTTGTACTTTGTAATATGCAGAATCATAACAAGTAGTGAAGATAATCACAATGCATGTGTAAATCACAGTTGCAGATTTGCAAGTGGTCAATAATAGAAATTCCACAGTTCGTGGGTAACTTTTCTCCAAATATTTCTGTTCTCTCGTTTCTTTTCTTGCTGTTTGTTCTTCATCTTCATCATTGCCATTGCGTGTTTGTGGATTTGTGAACAATCTTGAGATCAAGATTAAAGAGGAATTACCATAGGTTGTGGTGAATTTCCAACACTAACATGAAAGAAAGCAGCATGTATACAAAATCTAAAAAGCAAGGCCGGTGATTTAGATCTATATATATACAAAAGACATAGTACTTCTTTCTTCGACTGCCATCAACAAATTCATCAAACTTGGGGAGGACTCATCAGCCTTAGTGGCCTTTTTCCCATCATAACTACCAGCAAGCTTCGTAGGCAGGCACAAATTGAGATGACAACTCATATATTCATTCATTCATCAACTAATACTTTGCTGATAGCAAACTAGCAGCGTTCAGAATAACACAAAAAGAGAGTTAATGTTATTATTGATTTAATGGAACTTTTCAAAAAGCTCGAACTTAGAATATAATCTAATACATACACATAGATTTATCCAAAAATGTGCAATGTGGAAGAATCTGCATAATGTAACAGATTTCGACCATCAGACCTGCAACTTCCAACACATAAGCACTCCCCTGCCACTAGAGAAAAATACTGTTGTAGAAAATTCATGTACCAAGTTAGCTATATGTGTGTTCAACAAATGTAGTGCGAGATGATACATTAATGAACAAATTTGTACAGTATAAAACAATTTCATAGGCAAGGGCAGAGCTAGTCAGGGAGATGCTTACAAGTTATAAAAGCTAAACCTTGTTCATGATGCTCATATGTGGTAACACATTCACTTGACTCTGCAGTCCATAGTTTTACTAAACCATCAACACCTGAAATATTAATTGAGGTAATACACAAGCAACTAAAATGTTGGAAAAAAACAAAATAAGTTATAGATAGTCCCATACCCCAAGAAACGATTTGTGTTCCATGAGTAAGCAACAATCCTTTTATCACATTTGAAGTTTCGCCTCCAAATGTCTTCAAACACGAGCCATAAAAAATAGCGCATATCCTTATTGTTTTGTCCTCGGATGCTGTTAATACACATTGATCAATATGCGAAAATTCTACATACCAAATTCCTCTTTCATGCCCTTTATATACAACTACTGATACTATATCTAGAAGTCTCCAAACACAAGATTGCAGATAGTAGTGAGGATAAAACTACTTAATATCAATATTCCTTGTTTGTAATTATATATTGTAAATCTACAAAGGTGTATACATAGCTGTCGATAGAATAAATACTTACCACTTCCTTCCAACCATGATCTACTTACCACTTCCGACTAACCATGATCTTTTGACGATCGGGGAATTTAAACTAAGTATTACAAAGGGCATTGTGTGCATGGTTATAAATTGTTAGAAAGTATTACAAATTTCTAGAATATTCTTTAATATAATATGTTTGAAAATGGTAGAAAATCCTAGACTTATAATGTTTATGAATATGGTAGAACAATCTAGAACTATAAGTATATGAAAATGATAGAAGAACCTAGAACTATCATGATATTTATCTATCAAAAAAACTTTATAAAGAACTAATGTAATGTAGAAATATTCATCATCATTAAGAGGTTGGTGATTTGAGCCTATACATAGGCAATTGGTATCTTGTAATTAATCATCTAAGAAATAAATGACATAGCCTTCTTTGTAAACAATTTTCTAAAACTATCTTTTATCAACTATCGACTAATCAACTACCAACAGTGGCATCAGAGCTACGTTCGGTCATATATTGGGCGTAGTTATATTACCTACCTAACATTCTAAAATCCTCCAAACTACTACAAAAATTTTCTTTGTACTATAAACCCACTCCGAGAAAAAATATTCTAAACTATGGATATAACACCACTCAATCATCATCTATTTCTGTCCCTATTTTCAATGGTGAAAATTATGATTTCTGGCGTGTTAAAATGGAAACATTTTTTTCATCTCAAGATTTATGTGACATAGTAGAATAAGGCTTCACCGTTCCCGCTGATACTTCAGCTCTTAATGCAACTCAAGAAAAAGAGTTGAAGAAAAATAAACAGAAAAATTCAAAGGCGTTGTTCACCTTGCAACAAGCGGTGACTGATGCAATTTTTTCAAGAATTATGGGAGCTAAGACTGCCAAAGAAACGTGGAACACGTTGCAGGAGGAGTTTCAAGGAAGCGATAAGGTACGTGCTATTAAACTTCAATCTCTAAGAAGAGATTTTGAACTATTGAAGATGAAGGAGTCTGAGACAATTAAAGATTACTATTCTAAAGTTAAAGAAGTAGTTAATCAAATGAGAGCTTTTGGTGAGGAAATTCTTGACAAGAAAATTGTTGAAAAAATTCTAATTACTATGCCCCCAAAGTTTGACCCAATGATTGGAGCAACCAAAGATCTGTCAATTCTATCAGTGACAGGACTTGTGAGCTCTCTTGAAGCATATGAGCTAAGGCTGTTTAGACATAAAGAAGATACACTAGAAAATGTCTTCCAATCAAAACTAAAATTTTAGCCCCAAAATAAAAAAAAAATGGAGGAAAGAAAAATTATGGAGAAACTTCCAGAAGAAGAGAAGTTTCTAGAAATTTCCTTAAGAACAAGCTAGATAAAAATCCTCCATGCAATATATCCAAAAAACTAGGCCACGCGAAGAAAATTTTTTGGTACCGTAATATGCCACAATGCAACCATTGCAAGAAGTTCGGGCACGTAGAGAAAAATTGTTGCAACAAAAATAAGCATCAAGCTAATATCGCAGAGGAGCATGATCAAGAACAATGTTTTTTCTATGTCACTCAAGACTCAATCAAAGAAAAAGTTGGAAGTTGGTACTTGGATAGTGGGTGTAGCAATCACATGGCTAAGGATGAGACTATTTTCAAAAGCATTAACGAGTCTGTCAAAGTCAAAGTTCGACTGAGAAATGGAAGTGTGGTTGAATAAAAAGGCAAAGACACTGTCATGGTAGAGGCAAACAAAGGTACGTGACTCATCCACGATGTTTTACTAGTTCCTAGCCTAAAAGAAAATCTTCTAAGCATTGGCCAAATGATGGAGAGAGGCTACACGCTTCACTTTGAAGGAGGTGTATGCAAAATATTAGACAACAAAAATAAAAGGTCTGAGATAGCCCAAGTGAAGTTGAATAAGAGCAATAGAAGTTTCCAGCTAAATTTAAAATATGCAACTAACATTGTCATGAAGGTACAAGTTGATGATTCATGGCTTTGGCATTAAAGATTTGGTTACTTCAACACACATGCCTTGAAGTTATTACACGAGAAAAACATGATGAGAGATCTTCCAAGCATAAAGGAGAATAATGAAGTGTGTGAAGGATGTCTCCTTGGTAAGAAACATCGATTTCCGTTCTCAACAAGTGGAGCATGGAGAGCGAAAGATCTGTTGGAGCTGATACATACTGGAGTCTGTGGACCAATGAGGACGCCATTACACGTGAACAACCGGTACTTCATACTATTCATTGATGACTTCTCTAGAATCACATGGCTCTATTTCCTAAAAGAAAAATAAGAAGTTTTTGGAGTATTCAAAAAGTTCAAGGCCCTTGTTGAAAATCAAATGTGAAAAACGGATAAAAGTACTAAGAAGTGATTGAGGCAAAGAGTACACCTCCCGCAAGTTTGACAGATTTTTTGAGGATGAAGGCATTGAGCAACAACTTACGGTCGCATATTCTCCTCAACAAAATGGTGTGTCAGAGAGAAAGAATCACACAGTTATGGAAATGGCTAGATCGATGCTCAAAGAGAAGGGACTTCCTAACACATTCTGGGCTGAAGCAGTATACACTGTTGTTTACATACTCAACAGATGTCCTACTAAGGCAGTACAAGATAAGACTCCAATTGAAGCTTGGAACGAAAAGAAGCCATCAGCAAAGCACCTAAGCGTCTTTGGATCTATATGCTACATTCATATTCTAGACATGAAGAGGCACAAGCTTGAAGACAAGACTATACGAGGTATCTTCTTGAGGTATGACACAATCTCTAAAGGCTATCGTGTATACAACTTGCAAACAAAAAAACTCGTCATTAGTCGAGATGTTGAAGTTGATGAGAATGCTTCTTGAAATTGGGATGAAGAAAAAATGGAGAAGAACATCCTTATACCAACTCGTCTACCTCAAGAAGAAGCTGAGGAAGAAGACCCAAGTGAATCTGCTTCACCTCCACCACAACAACAAGATCAAGAACTATCATCACCAGAGTCTACTCCACGACGAGTAAGATCTTTGGTGGACATATATGAAACCTGTAACTTGGCCATACTTAAACTTGGAAGCTTTGAAGAAGCGTCAAAGCAGGAAGTATGGGTCAAGGCAATGGAAGAAGAGATAAAGATGATCGATAAAAACAACACATGGGAGTTAGTAATTCGTTCCCTTAGAAAAGATATCATTGAGGTTAAGTGGGTCTATAAGACAAAGCTCAACCCTGATGGCACCATACAGAAACACAAGGCGAGACTAGTATCTAAGGGTTACTCACAACAACCTGGGATTGACTACAATGAGACATTTGCACCAGTAGCTCGTCTTGATACCATTAGAGCTCTAATAGCTCTTGCGGAACAAAAAGGATGGAGTATACATCAACTAGATTCAAATCTGACTTCCTCAACGGCGTACTTGAAGAAGAGATCTATGTGGAGCAGCCACAAGGATTCATGTCTAAAGGAGAAGAAAGGAAAGTGTTAAGACTAAGAAAAGCACTCTACGGTGTGAAGCAAGCACCTCGAGCATGGTATAGCAAAATCGATCAGTATTTCATGTGTCGAGGATTTAGGAGGAGAAAGAGTGAGTCTACATTTTACATTAAGCTTCAAGAAGACATGATGAAGACCTTTGAGAGGACCGACCTTGGATTGATGAGTTACTTCCTCGGTATAGAGGTAAGTCAGAGAAATGGAGGAATATTCATTTTGCAAAAGAAATACACAGAAGGCTTACTTAAGAAATTCAAGATGTATGGTTGTAAACCTGTCGCTACTCCACTCATAACAAATGAGAAACTATAGAAGAATGATGGAGCACCAGAAGTTGATGCTTCCATATACAAAAGTCTAGTTGGAAGCGTCCTATATTTGACAGCTACACGATCAGACATAACGTATGCTACAGGTCTTCTATCAAGATTCATGCAAAGCCCAAGTCAAATACACTTTGGAGCAAGAAAAAGAATTTTGAGGTATCTACAAGGAACAAAAGAATTAGGTATATGGTACACTACCGAAACCAACTCAGGATTACTTGGCTACACTGACAGTGATTGGGTAGGTTCGGTAGATGACATGAAGAGCACCGCTGGCTATGCTTTCTCACTAGGATCAGAAATTTTCTCTTGAGCGTCGAAGAAGCAAGCTACGATTGAACAATCCACAGCAGAAGTAGAGTATGTGGAAGCTGCTAAAGCAACGAGTCAAGCTATATGGCTTCGCAGGATAGTTGAAGACATGGGAGAAAAACTGGATGGGCCTACTAAAGTCAATTGCGACAACAAATCAGCCATTGTAATGGCAAAAAATCCAGTACATCACAACAGAATAAAACACATAGCAATCAAGTATCACTTTATCATAGAAGCTGAATCAACTAAAGAGATTAAACTCGACTACTACAGAACAGAAGATCAAATTACAGACATATTCACGAAGGCGTTGCCGAGACCAAGATTTGAAGAGCTACGAGCTATGCTTAGAGTCACAGAAATTTGCATCAAGGAGGAGTGTTGAAATTGCTACAAATTTCTAGAATATTCTTTAATATAATATGTATGAAAATGGTAGAGGATCCTAGAACTATAATGTTTATGAATATGGTAGAACAATCTAGAACTATAAGTATATGAAAATAATAGAAGAACCTAGAACTATCATGATACTCATCTATCATGAAAATTCTAGAAAGAACTAATGTAATGTAGAAATATTCACCATCATTAAGAGGTTTATGACTTGGGCCTATAAATAGGCAATTGGTATCTTGTAATTAATCATCTAAGAAATCAATGACATAGCCTTCTTTCTAAACAATATTCTAAAACTATCTTTTATCAACTATCGACTAATCAACTACCAACAAAAAATACCTGTCCAATGAAAACTCTAGCTCAAACACCTTGTGGTTTTCTAAAAGCACCTCACATAATAATATGCTCCTTTTAGCTCCATTACATGAAAGTTAGACATCTAGTTTGAGGAAGCAAATTACTGGACTTAGGCCCTAGAACCTCACACAACAAAGCAGAACATTCAGATTACTGGTTAAATTTGAGTTTCAACAACGATTACAACTTGTAATAATATCTTTAAACTCTCACAAAGCTCTTCATCAAATCACTAATTCGTACAATAAAATAAGCAAACCCACAACTAAATCAAAAATTAAATCCTCAAAATGAGATCCGCATACATGTGTTAGCTCCTAATTTCGACGTCTGATGTTGGGATAAGAGTCTCTCTTAAGGGAGAGAATATCTGAAGTTTTATGAGGCTTCGACAGAAACGTAGCTATAAGAAAATCTAGTCGAAAGCTATCTGTTCTGTAGAGAAGAGAAGACTTAAAAGAGTTAGAAATATTTCTAAGAGTTTGGAAGAGTTTTCGACCGAAGACTAGGAAGTGTCGTTCGACGCGAAGGTTTTAAATTAAAAAATAAGAGGGAACGATTATTTCTATCTAATTCTGAAGTGGGACATGTGGCGTTCATCCAAGAGCCTAAGACATGCACGACGCCAAGTGTTTCGTCCTGATTGATGACCCGTTAGTGGGTAGTTATTTTTTTTACCATTATAAATAGCGAGTCTTAGGAATAATTTTGTGTGTGTTCCATTGTATACAAAATTCAGTGTGCTCAAAGTATCAGCGTAGAGAAACGAGCGTGTGAAAATGTATGTGGGAGTAACACCATTTTTTATGATTCAATGCAATTTACTAAGTTCCTTTCATTAAAAGTCTCTTTTCATTTCATGCAAGTTAAATTTCTGCATTTACCAGTCTTTTCGATTTAGCCCCTTTTTAAAGCCTTTTTACTTTTAAGTTACTTTAAGTTTCTTGAAGAAATCCTTTTTCACTTCTTTACCCTGTCAAAATATACAAGTTTGTGAAAGAAACCAATTTAGCACATGTCCTAGGATTTGTGTGGTCGATCCTGTAAGTTACTCATTTTTTTTATGTGAAATATGATAAACCAGTGGTTGTTTACCATTTTTACCAGTAAACAAATTGGCACACCGAGTGGGACCCGTGCTAAATAACATTTTTGCAAAACTTAGAACGCTGTGTTTTGATTATCCTTTTTGTGTCAAATATTTCGTTGTATGTTATTAAGAAGTGGAAAAGTAACCACCATAAACGAAGAGAGACCATAAAGAAAGTATACGAGGAAAATGGCAAGTACTAACCAGCCAAATAGTTCAAATCCTCAAACTACATCAGGTGTCAATGTAGAACCAACCCTAGGGATTTCGACTGGAGGACCCACCGTTCTTACGTCTGTATCCGAAAATATGCCATCTATGGCAAGTTTGACGCTAACCCATTCTATTTCCTATACCGAACCAATTTTGACATATGTTGGGCCAAGGGGACCCCTAGTGACTCCCCCTCCAATAGGAACGTCTACTTATCGACAGTTTCCACCACTAGGTTTTTCGATGCCCTTAAACGGTCGAGAACAGCCTTATGGAATGCTAACTTCCATGATGATGAATTTGCAAAACGCACCCCCATTATATTCAGAACCTGTGATGACATCACCTTTACAAGGGTCAGGATCTGGGTCGAAATAGCCAATCTTTAGGGATGGGGTATTCAACCCAAATGTCGGGCTTGACAAATACCACTGCATCCTATCTAAGGCAGCAAATGGAGGAAAGCAACCACCAAATGGTCCAAATGATGTCCCAAACCATGGGGGAGATTTTCCAACCTCTAATTCAAAACACTACCCAGACCAATCAGCAAATGGTTGTACAGATGACGCGCCTTGCGGAATTCTTTGGTGTGCCTAACCTTCCTCGACACCCTCAGAGAGAGTATATCGCAGCCAACCAAGGTGTAGTATTCGAAGAGGACCCCACTATTAACCAAAACCAACAAAATCCAAGAAATATTCCTCAGGTAAATATACCAAATAAGGTAGTAGTCGAACCCCCTAGGGTTCAACGGCAAATTCCTGTAGGAGAACAACCAAGAGTAGTTCTGGTGAATAGAAATCAAGATGCTTATAACGTCATACAACAAGTTCAGCGTAATGATGTGGCAGCGGATAACAATCTGGAAGCCATGGTCGAAAGGATAATGGTCCAAAATGGGGTACATTTTGGCCTGCGAAGGCCAAATTACACATCTCCATTATCTGAGTACATTCTCCAGTCGGAGTTACCCCCAAGAACGAAAGTCCCTAAGTTTACTAAGTTCTCTGGGGATACCACTGAATCCACCATCGAACACGTGACCAGATACGTGATAGAGGCTGGGGAAATCGCGAATAATGAGAACCTTAGGATAAAATACTTTCCAAGTTCTCTGACGAAGAATGCCTTCACGTGGTTTACAACTTTGCCACCTAATTCGATTCACAATTGGACCCGGTTATTTCACGAGCAGTTCTATACGGGGTAAACGAAGATTAGTCTGAAAGAGTTGGCTAGTATAAAACGTAAATTCACTGAGCCAATAGATGACTACTTAAATAGATTATGACTCCTCAAAGCTAGATGCTTTACTTAAGTACCAGAGCATGAGTTAGTCGAAATGGTCGCTGGAGGCCTCGATTACTCTATTAGAAAGAAATTAGATACGTAATATCTAAGAGATATGGCCCAATTAGACGATAGAGTTCGACAGTTAGAATGCCTAAAAGAGGAAAAGACTAGGGCGAAAAAGAAGAAAAGGGTGTCTTACGTCGAAGTTAATGATGACGATGAAAAATACTATAATGAGCTAGTTAATTTCGACGAAGGCGAGATTGATCTTGCTGAATGTTAGATGTCAAACATGATATATATTTGTATGAATTACTTGGCATTTTTCATTTCTTTCCATGTGGAATGTGTTGATTTTAGTGAGGAATGGTGTTGTTGTGCATACAGTGAAATATACTTGTGGTGCTAGTAATTTGTGTGCTAATGTGCAGGAATAGGCATAAAAAGATCAAGATTGTGAGACACAAAGAATGGAAGCAAGTTGCCATTGAAGGAAGAAATCAACAACAGCATTCGCTAGGCGAGTGATGGCGAAGTTGCAAGCGAAGGTTCGCCTAGCGAACGTTAGCGAGTGTGCCAGCGAAGGGTGGTAGAAAGTTGCAAAAAGTTACAATAGGAAAACTGGGTAAATTTGCTGGGCGAGGAAGCCAGTGAAGGCTCGCTGATGTGCTCGCTAGGCGAAGGTGCCAGCGAAGGGTGGCAGAAAGTTCCACTTTTGAAAATACCCAAACTTCGCTAGGGCAAATGTTGTAGCGAAGGCTCGCTTCGCGAGTGATTTGGTTCACCTAGCGAACCCACGATAATTCTTGTGGGCGGTTTAAGTCTGAGGCACTTAAAGTGCCATGTTTTAGTTCATTCGCTAGGCGAAAGGTGCTGAGATTTTATTTGTATAAATAGATTTTCATTTTATGTAAGAAGGATCTCTTGGCCATTTTGAGCAAAAATCATAGTTTTCAGTATTTTGATCATTGAAGATTGTAATTTCACTTGGAGAAGCTGAAGTCGCATCCATTCTCGATTATTCGACGTGGATGTTCATTCATCTCCTCTCTTTACTTGTTATCCAAACTAACATGAGAATGGGTAGCTAAACACTCAATGTTGAGGTTAGATGTAGTTGATCCTGATTTTATGTATTGCTTTTGATCTATTGTATATGAACAAAGTCTTTGATCAATATAGATGAAGTTATTTTCTCTTAATGCTCCATGTGTGATTTGTATTGCTCTAGACATAGATTCTACAAATCATGACCTAACAATTTCATCTCTTAAAAACCAAACTCTAGACATAGATTTGGGATTTGCTATTCGCATTGTGTTGATCTTAACGATTGTTGTTTAGATTGTTAGCGTGAGACATTATCTGACGGTCTAAACAATGATACTCACGACTTTGCTTGAGACATAAACTTAGTCGGGAGGATACGCGGTTGTATTGGTCAGAAACCGACTTCATATGCTTGATTATTCGTTTATACGTGAAAAGGATTAGCGAAACCTAACCTTGACATGCTTTTATCAAAACTTTTACAAACTCTTTGTCACCAATTACTCTTTGCTACCAATTAATGTTAACAACAATTGAGAACCTTTTGAAACCATTGAACTTAAAATATCGCAACTATTGAACTTAAAAACACCCCCACTATTACTCTACTAACAAAATGGCGCCGTTGCCGGGGATTGTTTAGTGAACGGCAAGCATTGCGATAGTTGAGCTATTTTAAGCTTGTTACCATTTTTTCTTGAACTTGTTAATTTATTTTGTTTAGTGTGCAGACTTACCTTATGCGAGGGAAACTACCGGCGGACCAACTTCTTTTCGATCCTGAGATTGAGAGAACTGCTGTAGAATCAACAACAGAACTAGACGAAGGAGGCAGCTAGCAAGACAGAAGCGAGAACAGGATGAAAGTACTTCTACACCACCACCACTTCCACAAATACTTCCAGTTATGGAGGCAGATCCACCACCACCACCACCACCTGCTTCTAGGCCTTGCACAAATAGTCTGAGACACAATGCTCAGTTCGCTCGCCATGAACATAACGGTCTTCATTCCGAAATGAAGACCGGTATTCTCCAACTGTTATATCAAAGTCCATTTACGGGTATGGATCATGAAGATCCTTTTACCCATCTGACGAAATTCTATGAAATAGCGGGAGCGACTGGTGCACCTGAGGCAGAAGAGGAGTCTCTGTTCAAGAGACTATTCCCGCATTCCCTTATCGGGAAGGCTAAGGAATGGTACCTTGACCAGTCAACGACCATAATGACGGATTAGAATGCATTGGAAGAGAAATTTTTGGAGAGATTTTTCCCACACACTCGGTTTATGGAGGCAAAGACCGCCATCGCGGTGTTCACACAAGGAGCCAATGAATCTCTCAATGAAGCTTGGGAGAGGTTCAAATCAATGTTAAGGAAGTGCAAGGGCCATGGTTTTGATGAATTGTCACAAATTCATATATTTCGAAATGGACTTCAACTTGTACACAAAACCTTGTTGGATGCCACCGCTGGTGGATCCTTGTTAAGCAAAACCGCAGCAGAAGCCACAACTATTATTGATAAGATGGCCTTGAACGACCATCAAGGTAGTCACAACCGTGGACCTTCTCAGCGGACTCCTGGAGTTCTTGAATTGGGAACAAATGATGCTATCCTTGCGCAGAACAAGTTATTATCACAACAGGTTGAGTTGTTGACTAAGCAAATGTCTAAAATGCCGCAAAAATTCAAAGAAATTCATGACTCTTCAAGTAAAAATATGCAAGTCTTAGTTTGTGAACTGTGTAGAGGTGACCATCCGACCGGTTATTGTCCTCCAGTTGTGGAGGAGGCAAACTATGCTGGAAATCAAGGATACCAACCCCGACCTCCGTATCAACAAGGCAACCAAGGTTACCAATAACGGGCTAACCAAGGTTATCAACAACCATGGAGACCGCAAGAAGCCAGACCATCAAACCGTCAACAATACCAAAATTACACTCAACCTCCGCAAGCTCCCGTTGGAAATACGAAGATGGAGGACACTCTCACGTAATTTATGCAAATGTCAATTTCCAATCAAAAGAATACCGATGCAGCCATAAGGAATCTTGAAACACAAGTCGGGCAATTATCAAAACAATTGGCCGACCAACAAAAAGGGCACTTTACGGCAAATACGCTTCTGAATCCTAAAGATTGTAAAGCAATTCTCACAAGAAGTGGAAGAGAGATTGACATGGGTGTAGGTAAAAGAGTAGTGGAGGAGGAGGTTGTAGTTGAAAAAGAAAAGGATAGTGATGAGATTGAAGTAGAAAAAAATGTTGAGGGTGTTTTAGTTGAAAATGAGAAGGAAAAAAGTGAGGATGAGAAAAAAATAGAGAGTGAAGAAAAAGTGAAGAGAACTAGGAAGGGAAAATAACCGATGAACAATATTCCGATCCAACATTTACCATATCCTCATGCTCCTACAAAGAAAGATAGTGCGAGGCACTATTCTCGATTTATGGATATTTTCAAACAATTACAAATAAATATTCCATTTTCCGAGGCTTTGGAGCAAATGCCTAAATATGCGAAATTTATGAAAGATATCCTCACGAAAAAGAAGTGGTATACGGATCAAGAGACTATTATGGTAGATGCGAGCTATAGCGCCATCATTCAACGTACTCTCCCGAGGAAAGAGTGTGATCCGGGACGAGTCATCTTGCCGGTTACTATAGGAAACATCTATGTGGGCAACGAATTGATTTATTTGGGCTCTAGTATCAACTTGATACCTTTGTCGATTGTGAAACGGTTGGGACACATGGAATTGAGGTCCACTCAAATGACGTTGCAACTCGCAGATAAATCCACTACCCGTCCTCACGGTGTAACGGAAGATGTGTTGGTCAAAGTGGACAAATTTTTGTTTCTGATAGACTTTGTTGTCATTGAAATGGAGGAGGATGAGGATGCACCTTTGATTCTTGGAAGGCCTTTCATGAAAACTGCCCGAATGGTAATTGACATGGACGATGGTCTCATGAAAGTGAGAGTCCAAGATGAAGAGGTGTGTTTCAATCTCTATGATGCCATGAAGCACAAGAAGGATAAAGGTGATTATTTCAGAATTGATGCAACGGAGGAAGCGAGTATTGAAGTTACTAAGCAAATTCATGTCATTGATCCTTTACAAAGAGCTTTGGATGATTCCTTGGAAGTATTCTCGGTTGAAGAAGAGCAAGCTCTTGAAGAGTGTTTGTTAGAGCTTGAAGCTTTGGAAGAATTGCAACCTTGGGAGTATGAAGAGGAAATTCTAAAAAAAGTGGTTAATGATGAACAATCCAAACTTGAACTGAAAGTGTTACCTTCAACCTTGAAGTATGCTTGGTAATAAACCGGTGATCATAAGTAGTATTTTATCTGAAAACGAGGAGAGCCGCTTAATTCAAGTGTTGAGAAAAAATCAGGATGCAATGGGATGGACTTTGTCTGATCTCAAAGGCATAAGCCCTTCATATTGCATGCACCGTATATTTATGGAGGAAGATTTTAAACCGGTTGCTCAGCCTCAACGCCGGTTAAATCCAATCATGAAAGAAGTGGTTAGAAAGGAAGTGGTAAAAATGTTAGATGCCGGAATGATTTATCCCATTTCTGACAGCCCGTGGGTTAGTCCGATGCATGTGGTACCGAAAAAAGGCAGATTAGCGGTGGTCCGAAACGAGAAAAATGAGCTCATTCCAACAAAAACCGTGACTGGGTGGAGAATGTGCATCGACTACCGTAGGTTGAACAAAGCTACGAGAAAAGATCATTTCCCTCTACCTTTTATGGATCAAATGCTCGAAAGGCTTTCCGGTCAACAATTCTACTGTTTTTTAGATGGTTATTCGGGTTACAACCAAATTATTGTGAACTCGGAGGATCATGAAAAAACCGCTTTTACATGTCCTTTTGGAATCTTCGCTTATAGGAGGATGTCGTTTGGATTGTGTAATGCACCGGAGACTTTTCAACGGTGTATGCAAGTTATATTCTCGGATTTGATCGAAAAGAAAATTGAGGTCTTTATGGATGATTTCTCGGTTTTTGGACAATCATTTGATATTTGCTTGAAAAATTTGGATACGGTGTTGGAACGGTGTGTGGAAACCAATTTGGTGCTTAATTGGGAAAAAATGCAACTTTATGGTGAACGAGGGAATTGTGCTCGGTCACAAAGTTTCTTCAAAGGGCCTTGAAGTTGATAAAGCCAAGGTGGACATTATTGAGAAATTGCCACCACCGATGAATGTCAAAGGCATAAGGAGCTTTCTTGGGCACGCCGGGTTTTACCGAAGATTCATCAAGGACTTCGCAAAGGTCGCAAAGCCATTGAGCAATTTGCTCATTAAAGGTAAGATTTTTGACTTTGACGAGTCTTGCATGTGCGCGTTTAATTTTTTAAAATAAAGTTTAACAACCTCACCGATAATCATTGCACCTAACTGGAAATTGGATTTTGAATTAATGTGCGATGCAAGTGATTATGCGGTTGGGGCTGTTTTGGGTCAGAGGAAAATGAAAGTTTTCCACGCGATACATTATGCGAGCAAAGTTTTAAACGAGGCTCAAATTAACTATGCAACAACTGAGAAAGAGTTGCTTGCCATAGTGTATGCGTTGGAGAAATTTCGTTCCTATTTGATTGGTTCACGAGTCATCGTTTACACGGACCACACGGCTATAAGGTATCTGCTCACCAAGCCTGATTCTAAGCAGAGGCTTATTCGTTGGATCCTTTTGTTACAAGAATTTGATCTAGAAATTCGTGACAAAAAAGGATCCAAGAATTTGGTGGCGGATCACTTATCCCGCCTGGTAAACATTGACGTGACCAAGAATGAATGTGAAGTCAAAGAGGAGTTCCCTGATGAAAAATTGTTTAGGGTGCAGGTTAGACCGTGGTTCGCCGACATGGCTAACCACAAAGCCGCCGGATTGATACCGGACGGTCTAACGCACCATCAAAAAAGAAAATTTTTGTCGGATGCCAAGTCCTTTGTATGGGATGAACCTTGTAACACCCCAATTCCCTTCGCGAATAAGTAATACAAATATAAATTAGAGTAATTAAAAATTTATTTTTCCGACAGGAAACAGGGATGTCACACTTAAAGAAAGAAAACACAATCCCTGCTCAATTATTTGATACATAACACATAATAGAGAAAATCATTAACGGGAAACTTTTTCCATCTAAAGGGAAATGTCAATTATGGAATAAAGCGGAAAGATCCATAACCGACTTGTTTTACAAAATAAATCATTTTAGAACATCAACTATATATACAAAGGTGCTACAAAATACATTCAACAAATGTATACATATATATATATATATATATATATATATATATATATATATATATATATATAAAATCGTTCCCCGACTCCCGTGCTACGTATCAGAGCAGACACCAAGACCGACAACAGAACGGAGGGCTAATCTTCACAAAAAGACCTCCAGCAACTCAAATCTGCAATGCCTCATAGAGCATTATAAAACAGCAGAAGGGTGAGAAATAACAACTAAAATCAAGATTGCATAATTATATGCAAATACATATCAATTCACATGCATAGCTATTCTCACCACAACCACCACATACTATTACATATAACATACCACATATACGTAACATATATCTATTAATCCAACAATATAGCATATATCAAGTATACAATATACTCACGTATTTGAACATACGGCATACCAAGTCATAACATTTAGAAACACATCACACATCACATAGCATATGTCTACGCATAATACATATTATCCACAACCAATGCATTTATCACATATGCACATCAAATTACCAATGCTATCACAATCTCAACACATAACAAATCAATGCACAATTCCCACACATAATCAATCAAATCATGATTTTCCATACATAATGCATCCATTCACAATTCTCACACATAATCAATCCATGATTTATGCAAATGCACAGAGACCGACACAACGACTCTATGCACATGCCATGCGGTACCGACTTCCAATATTCATCATCACTAGTTCACTCAGGAACTCTGCTGGAACCATCGCTCGTTACTGAGGATCACTCAAGTAACACCCCGTCGGGCCTACGATGTTCCCAGTCGCTTTAGGTCCTCTTGGTATAAGGCGCACGACGTTTATGGATTGCTTTAGGTCCTCTCGGTATAAGGCGCACAATCCGATCGCTCACACCCACATGGGCACACGATCGTCTATAACCATCACTTTAGGTCCTCTTATTTTTAAGGCGCACGATATATCAAATCGCTTTAGGTCCTCTTATTTTTAAGGCGCACGATGTTATAGCAGATTCCCTCTGGAATCAATCCGTCACTCAGGACGTCACAAGAATGCATATCATGATGCTTGGCATACAATGACTCATGACATTCAAATGCACACATATATACATTCCATAATCATACATATATAATCAAACACCATCACAATGCATTTACTTACCCTTAGGCCACAAACCAACAACCACAACAATTGCAACAACTTGTCACATGCTTCAACATCATTACATTCATGCACTGCAAAACAATTCAAACAATGCATTTCACACCATAAAGGCCACCACACAACATACATTGAATTTCACATAAACAATGCATTTCCTCACAAACCACAAACCACAACAATCATGCAATCACAATTACTTCCACAAGGGATTCACACCACAAAGGCTACCCACAACACACCATAACAACATCATTAATCACGCATCGAAGTCTAATCCAAAACAATGCACATATGTGCCATAAGGCCACAAACCATCATCACAACATTTCATCATGTATATTCACATCATATAATAGCACACAAGCTACACGTTACATAACAAAAGCATATAGCATGATAACACATCCATCCCACGCATTTAACGCGATAAAAACCCGACAACCCGACTATTTTTCAAAAACACGAATTAATTAAATCATCTTTTACCCTCCAAACCATTTTTAATAGAAATAATATTTCATTAGCTTTCCAACGCTTCGAACGGGGACCAAAACGGACTTACGGATCAAAAGTTATGAATTTTTGAAGTTTCTTAAATTTTTCATTTTTGCCCAGACCGCGCAGACTGCGCGCTGAGCGCGAAACCTGCTGCGATTTCAGCCTTAAAAACCCCATTTTTAGACTTCCGAACATCCGTTTTCGATTCCATAAAAAGCTGCGATCTTAGAATTCGACGTACTACAATATTTTCACCATTAAAAAGCCCTCCAACACATTTTCACGGTTGAAATATTTTGACACCTAATTTTATCAATTTAACCCAATTCCAAACTCGGTCAAAACCACTCGAAAACACACCAACAACCATTTCCGATTAAATATCAACCTATACCAATGTTCCCAGACATATCCAAACACTCTTACTCGATCACAATATCAATTTGCACAAAAACATCGATATATATAAAAAACGCAAAAGTTACAAATTCGACTCAATTCAATCAAACGATCACGCTAAAACACGACCCAACATCACACGACTCTACTACGCGATTTATTCCGACTTTCGTCCGTGAAAACATCGATTTCTAACCATTTTTCTCATTTCAACCTAGAATGGAAAACTATGGAAAAACAAGGAAACATTCACACAATCACACACATATACATATACAAGCAAGATATAATCGAAACTTCTCACCCTTACCCGATTATTCGCGCTTGAAACGGAGCTATGTCGATTTTTCCACTTTTCCTCTTCTCCCTTTTCTTTCCTCTCTTTTCTCTTCTCTTCTCTTTCTCTTCTTTCTTTTTCTTTTCCTTACTATCTTTTCTCTCTTTTCTTTCTATTTATATAAAAACATAAAACTTACCCAAGCAAAAGACCAGAATACCCCTCAGCTCAAATATCTTCCAAACGCTCTCAAAATTCGATTAAACATAAACAACGATGAAAAATAATATATTGTCAAATAAAAGTCAATAATAAAATAATATAAAAAGAAAATAATTAAATCGACTCGATTAAATAAATAAGACAAAATGGGGCGTTACAACTCTCCCCCACTTAGACATTTTCGTCCTCGAAAATATAACTGAGACGAACAACTCCGGATACGACTCTCGCATCCGACTAACCAACTAACACGCCGACACTAGGCACACCACGAATAACACAAACTGACACACCATCTTGCTAGCAACAGCTACAACAATGACACGACAACTACAACGACAAGATGCAAAGCCCATACAATGCACTTGACGACCAACTCACAACTCAAAGGAAACCAGGTTACGAACACACACAGGAATTAGCTACACGCACTCGAACCAACACCATGGAAACGAGGCAACAACACAAACAAGAACATAAAGTTCCACGACACCCCATCATCTCAACAACATCAACAAAACCAGAATACCAAACATCCTTGTCACACAACCCTACTACAACAATGCTACGATTCACCAATCGAACATATAACCAAAACATACATCTACATAGTAGCCCATGGATAACATTTAAACCTTTCACCTAACACTTCCTTTCAGAAACGCCCAATGGTCTCATCATCCTACCGTTCAACCTTTGAACTCTTGCAAGTCACACACGCATATATGAATTGTGCCATATCACACTTTCGCTGCGTACTCTGATTACTCATAACCATCAAAACTACCAATTCCACGTCCAAAGTCTAACTCTTTCTTATATTCACCAAAAATCACTGTTCACTTTTAATATTCCCCACTTCACACTATCCGATGTCAATTCACACACCAACCCAAATCTCTAAATTATCCCAAAAGTTCCCACTCTTTAACCATCAAAACAGACATGTATAAAAACTTTTGACTTAACTCATCACGCACAACATTAACTTTACCAATAGGATAACTCCAGCTAAAGGCATAACTCATTACAAATTCCAACCATCCTCGCTGTCTCGTACTATATTCCTTTCGACCAAATAGGTACTCTGAACTTTCGCGATGACCAAATACTTCGAACCTAGAACCATAAAGATAATACCTCCAAATTTCCAACACAATACAACCGCTACCAATTCCAATTCCTGAATAGTATAGATCCTCTTATGAATCCTCAATTGTCGTAAAGCATAACCTACGACTTTACCCTCTTGCATTAACACACTGACTAAACTCATCAAAGACACATCACAATACCTCACAAACGGTTTATTAGGATCACACCGAATCAAAACTGAAGCCGTAGATAATTTCTACTTTAACCCTCTCAAACTTCCCCCACGATGAACATCCAAAGCAAACAACTTACCCTTTGCAAGTCAACCGAAGTAACGAAAATGCTAACTTGGAAAAACCTTCCATAACCTCCGGTAATAACCAACTAAAGTCCAAAAAGTTTCTAATCACCTTAACCGACTTCGGAGCCTCTCATGAAGAACTACATCTACTTCCGACGGATCCATAACAATACCATCGCCGGAAATAACATATCCAAGAAAACTAACCTTTTCAACCAAAATTCTCATTTGAATAACTTAGCATAACACTTTGTCTCCTTTCAACACTTGTAATCCAATTCTCAAACACTCTACATGTTCTTCCTCTGAGTTTATAACAGATCCGAATATTCTCAATTAACAACACTACGAACATATCCAAATTCACGACACAATCAAATCGGCCACTAAATCTCAACTCCATTTTACAAGAAAGAACATCTCAGCCCGAGTTGCGAATCAAAAGTTATGGACTTTAGAAAAAGAAACAAGTTTTATTTTTGAACTCCCAGATCGTGCTAAGCGGGCTCCGCCCCGCGCTGAGCGCGCTGCTCTCGGGTTGGAGAGGTTCAAAATTCTGCAGACCGTGCTGAGTGGGCATCTGCGCGCTGAGCGGGCACTGCGATTTTCAGAAAAATAAACCCTTCGACCTTCCTTCCCAAAATTCACCATTTTCATCTCAAATCAATTCCAAACAGCAAAACAAGTATCAATAACCCAACAAAAGGAACTCTTAATATCAATATTACATCCACACATAAGGGTTTTCTCAAGATTTCCATTAATGCTCTAAAACTCCAAAGACTCCAAACCTCACCAGAACTCTAAGTTTCGCTTTCCAAAGTCTCAATACCATTATACACATCATGCTTGTTATTCGTTCAATCATTCCTCCTTTTTGATTATTTACAATACTGGAGCTCTCCAAGACGACACACTTGGCCTCACAATTCTCCTTTCCAGTAAATCTTCCAACTGCTCTATCAGTCCAGGTACTTCAAATGCTAACATCCAATATTCCATCTGAAAATCACGCACCACTGGCAGCCCATCATTGTGGCCTTTCTGCCAATCTCTAGAAAACTATCATCACAAACATAACAACATCTTAGTTTCACGTCCTAAAAGTTCTTCTACTTACTTAGCAGGTCCAAACCTCAAATCCTTACCTTCATCAAATTTGAGTTCAACTCTACTCTCTGAGAACAACCATTAACAATACCCAGTCGTTCTCTCTCAATGACTTCCCACTGGACCAACATACCAAAACCTCCAATCCGTCTCACCTTCAGATATAAGAATCTTCATCGACTCAATAAAATAATCTGTAATCGTTTTCTTAATTCCAACTATTCATTGCACACACTATCAAGGCCGGAAAGACACGTCTATTCCATCTAACATAATTCCCATCTGCTATCAACAAGAGATTAAGGGTGATCAGTTCCTCAATTTGTCAATAGACAGTCGACAATCATGATGGGGCATAAACCGTCTTTACCAAACTATAATAGCATTCCTTCCATCCTGTGCACAAACCTACCTAAGGCACAAAACCTTAGTTGACATAAACCTTACCTCCGCATTCCCTCCGGAACCGGGAACAATACTGTCCAAACAACACTTACACTCTTGCAACCAATGACACACAAACGAAGCAACTTGGAGAAGTACGAGCTTCTCCCCCACTTATCTCATTCTCAATCCTGAAGACAAAAGATTAGAAAAACCAGAAGGCATTGACAGTGTTTCACACACATATCACGTACTAGGGGACAAACAACATCGACAGTATTCAACTGTCACACCAACTGACTCAACAACTTGGCCGGACGGACCGACCTGCTCTGATACCACTAATTTAACACCCCAATTCCCTTCGCGAATAAGTAATACATCAGAGTAATTAAAATTTTATGTTTCCGACAGGAAACAGGGATGTCACACTTAAAGAAAGAAAATACAATCCCTGCTCAATTATTTGATACATAACACATAATAGAGAAAATCATTAACGGGAAACTTTTTCCATCTAAAGGGAAAGGTCAATTATGGAATAAAGCAGAAAGATCCATAACCGACTTATTTTACAAAATAAATCATTTTAGAACATCAACTATATATACAAAGGTGCTACAAAATACATTCAACAAATGTATACATATATATATATATATATATATATATATATATATATATATATATATATATATATATATATATAATCGTTCCCCGACTCCTGTGCTACGTATCAGAGCAGGCACCAAGACCGACAACAAAACGGAGGGCTAATCTTCACAAAAAGACCTCCAGCAACTCTAATCTGCAATGCCTCATAGAGCATTATAAAACAGCAGAAGAGTGAGAAATAACAACTAAAATCAAGATTGCATAATAATATGTAAATACATAACAATTCACATGCATAGCTATTCTCACCACAACCACCACATACTATTACATATAACATACCACATATACGTAACATATATCTATTAATCCAACAATATAGCATATATCAAGTATACAATATACTCACGTATTTGAACATAAGGCATACCAAGTCATAACATTTAGAAACACATCACACATCACATAGCATATGTCTACGTATAATACATATTATCCACAACCAATGCATTTATCACATATGCACATCAAATTGCCAATGCTATCACAATCTCAACACATAACAAATCAATGCACAATTCCCAAACATAATCAATCAAATCATGATTTTCCACACATAATGCATCCATTCACAATTCTCACACATAATCAATCCATGATTTATGCAAATGCACAGAGACCGACACAACGACTCTATGCACATGTCATGCGGTACCGACTTCTAATATTTCTCATCACTAGTTCACTCGGGAACTCTGCTGGAACGATCGCTTGTTACTGAGGACCACTCAAGTAACACCCCGTCGGGCCTACGATGTTCCCCGTCGCTTTAGGTCCTCTTGGTATAAGGCGCACGACGTTTATGGATTGCTTTAGGTCCTCTCGGTATAAGGCGCACAATCCGATCGCTCACACCCCGCATGGGCACACGATCGTCTATAACCATCGCTTTAGGTCCTCTTATTTTTAAGGCGCACGATATATCAAATCGCTTTAGGTCCTCTTATTTTTAAGGCGCACGATGTTATAGAAGATTCCCTCTGGAATCAATCCGTCACTCAGGACGTCACAAGAATGCATATCATGATGCTTGGCATACAATGACTCATGACATTCAAATGCACACATATATACATTCCATAATCATGCATATATAATCAAACACCATCACAATGCATTTACTTACCCTTAGGCCACAAACCAACAACCACAACAATTGCAACAACTTGTCACATGCTTCAACATCATCACATTCATGCACTGCAAAACAATTCAAACAATGCATTTCACACCATAAAGGCCACCACACAACATACATTGAATTTCACATAAACAATTCATTTCCTCACAAACCACAAACCACAACAATCATGCAATCACAATTACTTCCACAAGGGATTCACACCACAAAGGCTACCCACAACACACCATGACAACATCATTAATCACGCATCGAAGTCTAATCCAAAACAATGCACATATGTGCCATAAGGCCACAAACCATCATCATAACATTTCATCATGTATATTCACATCATATAACAACACACAAGCTACACGTTACATAACAAAAGCATATAGCATGATAACACATCCATCCCACGCATTTAACGCGATAAAAACCCGACAACCCGACTATTTTTCAAAAACATGAATTAATTAAATCATCTTTTACCCTCCAAACCATTTTTAATAGAAATAATATTTCATTAGCTTTCCAACACTTCGAACGGGGACCAAAACGGACTTACGGATCAAAAGTTATGAATTTTTGAAGTTTCTTAAATTTTTCATTTTTGCCCAGACCGCGCTGAGCGCGCAGACTGCGCACTGAGCGCGAAACCTGCTGCGATTTCAGCCTTAAAAACACCATTTTTAGACTTCCGGACATCCGTTTTCGATTCCGTAAAAAGCTGCGATCTCAGAATTCGACGTACTACAATATTTTCACCATTAAAAAGCCCTCAAACACATTTTCACGGTTGAAATATTTTGACACATAGTTTTATCAATTTAACCCAATTCCAAACTCAGTCAAAACCACTCGAAAACACACCAACAACCATTTCCGATTAAATATCAACCTATAACAATGTTCCCAGACATATCCAAACACTCTTACTCGATCACAACATCAATTTTCACAAAAACATCGATATATATATAAAAAACGCAAAAGTTACAAATTCGACTCAATTCAATCAAACGATCACGCTAAAACACGGTCCAACATCACACGACTCTACTACGCGATTTATTCTGACTTTCGTCCGTGAAAACATCGATTTCTAACAATTTTTCTCATTTCAACCTAGAATGGAAAACTATGGAAAAACAAGGAAACATTCACACAATCACACACATATACATATACAAGCAAGATATAATCGAAACTTCTCACCCTTACCCGAATATTCGTGCTTGAAACGGAGTTATGTCGATTTTTCCACTTTTCCTCTTCTCCCTTTTCTTTCCTCTCTTTTCTCTTCTCTTCTCTTTCTCTTCTTTCATTTTCTTTTCCTTACTATCTTTTCTCTCTTTTCTTTCTATTTATATAAAAACATAAAACTTACCCAAGCAAAAGACCAGAATACCCCTCAGCTCAAATATCTCCCAAACGCTCTCAAAATGCGATTAAACATAAACAACGATGAAAAATAATATATTGTCAAATAAAAGTCAATAATAAAATAATATAAAAAGAAAATAATTAAATCGACTCGATTAAATAAATAAGACAAAATGGGGCGTTACAAACCACATTTGTTTAAACTTGGTGTCGACAACCTCTTAAGAAGGTGTGTGTCGGTAGAGGAAGCCACGAATATTCTGTGGCATTGTCATAACGTTTCAATGGGTTAAGAACGGCCACTAAAGTCCTTCAATCGGGCTTTTATTGGCCGTCGTTATTCAAAGATGCGCATGCGCATGCCCTAAGTTGTGACAAATGCCAGAGAAGTGGAGGAATTTCACGGCAGCACGAAATGCCTTTGCAAAATATATTAGAAATTGAAGTTTTTGATTGTTTGGGGATCGACTTTGTCGGTCTATTCCCATCTTCATTTTCTAATGAATACATTTTGGTCGCTGTGGATTATGTTTCTAAATGGGTTGAGGCGATAGCTTGTGCTAAAGCCGATGGAAAAACCGTAGTGAAATTTTTGAAAAGAAACATTTTTGCGCGTTTTGGTACTTCGAGAGTGTTGATAAGTGACAGAGGGTCTCACTTTTGTAACACTCAGCTTGACAAAGCTCTGGAGCAATATGGTGTGAAGCACAAGGTTGCCACACCATATCATCCTCAAGCTAACGGTCAAGCGGAGGTATCGAATCGTGAGATAAAACGCATTTTGGAAAAAACTGTTTCGGCCTCAACGAAAGATTGGGCAAACAAACTGGATGATGCTTTGTGGGCTTATCGGACCGCTTTTAAGGCTCCGATTGGTCTCACGCCTTTTAAAATTGTCTATGGTAAGAATTGCCATTTGCCAGTGGAGTTGGAACATAAGGCGTTTTGGGCCTTAAAATTTTTAAACTTTGATCCAACTCTTAGCGGTGAAAAAAGAAAAGTGCAATTACACGAATTGGATGAATTACGCCTCCAGGCGTACGATTCCAATAAACTGTATAAAGAACGTGTAAAGTCTTACCATGACAGAAAAATTGTCATCAAACAGTTTGAAGTGGGACAGCTGGTCCTGCTCTTCAATTCTCGGTTGAAATTGTTTCCGGGAAAGTTAAGGTCTAAATGGTCGGGTCCGTTTCGGATTCGAGAAATCAAGCCTTATGGAGCAATTGTAATTGAAGACACAACAACCAACGAGAATTGGACTGTTAACGGCCAAAGATTGAAAGTGTATCTTGGATGAGATTTCGAGCGGAATCCCGCCATTGTTCCTTTCCGCGATCCGTGAGATTGCGGTGGACCGTCGAGCTTAGCCGACGTTAAACAAGCGCTTGTTGGGAGGCACCCCAACATTGTAAGTACTACTGCTTATTTCTGTTTTAATTGTGTTTGGTTAGAATTGTGAAGCCTTGAAAGATGTGGTAAACTTTTGAAAATTTTTGAAAAATTTGGTCTTGTTCACTGGCGTTCGCCTAGCGAGCCTGGGCGAGCATTCGCTGTCCTTCGCTTCGCGAACCTAACGTGACAGTCAAAACTGTTTTACCACATCAGTAAAAATAGATTGTGGGTGGGCCAACCAATTGGGCCCAAGACCCATTTTGAATCAGAATTGAGGGGGAAACCCTAGTTCATTTGCCACCATTTCCATTTTCCACCATTTGTGCATTTTCATCTCTTTTCCTCTCAAGAGCTTGGCAACACATCTCTTTCCAATTTCCATTCTCCCTAATCCCACCAGTAACGTGCGAAATTCAGGTTTGCACACTCTTTCATTGTTTATTTCATTATGCATTGTTTATTTTTGTGATAGATCAATTAGGGTTTGAAAATTTTTGGAACCTCTGTCATTTTGCTTATGGATTGTATGTCATAAACTACCTAGGCATTATGAATAGAGTGATAATTGAAAAAAAGGAGATTGCTGTAGGACTGGTTTTGATATTGTTTTTCTGCATTTTCGCGGGTTCGCTGCTGTGTTCGCTTCGCGAGCCTACGCGAGCATTCGCCAGCATTCGCTTCGCGAACCTGGGGCGAATGTTCGCCAGACTTCGCCTAGCGAACCTGGAGCGAACAGATGCCAATTTACAATTTTTTTTTAGGAAATGCAAGTCTCTGGCTGGTTTTTTGTGGTTCACTAATACATTGGTTTGTCGTTGTTTTCTTTTATTGTTTGTTATGTGCAGATGGCACCAAAAACGGCAATTCACGCGGCTAAGAAACGAAAAGCTTCAACTTCCAGACAGGTACCTGTTCGTTTTGATGAGGACAAATTAAGCGGAGCAAAGCAAGCGGCCCGCTACGAAACCCTTGAGAGAAAGCATATCTTGGCTGAGAAAATATTCCTACTTAGTGACCGTGGAAGCTACCGGACAATTGATGCACTTTTTGTGCAAAAGAAATGGGATCGTTTGATAACCCCTCTGGATGGGTATAATGCTGAAATTGTTTGGGAGTTTTATGCGAATTCCTTACCAGATGATGGAGAGAGATTTAGCTGGACCTCATTTATTAGAGGGGCTGTTGTGAGATTTGATCGGAGGACGATCAACACTGTTTTGGGAGATCTTTTGCCATTGGTTGGTACTGAGTTGGATGCGTACCATCGCGACTTGCATCTCCACCGAGACATTGAAAAGATGATCCGGGATTTACTTCTTGAGCGTAAGGAAGTTGAGAGGAATTCATCCGGGGTTGCGATTAGATTCAGAAGGGTGGACATGCAGCCTTTGGTTCAGCTCATCTTGTTGTTTGTGCTCACCAACATTTCTCCCAGGTCGCATCATAGTACAGTTCCTATTGCTCTTGCTCATCTTATTCATAACATTCAGATGAATGTTCAGATTGACGTGGCCGCATCATTGCGGATGAAATCAAGGCAATTGTTTTAAGTGGTTTGGGAGGTACTGCGGCGCGCAAGAATGCCCCGCTTACTTTTCCATGTCTTATTATGTCCTTGTGTGCTCACGCTGGTGTGGATATCCCAGCATGCAGGCAGGTCATGATTCCGTCGGCAATTGATGATAAGTATGTGGATAAGTTTTGTAAGGCTAGAGGGGTTGGTGGAGAGTCTTCAGGAGCTGGTGCTGAAGCTGCAGTTGAGGCTGGTGGAGGTTCTGAACCGGCGTCGTCGGCCTTTTATCCGTATCAGCAGGAGATTTGCCAATATAATTGGGATTGGATGGCTGCCCAGTAGTGTGCCATGACTGACCTTTATGATTCTATGCAGGTTCTCCAATTACAGATCCGGGACCCTTCTACTGAGCACACGATGATGTCTAGGGAGCAATTCCTAGCACATGCTGGTTGGCTTGAGGCCATGCCAATTTTCGGAGGGGGTGAAGATGATGCTGAGGATGAGGAGGCTAGCGTGGAGACTGTTGGTGATGATGACGATGAGGAGGAGGCTACTTCTGCTGGCGGTGATGAGGATATTGAGGTGTCAGATGAGGAGGATTGATTTTTTTTGGATCATAGACTTTTGCACTTCCTTTGGTCACTAAAGTGAAGTTTTCTTGTATTTGTTTTTTTTCCAGCTTTTACTAGTCTATTGTATCCACATAGTGGAATATTTTGAATATTGTTGTACTTGTACCCTAGAGGTACCCTTTTGGATTATATAGGTGTTTTTACACCAAGCACTTTATTATGATTATTAGTAATGTTAAGTGTTTTTAGTAATTTTTTTTTTGTTTCGCTTTTACTAATAATTTGTTGGTTTTTAATTATTGTATTAAGTGTTGAGTTCTTCAGTTTACGAATGCTCAACACTTAAATGTGTTTTTTGTTGTTAAGTGTTATTAAGAGTTGAATTCTTCAGTTTACGAATGTTCAACTCTTAAACTGTTAATATGTTTTCATTTTAATGTTCCTTCTTTTATGATGGAATTTTGGAAGTAGGTTGGAGACTCTTGATTTTAAAGGAAGATTCCTCCAAGATGTGAGGGCTATGATAGTACCTTAAGCATTGTGTTGCGACAAGGTACATCGTTACCTAGTTCGAGAATTTTGTATGTTTTAGAACTTTGTGTCTTGGTGCGATTAAAAATGTTGTTTCATGTTACAACTTCCTTTGAATGCATGTGTCATTTTAGGATAAAAAACCATTAAAGTGAGAAGCCTCCAAAGTGTTACTATATGCTAAGGATTGATGATGAATGTTGTTTTTACTTTTAATTCATGCCTTATCTTATGACCATGTGATTTTGTGGAAGTATGAGAAGTGATCAAGGCACTTGTTGAAAGTGAGCACAACCATGTCCATATAGTAATTCACCCGTGAGGATTGAGCATTTGGTATCCCCTTTGAGCCTAAATAGTTTAGAACTCAGTTTAGTGATGAACTTCTTTTATGTACATAATTTGCAAGTTTGGTTCATCACTGAATTTGGTGAATTTCTAACATTTTCTTCTTGAACCTTTGGAAATTGTATACTTTGATTTCCTTGCCTTAAAAAGCAAGGAACATTCACTTTAGGTTGAGTCGAAAATGAGTTGGGGAGAATAAAAAGAAGATGGGTGCATTACTCCAAATTTTGAAAAAAAATTCAAGCAAGCATGTAAAGAAAAGAGTGTGAATATGTTGTACAAATGAGAAAATGCTTGCTTGAATGGAAAAAATAGATTCAATAATTGTGCACGGTAGTTTGTGAAGGTGTAATGAAAAATTGGTGAAATGGAGTTGTGATGTGTGAATATGGGTTTAGTGAATGTTCTTTTGCATCGGCAATTTCGTTTCAATGGCCATTCGAAATGTCCCTTTTTGTTTACCCGACCAAGCTACAACCTTGAAGTCCTTAGTGATCTTTTACTTCCATGATTTCTTTTGTGTTCATTGAGATATAGTATGAATTGCTTAGTATTTGCATCATTGGTCATTTGAGTGTAATTGTCCCGTGCTTGTATGCACGTTTGCCTTCAATCCTTTTTTGAAGAGGAGTGTAGAATGACATGTGCATGATGAGTTAGTTGTCTCTTGAAACATTGTTTGAAATTGTTTAAGAGTCAAGTTCTTTTACATTATAGGTTCTTGAATTGTGTAATTGTTGCGTTGTTGTGATCGTTGTTTAGTTGAGCCGTTTTTCACGTCTTGGTTGAATTGAATGCTCGAGCAAATCCTCGTGAGAGACATACTTTGCTTGAGGACAAACAAAGAGTTAGTTGGGGAGAGTTTGTTAGATGTCAAACATGATATATATTTGTATGAATTACTTGGCATTTTTCATTTCTTTCCATGTGGAATGTGTTGATTTTAGTGAGGAATGGAGTTGTTGTGCATACAGTGAAATATACTTGTGGTGCTTGTAATTTGTGTGCTAATGTGCAGGAATAGGCATAAAAAGATCAAGATTGTGAGACACAAAGAATGGAAGCAAGTTGCCATTGAAGGAAGAAATCAACAACAGCATTCGCTAGGCGAGTGATGGCGAAGTTGCAAGTGAAGGTTCGCCTAGCGAACGTTAGCGAGTGTGCCAGCGAAGGGTGGCAGAAAGTTGTAAAAAGTTACGGTAGGAAAACTGGGTAAATTCACTGGGCGAGGAAGCCAGCGAAGGCTCGCTGATGTGCTCGCTAGGCGAAGGTGCCAGCGAAGGGTGGCAGAAAGTTCCACTTTTGAAAACACTCAAACTTCGCTGGGGCGAATGTGATAGCGAAGGCTCGCTTCAAGAGTGATTTGGTTCGCCTAGCGAACCCACGATAATTCTTGTGGGCGGTTTAAGTCTGAGGCACTTAAAGTGCCATGTTTTAGTTCATTCGCTAGGCGAAGGGTGCTGAGATTTTATTTGTATAAATAGATTTTCATTTTATGTAAGAAGGATCTCTTGGCCATTTTGAGCAAAAATCATAGTTTTCAGTATTTTGATCATTGAAGATTGTAATTTCACTTGGAGAAGCTGAAGTCGCATCCATTCTCGATTATTCGACGTGGATGTTCATTCATCTCCTCTCTTTACTTGTTATCCAAACTACCATGAGAATGGGTAGCTAAACACTCAATGTTGAGGTTAGATGTAGTTGATCCTGATTTTATGTATTGCTTTTGATCTATTATATATGAACAAAGTCTTTGATCAATATAGATGAAGTTGTTTTCTCTTAATGCTCCATGTGTGATTTGTATTGCTCTAGACATAGATTCTACAAATCATGACCTAACAATTTCATCTCTTAAAAACCAAACTCTAGACATAGATTTGGGATTTGCTATTCACATTGTGTTGATCTTAACGATTGTTGTTTAGATTGTTAGCGTGAGACATCATCTGACGGTCTAAACAATGATACTCACGACTTTGCTTTAGACATAAACTTAGTCGGGAGGATACGCGGTTGTATTGGTCGGAAACCGAGTTCATATGCTTGATTATTCGTTTATACGTGAAAAGGATTAGCGAAACCTAACCTTGACATGCTTTTATCAAAACTTTTACAAGCTCTTTGTCACCAATTACTCTTTGCAACCAATTAATGTTAACAACAATTGAGAACCTTTTGAAACCATTGAACTTAAAATATCGCAACTATTGAACGACACGCATCAAATATCGAACAATCCCTGTGGAGACGATTAAAAACACCCTAACTATTACTCTACTAACACTGAATTGAAAAGAGGCCCACCTTACTCTTGTAAGTTGTTGGCCCCTTCAAATGGGAAGAATCCTGTCGAAATTGAGAAAAATGACAAATTCCCCAAGAAAACTTATGCTTTCGACGTTGCTAAATGTGACGAAATTTTCAATTTGTTAGTTAAGGATGGCCAGATGATAGTACCACTTGGTGCTAAAATGCCTCCTTTAGAACAAAGGAAAAAAGAGGGTTTTGTAAATATCATAATTTCTTGGGCCATAAGACTTCTCAATGTTTTCTTTTCAGGGATCTGTTCAGAACGCAATCCAAGAAGGGAGGTTGAAATTCGGAGAAAAATCCAAGAACCAAATGAAGATCGATTCAGACCCTCTGCCCGTGGCTGATGCTCATTATATAGGGCCAACAGAGGTTCATATGGTCGAATTAGCTGAAGGCTTCGACAATGAGGTTAATATGGTTGAAATCACTGATGATTTCATCAATGAGGCTGTCATGGTCAAGGTTACTGAAAATCTCGACCAAGATTTCATGAGGGATGTCGAAAGACTCGCCAACACTACTAATGATGGTGTTGAGATCACTGAAGACGCCAACAAGGGAGTTGCTGAGGATTCCAGGTGGATGTTGGTAACAAAAGAAACTGCTGACGGTTTCATTCATATGGATAAGGCTACTGAAGGCCTGCAAGTGAAATTGTTCAAGCTTGACATCACTGAAGATGTCAAAATGGAAGTTAATATGGTGGAAATCTCTTAGGAGGTATCAACGGAAGTCAGTGATGAACGCCGACAGGAAGAGTACAACAAGCTGGCCTTCTCGAAAGAGGAAGAAAATCTGGTGGATTTTATGCACAGATGTCAGAGGAAGGGATCTGAAGTCATGTTGTGCCCCAGGTGTAGCGCTGTGTTCGACAAAAAAAGCAGCGCTGAACCTTGAAGGGGTGCGAAAGGCCAAGCAGAAGTAGGAGAAGACCAATCATGGCCCCAAGAATTTCAACCCTAGGAGGTTTGCGTCGAACCAGGTACAGTCAAAGGCTAGAGCACCAGGAGCAAGACCTGCTACGTTCAAACCATTTGCTGAACTTTCTAACGGTAAATGGATAAAACCAAATGAGAGTAGGGGTAAAGGTCAACAAAAATGGAAGGATTTTGACGTCATCAGGGGTTCTTCACTTACTTCTCGCAAGGAACATCAACCCTCTAGCAAACTGGCCCACATTTCTGAAAATTACAAGGGAAAAAATCCCATGTCGAGGTCACAGTGGAGGAGAGAGCAACGAAGGAGAAAGGCCCTAAGGGAGGCCAAATCAAAAGATAAGGCTGAATCTAGTACCAACCTACCTGTCGAAAACAACGGAAGGGGGGGAACTGTCGGAAAGTTGCCCACAGGGCGAAAATTGTTTAAGACTCAGGACGAGGTGGCCAGAGAAAAACATGGTCAGGCCATAGTAGAAGACGAGATGATGACAGACAATTTCGACTCGGATTCTGATGCTTCGTTGGACATAATTGTGAATATGGTCTCAGTACTGCCTAGGGAATTTGACCAGATCACAAAGGTCGAAGAGATTGATGCCTACACAGAAGCAGAAATGGCGGTACATAAACCAGTGTGCTACTATATAATGAACAATGGATGCATCGAAGAGCGGAATGCCTTCTTTGAGCGGCCAGACGAGGCTATTAAAAACCATCTGAAGCCTCTGTTCATCACTGGGAAAGTTGAGAATGTTCCAGTTAACAAAATCTTGGTTGATTGCGGCGTTACAGTAAATTTGATGCCGCACTTTATGCTAAGGAATATTGGTAAATTTGACATGGACACTAAACCACACAACATGGTCCAGTTAAATTACGAAGGGAAAGTTGGCACCACTCTTGGTGTGATACAGGTCGACCTGACTGTTGGCACGGTTACAAGGCCTACAGTTTTTATGGTGGTCGAAACCAAGGCGAATTATAATTTTCTTTTGGGGAGAGAATGGATACATGGAATTAGGGTTGTACCCTCTTCCATGCACCAAAGGATCACCATATGGAGGCCAGACGGCATCGTCGAAAACATTGAGGCTGATCAAGGGTATTTCAAGGCCCCAATCAACCACCTCGACAGGCGCCAGTTTGACAAGCACTTGGCCAATATTGCTCCATGCAGTCTGGCCGACTTTGCTTTTACCCCAGATGATGAGGCATATTGCTCATTGCATCTGCATCCCGTCAATGGATTTAGATGGGACAGGGAGGTGGTAGGTGAGGACGATTTCGCATATCCTGCGCCTGTACCTGGAATAACCCCGACAGGTTGGGGAAGTGAGTTCAGTGATGATGTCTGAACTCGAAGTGATGCGAAATATTTCAGCTTATATAGCCGAGAACAAGTTACAAGCGACATTAGAGGCTGAAGTTAAAAACATGGCTGATAAGGCCATCATTGATTCAAGCAAAGGAGGTACTGGCAAGGACTTCGACCCAGAACCACCTGATCAGGTTCGGAATGAAGAACAGAGGCTCGACGCTATTTATGATGATGAGCCTTTGGGTTTCGAGAAGGATCTGTTGGCAAACAATATTCGAATGCTAGTGCAAGATCCACTTGAAGAAATCGACCTGGGAGAGGGGGCAGTGAAAAGGCCTACTTACATCAGCGCCAAAATTACTCCACAACTCAGAGTCAAAGTAATCCAACTACTGAAGGAGTTCAAAGACTGTTTCGCGTGGGATTACGACGAGATGCCTGGTCTGAGCAGAGAGTTGGTCGAACTAAAGCTACCAATCAAGTCTGGAAAGAAGCCGGTCAAGCAAAATCCCAGACGGTTTGTACCAGCAATCCTTTTGAAGATAAAAGAGGAAGCCGAAACGCTTCTTCGTTGCAGATTTATTCGAATGGCCAGGTATGTCGAATGGCTTGCAAACATAGTGCATATTATAAAAAAGAATGGGACTTTGAGGGTTTGCATAGACTTCAGAGATCTGAATGCTGCGACCCCAAAGGATGAATACTCAATGTCGGTGGCGGAGATGTTAGTTGATTCTGCCGCTGGCCATGAATACCTTAGCATGCTCGACGGGTATTATAACCAAATATTTATTGCTCAAGTTGATGTCCCTAAAACGGCGTTTCTATGCCTTGGGGCTTTAGCCGCCTACAAATGGGTAGTTATGCCTTTTGGCCTAAAAAATGCTTGGGCAACATATCAAAGAGTAATGAATACGATCTTCCATGACTTCATAGAAACTTTTATGCAGATTTACATTGATGATATTGTTGTGAAGTCTGTTTTAGGGAAGAACCATATTGACCATCTTCGACAGTCATTCGAAAGGATGCGAAGACTGTAACGCCCCAGTTTTAGTATTTTTATTTAATTGAGTCGTTTTCGATTATTTTATTATTATTATTATATTATTATATTATTTTATTTCTGACTTTTATTTGGAAATATGTTATTTTTCAATGTAGTGATATTTTGTCGCGTTTTGGGAATGTTTGCGAGAAATTTGAGTGTAGGGGTATATTGGTCTTTTTGGGTGGTTAGATATTTTGATTTTTATAAAATAGAAAAGTAGTAAGATAGAGAGAAAAGAAAGAAAAATAGAAAAATAGAGAGAAAGAGGAGAAGAAAAGAAGAGAAGAGAAAGAGAAGAAGAAAAAGAGGAAAAACTTGGGGATTTAGGAACCGATTCAACCGACTTTTCAAACGCGAATTTATCGGGTAAGGGTGTGAAACTCGATTATACTATATTTGTGTATGATTATGTATGTTTGTGTGGAAATGTTGTTGGTTGTCCAAATATAGGTCGAAATGAGATAAACGATTAGAAATCGATGTTTTTACGGACGAAAGTCGGAATAAATCGCGTACTAGAGTCGTGTGATGTTGGGTCATGATTTAGTGTGATAGTTTGATTGAATCGAGTTGAATTTGTAACTTTTGAGTTTTTGATATATATCGATGTTTTTGTGTAAATTGATGTTGTGATCGAGTGAAAGTGTTTGGATATGTCTGGTAATATTGGTATAGGTTGATATTTAATCAGGGAATGGTTGTTGGTGTGTTTTCGAGTGATTTTGATCGAGTTTGGAATCGGGTGAAATTGATAAAATTATGTTTCAAAATATTTCAAAAATGGAAAATGTGTTGTATGGTCTTTTAATGGTGAGAATATTGTAGTACGTCAAATTCTGAGACCGGGGCTTTTTACGGAATCGAAATCGGAGGTCCGGAAGGCTTCCGACGGTAAAAAAATGCATTTTTCTGGGTTCTGACACGGGCCGTGTCACACAACACGGGCGGCCGTGTCAGACGGGTCAATTTGCGGTCATTTGGAATTTTTGTGTGACACGGCCGTGTCACACAACACGGGCGGCCGTGTCAGACGGGTCAATTTGCGGTCATTTGGAATTTTTGTGTGACACGGCCGTGTCACACAACACGGGCGGCCGTGTCAGCCCTGCTGTAGGTTTTTCTTTCAAAATTGTTTCGATCGTAACTTTTGATCCGTAAGTCCGTTTTGACCCCCGTTCGAAGCGTTGGAAAGCTTATAAAATATTCTTTCTATTAAAAATGGTTTGGAGGGTAAAAGATGATTTAATTAATTTGTATTTTTGGAAAAATAGTCGGGTGGTCGGGTTTTTATCGTGTACAATGTGTGCAATTGATGTGTTATCATGCTATATGCTTTTGTTATGTAACGTGTAACTTGTGTGCAGTTATATGATGTGAATATATGTGATGAAATGCTGTGCATGGTTGATACGCATTGGTGGTGGATGTATGATAGTTGAATGGTGTTGTTTTGTCGACTTTTATCGTTGTAATTATGTGTAATTGATGTGTATCATGCAAGGTGCTTTTGATATGGATATTGTATGACTTGTGTAATGTATATGATGTGAATGCATGTAATGACATGTTGTGGTGATGAATTGTGGCCAAAAGGCAAATAAATGCAATGTGTTGTATTTGGTTATATATATGCATGTTTGTGGTTGCATATATGTGTGAAGATGCATTGGTTGTCATGAGTTCTTGTGTGTCAAGCATCTTGATGTGCATTGTTGTCGCGTCCTGAGTGACGGCAGTTCCATGGGGAATCAGCTATAACATCGTGTGCCTCGAAAATATGAGGTATGAATAGCCTGAGGATTGAAAGCGATGGTTATAGACGATCGTGAGCCTCTCTTGGTGGAGGTGTGAGCGATCGGGTCGTGAGCCTCTCTCGGTGGAGGTGTGAGCGATCCATAAACACCGTGAGCCTCTCTTGGTGGAGGTGTGAGCGGTGGGTGAACATCGTATGCCCGACGGGGAGTTACAGTGATGTAACAAGCGATGGTTCCAGCAGAGTTCCTGAGTGAACTAGTGATGAGATATGAAATCTTGGAGTCGGTACCGCATATGCATTTGCATAGAGAGTCGTTGTGTCGGTCTCTTTGCATCTGCATGAATTATGAATGCATTGGTTATATGTGGAAAATCATGATTTGGTTGATTATGTGCGAGACGTTGTGATATGCATTTGTGATAAATGTATTGGGCATGAATAATATGCAATTGGGGATGGAGACATTGTGTGATTGAGCTTGTGATAGCATTTGTGAATTGATGTGCATTCGTGTTAAATGCCTTGAATTATGAATGATATGTTTTGTGTGTATAAACATATGCATGATGTGCGAATATGGGATTATGTGAATATAATCTGTATATGCTTTATGTGTAGGCATGTGATAATTGTGGTGAGAAAATATGATATGTGTATTTTTATGTTGATATATATAATTATATGCATTTATATTATGGTTGTTTTTCTCACCCTTCTGCTGTTTTATAATGCTCTATGAGGCATTGCAGATTAGAGTTGCTGGAGGTCTTTTGTGAAGCTTATGTCTTCATTCTTTTGTTGGTCGACTCTGATATGTGACACCGGATAGTTAGGGAGGCCGTTAGTGATTATTGTGTATTATGTATATATTTCTTTTGGCTTGTGCATGTATAACTTGATGTATGACCAGCTTTTCATGTGATATATATATGATAATCAGATTTTAGATTTTCCGCTTTTATTCTAATTTCTGAAAAGTGGGTGTAAGGAACTGAGTTCCCTCTGAATGAATGCTACCCCACTGTTGCATATCTTTATGAGCAGGTGTTGTATGTTTTGTTTCAAATTGATGTGACCCTCCCTGTCTATGCCATGAAAATTTAAATATACTCTGATGAAATTTTGAATTTTGAATTATCTATTTGTTTACTTGGGGGTATAGATTAGGGGTGTTACATTAAGTGGTATCAGAGCCAGTCCGTGTCAGTTTGTGTCAGTCCTTGTTGGTCTTTGTGGTTCGGCGAGTTGTTTGTTTAACCATAGTTGCTGTTATTGGAAATGAACAGAATATGGCTCGGGCTGTGCAGGGTGTACCGAATGTTACGGGTAATGATGAGTTCAGGAAGAACGAACCACCTATCTTCAAGGGAAGATATGATCCTGATGGTGCACAATTTTGGCTTGAGGAGGTTGAAAGAATCTTCCATGTGATGGATTGTGCTGAAGAGAATAAGGTGAGACTGGGTACTCACATGCTGGAGGAAGAAGCAGCTGATTGGTGGGTTAGTTTGTGCCACGTGTTGGGAGAGGATGATGCAGAGGTTACTTGGGAATTGTTTAGCCGAGAGTTTCGGAGGAAGTATTATCCTGAAGGTGTGAAGGAAAAGAAAGAGATTGAGTTCTTGGAGTTGAAACAAGGAAATATGTCTGTTGTTGACTATGCTGCTAAGTTTGTTGAGTTGGTGCAGTTCTATCCTCATTATGCTGAAGCGACTGCTGAGTTTTCTAAGTGTGTGAAGTATGAGAATGGATTGCATCCGGAGATTAAAAGGGCAATCGGTTATCAGAGGATTAGAAGGTTTTATGAATTGGTGGACAGTTGTAGGATTTACAAAGAGGATCGTAAGACGCGTGCTACTCACTATAAGAGTGTGAATGATAAGAAAGGGAAGCAACAGTTTCATAGTGGTCCTTACGTCACACCAGCTGATAAGGGTAAACCGAGGGAGAATTTTGAGAAAAGGCCAAGTGGAAGTGGTATGTCTAAGTCTCTGAGATGTTTTAGGTGTGGTGAATTGGGACATCGTCAGTTTGAATGTAGGAACGATGTGAGGAAGTGTTCTGATTATGGAGGTTCAGGACATGTAGCAGTTGAGTGCAAGAGAAAGAATGTGGTTAAGTGCTTTAACTGTGGTGAAACAGGTCATATTAGTACGAAGTGTACGAAACCGAAGAAAGCTCAGACTGGTAGGAAGACTGTTGCATTGGTAGGAGATGAGACTACTAGTGCGGATCGTTTGACTAAAGGTACTTGTTTTATTAAGAGTACGCCTTTATTTGCTATTATTGGTAATGGAGCGACTCATTCATTTATTTCGTCTGAGTGCGCGAAGCGTTTGAATTTGTTGTGGTCTTTTTGGGATGGTAAGATGGTTATCGATATTTCTGCATAGGGGTCGGTAATTATTTCTTTGGTTTGTTTAAATTGTTCTTTGACTATTTATGGTAAAGGATTTGTGATGGATTAGGTGTGTTTACAGTTGGAGAGGTTAGAATGAGATAAGTGGGGGAGAAGCTGGTACTTCTCCATGTTGTTTTAGGTGTAGAGCGCTGGTTCAGTGTGTTGTGAATTGGAAGTGTGGTTTGGTCAATGTGGTTCCCGGTTCTAGAAGGAATGCTATTATTGTTTGGTAAAGATGGTTTATGCTCCATCATGGTTGTCGGCTGTCTATTGACAAATTGAGGAACTGATCACCCTTAATCTCTTGTTGATAGCAGACGGGATTTATGTTGGATGGAATGGACGTGTCTTTCCGGCTTTGATAGTGGTGCGGAATGGATTACTTGAAATGTAAGGAAATGGTTACAGATTGTTTTGTTGAGTCGATGAGGATTCTTATATCAGAAGATGAGACGGATTAGAGGTTTGTGTATGTGGATTAAGTTGGAATGTCTCTGAGGGATAATGATTGGGTATTACTAAGGGTTGTTCTCAGAGAATAGAGTGTGAACTTAAATTGGATGAAGGTGACTAGTCGAGGTTAAATCTGCTAAGTGAGTAGGGCACTCTTAGGAGATGGGAATAGATGTTGGCCTTGTTTATGGTGACAGTATTCTGGAAATTGACAGGAAAGTCACAGTGATAGGACGTCAGTGATGCCTGGGTTTTAATTGTGTTTTTGGATGAAACATTAGTGTGTTGACTTGGAGAGGTCCATCATGGTTGGGAAGGAATAAGATGATAGTAGAAGGTTGCGTGTTAACTAGTGAGTGGTATGGGAACTTGCGGTTGGGTCTTGCATAGTTTGAGTTTTGAATTGTGACGAGTTGCAAACGATTTGAAATTCTTTGATGGTATTGAGATTACGTAAATCTTGAGGAAAGCCTTAGGGGTGGATGTAATATTTGAGATTCTTTTTGGTTGGTTGTTGCAATAGGTTGGAATCTGGATTGTCAAGAGTAGAAATTGTGTATGGAGTACGGACAGTGGTGTAGGGTGACGATTGAGAATAAGTGTTCACTTTCAGGATTAGGTAACTGGAATGGGTTGATTGAGTTTGATTATAATTACTGATGTTGGAATGTTTGATAAGAGTGGTGATTTGTTTGAATTGAGACTTTGATCGACTTTATGTGACGGATTATATTTGTTATCATCGGAAGTAGATGCGGTGTTAACATGAGAGGCTCTGAAGTTGGTTGGGGTTATCCTTGGGGAAAGGCTGCTGTTGTGCCTGATGTGTAAGTCGAAAATCTTTATGCATGTCTGTTTTGAAGGTCAGAGAGTTGGATTTATTTGAGTAGTTTAGAGGCTTGTGTCTAGTGTGGGAGAGAACACAGTAGAGAGTGTGGTTGGATATATTGGTAGGGTCAGTAGTTATGTTGGATAAGAGAAAGAGTTAGGTTTTGGACGCGATATTGATAATCTAGATGGTTTCGAGTAATCAGAGTGTGCAACGGAAGCGTGATGTGGCACATTTTGTATTGAGAGTGAACCTGTGAGTTTGTGCTTGTGTATTCTTTGAGTTGTGAGTTGGTCGTCAAGTGCATCGTATGGACTTTGCGTCTTGTAGTCGTGGTTGCTGCTGTTAGCAAGGTGATTTTTCAGTTGTGTTATGCGTGGTGTGCTTTTGGTTGGTCTAATGTTGTTGGTATCGGTGAAATTTTCGAGGACGAAAATTTCTAAGTGGGGGAGAGTTGTAACGCCCCAGTTTTAGTATTTTTATTTAATTGAGTCGTTTTTGATTATTTGATTATTATTATATTATTATATTATTTTATTTCTGACTTTTATTTGGAAATATGTTATTTTTCAATGTTGTGATATTTTGTCGCGTTTTGGGAATGTTTGCGAGAAATTTGAGTGTAGGGGTATATTGGTCTTTTTGGGTGGTTAGATATTTTGATTTTTATAAAATAGAAAAGTAGTAAGATAGAGAGAAAAGAAAGAAAAATAGAAAAATAGAGAGAAAGAGGAGAAGAAAATAAAAGAAGAGAAAGAGAAGAAGAAAAAGAGGAAAAACTTGGGGATTTAGGAATCGATTCAACCGACTTTTCAAACGCGAATTTATCGGGTAAGGGTGCGAAACTCGATTATACTATATTTGTGTATGATTATGTATGTTTGTGTGGAAATGTTGTTGGTTGTCCAAATATAGGTCGAAATGAGATAAACGATTAGAAATCGATGTTTTTACGGACGAAAGTCGGAATAAATCGCGTAGTAGAGTCGTGTGATGTTGGGTCATGATTTAGTGTGATCGTTTGATTGAATCGAGTTGAATTTGTAACTTTTGAGTTTTTGATATATATCGATGTTTTTGTGTAAATTGATGTTGTGATCGAGTGAAAGTGTTTGGATATGTCTGGTAATATTGGTATAGGTTGATATTTAATCGGGGAATGGTTGTTGGTGTGTTTTCGAGTGATTTTGATCGAGTTTGGAATCGGGTGAAATTGATAAAATTATGTTTCAAAATATTTCAAAAATGGAAAATGTGTTGTATGGTCTTTTAATGGTGAGAATATTGTAGTACGTCAAATTCTGAGACCGGGACTTTTTACGAAATCGAAATCGGAGGTCCGGAAGGCTTCTGACGGTAAAAAAATGCATTTTTCTGGGTTCTGACACGGGCCGTGTCACACAACACGGGCGGCCGTGTCAGAGGGTCAATTTACGATCATTTGAAATTTTTGGGTGACACGGCCGTGTCACACAACACGGGCGGCCGTGTCAGCCATGCTGTAGGTTTTTCTTTCAAAATTGTTTCGATCGTAACTTTTGATCCGTAAGTCCATTTTGACCCCCGTTCGAAGTGTTGGAAAGCTTATAAAATATTCTTTCTATTAAAAATGGTTTGGAGGGTAAAATATGATTTAATTAATTTGTGTTTTTGGAAAAATAGTCGGGTGGTCGGGTTTTTATCGCGTACAATGTGTGCAATTGATGTGTTATCATGCTATATGCTTTTGTTATGTAACGTGTAGCTTGTGTGCTGTTATATGATGTGAATATATGTGATGAAATGTTGTGCATGGTTGATACGCATTGGTGGTGGATGTATGATAGTTGAATGGTGTTGTTTTGTCGACTTTTGTCGTTGTAATTATGTGTAATTGATGTGTATCATGCAAGGTGCTTTTGATATGGATATTGTATGACTTGTGTAATGTATATGATGTGAATGCATGTAATGACATGTTGTGGTGATGAATTGTGGCCGAAAGGCAAATAAATGCAATGTGTTGTATTTGGTTATATATATGCATGTTTGTGGTTGCATATATGTGTGAAGATGCATTGGTTGTCATGAGTTCTTGTGTGTCAAGCATCATGATGTGCATTGTTGTCGCGTCCTGAGTGACGGCGGTTCCATGGGGAATCAGCTATAACATCGTGTGCCTCGAAAATATGAGGTATGAATAGCCTGAGGATTGAAAGCGATGGTTATAGACGATCGTGAGCCTCTCTTGGTGGAGGTGTGAGCGATCGGGTCGTGAGCCTCTCTCGGTGGAGGTGTGAGCGATCCATAAACACCGTGAGCCTCTCTTGGTGGAGGTGTGAGCGGTGGGTGAACATCGTATACCCGACGGGGAGTTACAGTGATGTAACGAGCGATGGTTCCAGCAGAGTTCCTGAGTGAACTAGTGATGAGATATGAAATCTTGGAGTCGGTACCGCATATGCATTTGCATAGAGAGTCGTTGTGTCGGTCTCTTTGCATCTGCATGAATTATGAATGCATTGGTTATATGTGGAAAATCATGATTTGGTTGATTATGTGCGAGACGTTGTGATATGCATTTGTGATAAATGTATTGGGCATGAATAATATGCAATTGGGGATGGAGACATTGTGTGATTGAGCTTGTGATAGCATTTGTGAATTGATGTGCATTCGTGTTAAATGCCTTGAATTATGAATGATATGTTTTGTGTGTATAAACATATGCATGATGTGCGAATATGGGATTATGTGAATATAATTTGTATATGCTTTATGTGTAGGCATGTGATAATTGTGGTGAGAAAATATGATATGTGTATTTTTATGTTGATATATATAATTATATGCATTTATATTATGGTTGTTTTTCTCACCCTTCTGCTGTTTTATAATGCTCTATGAGGCATTGCAAATTAGAGTTGCTGGAGGTCTTTTGTGAAGCTTATGTCTTCATTCTTTTGTTGGTCGGCTCTGATATGTGACACCGGGTAGTTAGGGAGGCCGTTAGTGATTATTGTGTATTATGTATATATTTCTTTTGGCTTGTGCATGTATAACTTGATGTATGACCAACTTTTCATGTGATATATATATGATAATCAGATTTTAGATTTTCCGCTTTTATTCTAATTTCTGAAAAGTGGGTGTAAGGAACTGAGTTCCCTCTGAATGAATGCTACCCCACTGTTGCATATCTTTATGAGCAGGTGTTGTATGTTTTGTTTCAAATTGATGTGACCCTCCCTGTCTATGCCATGAAAATTTAAATATACTCTGATGAAATTTTGAATTTTGAATTATCTATTTGTTTACTTGGGGGTATAGATTGGGGGTGTTACAAAGACATGGTCTCAAAATGAATCCTCTCAAATGCGCTTTTTGTGTGCAGGTGGGAGACTTCTTAGGCTTTGTGGTCCACAAGAAGGGAATCGAAAGTAATCAAAATAAGACCAAGGCCATCATGGAAGCTAAAGCGCCATCAACAAAAAAAAGAACTGCAGTCGCTGTTGGGAAAGATTAACTTCTTGAGAAGATTTATCTCAAATCTCAGCGGGAAGACTCAAGCCTTTTCACCTCTACTCCGATTGAACAAGGAAGGATTCGACTAGGGGCAAGCTCAACAGGAGGCTTTCGACAAAATCAAAGAATATTTGAGTCATCCTCCAATCTTGGCACCGCCTTGTAGAAGTAGGAGTATGAGATTGTACATATCTGCGTCGGACAAAACCTTAGGGAGCATGTTGGCTCAAGAGGATGAAAATGGCGTCGAAAGAGCCATTTATTACCTTAGTAGGGTTTTGAACGATGCGGAAACTAGGTATAGCATGTTTGAGAAATTATGTTTATGCTTGTATTTCTCTTGTACAAAATTAAAGCAATACATAAAGCCAGTTGATGTTTATGTTTCGTCTCATTTCGACATTATTAAGCATATGCTATCCAAACCTATTTTGCATAGTCGAATTGGTAAATGGGTCTTGGCATTAACTGAATACTCCCTAACGTATAGACCTTTAAAGGCCGTTAAGGGACAAGTGGTAGCAGACTTTATTGTCGACCACTCTATAAATGAGAACGTGTTGAATTATCTTGAGCTTGAACCTTGGAAATTATATTTTGATGGTTTAAGTCATAAAGATGGCACAAGTGTAGGAGTCTTGATTATCTCTCCTAATAAAATCCCAACAAAATTCAAATATAAAGTCGAAGGTGTATGCTCGAATAACGAGGCTGAATATGAAGCCTTAATAGCCGGACTTGAAATTTTGTTGGAATTAGGGGCAACTCGAGTCGAAATAATGGGAGACTCAGAGTTAGTTATCAAACAGATTACAAGGGAATACAAGTGCGTGAAAGAGAATCTCATCATGTATTTTGTAATAGTCAATAGACTACTTAAATAGTTCGAGATGGTGAGTGTACGCCATATACCTCGACTGGAGAACCATGTAGCTAATGACTTTGCTCAAATTGCATATGGGTACAAAATTTTGAAGGAAAAGTTGCAAGACGTAATTGAAGTTAGAGGTAGAGTCGTATCGACCAGATTATCCCCATCAGACTTGGAAGCTACAAAGTTAGGGTACGTTGATAAGTAAAATTTTGAAATTTTGGCTGTGGATAGTTTGACGGACGAAGATTGGAGGAAGCCAATAGTGGAATATTTGCAAAATACAACAGCATCCACAGAGCGTAAAACCAGGTATCGTGCTTTGAGCTATGTTCTTTTGGGTAATGAATTGTTTAAAAAAACTCCTGAAGGGGTCTTGCTTAAGTGCCTTAGTGAATCAGAAGCATATTTAGCCCTTTCGACTGTCCATGGTGGGCCATGTGGGGCACATCAAGTAGGCCACAAGATGAAATGGATCTTGTTTCGACAAGGCATGTACTGGCCTACCATGTTAAAAGAATGTATCGAATTTGCTAAAGGCTGTCAAGAGTGCCAAGTGCATACAGGTATACAACATATTCCTGCAAGCGAATAACACTCTATAGTCAAACCATGGCCCTTTAGAGGTTGGGCTTTGGATTTGGTTGGCGAGATTCGACCAACATCATCTAAGAGTCAAAGGTACATTTTGGTAGGTATTGATTAATTCACAAAGTGGATCGAGGCCATACCTTTACCAAATGTCGACCAAGAGGATGTGATCGAATTCATTAAGAAACACATCATCTATAGATTTGGAATCCCAGAAACTATTACAACGGATCAGGGATCTGTTTTCACTGGTCGAAAGATGCAGAAATTCGCTAAAGAGATGGGTTTCAAGTTGTTAACCTCTACACCATATTATGCTCAGGCTAATTGTTGAAGCTAGAATAACAGCAAGCAAAAATATATAAGTAACCCCATTTTATCGTTCTCCACAGGGATCATTGCGAGGGAAAGAATGCCATTCGACAGTATCTACATTTCTAAGCTTATGGTTCAAAAGTTTTGGTTTAAAGCGGAACCAAAAGTAAATGCGGAAAATGTAAAGACGGAAAATATAAAATAAAGACTGGATTATAAATGGAGCCTTGTTGGAATTGGATCTCATCAATTGATAACACATGCATTCTTCTAATCATATTATACATAAATCAATTATTTGCCTAATATCCTCACGTATCACCCACGACAGAGGTTATGTCTAACGCAACGTCGAGAGAACGACCGTATTGCCTCATTGGTGATGTCTCACGCAACAAAAACCAACACAGAGCATTAAGAGCTGATACTCATGCAAGTGTTAAGCCTAAATCTATCTCTAGAGTTTAGAACAAAACAAATAATCATCTTAGATCCAAATCTGAAGAGTATATGTCTATAGCGGTTTAAATAAAAGATAAACAGGTAAACAAAGATGACACCAAAATCAGATAAATGACTGCTTCATATACAATGCCAACGATCAGAATACGTACATACGTTTAACCCTTTTTTACATGTATTCAACTAATTTACCCAATGAATGTGAATATCGTTCTTCATCACTATTATCACGCATCCTCGCAATACCGTATCGATCCTACTCATGCTAGTCATGCTACTTAATCAACACAGTACAACAAAAGATACAATGAATATCATTTCACAAAACCATGTCAAGAGTTTTGTTCATTGATAGTTGAAACTCTAAGATCAAGGATTTGTAAAGGTTTTGTCAAGACCACAAATAATCAATCAAAGACAACAAACAATAGAGAATCAAAACATATTCACAAACATACATTAGATGAAATACATAAGGTATCAAAAGATTACATCCTCATCCAACAAGAGATCAAAGATCCTACCTTTTCTCCCATGAAATGAAGAAATATCAAGTTCTGATCTTTAATTACAAGTTGTATCTCCAAAATTCTGATTTTTTCCCTAAAAAGCTGAAAAGTTACTTATATAGTACATCAGGAAATTTCATATTCGCTAAACGAACCACTTCATTCGCACAGCGAATGCCAAAAATAGGCCCTTCAGGTGGCTCTCAATAGTTAAACCGCCCCAGAAATTCTCGTGAGTTAAATTCAAATATAAGAGGGAACAATTATTTCTAGCTAATTCTGAAGTGGGACATGTGGCGTTTATCCAAGAGCCCAAGACATGCACGACGCCAAGTGTTTCGTCCTAATTGATGACCCGTTAGTGGGTAGTTATTTTTCTACCATTATAAATAGCGAGTCTTAGGAATAATTTTGTGTGTGTTCCATTGTATACAAAATTCAGTGTGCTCAAAGTACCAGCATAGAGAAACGAGCGTGTGAAAATGTATGTGGGAGTAACACCATTTTTTTATGATTCAATACAATTTACTAAGTTCCTTTCATTAAAAGTCTCTTTTCATTTCATGCAAGTTAATTTCTGCATTTACCAGTCTTTTCGATTTAGCCCCTTTTTAAAGCCTTTTTACTTTTCAGTTACTTTAAGTTTCTTGAAGAAATCATTTTTCACTTCTTTACCCTGTCGAAATATACAAGTTTGTGAAAGAAACCAATTTAGCACATGTCCTAGGATTTGTGTGGCCGATCCTGTAAGTTACTCATTTTTTACGTGAAATTGATAGACCAGCAGTTGTTTACCATTTTACCAGTAAACAACATGCAAAAGAAAAGACAATTTAACAAAGTTTAAATAAACTTAAATCAAAGCTTGGATTTATTAGAGTATGTAGTTGAAGTAGCTTGAAGATTGACACATGTTAGCTTGAGCACCGATAAAACCTGCTATTGCAGGCCAACTAATCTGCTATATATAAAGCAGATAACTAGTTGTTGTGTATTGTAACCAAATGATTCAGAAATCAAAATTTAGTTTGATTAAAAAATGCAATTTCAATTTTCCTCTATCATTTCTAATATGATACCAGAGTCTATCGATCGGACCATAGGTCACCCCAAGAAGAGTGATGGACATGGGGTGTGTGTATTGGAAAATTTTCAAGTCTCACATTGGTTAGACAAAACTTAACAATGATTTATATAAAGTGACACCCCCACCTTACAAACCAGTTTTGTAAGGTTGAGTTAGACCAAACTCTAATATGATCAGATTGCTTAATTGCGATATAGAGTCTGATCAGGGCTGCCGACACCGCCGTCGGTGCAGTCGTATCCTTCTTCCGCTCAAGTTTCACCGACTCCGTCACAAGTAATTTCGAACTCTACAAAAGAATTCAATCGCCTTCAGTTCTTGCTCAAAACTTCACAAACACTCGATGAAAAGAATTTTCAAATTTTCATCTATAACATCAACAAATTGAACCATACATCAACGCACAAAGTAACTTCTATTAGCAAAATAACTAACTCGGATTAAACAACACTCACCATTTTTAATCATTATATTTAAAATTACTACTAAATATATACATCATATAATTATAATATTTAATTATTTGTATTCATATTTAAAATTAATTTTGATTTTTTAAAATTCCAATACTCAAACCGCACCTTACAAAATTCCAATATCATGAAACACTCATACTCGAGCGAAGAAAATGAAAGTAAGTGCAGAATACGGTTATTATTACTATTGCAACCAAAATGATGCTCGACATTTTCGTTGCAATCATCTTATAGCAAACCTTTTCATAGATTAAACAAAACGAAATTCCCGATGAAAACTGAGCGCATTCATTCTCCTTCAGAAAACGGAAAGCAAAATTCAAAGAAGAGAAAATCTCTTTCAGAAGACCGCGATGATGAAAACAAAAAGAAACCAACCACTAGTCGTCACCTTCAATCTCTTCCACCAAAAGAATCGCAAATCTCAACCAAAAGAAAATCTCTTTCAGAAGACGGTTATGAAAGAACAAGAAGACGAACGAAGCAACCACTAGTTCTCAATCCTCAAAAAGAAGATGCGGAATATGTTTTGATTCTGTAATTATCTCTGAAATCTTCAAAAATCCTTTATGCAATCACCCCTTTTGCATATAGAATTAAAAGATTTTGAATTGTAGTATGATAAATTCTGAGATAGGCAACCTCGAGCTGTTTTATGTTACCATTTGCAGGTCTTTTAGAATAAATATGTACATTCTTTGAACATATCGTTCGCTAGGTTGTGTTAGGTAGATGCATTTGTTCCATGATGTTGATGAAGCATGGAATTTCAACTTTTCTACTTGCTATTGATTGGTTATGCTCTTTTAGGCACATTTCTGTGGTGAAAACATCTTGATGTTTAAACTGATTGTAATTTGTTTATGTTGACAATGCTTATAACAGATGACATTCGAGTTAGGAGTATCGGGTGACAAATAATTCGAAGGAAGTTGCAGCTGTTAGTTAGTGATCTCAAAGATAGAAAATTATTTGGTAACATGATATTATAGTTCTACCTAAAAAGACTGCATCAGTGATGTAAACTTTGTTTTATCGTAATCATAGTGAGACTATACAAATTTGATTGTACCTTCCAATTTACAATCAATGGATATTCTGTTCCTAAGAACAGCTCTCCCGGTCATGGTTTTAAATTGCGGTTCGCAACCGCATCGGACCGCAATTGCGGTGTGATTTGAAAATTACGTCTCCGGTTATGTTTGGAACCACATTAGATAATTTCAATCTTGTTTCTTCAAGTATTTTCAGCTAAAATCAAAATATTAGAATCCTAAAACTCAATTTACTTATTATATAATGGCAAAACCGTAACATTAAGTGTTTTTCAACTTTGTATTTCAAACACTTCTGTAGATAGCTAATTTCGACGCCAGGGAAATGGTTCAGAAGAAAAGAGAAAAATTCGACCGGTAGGATTCGATCGGGCATTGCAGTAAGGAAATTCTTTGGCGAAAGCTTCTGAGTAGAAGGCAAGTCGAAAGAGCGTGGTACCTGCAAGAAGCATTGTTAGATTTTTGCCAAGTGAGAAAATAGGTTTTGACGAAGGAGGATTCGGCCCATTCGACGGGTGTTTTGAATTTCAAATTTCTGGAGGGAAGTGTCATTTTGAAATAGGACGCGTGGAATGCATCTAGGAGGCGAATACATGCAGAATGACATTTGTCGCCATGAGGAGAGATGACTGTTATAGGTAGTTATTTCGTTTGTATATAAATAGGAGATCTTGATGTTAGATTCGGGGTGTTCCAAACTGTGTACAAATTACCGTAAATACTCAAAGTAACCGCGCGAGAGAAACGAGTGTTCTGGAAAATGTATGTGTGGGAAACACCAGTTTACCTTTATGCAATTTCAATGAAATGTTAAGTTTTCCTTCATTTTTTTTATGTTCAAGTTATCTTTTATTTCAGAAATTTACTTTTAGTTTAAGTTGGTTTCCATTACTTCTTCGCCATTGTTATGATTTGTTCTACTAGTCGAAATAGTTGCTAAGAGGAACCTTAGATACATAGAACGAATACGTTAATTTTCAAAATCAAACATACTCTTAAAAGCACTTTGTCCTAGGATTTGTTTGGTTGGTCCTGTTAGTAAACTAATTTTCATAAATTAGGAAACCAGAGATTGTTCGCCAAATTCACCAGCGAACAAATTGGCACGCCCAGTGGGACCTAGTGCATTCATTTGTTTAAGTTTATCCTCCTTTGTTCTTATAGCAAATTCTTAGAAGAAAAAGTTTTATTTCGTTGTATGATTCTAAGGAGTGGCAAGTTAGCCGTGAACAACGAAGAAAGACCAAAAAGAACAAGAGCAAGAAAAATGGCGAATCAAAGCACGCCTAATAATCCAAATGTTAACCCAACGCCTATTCCTTCGACATGGGACAATACGGCGTCAGTTTCTGTATCAGAAGCTATACCATCATCAACGGGGTCAATTCCAGCGTTTTTGGCAGAACAAAACGCGCGCAATATTTCTACAGTGGGACCCCAAATGCCTCAGATGACTCCCCCTCCTTTAGGGGGTATTCATAGGCCTTTCGTGACGAATTTTTCAATGCCTCCTGTTGTACCCTAAATTTTTACCCTTAGATGTCATCTAGCTTTTGTGCATCTTAGGAGCATCTCTGCATTTGTTTGAGCTAACCCATATCTTGTAGTTTGTTTATTTGCGTTCAAATTAGGTCTACCTATCATCGTGAGGCTCCACAAGTTGTTTGAAGCAAGTCAAATCGACAACAGATCTCCAATACCAGAGCTTTGGAATTAGGGTTCTATCCTGAAGGGATCATTAAGTTTTGGCTCTATCAAATCAAGATTTGTATGGATCACTTACCATATAATGCCATCTACATCCAAGAGATATCATTTAACAAAAATCCAAGGCCCATGTTACAAAAAAAAAACCTTATGTTAATTATAAAAAATCGTTACCAAAATATATTGCAAACTATGTGGATTTTAATTTCATTGCCAAAAACCAATGAGGAGCAAGCATTACTTTGTTTGACTTTTCAACCTCATTTGCCAACCAATGGAAAAGTGACACGTGGCGTACAAGAAACCAAAACAATCAAAATTGTTCCTTCTTCCCCGTTCTTGTTCGCGGATTGCAAGGGAGAGGAGGGAAATTCAAACTAGTGATCCAATTCATCAAATCCATCATCAATCCTTAGCGCGCCATTATTTCAATTTCAAATTCTCCGAATCACTTGCCCGTTGAGCTTCGACGGTTTGATTCATCCAAAGGGCTCAGAGGATCGTTCGTTTCTACACGCTGCCTGCTCTCACCTCAACCGAGACCTAAATTGAAGCACCAAAACAGCCTATACGCGTTTCACTTGGCTCAAGAGGAAATTCAGGCTATTGCTAGGCGTGTAGTAGCTTCATTGATTGCCCTCTCTCCAAAATAAACTCATTTTGTCTGCTGAACTTTCAATGCGGTTGACGAACTCGCTGCCTATAAAAGGAGCCTCCAACTTCATCAAAGAGGATTCATTGGAAAATAGAAAAAGCAACAAAGAAACCCTCTAAAAAACCCAATTCTCAGAGTATCCAAAGCTAGCTGAAGGGAAAGGATCGCTTGCCATTTGCTTAGGAACCAGGTAAGTTCCCCAAACCTTCATCTATCATGCTCATATCATGTATGCTTTGAATTGTTAGACTGTGTTAGTTACTTCTGATGCTATTGCCATTTGCCTTATGGACATAAACATGTATGATGCCCTGCGAAATCTTATTATTTGATCTCTGTTAGTTTTGAACTGTTGTTGTTACTTTGAGCCCAGATGCATGCCATAAACTTGGACCTCTTAAGATGCACTTGAAAATTAAACAGTTCAATATGTTCACATTGACTATGATAATTCTGGCTAATAAGTTCATAAGACTTGTATTTGTGGATTTGCTTCATAGTTCACTTTGATAAACTTGTTAAAACCTTGTATATGCACTGTCAAGTTCACCACCATGGTAAGTGTGTGTTTGTTCTAGCAAATAAGTATTTAGGTTGTGGATAAGTTTTCATGATTTCTTCATGCTTAAGAAATGTGCTAATTCTGAACTTTGCATTTGCTGTTTGTCACTTCCACCTAAACATGATTAGGCTGAATTGTTAAGAATATTACCTTGAATTTGGTTGTCCTTTACACCTTAACTGAGTATTTGCTAAGATACATGATTTGCTTGATATGACAAGCTTGGTATGCAAACTGAACTGAATTATTTGCTCTTTGGGGATTATGACACAATGACATAATGGTTTTGCTATTAAAATAAGTCTTACCTTAATAATCATTAGTATGCCCCTGCTGTCAGTTTACCTTGATCATCTAGACTGATATGTAGTGTACTGTTTGTAGTCATGTTACCATTCCATTACAAAATGATAAGTATGTTTTGGTATGCCATTTGAATCACATATGTCACCTGCTTGTTATGAGTTCGACCTATATCATGTAAGTTAATCTTGAGTATGTGATCCATATCTGTTAAAACATGTTTTCATGTTTACTTGCCAAAATGTGGAAATTGATCAGTTATCTCTTGCATGCTACTAGTATAACTAAACCATCTCCATGCTAATTTACAAGTTTTTCATATGTGCATCATGTTTTTGTTTTAACACCTCACCTGGTATACCCCTATTCGTGTAAATCCTGGACATTATGCTACATGTTTGTTTTAGTGTGAGTGGCTATTGATGCCTTAGAATGTTGACTTGTCAAGTATCATGTATGCGCATAACTTTACCCTGCCATTCCATTTATTCTAAACTAGTTTAATTTGCGCATTTTATGGTTGATGTATGGTCCTTGTTATGTATATACCTTGCTGGCAAGTATTTGAAGACAATTGATGTTTGTGAATTCAACTTTGCTCTGATTTATCATCTGTTAACCTTATGTCTGCTGCCTCTATCTATGACATTAGTATCTTGCTATGTTAACTGTGTTGAGCCAATTTGAACTATGCATTGATAAGTTAAATGTTAATCTTTTGAAACTTCTGTTTGAATTTATGCCTTATGTTCTTAGCATAGTAATCTGAGGAATGGCCTTATGACTGAGATTGTTAAATACTGATTGCTGTCTATCATGAGTCCACTTGTGAACATACCACCCTGCCATTGATCCTTGATCCATACTCTAAACATACCTGGCCAATCTGCACTATGGTAGACTCTGAGTGTTCATAAACCTCAAAATTTCTCATCACATGTTATATGCTATGCTTTATGAGATGATTCAAATTGCATCCATGTAATATCTATGCAATATTTATGTGCTATGTTTGAATATGTGTAATATCTATCTCCACATGTATGTGTGTAACGGCCTTGCCTCTTTACATACTTGATTTGCCTCAATGTTTGATACCATGTTCTGCCATGAACTTACAAATATTGCTTAGATTTCAATCAGTCACAATCTTGTTAGAAGCTTATGTCGATTGTCAATACTCCAATGATTTGCTCTCTGATCTTAGTGAGTGCACACACTTATGCCACCCTTGCTATGCCTTGAAATGCTTATGACATACCACATGCTTCTTAGAATGCTTTCGTGACACCTTTCATTTCACCACTGATTTATGACTTGTGTGTTTAGAATTAGGATATATGATTACCACTATCTTGTTCTATGATTCTTCCTGCCCAGTTTTGGTTTTTGTTTCATTAATTTTGGTTAAGATCTGTGTAAGTTATGATGCCATGAACATAGTTGGTTGAGGCTGAGTCATGTTTTGTTGATTTGGGAAAAATGCACGAAGTAGGCTTATATGTAATTGGAGGCGAGTATATTAACGGATGTATAGCCATCCCAACGGTTCACCATATGCCTTTCCTTTCGCCTATTACCATCATGTCCCGGGTTCGATCCATAGAGATCAACCTTTTGTTCAACTTTTTCCATTTTCTTTTCGCCTTCCCTTTCCACTTCCTGGGCCTTGCGCCCTTCTCCTGTTAACACCCCCCATTGCCTGGCCCAACTTACTTCCTTGATATTTTCTAACTAAACCAAAATCAGTAATGCACCCCCCTACGTTTTATTTCTTTTTTTTCCTAACTTCAAAATTTTCTCCTTTTTTTAAAAACCTCTTTTATTTATTTATTTTGCTTAAAATGTTATATATTCAAAAACTCTAAAAATATTTACTTTTGTAGTTTGTCCCTTAATTATCTATTTTATCATTAATTAATATGTGGTGTTTCTAATTAATTAATTGTTATGTATGGTTATTAATTATTGTGCTAATTTTTAATTTGTTAATTTGCATTTTAATCGGTAATTGCTAATCAATTTGTTTTTGGTTGTTAACCTTTAAATTATCAATATGTATCTTAATTATATTGCTAAATTTATTGGTGTTGCTAATTGTTATTTGTTATCACTTGTGGATTAATTGATTGACATTTATTGTTAGCATCTTGAATCTTATGAATGTTATTTCACTATGATTTGTTTAATCCTTGAATTAACCTATCTATGTTGATTGGCCATGTCTTTGACTTTTGCATGAATATCACTCTTCTTTATTATCATCCTTTAATATCATTCTACATGTTTGTCTTCCTAAAGATAGAAGCATGTTGATTATCATCCTTAATATCTTCCTACATGTTTGTCTTCATAAAGATTTAAACATATTGATATCATTTTAATCATTCTACTTGAATCATATTCATCTTATCCATATCTCATCATGAAACATATTGCCATCCTCATGCTTATGTTACTTCCATTATGTTATCTCATGTCAAGGTTCTAACTTGTATCATATCTTTATTGTCGTTATTTTATCACTTGTATGTTTATCATGTCGTATTTCCATTCGTATGCTTATTCGCTATTGTCCAAACCTTTTCAAAACAATATAAAAAATTCTCGATCCAACGTCGAGCCCATTTTCTACCCATGTAAGTCGATCGCCTTCGGGTATCGCATTCAACCTTTTGGTCACCAGACACAAGTCTAGCATCACCTTGCTAGCACCATCGCCTAAACAACATAACTTAATCGCATTAATATCCAAAGGAAAATCCCATGCATGATAATCATGTTATTGTGCATGGTGCATATCATTTGCATCCATACTCGTCACATTAAGATAAGCCATGACTCCCATATTAACCTAAGTAACCTCTTAGGAAGAAACTTCGTTTCTTGGCCTCATCAAAGCCATAGAAATCACAACTAGCCTTAGGAGATAGTTCTTAAACTCTTAGTGATATTCATCATAATGAATTTATCACTTCCCCTACTGACTAAACTTCAACATAGGTCCATTACAACTAGATTTAGAGAGTTCCTAAACTCTACACTGAGCTTGTGCTCATTTCCCCTCTGAGTATTGACCATAGTCAATCATTCAGTAGACGTAGAACTACGCATACTCTGATTCTATTCCCGAGAATACGTAGGCGTAAAGTGCGATGCTTTATCGAGTATACTTAGATATTAACCCCTAGGGTTTTCCAAACTTTAGCATAGAACCTTTAGCAAGACAGATAACAGATAACATAAATAATCAAGAGGTTCCTGTAGAGTACTACAGATATCTAGGATGCTAACACCTTCCCTAGGTATAACCAACCCCCGAACTTAGAATCTTAGTGCATTTGCATTGCATTGTGGGAATTCGGTTTTTTTTCTCCCTTCCTTTGGATAAATCAAAGACCGGTGGTGACATTAAAAATACGATACAAGTTAATTAATAGCTTGTTATCCAATTTTCACCGCGACAGAAATGGCGACTTCACTGGGGATTCTCATAAGAGGGTTCCCCCTAACTTGTTTAATTATGTTATTTGTTATATATATTTGTTATGCTTGCTTGGGTTGTCACTTTGAGTGGTGAGGAGTCCTAGACCCGGACATGAGTATACTTATAGGAGATGATATGGTCAAGGGTACTTTGACGGAGTCGATTCCTGAAAAGTCGAATTGAGAAAATCATCGCTCAGTTTAGGTTCTTTTGAACTTAATATTGTTTGAACGAGTACATTCGTGAAAACGGTATTAACTTCGACCAAGGACCTTTAAGACTGAGGACTGTAGCACCTTTAACCCAACTTGGCCTTTTAGGACGTAGTGCGGTGACCATGCGGGAGTCCATTTCCAAATAGTTGTCACACGATACTACACTCAGACGAGATTCTCTTGAGAATATTATTGACTAACCGAGTAATTTGGGAAGTCGATAATATCCGAAAGATGGGTCGTAGACTCTGGGAACTCTTAGAACCCGTTCGGCAGGTACATTTTGAAACCACACCACACTATGGGATGGGTAGACCTTGACTCCACTCATGATCCTTTGAACTTAGGACTCTTTGTTTGCTTGTTTGTGTGCCTTTTTGTTTGTGTGTTTGTGCATACATGCATACATAAGCATCATTTTCGTTCAAGTTCGTGGAGTCTGAGTCTTTTATTTACGTCGTAGGGTACCATGGACAATGAAAGAAGGAACACCGTGAAGTATACTTACAGGATTTTTGACACAAGTGACCTAAGGAGGTTGGAGACTCTGTTGGTTGATCCAAAAGGATTCGAGCGTAGATATGGGGCGCTTTTGTTTTTGTTGACGGTGAGGGTTGATCAAGGACTTCTCTCCACCCTACTTCAGTTTTATGATCCGGTATATCATTGCTTCACATTCCCTGATTACCAACTGGTACCGACTCTTGAGGAATATGCATTTCTGACCGGTGTACCTATTTTGGATAAGTCTCCTTTTCCCATTTTTGGTAAGGACCCTAAGGAACAAGAGATTGCTAAGGCGACACATTTGGAGTTAGCAGACATACGAGGGAATATGACTACCAAAGGAGGGATTTCTATTTTGCCTATGAAATTTCTGGTGGAGAAAGCTTATCATTATGCCAGGCGTTCTGACATGGCTGCCTTTGAGGCTATATATGCTTTAATGATTTATGGTACCTTTCTGTTCCCCAATCTCAAGGACTATGTGGACCTCAATGCTATCAAGATATTCATGAAGAGGAACCCTGTCCCTACTTTGTTAGCTGAAGCTTATCACATCATACACTCGAAGCATGCCAAAGGAGGACAGATCACCTGCTGTGTACCCTTATTGTACAAGTGGTTTACTTCGCACTTGCCCAAGGCTAACATTTTCTAGGACCTTAAAAAGGGATTGTGGTCTAAGAAGATCATGGCCCTTACTCATTCTGACGTTGATTGGTATAACCCTTATAGGTACGAGGACGTTGTGATCATTGATAGCTGTGGAAAGTTCGGGAATGTGCCTCTTCTTGGCATACAAGGAATAACCAGTTACAATCCGGTCTTAGCTCGCAGACAGTTCGGTTACCCATTGAAGGTCAAGCCTCTTGGTATTCATACAGAAGGATTTTTCTCCAAGGATTACGAAAAGCAGGAGGAATTGAGGGACAGAATTTTAGAAGCCTGGAGGGACAAACACAAGAAAGATAGGAATGCTTTGGGGAAGCATAACTGTGTCTCCATGGACCCCTACCTACAATGGGTCAGAAGAAGGGCTATTGAACTAAGGATGCCCTATGATCGCCAAGAGCCTATGGTCTTGAATGAAGAACCTGTCTTCATCTTTGCATCTGAGACAGAGGAATTAAAGATCGCCTTAAGGAAAGCTCAGCAGATAGGGAATGCTTGGAAGGATAAGTGTGAGGTGCTTGTGGAAGAGAACGAAGCGCTTCAAAGACAACTAAAGGCACAAAGTGAGGAAGTTCTCTCTTGCAAAAGGAGGAAGTTACAAGAAGACCCGAGTCCCTCAAACCCTGAGACTACTTCGTGGGAGGCGATAATAGATGAGCTGGTTCTCGAGAAGTCCCGAATGGAAGAAGAGATTAAGAAGTACAAGCTAAGATTATTGGGGGAATCTCCTTAGGCCTTTTATTAGCCTTTATTTAATTATTGTTAAAAACTCTTGTAAGAATATCAACGGTTGTAATGTTTTCCTTACGAATTTTTAACTCCCGTTTCTTTCACTTGTAACAAATTTTGTATGATTAATGAAATTCTGTCCGTTGGTATTCTGTGACGATTATAAATACTCAAATTCCACGAACTTTTGCATCTCATTGCATTTGCATTCTCATTCGCATTCACTTCAAAGAACTCAGAGTGTGCTGTTTTTAGATATCGTAAAATGGATCATGGAAGGAAAGGAACAGTACCATACACCTTCAGGGTTTTTGATGTGGAACAGTTGAGGGAACTAGGAGGTCGGATAAGGGATCCAGATGCCTTCGCCACAAAGCACGGGCGTATTCTCTCTTTATTACAGGTGCGAGTAGCTGATGGTTTGTTGGAAACGATGGTTCAACTCTACCATGTAATCTACCACTGCTTCATCTTTCAAGATTTTCAATTGATGCCCACGCTAGAAGAGTATTCGGCTCTATTGGGAATCCCTGTCAAAGATTCACCCCCGTTCTACGGTGGAGAAGAAAGACCCAGTCAGGAAGACATCGCGAGGGTGACTCGCATCAAGGTGATAGAGATCCAGACCCATATGAGGTTCAGAGGAGGAGTTGACGGCTTGCCTGCTCATTTCTTATTTGAGAAAGCCCGAGAGTTCGCCGACAAAGGAAAAACTAGGGCTTTCGAGAATCTTTTCGCACTACTGGTTCATGGTCTATATTTTGTTTCCGAATGTTGAGAATTTCGTCGACGTTCATGCAATCAGGATCTTCATGCTCAAGAACCCAGTACCAACGCTGTTGGCCGATGCATACCACTCTATTCATTCGAAGATCCTGAAAGGAGGAGGTCAGATCGTGTGTTGCACTGCTATCCTCTATAGGTGGTTTATTTCGCACCTACTAAAGACCACGACCTTCTGAGATGTGAGGGATGGCTCTGAATGGCCCATTAAACTCATGGATCTGACTCACTCAGATGTTGTTTGGTATGATCCGATATACGGAGGAATTCCCATGATTCACAGTTGCGGAGATTTTTCCAATGTGCCTCTTCTTGGCACGAAAGGGTGCACCAGTTACAACCTTGTTCTCGCCCGTCGCCAGTTTGGACATCCGATGAACGAGATACCAGATCCGGAGAACTTGAAAAGAATTTTCCTCTATGAAGGAGAAGACCTCCAGCTGAAGATGCAAATTCTATTCGCCTGGCATCAAATCAACAGACAAGGAATGACTGCAACAACAAACCCTGACTGCACGGTTACAGAATCTTACCTAGAGTGGTCACGTAAACGAGCCCTCGCTCTGACGATGCCATATCCTCGGCCCAAGCCTCCTGTGATAGAATCAGATGAAGTTTCAAGACTGAAGGCAGAAGTGGAGAAGCTGACACTGGACAAGTACATATTGCAGGAAAGGATTGACAAGTTGATGGAAGAACTCAGTGAAAGGAAATGAGCATTATCCATCGGATCGAAGCCCTAGTTCCCCTTTGTTGTATTCTGTTGTTTATTGTACTGAAAGCCCTGAGGGTGTATCGTTTGTAACAATGTTTTAAATTTTAAGTAAAAAAAAAAGTTTCCAATTACGATATTTAACTACACTTTCGAGTTCCTTGAAGTGAATGTTGCATCATACGCATCATTTTGCATTGCATCCGCATATCATTTTGCATCTCATCCGCATTTTCGCATATGCATGTGCATTTCTTCCGCGTCTTATCGTCGTCTTGTGCTCTTCAGAACCCGTCACCTTGATTTTCCAAACGCCAACACCCAAGTTCAAACTCGACAAAGGATGTCTAAACGGTACCGTGAGATGGACAGAGTCAACCATGAATTGAGAGAGCTCCAAAGAGGAATGGAGCAGTTTCTGGAAGTTACAAAGGACATGCTGACAACGATTAAAAGAATTGTGGAGTTCCAGGAGGAAATGAGAAAGGAGGTTAGGATCCTCAAGTGCCAGATGAAATGGGTTCTGGAAACTCTATTGAAAGAGGAGAATTGCGCTCATAGCGACAAACCAGCATTCAAGAGTGCTCGTGCGCCACAGAGGCCAAGGAAGCCAGAAAGGAATTTCACTCTGTTGCCGATGACATATAGTCAGTTGTTGCCAGCTTTGATCAAAAACAGATTGATCGCGCCAGAAGAGAGGGATCCAACATCTTTTCTGGACCCATTCAGGCCTTGACACCAACATTCGTTGTGACCACCATGCCGGGGCACAGAAGCATACAACTGAAGATTGCAGAGCACTCAAAGACAAGGTTCAGACTCTACTTGATTCCAACATGTTATCATTTACACAACAAGGCATTCAAATCAACTATTCTTTACCACCTCCTAAGGATCTCTTGTGTCCAGAGTTTGTTTTTGGAGAAGCCTCACGCCAGCCGAACGTTGGTCCCGTTCCTGCATCCAGGCGTAATCTTCATCAAGTGCTTACGAAGAGGGGCTTTCAGTCTCCAACATGTGTTTCTCCTCAAGATAAGAAGAAGTGTGCTGCCAAAAGAGGAAAATTTAACCACCAACCTATCCCGGTGCCATTAAGCAAACTTTTCCCACTGTTGATGCAAAACAAACTGGTAACTCCCCGACTTCTCACACCTTTTCAAGGACCTTGGTATAATCCCAACTTAACTTGTGAATTCCATATGGGAGCTAAAGGGCATGATTTGGACAATTGCCGAGCTTTAGAATATTTTGTGCGGGAACTGATTCATGATAAGGATTTAATCTTCGAAGAAGACCACCCAAGGACCAAATGCAAATTTCGCACTGGGACTATCGGACATCCCATTGAAGAATGCAAGGAATTTGAAAAGAAGCTGATAAGCTTGCTGAAGAGTCTGAAACCTCAGGAGGGTACTTCAGACACCAGTACCTCAACTTTCGTAGCAAAAGGCAAAGAACCTGCAAGGCCTCTCAAAGTTCTATACCACAAGGAACAAGTGTTTGGCAGTGAAGGCTTTTTCCCGTTCGGACCCGGAAACTGAAATCTTTAGTTGGCTATGTTTTGTGTTTCAGTTATATTTCCTTTAGTTGTATTGGTATTTGCTTATGAGCTTTGTTGTATCTCTAAATTGGCAACATTATTGAAATATTTATGCATCTTTTGGTTAAGTCCATTCGTTTCACTCATCTTCTTTTATTTTCATAAAAGCAAATTATATCTCTTCCACCCTTTTTATTCTTTTTAAAAAAAAACTGTCTGATTAAGCAAAGATTAGGGAGGATGATGAAAACCTCATGCACATGACTGCTGTGGTATACTTTCAAATCAACTTCGCCGAGGATGTAAGGCATTGTTTCACATTTCCTAAACATTAGAGAAGGAAGGATGACAATCCCTTGTCAACCCCTTCGAGCCTAGAAGTAGGAGTTTTCTCCCCTTACACAACGAAAATCATGATCTCAACCTTGGGGCAGGGTAGTTCTCAGCTTAACTCAGTTATGCATTCGAACACGAGCGTTTCACATAAGGCGCCAGTCAGCTTTCAAATCAAGTGACTTCCTATTGCTGAAGATTTGAATGTATATCTTGAGTTAACTGAGCGTAGGATTGGAGCCTTTACCTTTGTGTCGTAAACCACGAACCATACCACATTACGACCCTTAAAAGACCTAATTGAGGTAAGGTTGTTTTGAAAAGCGTACTACAGCAAGGTTGGGTAACCTGACTCCTAATAATCTTTGTTTGCTCGCGTGTGTTGGTCACTTCCTTAATGACTAGACCCACCGTTGTTTTTTACTATTTAATCACTTCAGTGCGCGTTTTTTTATCAAAGCTTTGTCTGCAAACTTTGCATCAAATTTCGCATTAAACCTTTGCATTAAATTTTTGCCAACTTTAATGAACAACACTTGTTAGCAATACCATTCGATATCAAGGAATCCCAACAAGCGCAGTCAGTCAAGGAATTGAACTCGATAAAGGAAATTTGACTCAGTCAGGGGCAACCAAGTGTGAGGCTTGCCAATCTATTATCCCAAGAGTTGGTGGATCAGGGGCAGAACTCTTCAAGTTCAGAATTTTGGGACAAGTCTTCTCCAGGCCATCTTATGACAAGTTTTGACTTCAGCAACCCATCAGCAGGGGAAAATCCATTCCCTAGTAATTTCTACTACAGCTTGAGTATCTCGAGTATAACTGAACAGAAACAGCTACGTCAAGATTCAAGTTGGAAGATATTGAAGCATCTGGTATTTCAATCCTTCCGTAAAATTCTTTTGACTATTCAAGTTGGAAGTATCCTTCCGTAAAATTCTTTTGATTATTCAAGTTGGAAGTATCCTTCCGTAAAATTCTTTTGATTATTCAAGTTGGAAGTATCCTTCCGTAAAATTCTTTTGATTATTCAAGTTGGAAGTATCCTTCCGTAAAATTCTTTGGATTATTCAAGTTGGAAGATATTGAAGTATCGGATATTTCATTTCTTCCGTAAAATTCTTTTGATTATTCATCCCCTAATCTGGGGCAGTTATGCTGAGATCTCTCCAAGAGTTTGAAGATATTGAAACATGCTGTACGTCAATTCTTCTGTAAAATCCTCTTGTTATCGTATAGACCGTCTGGCCTGGGCAGATAAGACTTAAAGATGGTAGTTGTGCCAGTGGAATGCATAATTTCTTTGTTAGCTCTCCATCAAGTTGCTACTTCAGCTGATTTTTGACAACTCCCAATGGATTTATTTTCCCAATAAGGAAGAAGAGTTTTCCCAATATACCCAATACGTTTGTCTAAGTACCCGATCCCGACTCTTTACGCAGGAATCCCCAGAGAAACTCAGGTTTTGCTACAACTAGAATTCTTAGTCACTAGAATTATTATTGGTCTTCGAACACAATAACCCCATCAATTTTCATCTGATGCTTGGAAGCGGAACTTCTAAGAAAACACAAGGATAGACTGAGTACTACTCGGGAATTAAGATGTTTTACGGAATCAAATTTGTACAAGGAGATTTAGCAGAGCTGCTATTTTTGGCATGGATCCGCCATCTCCAGTGGAAAGAGGATCGTCCTGGTTGTCCTTGATGTTTGGATTTCAGGGTGTTGGCTTGTGCTTTCTTTCTTTCTTTCCTGTTTTGCGTTGTTCGCGTCGTTCCTAGCATATAGTTAAGCACGTGCATCATCCTCTAGCATCTTTGCGTCCTTTGTGCTCTGTTTTGTTGTTGGTCTTTTGTCGTGCCTATCTTTATTTCCCCAGTGAAGTAAAGATATTCCCGGTTTTCTTTGCGTCGTGCTTGTTCGGTCTTAACCTCTGCGCGCCAAATTTGAATCTTTAAAATCTTTTTTCCATTCCCCAAGAGGTTTAACTTTAAAGGATTTTATAGTTGTTCTCGTTTGAATCGTGTCGAGCTTGAACTTGGACTATGTTTGAATCGTGTCAAGCATTGTCTTAATTTGGACTTTGTTTGAAGCGTGTCAAACACTGTCTTATGTGTTCTTGTTTGAATCGTGTCAAACATGAACCTGTTCTCGTTTGAATCGTGTCAAACTTGAACTTGGACTATGTTTGAATCGTGTCAAGCATTGTCTTATTTGGACCTTGTTTGAAGCTTGTCAAACACTGTCTTATGTGTTCTTGTTTGAATCGTGTCAAACATGAACCTGTTCTCGTTTGAATCGTGTCAAACTTGAACTTGGACTATGTTTGAATCGTGTCAAGCATTGTCTTATTTGGACCTTGTTTGAAGCGTGTCAAACACTGTCTTATGTGTTCTTGTTTGAATCGTGTCAAACTTGAACTTGGACTATGTTTGAATCGTGTCAAGCATTGTCTTCTTACAAACTTTGTTCTTGTTTGAATCGTGTCAAACTTGAACTTGGACTATGTTTGAATCGTGTCAAGCATTGTCTTATTTGGACTTTGTTTGAAACGTGTCAGACACTGTCTTATGTGTTCTTGTTTGAATCGCGTCAAACTTGAGCTTGGACTTTGTTTGAATCGTGTCAAGCATTGTCTTCTAAAAAAAAAAAACTTGTTCTTGTTTGAATCGTGTCAAACCTGAACAGAGTCTTTGTTCGAATCGTGTCGGACATCGACTCTTGTTTTAAAACCGTTCTTGTTTGAATCGTGTCGAACTCGAATTGAGGCTTTGTTTGAATCGTGTCAAGCACTGTCTTTTGTTTTAAAACTGTTCTTGTTCGAATCGTGTCGGACATTGAACACCCTAATCTTTGTTGCTTTCCTAAAAATTGCTTTAAGTTAAGTTTCTTGGAACAAATTTCTTCAACTTTAAGACTCCTATCTGGTGCGCAGAGTTAGTCTCTGCCTTCCTGACTCTTTCTGAAGATCCCATTTTGAACTCTTATTTTGAGATCCCCAGGAAGTCTTTGTTTGTTTGTTTGTCTCCTCTAGACTGACTCTTAGTGATCAGTTTCTTCTTTCTGGTTTCATGCCCAGGAAGAGCGTGGGTTTGTTTCCTTCCCCGTGAAGTCTATCTCCTTGGATCTCTCCCCAGTGGAGATTGTCTTTTAGTTTTTCCCCAGGATCTCCCCGGTGAGTCTCTTTCGTTGTTTGGCGTGTACCCCCAGTGAGTCTTTGCTTGTGGATACTAGCTTCTGTCTTTCCCCGGCGAAGCTTTTCTTGTGTGTTTGCTTCCTGTGGTCCCTGGTGTCTTGTTCGTCTGCATCCTTTGCATTCCTGGCATCATATCACCATCTTAGAAGTCATGGCATGTCAGCATTTGCATGTCCGTAGTGTGTCCTTAGCATTCGCATTCCATCTAAGGGCAAAATTTTTGGTTTGCTATATTTAAATACCTTTCACCTTGATGCCTCCGGAATCTCCGTTCCTCGTGCCCTCCGGTGAAGCTATTTAAATAGGGGCAACTGTTGTACCCTAAATTTTTACCCTTAGATGTCGTCCATCTTTTGTGCATCTTAGGAGCATCTCTGCATTTGTTTGAGCTAACCCATATCTTGTAGTTTGTTTATTTGCGTTCAAATTAGGTCTACCTATCATCGTGAGGCTCCACAAGTTGTTTGAAGCAAGTCAAATCGATAACAGATCTCCAATACCAGAGCTTTGGAATTAGGGTTCTATCCTGAAGGGATCATTAAGTTTTGGCTCTATCAAATCAAGATTTGTATGGATCACTTACCATATAATGCCATCTACATCCAAGAGATAGCATTTAACAAAAATCCAAGGCCCGTGTTACAAAAAAAAAAAACCTTATGTTAATTATAAAAAATCGTTACCAAAATATATTGCAAACTATATGGATTTTAATTTCATTGCCAAAAACCAATGAGGAGCAAGCATTACTTTGTTTGACTTTTCAACCTCATTTGCCAACCAATGGAAAAGTGACATGTGGCGTACAAGAAACCAAAACAATCCAAATTGTTCCTTCTTCCCCGTTCTTGTTCGCGGATTGCAAGGGAGAGGAGGGAAATTCAAACTAGTGATCCAATTCATCAAATCCATCATCAATCCTTAGCGCGCCATTATTTCAATTTCAAATTCTCCGAATCACTTGCCCGTTGAGCTTCGACGGTTTGATTCATCCAAAGGGCTCAGAGGATCGTTCGTTTCTGCACGCTGCCTGCTCTCACCTCAACCGAGACCTAAATTGAAGCACCAAAACAGCCTATACGCGTTTCACTTGGCTCAAGAGGAAATTCAGGCTATTGCTAGGCGTGTAGTAGCTTCATTGATTGCCCTCTCTCCAAAATAAACTCATTTTGTCTGCTGAACTTTCAATGCGGTTGACGAACTCGCTGCCTATAAAAGGAGCCTCCAACTTCATCAAAGTGGATTCATTGGAAAATAGAAAAAGCAACAAAGAAACCCTCTAAAAAACCCAATTCTCGGAGTATCCAAAGCTAGCTGAAGGGAAAGGATCGCTTGCCATTTGCTTAGGAACCAGGTAAGTTCCCCAAACCTTCATCTATCATGCTCATATCATGTATGCTTTGAATTGTTAGACTGTGTTAGTTACTTCTGATGCTATTGCCATTTGCCTTATGCACATAAACATGTATGATGCCCTGCGAAATCTTATTATTTGATCTCTGTTAGTTTTGAACTGTTGTTGTTACTTTGAGCCCAGATGCATGCCATAAACTTGGACCTCTTAAGATGCACTTGAAAATTGAACAGTTCAATATGTTCACATTGACTATGATAATTCTGGCTAATAAGTTCATAAGACTTGTATTTGTGGATTTGCTTCATAGTTCACTTTGATAAACTTGTTAAAACCTTGTATATGCACTGTCAAGTTCACCACCATGGTAAGTGTGTGTTTGTTCTAGCAAATAAGTATTTAGGTTGTGGATAAGTTTTCATGATTTCTTCATGCTTAAGAAATGTGCTAATTCTGAACTTTGCATTTGCTGTTTGTCACTTCCACCTAAACATGATTAGGCTGAATTGCTAAGAATATTACCTTGAATTTGGTTGTCCTTTACACCTTAACTGAGTATTTGCTAAGATACATGATTTGCTTGATATGACAAGCTTGGTATGCAAACTGAACTGAATTATTTGCTCATTGGGGATTATGACACAATGACATAATGGTTTTGCTGTTAAAACAAGTCTTACCCTAATAATCATTAGTATGCCCCTGCTGTCAGTTTACCTTGATCATCTAGACTGATATGTAGTGTACTGTTTATAGTCATGTTACCATTCCATTACAAAATGATAAGTATGTTTTGGTATGCCATTTGAATCACATATGTCACCTGCTTGTTATGAGTTCGACCTATATCATGTAAGTTAATCTTGAGTATGTGATCCATATCTGTTAAAACCTGTTTTCATGTTTACTTGCCAAAATGTGGAAATTGATCAGTTATCTCTTGCATGCTACTAGTATAACTAAACCATCTCCATGCTAATTTACAAGTTTTTCATATGTGCATCATGTTTTTGTTTTAACACCTCACCTGGTATACCCCTATTCGTGTAAATCCTGGACATTATGCTACATGTTTGTTTTAGTGTGAGTGGCTATTGATGCCTTAGAATGTTGACTTGTCATGTATCATGTATGCGCATAACTTTACCCTGCCATGCCATTTATTCTAAACTAGTTTAATTTGCGCATTTTATGGTTGATGTATGGTCCTTGTTATGTATATACCTTGCTGGCAAGTATTTGAAGACAATTGATGTTTGTGAATTCAACTTTGCTCTGATTTATCATCTGTTAACCTTATGCCTGCTGCCTCTATCTATGACATTAGTATCTTGCTATGTTAACTGTGTTGAGCCAATTTGAACTATGCATTGATAAGTTAAATGTTAATCTTTTGAAACTTCTGTTTGAATTTATGCCTTATGTTCTTAGCATAGTAATCTGAGGAATGGCCTTATGACTGAGATTGTTAAATACTGATTGCTGTCTATCATGAGTCCACTTGTGAACATACCACCCTGCCATTGATCCTTGATCCATACTCTAAACATACCTGGCCAATCTGCACTATGGTAGACTCTGAGTGTTCATAAACCTCAAAATTTCTCATCACATGTTATATGCTATGCTTTATGAGATGATTCAAATTGCATCCATGTAATATCTATGCAATATTTATGTGCTATGTTTGAATATGTGTAATATCTATCTCCACATGTATGTGTGTAACGGCCTTGCCTCTTTACATACTTGATTTGCCTCAATGTTTGATACCATGTTCTGCCATGAACTTACAAATATTGCTTAGATTTCAATCAGTCACAATCTTGTTAGAAGCTTATGTCGATTGTCAATACTCCAATGATTTGCTCTCTGATCTTAGTGAGTGCACACACTTATGCCACCCTTGCTATGCCTTGAAATGCTTATGACATACCACATGCTTCTTAGAATGCTTTCGTGACACCTTTCATTTCACCACTGATTTATGACTTGTGTGTTTAGAATTAGGATATATGATTACCACTATCTTGTTCTATGATTCTTCCTGCCCAGTTTTGGTTTTTGTTTCATTAATTTTGGTTAAGATCTGTGTAAGTTATGATGCCATGAACATAGCTGGTTGAGGCTGAGTCATGTTTTGTTGATTTGGGAAAAATGCACGAAGTAGGCTTATATGTAATTGGAGGCGAGTATATTAACGGATGTATAGTCGTCCCAACGGTTCACCATATGCCTTTCCTTTCGCCTATTACCATCATGTCCCGGGTTCGATCCATAGAGATCAACCTTTTGTTCAACTTTTTCCATTTTCTTTTCGCCTTCCCTTTCCACTTCCTGAGCCTTGCGCCCTTCTCCTGTTAACACCCCCCATTGCCTGGCCCAACTTACTTCCTTGATATTTTCTAACTAAACCAAAATCAGTAATGCACCCCCCTACGTTTTATTTCTTTTTTTTCCTAACTTCAAAATTTTCTCCTTTTTTTAAAAACCTCTTTTATTTATTTATTTTGCTTAAAATGTTATATATTCAAAAACTCTAAAAATATTTACTTTTGTAGTTTGTCCCTTAATTATCTATTTTATCATTAATTAATATGTGGTGTTTCTAATTAATTAAAAAGGGCGGAAAAGGAAGCTGCTGAAAAAGGAGCTGTTGAGGAAGTAGTCGTCGAAAGAAGCAAACCACAGTCAAGTAGCAATACTGAAGTAGCCAATTAACAAGGAGCATCTTACAACATCAATTCATGCAATGCAATTGAGCCGGTACAACCCAAGGAAAAAGTGGTTGAAGATGACGAAATGACGGATGATTTCAGGTCCGAATCAGATGCATCTCTCGACATTGTGTGCAACGTGGTATCTGTCCTCCCAAAGGAATACGACCAAATCATAGAGGTCGAAGAAGAGGAGGATGTTGTCGAAAGTGAAGTTATAGGACACAGGCCAGTGTGTTACTATATCATGAATAACGGCTGTGTCGAAGAACAAAATGCCTTTTTCGAAAGGCCAGATGACTCCATGCGTGGCCACCTCAAGCCCCTATTCATAAAGGGGAAGGTGGAGAATGTAGGAGTAAACAAAATCCTGGTGGATGGAGGGGCTGCAGTTAATTTAATGCCCCATTACTTGTTGAAAAAGATTGGGAAAGATGACTCCGACACAAAGCCCCACAACATGGTACTATCAAATTATGAAGGCAAAGTAGGAATAACTATGGGCGTTATCCAAGTGGACTTAACTGTCGGAACAATAACTAGACCAACGATGTTCATGGTCATAGCCTCGAAGGCTAATTACAACTTACTTTTGGGTAGAGAATGGATCCATGGAGTAGGTGCTGTGCCCTCGTCGATGCATCAGCGCATAGCTATTTGGCGATCTGATGGTATCGTCGAAAACATAGAGGCGGATCAAAGCTATTTCATGGCTGAAGTAAACCATGTGGATCAGTGCAGTTTCGACAAACACTTGGCTCACATAGCTCCATGCAGCCCAGCCAATTTCGACCTGAACGCTACAGATAACGCGTTTTGTTCGTTGTATCTCCACCCCACGTATGGTTTCCAGTGGGATATAGAAGTTGTCGACGAAGCAAACTACATCTTTGGGGCTGCACATATAGAGCCAACTGGTTGGGGAAGCGAGTTTGGTGACGATGAGTGAATCAACAGCGCTCGAAAGGATTACGGCTTATGTAGCCGAGAACAAACTCAAGGCGGCTCTAGAAGCCGAAGTAAAGTATATGGCTGTCGAAACCAATAAAAAAGATTTCGACAAATAATGTCCTAGAGAGGACGTTGAAGAAGATCTGTTCCACACAGAGATTGGCGAATGGCGACATCAAAAGCTAGTCGCCATTTATGATGATGAACCCTTGGGGTTTGAAAAGGATCCAACTTCGACTGATATGAAGATGGTGGTGCAGGATCCATTAGAAGAAGTCAATTTGGGACTGGGGGCAGAAAAAAGGCCAACCTACATAAGTGCCAAGATGGACCCCCAGTTAAAAGTCGAAATAGTCCAACTGCTGGAAGAGTTTAAAGATTGTTTCGCGTGGGACTACGACGAAATGCCTGGTCTCGACAGGAGTTTGGTCGAATTGAAGTTGCCTATACTCGCAGGAAAGAAGCCTGTTAAGCAAACTCCCAGACGCTTCGCACCAGAAATTTGTCGAAGATTAAAGAGGAGGTCGAAAGACTTCTGAAATGCAAGTTCATCCGCACAACGAGGTACGTCGAATGGATTGCAAATATTGTTCCTGTAATAAAGAAAAATGGCAAATTAAGGGTATGCATTGACTTTCGAGATTTGAATTCAGCTACCCCTAAGGACGAATATCCTATGCCAATAGCAAAAATGCTTATAGATTCTGCTGCAGGCCATGAGTATCTAAGCATGTTAGATGGATACTCTGGCTATAATCAAATTTTTATTGCTGAAGAAGATGTCCCTAAGACGGCATTTCGTTGTCCCGGAGCCATAGGCATCTACGAATGGGTGGTAATGCCTTTTGGTTTAAAAAATGCTGGGGCAACTTATCAGCGAGCCATGAATTCGATTTTTCATGATTTTATCAAAACTTTTATGCAGATTTATATAGATGACATTGTAATTAAGTCTGTTTCAGGAGAAAATCATATTGACCATCTTCGACAATCGTTCGAAAGAATGAGGAAGTTTGGTTTAAAAATGAACCCTCTCAAATGTGCTTTTGGTGTGCAGGCGGGAGATTTCCTTGGCTTTGTGGTCCACAAGAAGGGGATCGAAATCAATGAAAACAAAGCCAAAGCAATAATGGAGGCGAAAGCGCCATCAACAAAGAAGGAGCTGCAGTCTCTGCTTGGGAAGATCAACTTTCTTAGAAGGTTCATCTCCAACCTTAGTGGAAAAACGCAGGCCTTCTCTCCTCTACTTCGACTGAAGAAGGAAGATTTTATATGGGGGCAAGATCAACAAGATGCGTTCGACAAAATCAAGGAGTACTTGACCCACCCCCCAATCTTGATGTCTCCTTGTAGAAGTAAAAGTATGAGGTTGTATATAGCGACATCAGATAGGACATTAGGAAGTGTGTTATGTCAAGAGGATGAGAATGGCGTCGAAAGAGCCATCTACTACCTCAGTAGAGTCTTAAATGATGCCGAAACTAGGTATAGTATAATAGAAAAGTTGTGTCTATGTGTTTACTTTTCGTGTATAAAGTTAAAGCACTACATAAAGCCAGTCGATGTATATATTTCCTCTCATTTTGACGTAATAAAGCATATGTTATCAAAATCAATTTTGCATAGTCGAATTGGGAAATGGGCTTTGGCTTTGACTGAATATTCTTTAATGTATTTGCCTTTGAAGGCTGTTAAAGGACAAGTGGTGGCTGACTTTATAGCTGACCATGCCATAAATGAAGATGATGTTGAATATGTCGAAATACAACCATGGAAGCTATACTTCGACGGTTCCAGCCATAAGAATGGAACTGGGATTGGACTTTTAATTATTTCTCCTAACAAAATTCCAACAAAATTCAAGTACAAAGTCGAAGGCTTATGTTCGAACAATGAAGCAGAATATGAAGCTTTGATAACTGGACTTGAAATTTTATTGGAATTGGGGGCAACTAGAGTCGAAATAATGGGAGACTCTGAGTTGGTAATAAAGCAAGTAACCAAGGAGTACAAGTGTGTTAAAGAAAATTTAATCATGTACTTCGTAATAGCTAACAGGCTCTTGAAGAAATTCGACAGTATAACTATCAGGCATATTCCTCGAATGCAAAATCAAGTGGCGAATGACTTGGCACAACTTGCATCTGGTTATAAAGTGTCGAAAGAAAAGTTGGAAAAAGCCATTGAAGTAAGAGGAAGAGTTGTATCAACTAAGTTGTCTCCATCAGATTTGGAGACAATAAAATTAGGGTATGGTAACGAAGAAAGTTTTGAGATATTTAATATAAATGATTCGAGAATCGAAGATTGGAGAAAGCCCATCAAGGATTATCTACAAGACCCAAATCAGAGAGTCGAAAGGAAAGTTAAGTACAGGGCATTAAGTTATGTGCTTTTTGGAAATGAGTTGTTTAAAAAGACTTCAGAGGGAGTTCTGTTAAAATGCTTGGGCGAAAATGAAGCTTTTATAGCATTGTCGAGTGTGCACAGTGGTGCATGTGGTGCTCATCAAGCAGGCCATAAAATGAAATGGTTATTATTTCGACAAGGGGTGTATTGGCCAACAATGTTGAAGGATTGAGTCGAATTTGCAAAAGGTTGCCAGGAGTGTCAAGTACATGCAGGAATACCACATGTTCCCGCAAATGAGTTACATTCTATTGTGAAGCCTTGGCCATTCAGGGGTTGGGCTTTAGATTTAATTGGAGAAATTCGACCATCATCGTCGAAAGGCCAAAGATACATTTTGGTCGGAATAGATTATTTCACAAAGTGGATAGAGGCCATACCTTTAGTAAACGTGGATCAAGAAGCGGTCATAGAATTCATTCGAAAACATATCAGCTATAGGTATGGGATACCCAAGACAATAACAACAGATCAAGGGTCTGTGTTCACGGGGAAGAATATGCAAACATTTGCAAAAGAGATGGGGTTCAAGCTTCTCACTTCGACGCCTTATTACGCTCAAGCAAATGGACAAGTCGAAGCAGCAAATAAGGTGGTGATAAGTTTAATTAAAAAGCACGTAGGGACAAAGCCTAAGAATTGGCATAAGACGTTGGATCAAATTTTATGGGCTTGTCGAACATCTCCTAAAGAAGCAACAAATGCTACCCCATTTAGATTAACATATGGACATGATGCAGTTTTACCAGTTGAGATTTATTTACAGTCGATTCGAATTCAGAGGCATCATGAAATTCCATCAGACATATATTGGAATATGATGATGGACGAGTTAGTCGATTTGGACGAAGAAAGATTAAATGCGTTGGATTTATTGAGAAGGCAAAAAGAAAGAGTCGAAAAGTTTTACAATAAGAAAGTAAAATGTAAGACGTTCTTAATTAGTGAGTTAGTCTGGAAAGTAATTCTCCCCATGGATCGAAAAGATAGACTAATGGGAAAATGGTCCCCTAAGTGGGAAGGACCTTTTCAAGTTATACAAGTATTTTCCAATGGCGCATATGAAATCGAGGAGTTGGATAAAGATAAGCGTGTATTGAAAATAAACGGAAAATATTTGAAAAAATATAGGCCCACATTGCAAGAAATTAAAATAGCAGTCGAATAATTGTAAAAAGAAAAGCAATATGGCAGATTAAAAATCTTCTCGCCAAATAATATAGATCCATTGTCATTACAAAAGGGCTTTAAAAGCCAAACAAAAATTACAAGTGTTCAAACGGGAAAAGATGCTTTCAGCTTCTCAAATTTTGACTTCTGGATTTGAAGGCGTCGCTCACAAAGCGTCTTGTTTTTAGAAATCTCCTCAATCTCCTCACCAAGCTTAGGGGCCCTGTCGACATGATGCACACCAACTTCTAGCTCTTTGCGGATTTCCTCCTGGTCATTCTTCTGCAGTTCTGCTTGACATTTTTCCGCCTGTGAAATTTTGCCTTGGAGGACATCAATTTGTTTTTTCCATTTTAGGATGTTTTCGCCATACAAAGCTACTTCCCGCTTATTTTGCTCAGACACTTGCTCCATTTCAGTTACCTTGTTGGACGAATTCGACGCAGCTTCCCACTTAGCAAGTTGGGTCTCTGTTTTGTTTTCAAGCTTCTTGGAGTACTCTCGAAGTCGATTAAAGTCAGTTACCACAAGATCTATCAAGGTAGTAAGGTCCAGCACCACATCAGTGACTTCAGGAGGAGCCTCCAGGACGTTGACTTGCTTTAGGATTTTCTTCAAGTCGAATTTAGCAGAAGAGTCATTCTCCAGAAGTTGAAATAAGTCAATATCAAGGACCTTCTGTCGAATGTTTGCCAGCGATTCGTCCATTGATTTGGCATCAGAAGTAGTTCCTAAGGTGGTCGAACTACTGATGGTAGTATCAGCAAAGTTGTAGCGGGAACTGAGCATGGTCTTTAAGTACTCAAAAGGCCTTTGCACCTTCATACTTTCTAGCTCCTCATGAGAGAGTTGGGTCGAAGTCGTCCCGGTCGAAGCAGCTTTAGTTGTTTTACCAAGATTTTCTTTGACGTTTTCTGTCTCTTCGTCAGTATCAGCAGCGGGAGTTGGTGGCCTTTCATGTTCTTTTTCTTCTTCTTCGGCATCACTTGCAGCCTCCTCATCTTTCTCTTCGTCAGCAAATTCTGAATGGGGGGAGATTAATCTTCAGCTTCATTTCTTGTGGCAGCCGCTGTAGTAGGCATCACGGTATCCCCATCAGTTTCGACGAAGTCTTCAGTATCAGGACCAGTCTCTTCTTCCACTACTTTTGAAATTTGTATAGAAATGGCAACGGGTTGATCTACTTCGGTGGCTGATTCCTTCGCTGAATTCTTAGGAGAGGATTTGGAGGCGCTGGCTGGGTTATAAGTAGGATCACTGCTGGTCTTGGGAAGAACTTGGATCATAGGGTGTCCATGAATGTCGACAGGTACCTGGAGGATAAATAGGTCAAAGAAAGGAATACAAGTAAAACAGCTTGTTAGCATCGAAAGGAAAAGAAAAATCATACCTTTGGAATTTTGGTCTTCAGGCTAGAACTTTCACTTTCCGCTAGAGCAGGAGTGATTTCCTCACCTGGTTTCTTTGATAGAATTTTCTCTAAAACTTTGGGAGTAGGAGGTTTCTGTGGGAGAGGTTTGGTTGCCTTCTTCTTCTTTTTGGTGGGTTTTACTTGATCTGGTGACTCATCACCATCATCAGTTTCATCAGCTTTGACTTCTTTAGCTTTTCTTTTCTTTGGCGTTGATGGGGGTCTTCGACTGCCCTGTGGATCAAAGAAAATTTCATTAGTTAGTTCAAGAAAATGAAACACTTGGTGGACTATAAAAGAAAGTAAATTGATACCTTCGCCAAAGGTGTCTTGGCAGTATCTTTCTGAGGCTCTGCTTCTCCTGCGGTTGTTGCTTCGACTGTGGCAGGTTTCTTGATTGGAATCTTTATAGCTAGAAAAGAAGAAAAGGGAAAGAGTCAAGCATAAAAACATATATTCGAATAAATAAAAAGTGAGATTGAACTGCTTCCCGTTTTCCACACCTTCATATATAGGAGTTTCCACGCGAACGTGTTCTAGGCCAATATGAAGGTGACCTTTGAAATTGTCCAGGGTGTACTTAGTCGGAACCACTCGCTTGGCACATTTTTGATTGTCCTGGCGAAGAACTTTTAGATTCTCCCCACAAATGAACCAATCTGGGAATGGAGGGCTAAAAGCCACGCCAAATTCAGCAGATGGTAGGGGGGAAATTTTGGGCGATAAAGTTTAAAAGCTACCTCATAACGTTGTTCTGGTCGAACATACGAAGGTAGTTTTAACTCATCAAGTTTTTCTGTAATCTTTTGTTTCAAAGTAACTGCTGCTTCGCGTATGGTTCGACTAAGATCATCAGGCCTGTAGGCAGTTTCAAAGTATTTCTGGAAAGCTTGGATTTCTTTGATGTGTCGAGAAGTACCTTTCTTGGTCATGTCCTGCACAAGAGCGAAGGCTTTAGTCAGTTGAGTGGTAAAAGAATCCACGTTGAACATTTGAGACTCATAGTAAGCCCTCCACCATTCATCAAACTCTTGAGTGCAGAGGAAGTTAGGTCGAAAGACCACTGGTTAGATTTCGACCAGGTTAGAATACTTCGCTAACAACTCAGAGCATTCGTCTTCAGTATGGGTCATGTTGTAATGAATCAGAGAACCTTTCCTGGAGAAAAGAGGTTTTGGTACTATCTGTATCAACCCAAATTATCGAGAAACCAAGTTGGGTTGATAGTTAACAAGGGAAACTTTGAGTTTTGAAGGGCCAAGTTTGGATACTAAAAGTCTTGGAGTAAGGAAGGATTCCCAGAAGTTGAGGAATTCGTCTTCCAGCGATTTCGATTCTAGGGGAAGTTTTCTGGTGAACCATGAGGGTCCAACTTTCCTTTCAGCAAAAGGAGCCATGTTGGGTGTAAAACTATAACGTTTCGTAAACATCATGACATAGCTAGTAAAGGTTTGTTGAAGACTCAGGCCTTCGTCATAAGGTGTCAGCTGCGCCAAACGAAGACCTTCGACGCGTCTGTCCCCTAGAACGGATGGGTCCACAGTGGATTTGTTGGGAAGAGAGGCTTCGAAAGTGGCATTGAGCCACAATTGTAAAAGCCAAAAAGGCCCTGATAGCAGCAAAGTCTTCTTTTCCTTGATGTTCTTTAAAATGGTGACTCCTTCGCCAATGGATTCATATAGATTCGCCAGGATCATCTCGCTAAGACATAGCTTGTGCCCAGCATGAAGCTGATTCGCTATGGTGATATAGCGCTTCGCCACCTGGAAAGATCTGGAGCAGAAAACACACCTCGGCAGCCAAAGGGCCAGGAAAGCTACATGTTCTTGGTCAGAAACTTCCTTGGTTTCCTTGTCATGGTAATTGGCAATATAGGCTGTGAAGGTGGCCTTGTTGGTGTCGAAACCTATTGAATCGTCAGCAAGCAAGTTGGGATCATAGTCAACTCCTAAGGGGCTTAATCCAGTGATAGCAGCTATGTCGAAAAGCGTAGGAGTGATCATCCCACAGGGAATATGGAAATTGTTGTAAGTACTATCCCAAAAATAGAGAGAGGCCAAAAGCATGGAAGGGCAATATCCCGACCCTACTTTCGACAATTGGATAAGATCGTAAATGCCCATGGTTTTCCAATCGTTGCTCTTAATCTTTTCTATCTTTTCCAACCATGCCAAATAGTCAGAGGGGTCCTTCGACAGAGGACAGGACCTAAAAATTCTAAAATTGTTCATGTATTCTAGGTTTATTACTTCGTCAGAAGGAGTCCCTTGGCCATCTATTTTGGATTTTTCATCTATAATCTTCTCCTTATCCGTCCTAGGCCTAACACCATTCGCTATGGGTTTTTAGCGATGGTAGGTGGGGAAAAATTCTCGCACCTTAACTGGGTCTAGTGTTAAGTCTGGTAGCGGTCCTAAAATTGCATGAGATTTTCCAGAAATTAAAATGGGGATAAGTACCTGAGATTGGTAAATGGAGCGCTTTTCCTCTTCATTAGGAGGTTCTGGAATGTACTCGTGATTCCCCACCACCCTGGGACCAAGAATCCTCTCCATCGGTGCTAGACTGTTGGACTTCCGAGGGTCTTTGCCGGTGATCTTCTGAGAAGTGGAGGAAGCCATTGCTAGTTACAGAGAAAGTGGAAAGAAAATGAGGAAGATGAAGTTTTGAAAGAGCTCTTAGAAAGAAAATGAGGAGGATGAAGTGTGAAAAATAACGTAAAAAGGGGAAAAAATGAGGTTCTCAGCTTATATATAAGTTGTGAAAGAGAAGCGGTTGGTATTCTGAAAGTGGAAATGGAAAGGTAGTGGGAAGGATATGGGACACGTGGTGAGTGTGAAGTGGATAATGCTGACGGTGGCAGTTAGGGTTTGACCCACGATGTGATAGGAGTATAGTAGGAATGATGAGATCTCAAAAACGTGGGCTGAAATGACGTTTTGGGAAAAGCGCAATGATGATTCTGACATTTCTAATGTCTAAATCATATGAACAGTCGCTAGTCGAAGAGTCCATGGCGTCGAAAGGCACTAGCAAAGAGAAAAATTCGACCGGTAGGATTCGACCGGGCATTGCAGTAAGGAAATTCTTTGGCGAAAGCTCCTGAGTAGAAGGCAAGTCGAAAGAGCGTGGTACCTGCAAGAAGCATTGTTAGATTTTTGCCAAGTGAGGAAATAGGTTTCGACGAAGGAGGATTCGGCCCATTCGACGGGTGTTTTGAATTTCAAATTTCTGGAGGGAAGTGTCATTTTGAAATAGGACGCGTGGAATGCATCTAGGAGGCGAATACATGCAGAATGACATTTGTCGCCATTAGGAGAGATGACTGTTATAGGTAGTTATTTCGTTTGTATATAAATAGGAGATCTTGATGTTAAATTCGGGGTGTTCGAAACTGTGTACAAATTACCGTAAATACTCAAAATAACCGCGCGAGAGAAACGAGTGTTCTGAAAAATGTATGTGTGGGAAACACCAGTTTACCTTTATGCAATTTCAATGAAATGTTAAGTTTTCCTTCATTTTTTTTAAGTTCAAGTTATCTTTTATTTCAGAAATTTACTTTTAGTTTAAGTTGGTTTCCATTACTTCTTCGCCATTGTTATGATTTGTTCTACTAGTCGAAATAGTTGCTAAGAGGAACCTTAGATACATAGAACGAATACGTTAATTTTCAAAATCAAACATACTCTTAAAAGCACTTTGTCCTAGGATTTGTTTGGTTGGTCCTGTTAGTAAACTAATTTTCATAAATTAGGAAACTAGAGATTGTTCGCCAAATTCACCAGCGAACAACTTCCTTATAAAAATTCACACCGCAACGGCCGCAATACGCATCGCAACACCAGCAATGACCGCAATCGCAACACCTGCAACCGCAACCACAATTTAAAACCATGCTCCCGGTAAAGGAACGGGTTCTCCAAGGCCTCATTGCTCTCTCAAGTTTGATTATAGTAGGTTGTGATGATATTGTTGAAGGAGTCGCTACCATCTTTGTTGTGTCTATGACTATAAGGTTAGGTTTGTTTCTATCTAAGTTTTTTTCACAAGGTTATTGTTAAACTAATGGCTTAAAAAGCAAAAATGCACATATGGATTAAAGAAAAGAAAATATTAAAACTGAAATAAGAAAAAGGAATCTCAAAATTTACAAGATGAGCTTAAACCTATAAAGAGACCTAATTGAAAATGAAAAATGTTTGTACAGAGATAATTTAATTAACGGAACGATCTACACATAATATTTGTCCCGAATTACATCTCTTAATATTTAACATTCTATTTATAAAAGTATAATTTAGTTTTTCTAAATAATGAAACATGTACAGTCAGAATTACTTGAAATTAAATTTCCAAGTATGTAGAAACAATAGGTTTGGTGTTCATTTTATTATTAAGGATTTCAATTTTTTTAGAACATTACAATATGCATATTACATCTATCCAATCCTTAACTCAAGTTTAATTTACATTTGCATGGGAAACACCCTTACATCTAAATGTTTTTTTTAATGACAATCTCAATTAATATTATCACAAGTGACCCTGGAATGAGATGAGCGGAAGGTATCGACATATTAACATATAAAAGCCACGTGTACCCCCCTTTTTTTTTCTGCCAGTTACTCTATTAGTCATCAGACTTGCCCATGGATATGCTTTTACGCTGCAAGGAATGTTGCAGCCTGATTTTCACATAGCTGTGCGCAAGCGATGGGATTTGGTTCTCGTGGTGCTGTTTGGTCATTTGTAAGAGCTTCTGTAGGGTCTGCGCCCTCGTATGAGAAGCTTGATCTATTCACCTGAGAATCTTGATTAGCCTTGATGCCTAGATTGTTAAATCCATTAATTTTGGTAGCGGTGTCTATTGCGTGTGGTTTGGTTTCAGAGGCTAGAGGTTACTAGTACATGATGGCTATTTGGAGTTAGTCCTTTCTGATGAGTGAATTTGGTGCTGCACATTGAAGCTAGATCTGTAGACCTGGCAAAGTGAGGTTCTGCTAGTGCAGGATGTTGTACCTACAGTGAACAGGTGCCTGCTAGATCGGGTGTGTGGTGTTGGCTGTTACTAGTAATATAGCACATTGCCTGATGTGGTGTTCTTTGAAGAAAAAGGGAGAGGAGAGGAACAAAGTATAAACTTGTAGAAGATTGATAGCAGAAGAATGATGGTAGAAGACTGATTGTAGAAGATTTTCAGTATTGAATCAGCTTATCAGTCGTGACAAACATAGCTATGGTCATGATCGTAGTTGGCATTTGTGTGTTACCTTTGAAATGTTGTGCTGCAGTATGTGCCAGGCAAGATACACTGTGAATGTGCATTTCACCTTTTGCCTAGCATCTGCTGCTATATACCTTTGCTGTATGAGAGTTATTTAGTGGGCCGAAGCGTGTACTGCAATTCCTGGCGTTTGTGGTTTCCGAATTCATCGCGTATGATCATATTGTTTAAGTTTGTGGTTGGTGTTGCCTTGGGGTTAGAGTGTATTGCTGCTAATGACAGCCTTTAGTTTCAGAAGGAGTGTTTGTCCATGAGCCCCAGGCCTGCTCTTAATCAGTAAGTTTATGGCTACGCCGGGAGTTATCGTCTGGCAAGGTTCAGTTTTTGGCATTGATGATTTAGAGGAGTAATGTATCCTCCCTTGGTATCTTGATGCTTGGAGTGGCGGCAGGAGTATGTGTTCCATTTTCAACGTAGTATCTAATTAGTGCTTGCGTGTAGTGCAAGCTCATGCAGTGGCACTTCATATTCGCGCTTTGAAGCGGTAATGCAACAGGAGATGCCTTGGAGGTGTTCGGTGGCATTGCTGTTTAAATTAAATTGTCAGAATTGTTCAAGCAGCTTTTTGCTCGTGTGCGTTGTCTGTCGGGCGAATGTTTCAGGTTGGTCGCAGTGCGATTGAGGTACCGTGCAGATTGCAGAGATTGTTGTCGCGGCGGCCTGGGCGATTGTTAGGGGGTGATCTCTTTATTTGTTTCGGGTGGTGTTTCATTTCTGGTTGGGTCTATTTGTTCTGTGTTGTATTGGAAGCATTTGAATTTTGTGCTTTGTGTATGCTGTCCTTGAGAAGAACCGGTTGTAATTTTTAGGCATTGCTTGTGCCTATATTTGGTAATATATACTTTCTTTTACTTTTTCAAAAAAAAAAAGGCAAAATATCCAAATTAGTCCCTTAAGTTTAACTCGGGGTCCAATTCGATCCCTCAATTCTAAAAAGTTCCAAAGTGATCCCTTAAGTTTTTAAATGGTGCCAAAATGGTCCTTTCCGTCGTGTCCCTCCAACGTCCGTCAATGTGTGCAGACGTGGCTGATGAGCTGGCCTGTTGTATCGTCTTCTTCCTTAAAATGTTGTTGCACTTCATTTTTTCCCCAAATTGCTTCAGAAATTTGAGTTAGGGCTAGAGCAAGAGATTCAAGGATGAAATCATGCGGATCTTCGTCATTGCTGAAACAGAAGAATGCAGAAGGTGGTTGTTCTTCGAAGGAAGGTTCGAATCTTTATAAAAGTGTATGTGCGGCACTTTTCTCTCCCACTAAGGTCATCAATAAGCAGCTCCAAGAACCAGATCCAACAATCCTTATTTTCACTTTCAACTACTGCAAATGCTGTTGGTAGCATTTGATCATTTGGATCTCTACTATAGCTGCCAATATTTGACCTCCACATAGCCCTTTCAAAAAACATCCATAAAGACCAACGAAATGTCTGCATAATTTGAAGTTTTCCTTACAAGCTGCAAAGCAAATGTATAGCCTTCTAAAATGGGGTCTTTGATCATCAATACCCTCTTGTGCAGGTTGGACATTCAGTTTCACAGTAGATCCTGGATTTGATCTCAATAACTCATGGCAATAGTCATAAATCCTTGTATAATCCCCTAGGAAAGATCCATCAACCATGTCTCAGCAGCAAATCTAGCTCTTATGGCTTTAGTCTTATTGACCCCTACATTCCACTTCTTTTGTGATTTTTCCTTTATGTCCTTAAGCTTCAATCTAGGGTTGGTTTTCAATGAATTTTGTAGCCTTTTACTTAACTATTTCACACTCATCAACTTCACATTGTACTCCCTACTACAACTATGACTGTCTAATATCTTCCTTAGTTGCTAAGAATCCTCATTAGGTAACTTAGCACAGTAACCTTCCCACTCACAACCATCCTTACACCTAACCCTCTCTCTAACCTTGTCAGTTTTAGTGAACTTCAAGTTCCTGCCAGATTGGACTGCGTAAGAGGTTATAGCTTCCTTGAAATCAGCTTTGGTAATAAAGTACATTCCAACCTCCCATTTGTAATTGGCCATGTCTTTTTGTAACTTGAACATGGGGTACTTTTTTCTCCTCACTCCACTAATATCATCACTATCACACCCACTTTGCAAATCATCACTTTCATTATCACTACCTTTAAACTCATCTTTGTTTTCCTGCCACTTTTCTTTACCTTTTTTGTTCCCCTCTTGGTCATCATCTTCATTCACATAATCAATTAAATTATCCCCTTGTTCCTCATCCAAATCATCATCAGACTCATCTGATTCATCATCAAATGCTACCTCCATTGCACTGTCATAGATGAAGCTTTCATCCTCACTATCTTCAGAACTAAATACATCATTCATAACACCACCACCACCTTGTCCATTATCAACATTTCCATCAGTTTCCATAACAACATTTTCACTATTAACTTTTTCCCTAACAACATTTTCCCTGTCATCATTTTCACTAACAACATTCTCCCTAGCAGCAGTTTCCTTTGCACAATTTTTACAACTACCATCCCCTTCCATCTGCTCAGTTTCCTTCAAACCCCCATTTAATGCTTCCTTCAAAATTGCAGAAATGGCTTGTTCAGTTTCATCCACAGTTTCATTTTGCTCTACAACTATTTCATCAACAGGACCATCATAGTAATCAGGTTGTGACAATGTGTGTTGAATATAAATGTCAACACTAAGATGCACCCTATAGAGATCAGCAATCTCTAAAGCACCTTTGTCATCAACCAACAAGTTCATCCCAAAGGTTGGATCCCTATAATATATCTTCTCAATCGAATTGTACCCTAAATTCTTAAAACAACCTAACAGTTCAAAATAACTCCATCTATTCGAATCTATTTTCAACTCAGCTATCTGACCCCCTTCATACACATTCATTTCTTCATCAACAAATTCACCACTGTGGCGGACTTTCAAGTTCAAATACTCAGCCATTTCAAACTATATCCTATGTCCTAAAAAGAAGCGCAGAAAAAAGCAATATTTCAGTTCAATCACTAAAACCCTAAAATGAACAAAATGGAAATGTTTCACTCCAATCAGTAGAAACCATACCTGGTTGTCTTTGATATCAATTTGAAGAGTAGAGATTTCTTCAAAACGCAGCTGAATCGCCTTCAACATGCAACAATGGCTGCGCTAGGGTTCCATCAACTATGCTTCTTTTGCTCCTTCTGAACAATGGATTCGTTTCAGTTTCCATTTCTTTTTTAGGCATTCCAATTCCACATGGCATCCACGTGTTCGCCAACTGTACAAACCCATTGACTTTGACTAACGTTGGTGACGGTAAGGACTAACGTGGCGCCATTTAAAAACTTAAGGGATCACTTTGAAATTTTTTAAAATTGAGGGAGCAAATTGGACCCAGAGGTAAACTTAAGGGGTCAATTTAGGTATTTTGAAAAAAAAAATACCACTCCTAATCGTAATTCCTACCACACTAACACACATTTCCCTTTTTCTTTAGTTTCTCTTTCTAAGCTCATCACTATCATTTATTATTAGTATTATTATTCTACTTTTATAACTAATAATGTCAATAAATTAATAATAACTAAAATTATTAATAAATTTATTTACCAACTAACATATAATACTACTTTAAATAGAATAATTAAGCACGTAAAAAATAGAGATGTTACACAATCCAACGTGTTTTTGAAACTTTTAAATTTTAATTATTCATAAGTTATAAGGTTGGAAACTCAATATGTCACAAAATACGAGAGTTTTTCACTAAGCGCACTTTGGCATGAGTCAACTCTCCTTTAGCGAGTTTTGTGTAAGTATAATTAGAAAACACACGTTAGATGTAGTCAAGTCTCCCCGAGTTTTTAGCAAGGTAGAAGCCTGCTTTGCGAGAGGATAGTTGCAGGTCATTGATTAATAAGTTAGATTTTAATTCAAAGTATTTTCATGGCTGTATTAATAGGATGAGGAAGGAGAATGAGATCCTGGCATTGGAAGTAGAAGGAAAATCAGTGAAAGAAGCGGAGGATATAAAAGAGGCAATATTCGCTCATTTCAAGAAGTCTTTTGAGAGAAGGGGAGTGAGTATGCGGCCGGAGAACATGGAATTTTTAAAGCTAGAGGCAGTGGATAAGGAAAGCTTAGTTATAGAATTCTCGAAAAAGGAAGTTAGGGATGCGGTTTGGGATTGTGATAGTTCTAAAAGTCTCGGACCGGACGGAGTAAACTTTGATTTTTTTAAAATAATTCTGGGACTTGATCAAAGGTGATATCTTAAAAATGATGGCTAAATTTCATTCTAATGGGAAGATAGTTAGGGGCGCAAACAATGGTTTCATGGTTCTTATCCCAAAGAGAAAAAACGCGACAAAGATTTTGGATTACAGACCCATTACACTGGTCGGTTGTATATATAAGATTATCTCAAAGGTTTTGGCTAATAGGTGGAAGAAGGTGATAGACAAAATCATTTCGAAAATGCAATCAGCATTTATAATTGGCAAGTAGATTCTGGGCGGGATATTGGTGGCTAATGAAATAGTAGACGAGGCTATGAGAAGGAAAAAGGAAGTGATGCTCTTCAAAGTGGACTTCGAAAAGGCATGTGACTGCGTAGATTGGAGCTTTCTGACATATTTGATGGAAAAAATGGATTTTCCATTGAAATGGAGATATTGGATCTTTAAATGTTTAAGCTCCGCAAAAATGTCGGTATTAGTTAATGGAAGCCCAAGAGACAAATTCAAGATGGGCTGAGGCCTAAAGCAAGGAGATCCGTTATCACTGTTTCTATTCTTTATTGTGGCAGAAGCATTCAATGTGCTGATGAATAAGGCAATACAGTTGGATAAATTTAAAGGCTATAAATTCGAAGAAGGAAATGAAAGATTCACACATCTTTGGTATGCGGATGACACTATGGTTATATGCGAGAAATCTTGGAGAAACATTAGAACAATTAAGGGGATTATGAAGTTGTTCGAATTGATGTCCGGGTTAAAGGTAAACTTAAACAAAAGCAAGTTGTTGGGGATTAACATCGATTATGAATGGATTACAGAAGCTGCGAAGTTATAAATTGTGGTTTGAGCACAACGCCAATGATGTATCTTGATTTACCGATCAGAGCGAATGCGCAAAGGTTGGCCACTTGGACATGGGTGCTAAAGACGGTGGAATCAAGACTTTCCAATTAGAAGAAGAAATTTCTCTCAATTGGAAGCAGGATTGTCCTTCTAAAATCGGTCTTACGCGCGATCCCGATATATTTTCTCTTCTTCTTCTTCAAGGCACTGACAGGTATAATTTTTAATTTAGAATCCATGTTTAAAAAGTTCTTATGGGGGATGTGAAAACGGGAAGAAAATTAGTTGGATAATATGGGAATCAATGTGTAGACCAATAGAGGAGGGAGGGCTGGGAATTAGGTCATTAGGTAATTTCAACACAGCTCTTTTAGGAAAATGGAAATGGAGGATCAAAATAGAAAATAGAGGAATTTGGTTTTCTGCTCTTTTTAACAGGTTCAGGGCAAATACGAGAGGATTTCATATAGGGGCAAGTGACTGTTCTAGCTGGTGGAAAGATATATGTTCAATAGAAGTAGGCAATGTGGAGGAGTATAGTGAATATTCTGTAAAAAAATGTTTACAAAGGCTTGCTTCCCGAGATCTCCGAAGAGAATAAGAATAATTATTCGAAGATATGGGATAAAGCGATTCCTTTAAAAGTGTCTAGTTTGGTGTGGAGATTGGTTCAGAATAGTGATAGAGGAGAAAAATGTAATTTAGAATATATATTATTAGTTATTAGTACTATTATTGGGGTATTGTTGTATTTGGGCTTTTGTTGCTTATTTGGGTTTTAAGCCTTTTTATCTCACCACAATAGTGTGGAACTATATATGTACTCTCACTAAGAGATTAAGGATTATGAATGAAATGAAAATTTATTTTTATTCCTTTTATTTTATTTAGTCATTTTAGTGTTCTTCCCCTTTTATTGTAGAAACCCTAGTTTTAAAGCTTTGATAGGAAAAACTTCCTATCAATTGGTGCTTTCATTTTCGATCTCACTTTACGCTTTAAATCATGACAATATTATTGTTTGATGGAGAAGAAGATGCATATTGGTGGATTCTTTGTTTTGAGAAATTTTTCAAAGAGCATGGAACACATGAGTCATTGAAGGTGTTGAAAGCTGTAGGAGCTTTGAGAGGTTCTGCTCTCAAATGATGGATATGGTGGTCTCGTGTTCATCGTAGATATAGCTGGGACACATTTACAACAGCTTTGTTATGGCGTTTTAAACCTGAATGGAGAGAAATTTCACCGGAAGAAGAGGATGAGCCAGATCTGAATCCAACTTTTGTAACAATGGAGTCCATAAATCTACAAGCTGTTGAAGAAGATGTAGCAGAAGAACCAAATGTGATGCTACGTCAGGATGAAGAAACGGAGGCAGTGAAAGCGAACTCACCACAAGAACCACCACCGGTGTCAATCTTTGATCAACCACCGGTACCGCCGCCACCTCTGAAACCACATGACAGTATTTTCACTCATTTCTCTACTTTCGATGTTGTTCGTGATGTTTTTTTCGATTCACCTAATCACTTCACTTCGTGTGCTGATCCTTCTTTTACTATATCAAATGCTGCCATTGTTCAAGAATCCTGTAATGAATCCACCGCCACAAAAACCACCGATGGTGAAAGACTACGGAGTTGTGGGTTATTTGAATTGTTGTGGCGGGTGAATGTTACTTGGTGGTGCTTGATGACGATATCTCTGGATTTGAATGCCTCTCCTGTTCCGGAGGAAGATGAAGAGCCTTTTAAGGGGCAGGTAGAAGAGTATGATGTGCCAGAAGAAAAGTGTAGCACGGCAGAAGAGCACGTAGAAAGTGGAGCTGATATAGCACGCCGGGAATGTGAAGAAAGAAAAAAACGGTTGAAAAGAGAACGTTCAGATGACAGGCCCATGCAAGTATCACAGCCACCGGGATATGATAATTTTTTCCATAATAAGATCCTTAAATCATATGATAGAAGTAAGCTTCCTCCAGGTTGGTTGGATTGCCCTTCATCTGGTCAGGAAATTTTTGGCATGATACCTTCTAAGGTTCCATTGGGTGAATCCTTCAATGACTATATTTTTCCTGGTAAAAGATACTCATTTAAACAAGTGATACATCAACAGAGAGTTTTAGGGAGAAAACTTGGTCTGGTCATTAATTTGACAAATACTTCTCGATACTATTCAGTATCAGATCTAAAGAAAGAGGCTATCAAGCATGTTAAGATCCAATGCAAGGGCTGCGGTTCAGTACCTGATAATTCATCTGTTAATCATTTTGTCTACGAGGTTATACAATTTCTATCACATCAAAAATACTCAAAGAAGTATATACTCGTTCATTGTACACATGGTCATAATCGTACAGGATATATGATAATCCATTATCTAATGCGCACAATGTCAATGTCTATTACTCAGGCGATACAAATATTTTCTGATGCACGGCCTCCAGGAATATATAAACCTGAGTATATTGATTCATTCTATAAATTTTTTCATGAAAAAAAGCCTGAAATGATAGTTTGTCCTCCCACTCCCGAGTGGAAAAGGACTCCCGAACTCGTTGATCTCAATGGGGAAGCAGTTCCAGATGACGACAATGACGATGATGATGATGGAGTACCAGATCCTCAGTTGCATGAGAACCACGAGATCGACATAATAATGACAAATGATGATGTTTTGGGAGATGAGATATTTAATGATCAGCAAGATGCATTTCGACAGTTCTGCTTTCAAATACACAAATTGGGGGTTGGGGCCAGAGGACGCATGCAATTTCCAGGGTCATACCCAGTTTCTTTAAACATGGATAATTTACAGCTGTTACGACAATGTTACTACTATGCAACATGGAAAGCTGATGCAACAAGATATATGATGCTAATAACTATGGATGGAGGCTACTTGATTGATAGAAACTTCAACTTTCGAAGGGAACAGTTTGCTCATAATTCAAGCAAGTTGTCTGATGTTCAACCATTACTTTAGTCATTTGGGTTTACACCTCTATATGCCACAACAACAGCTTCTATGACCTCAGTAAATTTGTATTACATTAATATGCAAGCCTCAGGCTCTTATTCTCCTCAGTATGTTGGTGGATACACTTTAAATCCCACAACTGATAATCCATATATTTCTTCATATGATGCTGTCAATGTTGATTTTGACAATGTTGAAGGGATACGGACGTATTCGGAATGGGTTATAGATGGAGAGTATGATTGGCCGCCTAAATGCTGTAAGTGCCAAGGCGTTCTAGAAGAGGAGAGTGGATCTCAAACTACTCGACTCGGTTGCTTGCATGTTATTCACACAAATTGCTTGATCTCACATATTAAGAGCTTTCCTCCACACACCGCTCCAGCAGGATATGTGTATCCTTCATGCCCCACTTCGATATGGCCTCCCAAAAGCGTGAAAGATTCGGGTTCTCGTCTTCATTCCAAGTTGAAGGAGGCTACCTTGTAGACTGCTATAGAAAAGAATATCTTTGGAAATTATCCAATTTCTTTGTCAGTGACAGAATCGCGTAGTCCACCACCCGCTTTTTCGTCTGATCCATTGATTGGTAGGGAAAATGTTGGAAACTCAGAGTCAGTAGATGGTTCAGAACTTTCTAAACTTTTAGTTTCAGATATTGTAGAGATAGATGGTCCTAATTTAGGAGGAAATTTCATGAAAAGCTCAAGTCCAGTTGGTCCTGGTGCTACCACAAGGAAGGGATCACGCCATGTTGACCGACAAAACTCTGAAATCTCATATTATGCTATTAATGTTGATTTTGATAATGTTTGTGTGAAAAATTGTATTGAAGGGCTCAGTAAAAAGCCAATGGATGAAATTTTAAAAGGAATAAAGAGCATGGGCTTTAACTGTGTTAGGCTAACTTGGCCAACTCTTTTTGCCACTGATGACAATATTTCTAATCTAAAGATTAGACAATCATTGGAGAACCATGGCCTCAACGATTCTATTGATGGTTTTCAATTCAATAATTCTTCCATTATTGATCTTTCACTCATCCAAGCTTTACAGGCAGTTGTAAAAAGTCTCGAGAACAATGATGCGATGGTGATTTTGGACAATCACCTAACAATGCCAGGATGGTGTTGTGATAATACCGATGGCAATGAGTTTTTTAGTGATATATATTTTGATCAGAATCTATGGATCCAGGGCCTGACCATAATGGCCACTCTTTTCAAAGGAGTTCCTAATGTGGTAGGTCTGAGCTTGAGGAATGAACTCAGAGACCCAAAACAGAACGAAAACGATCAGTTGGGAGGTACTAACAACTGTTATCTTAACTGTTTTAAACAGTGGGATCCCGGAAAAGTTTCTATTATGACATTATTGTTACAACCTTGAGGACAAGGTTGATCTTGAAGGGGTGAGTAATGATAGAGGAGAAAAATATAATTTAGAATCTATATTATTAGTTATTAGTATTATTATTTGGGTATTGTTGTATTTGGGCTTTTGTTGCTTATTTGGGTTTTAGGCCTTTTTATCTCACCACAATAGTGTGGAACTATATATGTACTCTCACTAAGAGATTAAGGATTATGAATGAAATGAAAAATTATTATTATTCCTTTTATTTTGTTTAGTCATTTTAGTGTTCTTCCCCTTTTATTGTAGAAACCCTAGTTTTAAAGCTTTGATAGGAAAAACTTCCTATCAAATAGGATCGTGACAAAAGACAATTTATTTAAAAGGGGAGTTGAATCTCAAGGTCAGGATAGTTGCGTAGGTGAGTGCGGTAAGGATGAGTCGGTTTCACATTTGTTTTTTGAGTGCCTGTCTTTTGCAGGTACATGGAGTCATATATGCAGACGGCTTGGTGTTTCAACGGTTCTGCATAACGAAGGTTGGCAACATATGTGTCAATTAGAAAATCTACTAGGTGGAGGAAAAGATTCATCTCTAAAGCTTTGAGTGTTATGGTGCGCGTGCGTTTGGAGCATTTGGAAATCCCGAAATCACAAAATATTTTGTAACAAGGAAGTGCAGATAGTTCGGTGTTCGAGGAAGCTTCGGTAAACGCTTGGAGATGGTTAAAACTAAAGTCAAACAAGATAAAGGACGGATATGCAATATGGTGGTTAAATCCCAATGCTTGTTTAGGCCTTGAGGCTGCGTGAATTCTTGATCTGGTTTTTCCAGTTTAAGTGTGGTTAGCTGTTTTATTTTAGTGCAGCAGCTTCAGGAGGCTATCGTTTTCTTGCAATGTTTGTTTTCATCCAACTGATTTAGGTGTTTATAGTTGGTTAGCAAATTAGTTTTTAGTATTTTCTGTCGAAGAGGAGTTGTCTATTTGGGATTTATATTTAGCTCCTCTTTGTTAGCAGCTTTTTTTCTTATGTAGTTTTAGCTTGTGATTGGCGTATTGGGGCTGGAAGTATTTGTTTTTGTATTGGGAGTTCCTGAGTTTTCCTGGTTTTTTGTCTGCTATTCTGCAGTGGCAGTGTTTGGAGTGGTTACTTAGTGGAGGTTGGGTTGGGGAGGCCTCTTCGTATTGTTTAGTTTCTGCTTTTGCTTTCTTTGTTGGTTCGGGACCTGGCTTTGCTTAGCAGTTGTATCTTGTTCTATTGGCATATCTTATGCTGGGCTTTTCAATAAACTTTCCTTTTGGTTGTTTTAAAAAAAGTTAGATTTTAATTCTCTTGGCAAAACACCATACCCACCATTTTTCACTTTTTTCATCATGAAATTCTGCCCAACGCTCAAGGATACTAAAACGTTTCTATTTTCCACACATATACATCAAAATTCTCACACTTTGCTCTACAAACGTTATAGAAATTGAAATTCCAATGAAACTCGATCATATCTTCTAGTAATAACAAATACTAATACTGAAAATAATATACCGTTAAACAAATTTGAGACGTGTAAAAATATTGTTCTTAATGATTTATCCGTCTCATTCACGCAAATTCCTTAGTATTAAAAAAGCTCTTCTCGATATAAATAAGTGGTAATAGAACAATAAGAAGGATTCTCCAAGATAACAAATATATAACCAAGCGGAAAATAAAATAAAGAATAAAAAGAAGTGTAAATGTGGGTTTTTACATTCTTTGTTCACATATTTTTCTTTGACTGTCCATTTTGTCAAAAATTATATAAGAATAGTCATATAGGAAGGAGAAGGATGCAGTAAAAGTATTAACTAAGTCAAGTCAAACTACTTAAATTTATTTGACCAAGTCAAAATCATTATAAATCATAAAATAAAATAAATAATAATAATAATAATAATAGTTAATAATAATAATCAATACTAAACAATATTCTCTCATATTTGTCACTTAAAAATACGACAAAATTATTTAAAACTATTTAAAGATAATCAAAATTTACAATAATCTCCCTCATATTTCAAAAGTTCAAAATAAAAGTAAAAAAGAATTTCCTGGATTAACATCGATCATGAATGTGATGCATCAAACTAGTGTAGCAAGCTATATGAACTATTCCAAGAATGATAGTACTCAATATACATTTTTTTTTAAGCAAAAAATATTCAATAACGGATACAAAGGGGTATCCGAACCCACGAACAACAATCAACTATGGATCCACCTTTACAAAAAAATCTATAGGTGATTTAATCCAGTCGTAATAATTACATGTAATGTTAGATTTTTTAGCAATCCATCTCCAGGATAGTATCACAATGTTGTGAACTATGTCTTCACCATTCCAAACCTCCTCTTTAAACATAATTCTATTCCTCACATTCCACAGACTCCAACATATAATAAGCCATATACCGGTTGCATTTTAAATTGATACACCCTTCAGATGTAACGAATTTGTCACTCAACATACATTGATATTGGTATAGCAAGCTATATGAATCAAAGTCACTTAGAGTATGTTGGAGGTCAACCAGTCACATCACACCCCCACAATTCTTATTGTTGACATTGTGGTTGACTAATAGGTCGTGCGAGTGCATGGTTATTTTCATGATTGCTCTAGAGATTTTGCCAAGATCTTATATGAGTGGCCTCACTCAACACTCATATAGTGATTTTATAAAGTGTACGCTACAAATCATACACAACCCATAAGGATATAAAATTCATTAGAAGCTATATAAACTTAATCTCTCAATAATGTTATGTAGAGCACTTTCTCACTTCCACCATAGGAAAAATACGCAAGCAAAAATTAGTCAAATAATTTTTTGTGCTAGCAGAACTAACAAGTGATTTTTTTCTTACCCATATGAACCTTTTTTATGGGATCTCCAATCATAAAGGATGGGTTCCCATCACTTATTAGTTTCAATCGGCTCAAGTTCAATTCCCTTATCAAAGAATCCTATTTTGCACTCCAGAGCTAAACACATTGAAATAAAGCATCATTTTATAAGAGATTATCTTCAAAAGGATGTAATTAATTTAAAATTCATAGATACAGACCATCAATGGACTGAAATCTTTACAAAACCTCTTGCTGAAGATATATTTATTTTTTATTCTGAAAAATCTAAAAATGGAACTTTGTCAAGAATAAAACAAAATATTTTCAAATGTGTAACCACTGAAGAGTAAAGTATGACTCTCAGATATATTGGCTATGAACCAGTTAGCCCCCTAAAGTTAGGAGGCTCTCTGGTCAGAAGGTCTAAAGTTAGGAGGCTCTCTAGGTCAGAAGGTCCAAAGTCAGCAACCTTGCTGGTGTCAAACTTTGAGCCACGAGAAGATGCAATGGAAACACTTATCTATGTAGACAAGAATCTTATCTTCTTCATCTTGTCAAGGACTAGAGTTAACCTTTCCCTCACAATCTTCAACTTCTTGAGACAAAAGATGGTTGCCTCTCACGAAGGAGTATCTTCTCTCATACCCTTTAGAAGGGTTCTTTATGAACTTTTTTTTCAACAAGGTATTTTTGAGAATGTGCAAAAGGCTGGGTTAACGGAGGCTCTAGAGACCACCTGGAGTCAGAGCCTCGCTGCAGCTTAGGACTCTCTAATGTTAGATTCTCTCTGCTCTAGTTTCTCCTTTCCCTGGTTTTCTTTTCTATGTCTTCTTATTTTTTATTATTTTGTTCATCAATGATTTTTTTTTCTTTTCTCTCGTTTTTAATATTTGTTATGTATTTTATATTTTTCCTATTCTGTTTTTATCTTTTTGATTGATGATAAAAGGGGAGAAAATGAATATGATTTTAAAACTTTTTGTGACCCTAATATAACCGAAACATAGCTAAAATCAAACTGATCAAACAAATATTTTTCGAAGTCTTAACTCAGGGGGAACTTACAAGCCTCACTCTGAAAAACTAAGGAAAATGTGTTAAGTGCTCAGAGGAAGCTTAAAAACCTTACTCTGAATTTTAGCATACTTATTTGACTTGAACTTTTACTGAAACCAAAATTATTTTGAGTCTTAAACTCAAGGGGAGCTTGCAAACCTCACTCTGTAGAGATAAGTTGAAGAAATAATTTTGAAAGTATAAAGCTTACGGGGAGCTTTCAAACCTATCTCTGAAGTTTTATAAACATGATTATCCGAGTAAAAAATATTCACCAAAATACATGGATTTGTCATCATCAAAAAGGGGGAGATTGTTGGAACAAGTTTGGTTCTAAAACTATCTTTAAGTTTTGATGATAATAAAGTGTAGAGAACAATTGTACTCTAACTATTTTTTCGAGTTTGTATAAAATTGGAAATAGACCCTGTCTCTGAAGATGTCCAGACTCTGAACCAAAGGATAAAAGCGTGTGTACAATCAAGTCAATGTTTTTGAACCATCCAGACAAATTTTGATAAAAGTTCTGACTACAAGTTTGTGAAAGTCTCAGAACCCAATACTCCAAAGACTCTGAAGTTTCACCAAGTTTCAAAGGAAGACTATAAGAAGCCTCTGACTAGAAGTTTTAAATCAAAATGTCAACACTGATGGATGTGAATGAAGTACAAAACACTACGCCAAAATTCGCTTTTGGCAGCACAAAAAAGACAGCGCTTTTATTACAAAGCGCTGCTATAAGTTTTGAAAAAAATTCGCTAAATAAAAGCGTTGCTAAAGGCTACCTTTAGAAAGCGCTTTCTAAAAGCGCTGCTAAAGGCCTTACATAGACACCACCTGAGAAATCGCTTTTATAAAAGCACTGCTAAAGGTATAACCTTAGAAAGCGCTTTCTAAAAGCGCTGCTAAAGGTATAACCTTAGAAAGCGCTTTCTAAAAGCGCTGCTAAATGTTAACCTTAGAAAGCGCTTTCGAAAAAGCGCTGCTAAAGGCCTTAAATTGGCCCCACATTACAAAGCGCTTATAAGGAAAAAGCGCTGCTAAATATAACACTTAAGAAAACGCTTTTCAAAAGCGCTGTCTTAGGTAATTTATTAATTAAAAATTAAAAAACACCACATTTTCAGAAGAGCCCTATTCAATTTTTCTAATCATTTTCACTCTCGCGACTGTTTTTCCTTTCTCCTTCCTCCTTTCTTCGACCGTTATCTCTCATTTTTTGCGTTCTCTCTGCATTTTTTCCATTATCGACCGTCTGCTACTCATTTTTCGTTCGAAGAAGAAGAAGAAGCGGAAAACGAAAACGAAGAAGTTATCATGCATTATGTATTCTTCTCCGACCGTTATCATGCAGGTACGCATTCTTCTCCGACCGTTTTAGGTTTTCTTGAGATGTTAGAGTTTAAGTTTAGCCTATTTTCTTGAATGTTGGTTCTTGAGAGTTACTGTCATCATATTTTAGGTTCTTGAATGTTGGTTCTTGAGAGTTCTTGAACGAAGAAATGTTGGTTCTTGAATGTTTCTCATGTTGTATTGAATCATGTTGTATTGACTCTGTGTTGTTTAGGGTTATTTTCGATCTTTTTTTCTTTTGTCCTTTACTGTTGTATTGAATCATGTCCTTTTTTTCTTTATTGTTATAAGTTACACAAGAAAGCAATACAAATTATGTCCTTTACTGTTGAGAATGAATTAATATTTCCATCATTATTCAACTCCTTTTCTATTTCCTTTTGTTGTCTTTGTCACAGAACTGGATACTTTTCCAAACTTTACTATATATGCACACAAATTAATTAATCATAATGCCATACCTGTTTTCTTTGCAGGGACCTTTGGCCCCGTTGCAACTTACCATCTAAAAGTTGTTAGTAACAAGAACCTTGGACAATGAGAAACTCTCCATGTGCATGGTTTGTGTAGAATGTGTGTGTCATATACAATAACAATAAAGAAAGAGTTTCATTTATTATATATGATGAAATTAAAAAGCTCTCTTGTTGTATCTTTTTAGAATAATCTAATCCCTAAAGTTGGGACTGACCCATACGAGTACCCCACAATTTGAACTTTTGACTTCTATTAAGAGTATAACAACATAAACAACCAAAAAATTTCATGTTGTCAAATTTAGGGACTTTTTCAAATAATACTTCATACGGTATCATATAATTAAGCATACTAAACCCTGTTTGATTAATTTTCTTTTATTCTTCTAGCCTTTAACATGTAATTCTGACTCTAATTTTGATTTATATCTTTTTTTTATTCTAAATAACTATTTGTCATAACAATTAAGATTACCTTGTTCCTGAGGATATATCTTGTTGAAGAGACATTGAAAAGTGAAAAGTTGGATTGATATTGATAGTATGATTGTTTTACAGGTGCAAAGTGAAAGTCTGATCGTTGGAGGAATCTTACATTGTGTGGGTCCAGAACTTGATTACTTCTCTACAGGTAATTAGTTGTTCTTTTACTATAGTTGCGTGAATAATTAACGTTTTTGTTTAGCTTAATTAGTAAAGCCATTTGAATGAACTGCTTTGAATGGACTGCTATGATGGATGAGGATTGCTTGCAATGATTGAGAACTAACTTATTGAATTTGCTATATATAGGGGTTACTTGTGATCAAAGTGTGAAAGTTGGATCGTTTCCCTATAGGTAAATATTTTTTATTTTGCTTTTGTTTAGCTTAATTAGTATAACTATGGATAAGAAATGGATGTCTTCAAGTCGATTGTCGAAAGAGTACGAGAATGGGGTATCGGAATTCGTTAAGTTTGCTGTTGCGCACGCCGAAGACCCCAGTCGAATGATATGTCCTTGCTTGGGTTGCTGTTTTGGGAGTCGGGTTGACGCGGTTCAGTTGGCATCGCATTTAAAGAGGCGTGGAATTGATAGAAGTTATACATGTTGGAATTTGCATGGTGAGAAAATTAACGAAAATGTTGAACCGGGGGATAATACGACCTATGCTTCAAACGACAATGGCACAGATACATACGATTATGATCGAGTCGAAGAGATTGCAGAAGCTCTTGAAACAGAAACCGTTGTATAATGGTTGCACTAAATTCACAAGATTGTTTGCGGTATTAAAGTTGTATAATAGTTGCACTAAATTCACAAGATTGGCGTAGTGAAAGCAAATCTACTTTTGTTGTAAAGTACTACTAAAGAAGCTTCTCACGTACCAATATCCCTAACTCTCTACTGCAAGTGCCACTCTATTGTTTCATATAAAGTGATCTCCATACAATGATCACATAGAGGATCTTGCATATTCACCTCCCAACAGAATTATTTGCTTCTATATAAAGAGGTCTTTGAAGATTGAAAGAAATACACATGCACAGAAAAATCATCAACACTTACACTCAGAATACATGTATAGAAAAATATAAAAAGAAGTGTTTCTCACACTTTCAATTAGAACCAACACTCATTGAATATTCTTGTTAAGTATATACTTAGCTTAAACTTGTGTATATGCTTATTTGAAGCATCCTGTAAACACAAAACCCAGTTATAGTAACTGTTGTTAATATCCTTGAGAGACTAAGTTTAGTCAGAATTCTCAAGAAGTCATTGACGATTAGTCTTTGAGTTTTTTTCCTTGAGTGGCTAGTATTAGTCTGAATAATAAAGAAGTCTTAGATAGTTTGTCTTCGAGTTGGTTTCCTATAGTGACTAGTGTTAGTCTGAATACTCAATAAGACACTGACGGGTAGTCTTTGTGATTGTAATCAATTTGATTATTGGATTAAGTCCTTATTGAAGGAAAAATCACTTAGGCGGGTGGACTAGACATAGCTTCGTTAGCAACAAACCAGGATAAAAATACTTGTGTTCTTTTCTTTAACAATAAGTAAAAATACTTGGCTTCTTATAAGTGAAAGGATCGAATAATACATGTAAAAAGAATGATCCAGTACAAATTACCAGCAACTAACATGGGTAGGTCGTACCCAACAATACCACCCATGCTGGCCACCACCACTTCTCCCATACAAAATATCATAGAACAACATGGTTGGGTTGTATCACCCTAGCTACACGGGCCCTGTTGGCCACCTGTTTTAATGAACACACTCGTGTCAACTTTTGTTTCAAGTGCAGACTTTAGTGATTTTGTAACATTTTTCCTGTCTTTTTCACTTTACAGTTGTTCCAAGGTCTGGAGGAAAGAATTTTAATTGTTCATTATGAGAATTTAGTGTGTATTCATAATAGGAGGTCTATAAGAAACATATAATTACTAAGAGAAAGGGATTTGTAATGCCCTAGTTTTCTAGTTTTCATTGCAATCTTATTTTTTTGCAATTTTCTTTCATTCAACTGTTGTACTCTAAACTCCATTGGAGCTATTGTTATTTTTATTCATGTTTTGCTTTTGCTTTTTTTTTTTTCAGGCTCTCAATTTTATCATTTTTCTCGTTATTATTACTTAATATCTTGTATGAAATGTATGTTTTGTTTGCTTATTTTGTTTCCATGTCTGAGTAGTCGATTAAGGGTTTAGGGAAATGAAGATTGTTTTGTAATAACCCTCATGTAGATTCCAAAATAATTAGTTACAAGAACTTAGGGAAAATTCATTTAGGTGTTTCTAATCTTTAATTATTTAAATTTGTTGGGTGGATGGACAATCAATTTTGAGATTAAGTCCTCATTGGGTGAGTTTTCAGGACTTCTAACTTAGAACCCCAATCTATACTTATCTATTTTGGTCAAATTTTGTGACTCACTAAAAGCTAACAATGTTGATCACACCACTATTCAACTTAGATTATTTCCCTTCTCCTTATAGGATAAAGTCGGTGCTTGGTTGCAATCCCTACCTTTAAGCTCCATTACAACTTGGGGTGAGCTAAAAGTTGTGTTTCTTATGTGATATATTTCGCCGAGTCAAATGGCGCAAATTAGGAGTGAAATATCAAACTATAGGCAGAAATAGGGGGAATCACTATTTGATGTTTGTGGGAGTTGTAAGGACTTACTAAGATTGTGCCCATTCCATGGGCTTAAAAAATGGCTCATTGTCCACAGCTTTTTATAACGACCTTCTTTATTCCACAAGGATGAGCCTTGATGCGACTATTGGTTGCGCCCTTATGAACAAATATAAGGACGTAACCTACAATTTTATTGAGGACATGTAAAAAAATACCACTCATGGGGAAGCGCCTATAAAATCACTACAAAAGAAGCCCCTAAAAAATGGACTTTGTGAAGTTAGTCCCATTGACCATATGAATGCTAAGGTAGATGCCATGTATCAAAAGATTGAAAATATAAGCATCGCCTATGTTGCTCGTGCTTCACCTGTAGTGTTTTCCTGTTATATTTGCAGAGTTAATGAACACTTAGATGTTGATTACCAAATGATCCTCGTCGTAGAAGCCTTCCAAGATAGTGTTAACTATTTTAATAATAAGCAGCGATGGAACCCATACTCAAATATCTATAATCCTGGGCTGGGAGATCATCCAATTTATTCTTATAAAAATAATTCTCCCTAGTTTGTAGTGAATCCTAGTTACTATTAGAAAAACTACTTTTTATGACAACGATTTCACCTCACATATCAAAAAACCGAGGTATAATTTTTGGACGTGCCATGTTTTTTTTCTTAAAAAAATATACAATTTATCCCACCATTTTTTTAAATCGAGGGTTAAACTTATTCAGTGTACATGCTTTGAATCCCAACATTTTCAGATTATGTTTTTATTTCATTAAAAGTGGCGCATATGATATGTGTTTAGGCTCTTGTTTCTTCTTTAGAGATCCAAATCATTTTCTTTCACTTCTTCTTCAGAGATTTGGTACGTCAAACATCATTACTCATATTATTATTGTTGTTGTTGTTGAGATCTGAAACCCAGGAGGTTTTATCTTTTTCTTGTTGTTGTTGTTTAAACAAATTTATGTTATAGGTTTACTGATATTGTTGTTGTTGTTGAGACCTGTTATTGAGACCCTAAACCCTAAAGGTTTAATATTGTTGTTGTTGTTTAAACACATTATGTTATAGGTTTATTGATGTTGTTGTTGAGACTCATTGTTGAGACCCTAAACCCTAGAGGTTTAATCTTCTAGATTTTATTTAAACAGGTTTATGTTATAGGTTTATTGATGATGTTATTGTAGTTTTGTTAAGATATTGTTTTTTTTAGTTATTGTTTAATGTAAGTTGTTGTTTTTGAGTTGTTGATGTTATTGTTGTTGTTGTTGTTTAGTTGTTCTATTACCCAGAGTTATGAAAGTATATATCTTGTAGTTTAGTTATTGTTATTGAGTTTGAGTTTTAGATTGATTTTGATATTGAGTTTATGTTTTTTGTGATTATTTATGCATCTCTCATCTTGTTTTATCGAATTGAGTTTATTAAATCTAATGTCGAATGATTATTTCACTAACCCCTCTTTGAACATATAACCTATTAAATTTATTTTGGAAATAATCATATGAAAAAGTATGTTGTGTCTGAAACTTATCTTACACTGATTAATAATTTTCTAGCATTCTGCAACTCATTATTTATCTCATTCTTTTTTATCGTAAAAATCTCTTCAATACTTCTAGTTTTCATTCAACTTTCTTCCATATTTGTTCATTTTTCAAAGTATCAAATATTATGCTTTCAATAATGAATTAGTAGAAAAAGAAATGTTGAATAAAGAACTTGAAACATTGAAGATATTTTAACTATAAAAGAGCGTGAGATGAATGATGAGTTACACGATGCTCAAGAATCATTAATTAGTGTAAGTTGTTCTTAAAATATAACACGATTGTTCATATAATTAGTGTAAGTTGTTCTTAAAATATAACACATTTTTTGCCCTTTTCACTTCCCAAATCGAAGGCATGGAGGAAAGACTCTTAATTGATCATTATGCCAATTTATTGTGTACTCATGATAGGAGGTCTATAAAAAGCATATAATTACTAAGAGGAATGGATCTCTGATGCCCTAGCTTTCTATTTTACATTACAATCTTATTTTTATAAAATTTTCTTTCATTAAACTATTGTACTCTTAACTCCATTGGAGATATTGTTATTTCTATTCAAGTTTTGCTTTTTCTTTTATTTCTTTCTCAATTTTATCTCTATTCTTGTTATTATTACTTATGACTATGTATGCAATGTATTTTTGTTTGCTTATTCTGTTTTCATGTCTGAGTAGTCGATTAGGGGTTTAGGGCAATGAATATTTTCTCGTAATAACCCTCACGTAGATTCCTGGACAATTCATTACGAGAACTTAGGGAAAAAATTTCGGTGTTTTTGATATTCAATTATTTAAATTCGATGCGAAAGTAGAAAGAATTAAATATCGCCTATACGTTGAAAGGGTATAGCGCAATATTAGAATTAAAAACATCGAAATCTCAAATTTAGACGACAAAAGTGTCTCAAAATTTTGATAGAGAAAGTATTTTTGTTAATGGTTTATTTAAAATTTGACTTTGAACAAATAGACTACTCTGACGAAAGTAGATAGAGTATCTGATCCAAGTAAGCCAACACGCCGACGAAAGTGATTGTTGTTTATCTTTTTCATTTTTTTTACGAAACTCACTTTATTCTCGAAACAATCTGGGGTATGCAAGAGAATTAGAGGCATTAACCAGAGTCCTAAACTCTTCTTGTTTTGATTATTTTATTTACAAATGTAAAAATCATTCGTAAACTCTATTTCGATCGTTTTAGCCACATCAAGATAAGGTAGAATTTAATAGTCTATCACTTAGTCTCTATGGTACGATATTTTTTATCCAACTCGATATTGTCGTATGCTTGCAGCTTTTTAGGTATGGCGGTTCATAACTTCAAGGCTAAGTTACTTCATGGAAAAATAAGGGTTTGCTCACTAAGCGAGTTTGGTCAGCGTGCTAAGCGAGAAAGAGTGGAAAAGGCAACTTGCAGTGAGTGGGAGAAACATAGACGATAATCAAGCAGACTAAGCAAGATTGATGCCTAGATTAGAAAAAATACCATATCAGAACCATATATATAGAGTTTCAAGCAGTTCATTTGAAAAAAGAACCTAGTGTAAATTTGGTAGAGATTAAAATACTTCAATTGTATACCAAAAACATAATAGGTGAGGAAAAAAAGAAAGATTGAGGGTGGAAGCTCTGTTCATGGAATTAACAATCGATGTTTTTCAACCTTTTTCTTCTAAGTCATAATTGTAAAGTTATAATGAGTTAGTGTAGTTAATTTATCTTATGTTATGGTTAGATGTAGTCGTCCTAATTCTCATGTATCAGTTGTGATCATGGCATTCTATATTTAAGCTTTAATATTTATGAATTCTTCATTTGTAATGCTTGTTTTGGATTAGATACCTAAAACATGTTTTCATAGTTTGACTCGATATATGAACTGCTTGTGTTTGGAGCCATTGTACAACAAGCGACATCAACGTCAAACTCCTATTATAAGACTAATTATCACATAAGGCACCATAGTCACCGCAAACACTTATGTTTTTGATAAAGGTATTTTCATGAATACACCTCCTCCATTTTATGGTGAAAATTTTAACTTATGGAAAGCAAGAATGATAATTTGTGTTGAAGCAAATGATTTTGATATGAGGGATATTATCATCAATGATTTTTTTATTCCTACTTATTATACTAATAATAAAGTAGTAAATAAACCATATTTTATATGGAACAAAGAAGATAAAAGAAAATTCAAACTTGGTTATAAAGTCAAGTACGATGAGTGCTTTAAGAACTAGAGAGTACCTTTATGTTTTCAATTGTATTTCTGTCAAAGAAGTATGAGATACTCTTGAGATGATCCATAATGATTTTCCTCAAATCAAACAAGAATGAATGAAAATACATAAATGAATATAAAGGTCGTCATCATAGATGATACTCAAACATGGATCCCAATACATCATAAGATTCTCATGAAGTATTCTCTAAAAAAAGGGAATCTAACAAAGAGGAACACATGTGATTCAAAATCTCAAAAGAATATGCAACCTAAAAAAAATGTTTAAATTAAGTGTTAAGTTTAGTAATGATAATGAGAAACTAGAAAAGAGCATCGTTGATTTTAAAGAGTAAATTAAATTTTATGAAAAAATAGCAATAAAATTCTTAGTGAAAAGATATCTAATATTATAAATCAATCTTTGAAGTTGAATAAATGTGAAACCCACAAATCTTTTAGAAACGAGGTAATTAGTTTGCATGAAACCCAAGGAAAATTTACTAAAGGTTAAAATAAGATATATTTATTTATTTTTATAATAAAAATGATCATAAAATAAAAAGGGCTTATGTTATGAATCTAATAGACCATTTAGCAATATCAGCCATGTTAGGAAGAAATCCAATCATCCTGCTTTTAAATACAATTTCTATATTTGGAACCTTTTTGTTATATCAAATTAAATGAATTAAGATGATCAAAAGGATATATATTTAGACATGTTAAAATAACTAATGCACCAGGACCCAAAACGATTTGGGTAAGCAAATATAATTTTTTTTTGCAAGAATACTTTGAAACTCTAAAGTTGGTAATTCTAAATTTAAAGAAGTTGTGCAAAGCATGAATATAACTTGAGTATACCTAAAGAAATATCAAATTGATGGGTTTTGTTTAAGATGATGCTTAATGGTCTTGATGGTATTTAATCAAGATAAATTTTATTGGTTCTTATGATCCTCGCATCGTGGAACTTGGAAGTTTGACGTGAAAGGTTTTTTAATGGTCTTATCTCTCGTGAGAAATTTCTAAGTCGACAGTGTGATGTCTCTTTAATGGGAGAGTTCTCTCAAGATATCTTGATTCATTTTGAGGTACACAACTTATTAGAGATTAAAATTGAAAAACTTTGATTAAATCCTCAACTAACTGGTCTTATATATGCATTGTGCGTTTATTTTATTATCACTGACTTTTCTCGTTTGAGATAAATTTAAATTTTAAGCAAGGTTTTCTGAAAAAATGAAATATTTAGAAAAGAGGTGCATTTTTGGTGAGAAACGGGTGTAAAAAGAAAAAATAAATCAAGTCCAATGTGATCCAAGGCCCCAAAGACCAAGCAAGCTACAAAAGAGCTACATAATTGATTAACCGTAAATATGTAATCTATTGTGTGCTTTTTTAAATTCAAATTTCGTAACCTATAATTTATTAACCCTAATGATTTAATTGATTACATCTTTAATGCGCACGCCATCATCAATAAATCATCAAAATTAATTACATTACTTATTCTAATCGGTTATAAGGGAAAATAATTAATTAGAAGTTGCCTATATAAGGTATTCCGTTCTCTCATCATCTCATATCGTCTCACAATCTCTTCTTCTCCTTCTTGCTCTTTAGTTATTGTACGTTAGCAATCTTGTATGAGTTCTACTTTTTTTTTCTCATCCATCATCTTTACACTACAAAGAGTTTTTTTTTTTTTAATAATCAATAAAACTTTATTCATAGATCAAATGGTTACAATATGAATGAATCCTTTCTAAACCCTCTTGGCTAACATCTTTATTAGCCAACAGAAAAGAGAAAGCACATTAGTTTATCTAGCCTAGTAGCTGTATGGAGGTCTTATACACCGGCAAATGTTTAGATCCTACACTATATTCCCACAGAAATAAACACCAGCTTCCATATTTAATTACAGATTTTGCAAATCAATGTGCATCTTGTACCAGTCGTAGAAGCTACCGACAACGCCTTTCCTTTTCATCTTCCTCCTCCATTTCCATGTAACCAAATGAATTTGCATCAGTAACTTCTCTAAATTCAGCTCCTCACCTTTGAAAATGATCGAATTTCGCAACCTCCATATTCCCCAACAGGATGACAACCATATAAAAGCTAGTTGAGCTCATATACCCCCAGCTGTCGACCACCTTAGGAACTCTTCTAAGCTGCTGGATCCAATAGTGTAACACCCACATATAAAATCCATACATCAAAGCATAAATTATATATATGAATCCAAGTATTTGGTATTGAAATACAATAAGTTCCTAGTTAACACATTATACACATAAATGCCTTTAATACAACACAAAAGCTAAGGCATTACATATACAAGATGTTCCAACATGATAAAAACTAAGAACTAGATCAATGCAATGATCTCAAAATAAAACGTCATAGCGGAAGCCATGCCATCCCAAAACTACGAACCGGAAGGAAAAGTCAAACCACTTTATCCTTACCCGTCGCCGAACCTGCAGCACCTGTGATGTAAACAACAACAGTGGGGTGAGATACATCAAATCTCAGTGAGTTCCCTATCTTATGGATTCTCTCGGATTATTTATGGTTCTTGCAATCCTAACTCAAGTCCGGGGAAGGGAAGTGACTTTGAGCACACACACACTATATGGAAACATGTTATGAGTTCATCAACCCACAATATCACTAATCGATAACCATGCCAAGGTATCCCTTATTCCCGTCCTCTTCTACGTCTAGAAGTCGACCCGGGTCATGGATCCTTGCAACCTACTTGACATACGAATGGATTCGGGTTCTACGGGCTTTTTACCGTTATGAACCGTCACTTTACACGGGCCTTTTACCGTCAGAAGCATTCACCCAACGGGCGCCATTCGTACAGCACGGGGAATCAAACCTGCCAAGTAGTTGTGCATCCATTTCAGAGGAGTACGAGACTCATGAAACTACACTCAATAAGTAATCCGGTTACGATTACGTGATCATACACAACACCACGATTGTATTTGACAATCACAAGGCTATAATGCCTCTCGGCCTCACATGCCGGTTCAAATCCACAAAGGTTTACCACATGTTCCATACTAGTGTTTCCAACTGCTAAATTCTCCTATAGTTCATAAGGGTTTTCCTCACTCTTACTATTTCATATTTTGACATGCATACTTTCTCAAACATGCTTAACAACAAGAGAAAATAGGTAAACATAAGTCAATAGCATAATAGAATCACATAACAACATATCATAAATCAATACTTTCATTAATTTGCCTCTAAATAATTTGTCCTACATTATACTCCTAATTTCCACTTTTTATTGGGTAGAGGGTCGTCGTGGCTTTCTAACGGTACCAAGAACGCCCCGATCCGAGTTACGGATCAAAAGTTATGAAGGAAACAAAACTGCACAAACTAACGTGTTCGCTAGGCGAACCTCCCAGCGAGCGTTCGCTTCCGCCTTCGCTAGGCGAAGCCTCTGGCGAATGAACAAACAGAACAAAACAGACATAAAGTTCGCTTCGCGAACAAGCTGGCGAACCTTCGCCTCGCCCTTCGCTTCGCGAGCAAGCTGGCGAGTAATTAAACAGAATACTCCCAGACCCAAAACACCATAAGTTCGCTAGGCGAACAACTGGTGAACCTTCGCCTTCACCTTCGCTAGGCGAATGTGCCAGCGAACAACTAGGCAGTAAGTTCCCATATTCAAAACACACTAAGTTCGCTAGGCGAACATGCCAGCGAACCTTCGCTAGGCGAACGTTTGGGTTCGCTAGGCGAACGTTTGGGTTCGCTAGGCGAACCCTCGACTGCTGTTCGCTGGGACTCGCCCCAGGTTCGCTAGGCGAACCAAGCGAAACAGAACTTCTCCCAGCTGCTGTTCTTCACCCCAAATTCATATTTTCTCCATCCAAACCTAATCCAATATTACCCACATGCTCCAAATTCAGTATAGACATGATAACAAGCATTCAACAACATTTATAACAAGATTCAACCACAAAGTTCCAATTTTCATAATCTAACCTAAACTCAAAATTTCCTAGAACTCTCTAATAATGGTACTAACTAGAACCCACCTTCAAATAGAGCAAGATGAAGATGATTGAGAAGTTTGGGTGAAGATTTGAGGAGTGGATGATGAAGTTGATGATGATCTTGAACTTTCTCTTCAATTTCCTCTTTTCTCTCCTTTCCTTTCCTTTCTTCTTCCTTTCTTTCTATCTTTTTCTTTTGTTTGGAAAGTGAGAGGAAAAGAATTTACATAGTAAGCTTAGTATTAGAAATAATACTACTAAATGTCCAAAAAGTCTCTTTAGTCCAAACAAGTAAAATATCTCAGAGTCAGATAATATTAATAGGATTCATTCTAAGTTCCACAGCTACTCTAATTATCTTAGCCAATAATTTCTCAGAGTACACTGGACTAAGTTGATCACAACATAATATTATCCGGAGTAATAAAATACGGGGTATTACAAATAGGGAGACTTAAACCAGTCCAAGATTCCACGTCTTTCCAAAACATCTTGATTTTTTCACAGCCGAGCATAATATGATCGACATCATCCAACTCTATTTCACAGGAAACACAGAGTAATTGATTATGATCAGAAATAATACATATGTTCCTAAGATTCTTGCGAGTCGGCAATCTATTCAGCAATAGTCTCCACCCAAATATCAGAGTTTTCAATGGGAGCTTTAATTTCCACAAGTGACCAAGAGCAGCAAGCGTATTAATCTCCAAATCATCTTCACCACCCCTGCACATCCACCTCTCATAGCAGCCCTTTACACTAAAAGTTTTATCCATCTTCATTGGTCAGAGTACTTCGTCATTTTCCAAGCACGATAAGCAACTTTCTCCCAGCAGTAAGATTAATTCCTCAACACATTCTTCATCTGCATTAGCCTGAACCACACCATTTCCTATTAACTCCCAAGTCCAATGATTTTCAGTCCATCTTCCACAATCTTTAATTAATATATGCTGATTAGGTGAAGAGCTAAAGAGAGTTGGAAATATGACATTAAGAGCTTCCCCCCCCCCAACCACCTCGACTGCCAAAACATAGTGTTGCAGCCATTACCAATTTTCCAGTTTAAAATGTTGCAAACTCCTCGAGTGTTATAGACCGAAGCAAGTCGACACAAATCTTTCCACCAGTTAGAATACTGATAATTAGGAACTACAGGTTGGTTAAAGAATAAGCTGTTAAAATCATCCTTGTATCTTACTTTAATTATGTTTTTCCAAATAGAATCTTGTTCATTGACAATTCTCCACAGCCACTTCGCCACCAGTCCCTAATTGAAAACTCTCACATCCTTAACTCCAAGGCCACCTTGATCTTTTGGTTTGCACACTAACCCCCACTTTACCCAAGCAATGCTCTCCTTCTCCCCCTTACCTAACCACAGAAACCTTCTTTGAATTCTTTTTATTTCCTTTATGACTGCTGCAGGTGCTAAGAACAATGCAAAGTAATGAATTGGTAAGTTTGTTAATACCGAATTCAGTAGGATCACTCGACCACCAATCGACAGTGTACTACTTCTCTACTTTGTCAACCTGTTTTTGAAAGAATCAATGACTGGCTTCCAGAAAGCAATGGATTTATGGCTGCCACCAACTGTTAGACCAATAAACTTAAAAGGAAATTTTCCCACTTTACAATTCAAGAATGTAGAAACAACAGCAGTTCTATATCTTTCAACTCCAAAACTCATAATACAGCTCTTGTTATAATTGATTCTCAAACCTGATAATGCTTCAAATCCTCTCAAAACAGATTTTATGCCCCATATATTAGACCAAGATTCATCACAAATGATTAAGGTGTCATCAGCAAACTGTAGAAGACAACTGGTATTCATACCTTCTATCCTGATACCCTTCATCACACCTATTTCTTCTGCTTTTTTAACCATAAGCGCCAAGCATTCTGTTATCAAAACAAAGAGGAAAGGTGATAAAGGGCCCCCTTGTCGTAGACCCTTGTTAATTTTGAAATCCTTTGAGGAGCTTCTGTTTACTAAAACCGAACCATAGCTATTACATATTAGACCTCTTATCCAAGCTATCCATTTTAGGCTGAAATTCATAGCACATAGCATCTTACATAAAAAATTCCAGTTTACACAATCATATGCTTGAGTAAAATCCACTTTAAACATAAATCCTCTCTTCTTCTTCTTCTTTACTTAATCGAAAATCTCGTTTGCCATCAAAACACCATCTAATAGCTGCCTGCCTGGTACAAATGCAGATTGGCAAGGAGAGATCAATTTGCTAATGACACTTCTTAATCTTGTAGCTAACATCTTAGAAATAACTTTGTTCACACTACCGATTAAAGCTATCGGCCTGACTTCCTCTAAGTTTTGTGGATTGTCTACCTTCGGAATTAGAACAAAGAAGGTTGAACATAAGGCTTTTGCTAAGTAAGCCTTATCATAAAATTCAGATATACAGTTGACATAGTCCTGGCCAACCACCTCCCAAGCTTTTTTAAAAAATTTAAAGTTAAAACCGTCTGGGCCTGGGCTTCTATCTCCCTCACAGTTTTTTATTGTTTCTAAAACCTCCTCATAAGAGAACATATCAGTGAGCCTCTTGTTATCTTCCTCTGACAGTTGGTTTAAAGAGCTAAGATCCATATCCAAGTGTTCATGAAAACCATTCTGAAACTTCTCTTCAAAGAAATCATGAATGGTCTATTTAACATTCTCCACACCATCCTCTTCTTGGAGGCCAACATTCAAAGTAGACAATGTATTTACCCTCCTTCTTCTTTTAATCACAGAATGAAAGTATTTTGTATTGCAGTCCCCCTCCTCAATCCATTTGTGCCTTGATTTTTGATGAAGTATGCTTTCCTTTGTATGTAAACCATACCACATTTCCTCAATTTTCTTACATCTAAGTTTCACAACCTCCTCAGCACATTCGACTACAGACTCTGCCATTAAATCTTCCAACTCATTCATCTCCATAATATTCTCTTCTATCCTTAAATCCCGTATTCCGAAAATGTTAATGTTCCACCATTTTAACCTACTTTTGAGATGTCTCAATTTCTCCAATAGCACTTCACCTGCATTGCCTTGAGTGTTTATGTTGTTCCAAATTTCCTTAACAAACTCCAGAAAATTAGGATGATCCAACCACGCATTTAAAGTTTTAAATGGCTTGGGACCCCAGTTCAGTTCATTCAAAATCAGTGGCACTGGTCTGTGATCAGACACGTCGCTCAAACCAACCTTCTGATATTCACGTTCCAGTAGTCGCACAATTCATCATTAATTAGCATCCTATCCAGCCTGCTCATGCACGATCCATTAGCCTTAAACCAAGTATACCTATTACCAACAGTGGGGAGGTCGACTAGATCCATATCTTCTATAAACACCTTAAATTCCTCCATATCATTCAGATTATATCTTCCCTGACCTTGCCTTTCTTCTTTGTCTTTAATTGCGTTGAAATCTCCTCCCACAATCCAGTCTCCTCTTATAAAATTAGCTTTCACCTCAAGCAACTTCCTCCACATTATTCTTTTTTCTGCCATAGCACAAGGTGAATATATATTCACAATGTAAAAATTTCTTTCCTTCCATGTTCCACACACTCCGAAATAGCCCTTCCCAGAAAAACTGAATTTAGACCTGAACGACTTCTTATTCCAAATTGAAACCATGCCACCAGACAACCCATTAGAATCAGATGCCGACCACTCATACTCCTCCTGACCCCAAATGCTCTTTACAAACCCTTAATCAACCTTTTTGCACTTTGTTTCTTGGATCATACAGAATTCAACCTTATTCCCTACTATTAACTGATTAAGTCTTCTTCTTTTTATAGAAGAATTACACCCTCTTATGTTATATATTGACACATTCATTGGACAATTGTTGTAGCCTCCTTCGCTCTATCCATTAGAACATTGTCTCTTTTCTCCATATTCCTTAGTATTCCATGTAGCACTTCATCATCTTCCTCTCCTTCGACACCCAAAGCTTTCAGAATTGACCACACTTTACCTGCAACGTCTTCAGAGTTTCTTAATACCCTTTCATTTCCAGCTACCATGTCCGAGTCAGTGGTCGAATCACAACACAAAATTGATCCACCAGAATACCTAGATCCACTCTCCCCCGAATGAGAACTTAACTGTGTATTTTCCTCAACTGTTGCACCTGGACGTTTCTGAAATTTTATATCAGTGGAAGAATGTAATAGTGAAGAGTAATACGAAGGCTCATAGAGTAATACAAAGAGTTAAAACATCAGGAAGTTCTTGTGCTCCATCTTATTTTTTAGAAGATTTTTCATCCTTGATGCAAGAAAACAGATTCAATTGGAAGCATGCTACCATAAAAATTTTAACATCCTACATTTTTTATGTTAGTATTTTCAAAGATGTTTAAAGATACAATTATTTAAAATGTTTGAAGTGACAAAATTGAGAGGCTTCATCAGCGATGCACTGGGGGAGGTCTATTAAACTCTAGTAAGGATGTTCTTCGCCAAACTCAGATATGCAGATGACGTTATTATATATGAAGTTCGAAAGCATCAAATATATCTTTATGTTGGAGAATTTGCTGAGACCTGCAATCTACTGTAATGAATGAAATTAATCACGAGGACACAAAGGACAAAATAACAAACTTGGATGCAAATAACCACCAAGGACAGGTGGCAAGTGATCCGAATTTAGAGCAATTGAGGAGAGGCACAAGAGAGAGAATGCCAAACATAAAATATGTATAAGAAGGGCAGGAATCAGTAGGAAGGAGGTGTCAAAATATATCTGAAAATTATTCCTTCTCTCTCTGTTTGTGGTACTCACCATTCTATCCCTTTATTGTACTTAAATTCCTCAAAATGGCTAGCAGCCATACTTGTTAATTTTACAGTAAATCATTATTATACTGTGACGTTGTTATTTTTGTTTGAGTGAAACTATTGAAATCTATTATTTTGGGTGTGACATTTCTGATCATAACATTTGGTGCTCTCATTGACCACCCTATCATGGCGGAAAACACTGGGATGAAAACCATGGAATCTTCCATCACCAACCTCACTGCTACACTGACACGGTTCATGGAAGACAAAGCTCGCGCGCGTGCAGAGGATCGTACTCGTATGGAGCACATTGAAAAATAACTCAGCATCTTGAATACCCCTAGTTCCGCCATACCCGGTGCGAAGAACTCTTCTCAGTCGACATCATCTCAGCCCTTTCAGGTCAGAAACGTGAAATTGGACTTTCCCCGATTCGATGGCTCCGGCGTGTTACACTGGATCTTCAAAGCATATCAATTCTTCGACTATTATGCAACCCCAGATCCACAGCGCCTCACCATTTCCGCCGTTCACATGGACAAAGAAGTAGTGCCTTGGTTTCAGATGATGGCACACAACAACCCCTTTCAGTCATGGTTGGCGTTTACACGCTCTCTCGAACTAGAATTCGGTCTGCCGCCGTATGAATCACCAGGTCAGTCTCTTTTTAAGCTTTGCCAAACAACCACTATTGCTTCATATTACACCGCCTTCACCGCCTTAGCCAACAGGGTCGATGGACTCAGTCATACTGCCATCCTGGATTGTTTTATTAGTTGGCTGAAACCAGATCTCAGACGGGGTGTTGTGGCCCTAACCCCAAATTCCATATTCAAAACCCTAGCCTTGGCCAAATTGTTTGAGGAGAAATAATCAGGCCCATCAAAAAAAACTTATACGACCCAACCCACCAAACCCTTCCCCACTGCCACTCACAGAAACACAAACTTGCCGCCATTACTTCCAACACCACCGTCCAAACCACCTACAACCCACCCCGTAACCCTAATGTCAAAAGCATCACACTAGCTGAAATTCAACTTGGATGAAATAAAGGTCTTTGTTACTATTGTGATGCCAAATTCACCATGTCCCACAAGTGCCCTAATAAACAACTAAACTTGTTGCTAGTGGACAACGATGAGACCATTGAAACCCAAATTGCTTCCCCCGAACCAACCCCAACCCTCAGTGATCAAGACCAGATACCAGAGCATCATTTATCGTTCAATGCTCTGAATGGTTCGATGGGAGCCGACACCATGCGTTTTAAGGGGCACATAAAAGGAATGGAGATTCAAATTCTTTTGGATAGTGGAAATTCAAACAATTTTCTTCAACCACAGATTGCTTATTGTCTCAAAATTCCAGTACATTCTGCAGGTAAATTCCAAGTGCTTGTTGGTAAGGGTAGCAATTTAACTTCTGAAGGCTACATTCACGATTTACCAGTCTCAGTTCAGGGTCATATACTTCATGTTCCTGTGTACTTACTGTCTTTCACCGGTGTTGATTTAGTTTTGGGTGCCCCTTGGTTGAAAACATTGGGGCCGCATATAGCTGATTACGATGCTCTATCCATTAAATTTTATCTGAAAAATTCGTTTATCACTCTCCATGGTGAACAAGCTCCTACTTTGGGTCAATCCCAATTCCATCATATTCGTCGCCTTCAGAACACCAATTCCATTGCATCGTCCTTTATGCTACATTTCCAGAATATGGGAACTCCAAATCAGTCAGCACAATCTCTGCCAGTGGACTTACCACCTGACTTACATACTTTGCTTTCAAATTTTATGGATGTGTTTGGTGAACTAGTGGGTCTTCCACCTCCTCGTGATCAGGATCATGAGATTCAACTGTTGGCAGGCAGTAACCCAGTTAAGGTACGACCTTATCGCTATCCTCATTGCCAAAAGGAACAAATTGAGAAAATGGTCAAGGACATGTTGGACCAAGGCATTATTCAGACTAGTTCTAGCCCATTCTCGTCTCCAGTTTTACTTGTGAAGAAAAAAGACGGCACCTGGCGCTTTTGTACCAATTATCGCGCACTTAATGCCATAACAGTTAAAGATAGTTTCCCCATCCCGACGGTAGAGGAATTATTGGATGAACTCTTTGGTGCGATGTATTTTTCTAATCTGGATTTGCGTTCTGGTTACTACCAGATTTTGGTGAATTCTGAGGACCAGTTTAAAATAGCTTTCCGCACTCATTAGGAGTTGTACGAATGGTTGTTCATGCTATTCGGTTTATCAAATATGCCGGTGTCTTTTCAGAGCCTCATGAATCGGGTTTTTCGAAATCAACTCAGAAAATCTGTCTTAGTATTTTATGACGATATATTGATTTACAGTCCATCTTGGACAACACATCTGGGGCATTTGCAAGTCGTGTTAGAACTTCTGCGCCACCACACCCTATTTGCCAAATTGTCCAAGTGTTGTTTTGGCATGACTCGGGTGGACTATTTGGGACACACAATCTCTAACTATGGAGTGGAAATGGATAATTCTAAGATTAAGGCTTTTCTTGATTGGCCTCTTCCAACCAACATCAAACAACTCCGAGGTTTCTTGGGTTTATCCGGATACTATCGCCGCTTTATTAGAGGCTACGCTACCATTGCAACCCCACCGACTGCTCTGTTAAAAAAAGATGCGTTTGAATGGCTTCCTCAAGCGACGATAGCCTTTAATGCCCTTAAAGCTTCCATCACGCAAGCACCAGTCCTTGCCCTTCCTGATTTTAAGCAATAATTCACTCTCGAAAATGATGCTTCTGGGTCCGATATAGGCGCTATCCTCAGTCAAGCAAAACACCCAATTGCTTACTTTTCCAAAAAGTTGTCTCAAAGGATGCAAAATCAGTTGACATATGTCCGCGAGCCCTATGCCATAACTGAGGCGATGGATAAATTTCGGCACTATCTTATTAGACACAAATTCATCATCAAGACAGATCAAAAAAGTTTGAAGGCTTTGACAGATCAAACTATTCAGACACCGGAACAACAACATTGGTTGCATAAATTTTTGGGGTATGATTTCACCATTGAGTATAATCTAGGCTATGAAAATCTGGATGCAGATACCTTATCCCTTTCCTTCTTCTTGGCAATATCATCCCCGCATGCTACTGTAATCAATTTGATCCATAATGCTGTTACTAAGGACCCCCACTTAGCTGACATTTGGTACCAGTGTCTCATGGGTGTGTGCACTGATCCACATTACCAAGTTCGCCATGATATACTATTCTGGAAATCTAGATTAGTTGTGCCAACCGATCAGACTATTATTGATTCCTTATTACAAGAGTTTCATGTTTCCCCTCTTGGTGTCCATGTCGGTATCAACCACACTAAGGCTAGATTGACGTCCCAATTCTATTGGCCCACGATGCATTGTGACATCAAAAATTTTGTAACTCAGTACTCGATTTGTCAGCAAGCAAAAGCTTCCACTGCCCTACCTGTGGGTTTACTACAACCGCTGCCTATTCCGTCACAAATTTGGGAGGATATTTCGATGGATCTCATTACTAGTTTGCCTAGTTCCCACTCTTACACCGCTGTGTTTGTTGTTGTTGATCGCCTTTCAAAGTATAGTCATTTTACAGCTCTTAAGAGTGAATATACTGCTATTAAGGTTGCTGAGATTTTTATGAATACTATTGTTAAGTTGCATGGTTTTCCTAAGTTTATCGTTTCCGATCAAGACAAGATTTTCACAAGTCAATTCTGGCAGCATCTATTTAAACTGAGTGGAACTACATTAGCCATGAGCACGACTTACCATCCTCAAACGGAAGGTCAATCGGAAGCGGTAAACAAATGCTTAGAGATGTATTTGCGCTATTCCACAAGGGAAAATTCTAAAGCTTGGTCACGACTGCTACCGTGGGCAGAACTGTACAACACAACCTTTCATCACAGTATTGGTATGTGTCCTTTCAAGGCAGTCTACGGCAGGGACCCCCCGATGCTCATCAAGTGTGATATGAGCCCTATAGATCCCCCCTCACTCTAAAGTTTACTGCAAGAACGCGATTCTGTATTGGCCAATTTCAAGGTTAACTTGCTTAAAGCACAACACACCATGAAGAAATTTGCTAACACCAAGCGTAGGGTCCTAGAATTTATGGTAGGCAACTTGGTTTTGGTTAAACTTTAGCCGTATCGCCAAAACTTGGTGACTCTTTGCCGTAATCACATGCTCGGCCTCCGATACTTTGGTCCTTTTAAAGTCCTTGAGAAGATTGGCTCTGTCGCTTATAAGTTGCTGCTTCCACCTACGTCCAAAATCCATCATGTCTTTCACGTGTCAGCCTTGAAACCATGCAAAGGTGATCATGATGTGCACTATATGCCCCTTCCCTTGACCAGTAATGAGTTCGGTCTAGTTCTTCTGCCTCGCACCATCATACATACCAGAATTGTGCTTCAACAACAGGTTCCTACACCTCAAGTTCTGGTTCAGTGGGATAACTTACCGGTGTTTGCTGCAACTTGGGAAAATTGGTCTGAATTCAAAGACAATTATCCTAACCTTAACCTTGAGGACAAGGTTAATTTCAATGAGGGGAGTAATGTAATGATTAAAATTAATCATGAGGACACAAAGGACAAAATACCAAACTTGGATGCAAATAACCACCAAGGACAGGTGGAAAGTAATCCAAATTTAGAGCAATTGAGGAGAGGCACAAGAGAGAGAATGCCAAACAGAAAATATGTATAAGAAGGGCAGGAATCAGTAGGAAGGAGGTGTCAAAATATATCTGGAAATTATTCCTTCTCTCTCTGTTTATGATACTCACCATTCTATCTTTTCATTGTACTTAAATTCCTCAAAATGGCTAGCAGCCATACTTGTTAATTTTACAGTAAATCATTATTACACTGTGACATTGTTATTTTTGTTTGAGTGAAACTATTAAGATCTATTATTTTGGGTGTGACATTTCTGATCATAACATCTACCCTACTTCGGCCCCCTCTATAGTGAATCAGATAAAGGTGAAGATTTCTTTGTTAGTGCTTCGCATTCCTTCATGCTCAATCTAGTATTCCTTCACCTTTTCTTGTGGGAAATGTGTGCCCAAACATTCTTCTCATACATTATGTGCTGAACCACATTCTCTTCCATAGAAAACATAACTTGAGACAGTTGTCACAAGTTGATATTGTCGTAACTTGGTTACCATCGAACAAAATTGAGAAAAATTGGGTTAGTGCAATCATCCATCACATGATGGGGAGCAAGATGTGGTTACCATATGGTCAGCAGATAACAAAATTCTTGGAGCACGTTTGTTTCAATTTTGAATATGCGAAATCCTTGGAAAACTTTACATGGATAGGAAACGTTGCAATGAGGCAAATGCAAATTGAGATCAACAATGAAGTGCAATCTCAAAAGCCTCTAATAGTCATAAGAGCTGCTCAAAGTCAATGAGCCCAACAGAAAGCACCACAAGTAAAACCTTCCCCTCTAAAGAATTACAATTACAAAATCCCTCAGACTCCTTCGGCCGAAGCTCTTCTACGAATTCTCGTCAAAGAGAAAATAAGAGCCAAGAAGATAATCAAATTTCTAGCACGTTAGGTCACCCATATGTTGCTACCATCAGAGTTATTTGGTTATGATGAATACATAGAGTAGTCTTCACTTGTTTGCTTGCTTATTTTATTTTCCTATTGCTTGTTTCATTTTCCTTTAATCATGTTTCACTTTATAATCATATTATTTTTTTATTCATCAGTCATTTGTTTTTGAAATTGAATTTATGATATATTTCCCTAGAATTTTTTACCTAAATACCCATATTTTTCAACAAAATTCCCAAAATACCCTAGTTTTCAGAAAAATTCCCAAACTACCCTAGTTAGGGTTTGGGATTACACAAGGGCGTCAATCCTTTTGGCGACCCTTCTTTAAGGATACAAGGCTGTCACCAATTGAATTAGAGAAAGCTCATCAAGTCGCCAATTCAATTGGCGACCTAGTTCAAGGCACATAACCCTGTCGCCAATTGATGTGGAGACAGGGTGTACTTTGTAATTTTTTTTGCACGATGAAATAAAATTTTCAATAATTTAATAAAATATTACATTAATTAATGTTGGTGACCGGGTGCATCCAACCGGCCACCGTTTCCACATCCCCTAGCAGCCCTCACTCATTGCACTCGCCCCCCTCGTTCCACTTGTTGTTGATTCACGCCCGTGTTTGAGAAGTTGAAGTCTCAGGAACATTCCGAGATGGTTCCCTTAGGATGTCTTGCATTTTCGTGAAGTCTTGGGGGCTGAAACTGAGCGTGCGACCCATGCCAGGGTAGTTTGGATGTGATGAAGGGGTGATTGATGTGCAGCCTGGACGATTGAAGGGGGACATTGGTGTGAAGGATTCTTTGGTGAAAGGTTGAAATGGTAGTGGTGTTTGAAAGCCATAAGGTTGTTGAGATGGTTGATTATGTTAGCTAGGGTATGATGTTTGGGCGTTAGGGCTATGGAAAGATGTTTGCCCAATTTGACTATGGTATGATGTACCCTCATTTTGGCTGTATCTTGGTGCTGTGTTGGGGGCATAGCCATATTGGGTTTCTTGATAGAAATCATTTTGTTGAAGATGGTATATATGGGGGACGCTCTTGGTATTGTGGTTGGGTGTATGACATGTTTGGATGGTTAATGGGTTGGTAATTTTGTTGGGTAGGGGGTTGTGAGTAACATGGCCTTGGAGATGGGTTAGACGTTGAGGCTTCTTGTGTGTAGGTGGTATGGCGTGGGTCGTATAAATACCTATCTTCGAAGATAAACCCAGTTGCAACCGATCTGTACCAAGCCATATAATTATTTATTGGTATAGATGGGGTTGGTATCACCGACTCACATAAGACATAGTGGATGCGGTTCATCCATTTACGACACTCGGATTTTGAAAAATATTTCCAGTCGTTGAAGTCCCATTGATCATTAATTCTTTTTAGATGTCATTTACTAATGTCAACAGGCAGATCTGGGGTGTTTTGATGCATTCCAAATTGCAGTTTGACACGGTAACTGTTGTGCATCCCCACAATTGTGAATCTGATGATCGGGACACATACAGTCCAAATGACAACATCTTCCTCTCTGACTTCATGTAGGTCTTCCATGCCTAAATATGGATGCCATATGAACCGAAGAAGAGAAAAATATTAGATAGTAAAATATCTGATATAAAAGAAGAGAAAATGTCTAAGAGGACTTACATCAGCGGGTGTTAGGTGATCCAAAAGATTGCGGTATTGAATGATACAATGTTTCGGACATCTATTGTAACTCATACCCTTAGCTGACCATCTAAAAAACAAGAAGTTAACTTTGAATATGTTAGAAACAATGATCTGTAAGGTTAAAAAAAATTAAGTTATTAACTTACTTTTGTGCATACGGGAAGGTAAAGTCGTTGTGGTTGACGGGCGCTAGGGATGACAATATAGACCAACCCCAATCTTAGAGCAAAACAGCGCATCCAAGAAAAGTAGATGTGTTTTTTTTGCGCACTTACACAAAGAGTTATACAAATAAGACAGACAAGGGGAACCCCAACTACACTGTCTTGTTTGATTTAGATCTCTCTATAAGGGTAAGTACATAATGTGCATAGAAGAACCAGTACCCTCAGGAAATAAAAATAAACCAATTAGAAGCATAAGGTAACACCTGGTTTTCTGTATTTTCATTTCTTCTGCGGACTCTTCAGTTAAAATAAAATCGGCGTACAACGATTTTAGTTGCGAGAGCAAGATACCTTGGCCTCTCGAGGTCTCATCTAGCAAGTCGGCACCCAAAAGTTCCACACAAATTGATGGGTCAAGGTTTGTTGGTCCATTGACTGCCTTACCATCGATACACAAACCGAGTAACATGTACACATCCTCTAGGGTCACGGTAAATTAATATGGCGAACATGTTACGCATTTATTTCTTCTATTAATATGTTTTCACATGCATGCATATTAAGTCCTATCAAACAAGCAAAGCAAAAATACTTAGTCTGTCCCAAATAACTCCTATCAGTATGTCATCTACACAGAGTTACGTTGTTAACGCCCATTACAACGGAGAGACATATGTCTCCGATGTATCTTGTTTTGGTTTTCAAAACACCGATTTTGTCCGATTCACAGTCAATAGAAACACAAGTTTTTTCCATTTCACCCAAAGGTTGGAATCGAAGTTAGGTCTTGGTCATATAGCACAAATAATATATCGAAACCCTCATTTTTTTTTAAACCAACCAAGTTAAATATTATCCACTAAAATTGTGAGATGACGAAGATGTTGAAAATATGTTCGTTAGTCACGAACATTCTGGTTTCAACTATATTGAGTTGTATACATTTCTCCAAACAAATATTCCATCTCAACAGTCTCAGATCATAAATCAATCACCATGTGTAGACTTAGATGAAACCGAAGCAGAAAGAGAAGCGATTGTTGGAAGATAGCTTCCATAGAGCCACCTTATAGTTGCACTGCGACAAATATTGTCCAGGATCACCGAAAGCTAAGCGCAGATTTGATATGTCAAGACATTTTTCCGCTTGTTAGTAAGGATCCTTCAGTCAAGGTGAGTATAATAATATCTCATATCGTGACAAGGTATAATTATACTCCCTCTTACAAGAAGGCGTGGATTGCAAGGACAAAGGCTGTTGAAAGGGCCTATGGCAACTGGGAGGATTCGTACAAGGAATTACCACGATTTTTGGTAGCCCTGAAGACATACACACCGGAAACTGTTGCGATCATGCAGACAGTGCCGACATGTAGGCCATATGGAACCATTGTTGATGGAAATGTCATCTTCCATCATCTCTTTTGGTCGTTTCAACCATGCATAAGAGGTTTTTGCATTCTGCAAACCTGTTATTCAAATTGATGGAACATGGCTCTACGGGAAATACAAGGGCACCTTGCTTATGGTTGTTGCATAAGACGACAAAAGTAATGTCTTTCCTATAGCCTTTGCTTTGGTTGAGGGTGAGACCACTTCTGCTTGGAGTTTCTTTCTTAAGAATCTAAGAACACATGTCGCTCCACAAGCCAATCTCTGTTTGATTTCAGATAGGCATGCTGCTATAGAGAGTTCCTACAATAACCATGATAACGGGTGGCATAACTCAACCAACATTTCAATACTACCTTAACGAAATAAGGATGTCAAATGCAGATGTAGGAAGCTGGTTGGATAATATTCCACTTGAAAGGTGGACAAGAGCTTTTGATGGTGGCTGTCGTTGGGGTCACATGACGACAAACCTTGTGGAGTCCATGAACGGGGTATTCAATGGAATAAGAAACTTTTTGATCACCGCTTTGGTGAGATCAACCTATTATAGGTTGACATCACTTTGCGCAACAAGAGGCGAAAGATGGAGTGCAGTGTTAGCATCTGGTCAAGTATACAGTGAGAGCGTTATGAAATTGATGAAAGAGGATACTATCAGAGCCAGCACACTTGCACTTACAATCTTTGACTGACATAGGCAAACATTCAGTGTACAAGAAACAATGGACCATAATAAGGGGAGGCCCAATTTATCGTATGTTGTCAGACTAAACAGATGTTGGTGTGACTGTGGCAAGTTCCAGGCCCTTTGTGTACCTTGCTCACATGCCATTGCAGCATGCGCACATGCTCGTCAGGATGCTTATGGCTATCTATCTGATGTTTACAAGGTGATTAATGTTATGAATGTATACAGCGAAGGCTTTGCAGTGCTACCAATGGAGGATTATTGGCCTCCATACCACGGTGACATAGTTTGGCACAACGATGAAATAAGAAGAAAGAAAAAGGGGCGCCCAAACAGCAAGCGTATAAGGACCGAAATAGATACCGTTGATAAAATGATAAGACTATGCAGTATCTGTCGTCAGCCCGGACACAACAAAAAAAATTGTCCCAATGTTGGAGGAACATCTGCATCATAATTTAGTTTATCTTTTCATTTGTTGTAACCAAATATTTTCATATATTGATGGGTATTTGTTACAACAATTTTAACAACAAACAACACAAACACAAACAACACTAACAACAAACAACAATGTTAACAACAAACAACACAAACAACATAATACATTCCTAACAGATTACAACAATCAAACTAATTTCATTCGGTCCAAACATGACTTCCCTCACATCTTTGTCAGTCTACACACGAACCCATCCACGTAGCCGATCAAGTCTCTCGATACTTCAGATTTTTTCCTCTTCACCAATGTCTCCCTCCAACCACCGATTCAGCTCCCTCTTAAGTTGATTGAAACTTTGTATGTTACAAAACAACATGTCGATCGGAGGCTTCTCTCGCGAAAAGACGATTTTCCCCATCGACGACGATACATTTTATCAGTAGAACAAAGATGTGAGATGAGATGTGGAAATAACTGAGCTGAACACCTCTATTTATAGAAAAAAAATAGTTTCTAGGGAGTCTCCACATCAATTGGCAACAGGGTTGTGTGCCTTAAACTAGGTCGCCAATTGAATTGGCGACTTGATGAGCTGTCTCCAATTCAATTGGCGACAACCTTGTATCCTTAAAGAAGGGTCGCCAATAGGACTGGCGCCCTTGTGTAATCCCAAAATCTCACTGGGGTAGTTTGAGAATTTTTCTGAAAACTATGATATTTTGGGAATTTTGTTGAAAATTAGGGGTATTTGGGTAAAAAATTCATTTCCCTGCCTATTCAAATTTGTTGATTTATTTGCTTGATTTATTTCCTTATTTGTTTGTTTATGTTTTCCACGTCTTTGATATACTTCCAGAGATGTATGATATACTATCTATATTAATCAAGTAAGTTTTTTGAGTTTTCGGTAAATATTTGAGTTTTAATGTAAACGAATAGGAATTAATTGTTAGGGATAGAAATGTGTAGAAATCACATGTAACATAGTCTAGAGTTAGTATATGCATTGTTTGTTGGCTCAAAAGGACGATCAGATAGTTTTTTTCACAATGCAAGTAGCAGAAGACGTTATTGTCATGACCTTTGAATCTCAGAACAGTACGAAGATACATCTCCAAAATTGTTCACTGTTTCATATCCTCTAGGATATTCTGGAGATGCATCTCCAGAAGTATTCAAAGTAAAAAAATTTAAGGTGTTTCTAGAGATGTATCTCCGGAATATCCTGTAGTCTATTTTTTTCCTTTTTTGTTTGTCTTGTTTGTTGATCCAGTGCCACCTTCGGAGGGTGAGGTTGCTGAGGATGTTGTTCCAGAGGAATTCGGAGGAGGTTCATCTAATATGTACCTACTTCCTCTGTATCCAGACCACATTGCCAGATATATCTGGGACGGAGAGATAGCATTAGTTTGATTTTTGATTTATTTTTTACGTTAATTTAAATTGCTGACGTCGATTATTTCTAACATTGATTATTACTGACATTGATTGTTTATGGAAAATCGCAGGTGCGTGATCGCCAGATGTTTTTGAACCATGGGAGGAAGATTGTTGGCATAGATCAGTTGGATGGGGAGTGGTTTCAGCCGGTTCTGACCTTATATAGGTTGAGGGACCTATGCATGACCGGTTACCACTACGCCAAAAATTATTTTTCGCAGCACAACAAAGACAGCGCTTTTGGCAGAAGCGCTGCTATATGTTTCTCTAAAAACAAAAATAAAAAACGAAAGAAAAAAGCGCTGCTATATGGGGGACATAAGACAGCGCTTTTGAAAAGCGCTGATAAAGGGGTACCATAAGGCAACGCTTTTTAAAAGCGCTGCTAAAGGGGTAACATAAGGCAGCGCTTATTAAAAGCACTGCTAAAGGGGTACCATAAGACAGCGCTTTTAAAAAGCGCTACTAAAGGCCTTTCAATAATCCCACATAAGAAAGCGCTTTTACCCCAAAAGCGCTGCTAAAGTAGTAACATAAGAAAGCGCTTTTTAAAAGCGCTGCCTTAGGTCTTTTAAAATATTAAAATTAAAACATACTCCCTCTATTTTCTTATGACCGTTTCTATTTCTCCATTCACCCTAACTCTCCGCTCGCGACACTGTTCATTTTCTCCCTTTTTTCTCCAAACGAACGAAACACCATTAGCAACCGTCCGCTCGCGACACTGTTCATCGTCTCCCTTTTTCCTCTGTTCGTTGTTTTCCCTCCGTCCGCCATTGGTGAGTTTTTCTAAGTTTTTTACTCTCTTTTTTCTGGTTTTCTTTCCATTAATGGAATTTGTTATGAGATAAATTTGATTTGTAGAAGTTCTTTGAGATAAATTTGTTGTATTATTAGTTGTTGATGTTAGGTTTTCATTTTTTGGTTTGTAAAAGTTTGTTAGTGATTAATTAGAAATGTGATTAGTAGTTGATTTTTGATTTGATTTGGTATTAGTTGTATTATTAGTTGATTTTTGATTTGATTTTTGATTGTTGATGTTAGTTGATAAATTTGATTTGATATTAGTTGTTGATTTTTGATTTGTAGAAAAGTGATTAATTAGTAGAAGTTAGTATATAGTGATTAGTGTGTAAAATGTGATTAATTTGTAGAAGTTAGTTTAATGATTCATTAGTAGAAGTTAGTATAGTGATTATTGTGATAAAATGTGATTAATTTGTAGAAGTTAGTTTAATAATTAATTTGTAGAATAGTAGAAGTTAGTTTAATGTGTAAAATTTGTAGAATAGTGATTAATTAAAAAATTCAAGGTAGTTAATAGTGTTGTATGATCCGAATTAACATTGATATATATGCATCGAAAATGTTAATTCTATGATCCAAATTTAAAAGCTTCATGATTACTAAGTTTATGACTTATATGATTTTCAGATTCCTACACAAGAGGTGCAACAAGGGAGCAAGAACAAGAAGCCAGTAGTAGCCAAGGCAAAAAAAAACATATATTTCTCGATTTTGGTTATGCCTTGAAACAATTGTAGGCACAACAGATTTGATGGAAGGTGGTATCCGTGAAATACCTATGGCAGCAGGTATTTTTGGGTTTGCCTATTCAGAAACAATTGCTAAAGAAGACTTTGATAAGATATTTACGCATCTGAATTAGGCGTTGATGTTATGAATTCATACATCAGGTAATCCATCGATTTTATTTATTTAATTGATCAATTTATTTACTCATTTCAATGAATATTAGAATGTTAATTATAATAACATATTTATTATAATCCGTTTTTATTTCAAGTTCTTGTATGAAAAATTGATGCTCCCGCGTCAATTGACTGAAAGATACTCCTTCTTGCCTCCCAACTGTGTCAATGCAAATTTAATCAATCGAACTACAGATGCGGTCAAAGATCACTTAGTAGGTGAATTTATGACCAACATTGATATAGAGAAGTTGTATCTTTTACCATATAATACTGGCCATGGGTAAGATTTTCATCCTAACTTCCTTTATTCACTACGGGAAAAGAGGGAAAAGAGGGCGCTTTTTTTCCCCTATAAAAGCGCTTAAAAGCGCTGTCTAAGCCTGCGCTGTCGTAGGTAAAGACGACGCTTTTTTATTTATGAAAAAGCGCTATCTAAAAGGGGACTTTAGACAGCGCTTTTAAAAGCGCTGTCTAAAGTATACGTTTAAAATTTAATTTTTTTTTATATACTTTAGAAAGCGCTTTTTCCTTCAAAAGCGCTCTCTAAAGGTGCTTTTAGACAGCGCTTTTGAAAAGCGCTGTCTAATGTATACGGAAAATGATTTTTTTTATATACCTTTGGAGAGCGCTTTTTCCATATAAGCGCTCTTTAAAGGGGACTTTAGACAGTGCTTTTGAAAAGCGCTGTCTAATGTATACGGAAAATGATTTTTTTATATACCTTAAGAGAGCGCTTTTTCCCGAAAAGCGCTCTCTAAAGTATACCTATAATTTTATTGATTTTTTCTACGTATAAAAAATCCCATTTTAGCCATTTTTTATGCAGAAACCTGCATAGTTTCAAACCTGCATTTCTTATAGAATTTCTTGCAACAACTGAATTCTTATACATTTCAATAAATAGAATTCTTGCAACAACAGAATTCATATACATTTCAATAAACACAAAATTTCCTTCTATTCACAAAACTAGAATTTACAACAGAATTCTTACAACAGAATTCTTGCAACAGAATTTACAACAGAATTTCCTTTTATTCACAAAACTAGAATTTACAACAGAATTCTTCTTGCAACATAATTTCCTTATATTCACAAAACTATACATTCAAAGAATTCTTCTTAGAAGAAAGAATTCGCACAACTCTTCCGTAATATAATTCAATTGTTTCCTTGTGTAACAAGAACACGCCATATCTTCGAAATACTACATAACAAAACAAAATACGCATTATTTAATTAAAAATAATAAATTATATGACATATCCGATAAATATTAAAATAAATCCTAAGTTATAAATCCATACATACCATGATTGGAATCTCCAATTGGTCCATTTGAATGATTTCTCTCATGAACCTCAAAACGAAGTACCCGCAGTCTATGCCATTACGCTGACGAGGGCACTACACATAGACAAACAAATTAAATAAGAAATAATATATAGATGTTTTGTGTTATCAAGTAGCATCACTAATAAGCAACATTGTGAAAATTAATATACCTCCACTTTGACCCATGTAACATTGGTTGCTCTAGCCCGTGCTACTCGAATCTCTCTTTGTGCACGGTACACTAGTATAGATCTATAAAAGAAAAACGTAAACTTAGAACAATGTCACAGAAATAATTAAATATACAAATACACACGAATATTTCGAACAATCTCACTTACGTGTCAACCACATCCTTCATATTTTGATACGTGGACCAATCGGTATCCAATGAATTAAGATAATATACCACTTCTCTTACAGGATTAATGGCAACCAACAGGCAGTGTCCACTGTAAAATATAACAAAAGTTTAGATGGATAATTTCTACGCAAAAGATACAAATTAGAGATTAGAATGAAATTAGAATGAAAATCTTACCCGTTTCCAGTATTATACGGTAAAAGAAACAGACTTTCTGTGTTGCTGGCCATAAATCTGTCAAGTAAGTGGCCTCTTACTTCTGCTGCATTCATATCAATTCTGGGTGCATTAACAATGTTGCAACAGAAGAAACGGAATTTGTTTGACAAATCCGTCCCCCGCATGAATTTTTCATACATGCACCTTAAATAAAAACATAATAAACATTAGACTATTATCATTGAAATGTGTAAATAAATTGTTCAACTAAATAAATAATAGATTGATTGGAGTACCAGATGTATGAATGCATAACACCGATGCCTAATTTAGTATGATTGAAAACCTGCTCCATGTCCTCTTTTCCGATTATCTCGGAATGAGGAAAACCAAAAACACCTTCGTCCATGTTAGATTGATTGGAGTACCAGATGTATGAATGCATAACACCGATGCCTAATTCAGTATGATTGAAAACCTGCTCCATGTCCTCTTTTCCGATTATCTCGGAATGAGGAAAACCAAAAACACCTTCGTCCATGTTGATTTGACGAATAGCACCTTGCATCAAATCTGACATTGACATAAGTGTTTCTAGATACGTCTGAAAGTGAGGTCTTTTTCCTTCACGGTCCTTGTAGGAGCTTTTTTCTTGCCGGTCTGTTGTGAAGGTTGAGCAGGAACCTAACAATCATATAAGTTAGGTAAAGTAGAAAATCATGAAACTTTTGAATTCGGATAATAGAATAACACTTAAAAGCTACCTCTCTGTGTGATTCAACAGACTCGTTTTGCCGCAAAACCCCTTTATTCTTTGCTGCGGGTTTTGTAGGAGTCTAACATTACCATGTAAAAAAAATGTAAGTAATGGTTCAGAATGATTTTCATAATCGTTCAGAATTGACATTTGAATACTAAGAGATTCGTAATGGTTTTCAACATACCTCATCACCTATGGAAATGAGGTCTAACGGCCATGCAACAAACGAACCTATTGCATCCCGCATCAATGTAACCTCTGAAACCGAGTCTGGTATCGGTAGTAACGCATCCGTATCTAAAGCGATATCAACCGACACTTTCTGATAACCTTGTGGGAGCGGATGATGGTGAAGTAACGCTCCCACAAAGTTATGCACTTTTCCCTTGCCAACCATGCGATAAGTCGGAAATGACAAATACAGCTGGCAAGATGAAATGCCCTGAAGCAATAATAAATATGTAACTGTTAATATGTATAAAGGTCAATTAAAATAAATGTGTTAATTTAATTAAAATAAATATGTGCTAATTACCTCGGGAATTTTATTTGGAGAATTGATACTAGCTTTGTCACTAGCATCTTTCAAACCGGAACCGCGTCTTTCCGCCTCATATCTCTCTTTATCCTGCTGCAATGCTTGGACTTGCGCTTGTAGTGCCATCACAGTTTGCATGATTTCTTGGGTGGTGGGATTTTTTTTCTTTGATTGCATATACAAGGATGATGGAGTCACACCAAATCCTTTACCTCTCACCCGACCGGGATACTCAGGAACATTTAGTACTCGACTAAGAATGCTCCTGCAATCATCCTCATCTGCAGGTATGGATTTAGATAGATTCTCCTGAAATTCATTGACATATCGAAAATTATTAGTGGGGATTAAAAATTAATTATAATTTAATAAAATTTCAATTAACTTTGAGACATAATGTTATACTTACACATTCTTCATAAACATGCTGAACATCTTCTGTAACAGCTCCACCCTTACCCACGCGAGCTTCCTTCCACAAAACATGGTCCGGAAGTGATGATTCTTCACTTTTAGACTCTTCTAACTACACATTTAGTTAAATAATAAGTTCATCAATTATAACACAATAATACAATTAATAAAATCATAGCATTAATATATACTTACCAATTTTTGTTGTAACCGTGCATATCCCAAACGCCCTTTTTTGTATGGATACGCGGGTTTTGATGCTCTTTCGCGATTAATGGCACTCAATTTCTGGATAAAAAATTTTAAGTCATATCTAAACAAACTAATGAAACAAATATATAATACAATCAATAGACATGACAAGATAACATTACATTGAATTCTTCGGTTTTCCGTTTGTCTACAAAAATGCCCCATTCTTCCGGTGTAATCACATCCGCATACAACGGTGGAAGTTCTGCTTCAACAAATTTTTTGTCCTCATCCCTAAGATATTTGTTTGATAATATGGCTCTAAACCCTCTGTGTCTCTTTCCGGCCAATTGAAGACTATACTTTTTCCGGCTTTCTTCAATATTAAAGGACCTCTACGAAAAAACATACACATATAAACATAAAGTGTGTTAGTATAAGTAAATTAAAGACTTAATCGTCAACAAAAATCTAATAACATCAATCATATTTGGTAAGTACCTGTATCTCAGTCCATATCTTTTCTTTACCGGCATCCAACGATTTACTCCTCCAATTATCACTAGTGATTGGAATGTGCTGACGGACAAGTGAACCAATGTATGAAGACAACATTGAACCGTTAGGCTCAACTAGTTGGTTCTGGTCACTCCAATGTACATCAAATCTCATCCCTTTATCTCTAGCACGGATGATTCTCTTCATAATGGTTTTTCCTCTTTTTATTTCATGTTCTACATTCGAAGCTTCATTCTGAGCTTCCTGTGTATCATGTGTCTCGTGGGTGTCTTCCTGGTTATTAGACATTTTACTTGTAAGAAAGAAAAAAACAAAAATTAAATGACAAATATAAAAATCCATAATCCATAATCCATAATCCATTGAATGATATAAGTTATATATAATTACAGTGGCGAGAGAGAATGTAAATTACATTCTAACAAATGTTTGAATCACATTCTAACCAAAAAAGGAATAACAGACAAATACCAACATTTAAAAGTAACAAAAGAATTAGTCAAATTGACTCAGCTATCATCATTCATCTATGAAGAATCTATTTCGAAAATAAGCAGTATCACTTGTATAAGTGGTAACCAAATATTTGAATCACATTCTAACCAAAAAAGGAATAACAGTCAAATACCAACATTTAAAAGCAACAAAAGAATTAGTCACATTGACTCAGCAACACTGCAGCCAACGAATCACACTGGAAAAATATGCAACCACAAAAAATGCAACATAATTGTTATCAAAGAATAGTGACTCATTCTTGATTAAAAACTAGACATTGGTTACATTCTTAAAACTCTATTCATATCACAGTAAATACCCTAAGAATTCCCCTAATTTTCTCTGATTCTATAATTTAAACAAAACAAGGTTGCATATTATGGAAAAATAGAATGAAAAATACTATTAATATATATGACTGATTACAGAACAAGTCATTCTCTGTGTGGCATTACATCAAACATGTGATATGCTTATCGTCCAAGTTACTGAGAAGCAACAACAGTATTGAGAACTGAATATTGAGAACAAACAGAACATTTTTCTACGAAGGAAGTAATGCAAACTGAATATTGAGAACAAACAGAACATTTTTTGACAATATTATTATTATTTTTCTAACAATGACATTCAATAAGCTAGAGTTGTTAAATATTGCTCACAAAGAAGAACAAAGAACGATAATGGGAACTGAAGAATACCTGAACTGAAGAACAAAGGAGAGTTTTTTCACAGGAACTAAATGCAAGAATGACAATAATGGCAACAGTGACGGTAACGGCAAGGGCAACAGCAAAGAACGACGGCAATAATGGCATGCAAGAACGACGGCAAGGGTTTAGAGAAACGGTCGAGAGAGAAAATGAATAGAAGTGTCTCTGAAAATGTTTAGAATTGTTTTATATTTTAATTAGTAAAGGACTTTAGAGGGCGCTTTTCCTTAGAAAGCGCTTTCTAAAGTGAAAATAATTAGAGCCCTATAAGAGCGCTTTCTGAAAGCGCTTTCTAAGGTGGCCTTTAGACAGCGCTTTTTAAAAGCGCTATCTAAAGTAATACCTATAGCAGCGCTTTTTGAAAAGCGCTTTCTAAGGTGGTCTAAGGTGGCAGTCTTTTACAGCGCTTTTGAAAAGCGCTTTCTAAAGCCTTTCTTTTAAGGCGCTTTTTTTTAGCGAATTTTTTTTATTCTTTTTAGCAACGCTTTTGTATAAAAGCGCTATCTTTTAGGTGCTGTCTAAACATATTTTTGGCGTAGTGATTATAATCTTTTGCTTTTTTATGTTGTGTATAATATTTCCATCTATACTTTTGTTTTATTTTACAGTGGACACTGGTTGTTGCTTGCAATTAATCCGATAAAAGAAATAGTCTATTATCTGGATTCGCTAGAGGGTGATCAAACAAAATACCCGGAGATGAAAAATATAATTGATACGTAAGTGATGCGATTGTTCTAAATATTCGCGTGTGTATTTCTTTATTTATGTGAGACTGTTCTAAATATTCGTTTATAATACAATAGATCCATAAAAATATTCTGATCACAACGACAAGCTCGGGTACCAAAGACCAAAGCAAACAACATTACATGGATAAGAGTGGAGGTATAATTTGATATTATAATAGTAATGCTACTTGATAAGATAAGTCATCTATGATACTTATTAATACTTTTTTTCTATGTGTAGTGTCCTCGGCAACGTAATGGTATCGATTGTGGTTATTTTGTCTTGAGATTCATGAAAGAAATTATTCTTTTGGAACACATAGAGATTCCAACCATGGTATGAATTTATATATAAGTTATGATTTATTTTAAGATTTATTATCGGATATTTCATCTAATTAATTACTTTTAACTAAATCATGCATATTATGTAAAATGTAGTATTTTGATGAATTCAAGTGTGCCACCTACACGAAAGACAAATTGGAAGAAATAAAGGAGGATTTGTGTTAATACATGGTTGAAATGAGAATTTGTTAGTTTTAGAAATTGTGTTAGGTTTATGGAAGGTGTTGTATATATAGGTGATGGATATATGGTGTATAAGGTTTCGAATTGGTGTATGGAATTCATGTTGTATTGTTTGTATTGAGATATATATATGTAATGGTTATTTTGGTGTTGTATATATAATGGTTTTTACCATTTATGTGTTGAATTTTAATCGTATAAAGGCCTATTGTTGAATTATAATGCTATAAGGCCTATGGGTTGACATATAATGGTATCAAAGGCCATGTGATGAACGATTATGAATTCTGATAAATTATACAGGTTTATACAGGTTTAATAACTGATTTAAAAAAAAGCTTTTAAAAAGCACTTTTATAAAAGACAGCGCTTTCTAAAAAAAGCGCTGCCTAAAGGGGTGTCATGGCGTATACATAAGGCAGCGCTTTTTAAAGCGCTGCTAAAGGAGGCCCTACGAAAGCGTTTTTCTTTGAAAAAGCGCTGCCTAAAGGGGGAGCTTTAGAAGCGCTTTTCAAAGCGCTTCTAAAGGGGTCCTACGAAAGCGCTTTTCTTTGAAAAAGCGCTGCCTAAAGGGGTACCTATATCAGCGCTTTTAAAAGCGCTGCTAAAGGGGGTCATACGAAAACGCTTTTCTTTGGAAAAGCGCTGCTATATGGGGGTCATACGAAAGCGCTTTTCAAAGCGCTGCTAAAGGGGGTCCTATAGGGGGGGCCTAAGACAGCGCTTTTTAAAGGAAAAAAAGAGTTGTCTTTACCTTTAGCAGCGCTTTTATGCGCTGCTAAAGGCCAAAAAAAGCGCTGCTAAAGGTCTTTTTTGGCGTAGTGTACACTCTGGTCAACCATGGGATGCTTAATGCATTCGTAGAGAGATGACATAATGAGACTTCTTCTTTTCATCTCCCGCATGGTGAGATGTTTATCAAATTGGATGATGTCTAGTGTCTATTACATCTTTCGATCAAGGGAGATTCCCCGATCATGGTAGGATGACCAAAGACGAGGCAGTCAAGATGATGGTAGCGCATCTGGGGGCTGATCCCAGGAAGGTGATGGAGGAGGTGGATAGGATCAGGGATGTTCATGCTAGATTTGAGTTTCTAAAGAAGAGATATGATGAGGAGATCGTTGCTGCAGAGGTGGCTGATGGTGATACTGATCAGGTGGTGGTACATCGGGCTCGTGCTTTGAGGGCATATTTTCTTTTTATAGTTGGCACTTGCATTTTTGTGGACACGAGTTCCACCTATACTGACATTGCATACCTCTAGTACTTCTTGGATCTCACGCGGATCTATGAGGACAACTGGGGGCGGTTACCTGGCCTATCTGTATTCGAAGTTGAGAGATGGATGTCGGTAGAGGACGAATCAGGTCACAGGCAGCATGACACTACTGGTGGTAATAATTTTTTATCCCTGAATATTTTTTTTAATCTTTTTTATTTCACATTTGCGAAAGCATTGCTGATAATTCTTGATCCTTGAATACTTTTTATTTTTATTTTCATTTCAGGTTTGGATCCTCCGGCACTTCCAAATAATAATAAAAAGCATATATTATTCTCATGTTGTGCGACATTTTACTATTGTATTGCTATATTATTTTCAACACATGCAATATTAGTCTTTTATTAATTTGTACGTCTGTTTTTTCATCTGAAAAAAATACAAAGCTCATTATAAAAAAAACTTGTTATGATACACTTCGGAGATGTATCTCCGGAATATTCTCGTAAATGCATCTCCGAAACAATTCAAATGTAAATGGATTATGGGTGACATGTTCTGAATGCTTAAAGTTTAAAATTGTTTCGAAGATATATCTCTGAAATATGTCAACATTTATTCAGAAAGGGGGTGCATCCAAAGATGTATATTTGAAATCAGGAAACATATATAGAAATTCACATGGTGCATAAGAAACATCTAGAGTGGAAAAAGAAATTCTCTCTCTTTAAAAATATCACAATCCAAAAATATTAACGCACATAAACAAATTAAAACAATAAATTCACAAAAAAAATGCATTACAATTCACTAAACAAAAATAATATCCATTATGTCCTAAAAAAAATATTCAACTATTCATGTAATTTCATTGACATGATTTTTACCATACAACTAGAAACATTCAAAAATAAATAAATAAATATAAAATAAAAGTAAGAAAAGATAGAAAATAATCAATTTACAACCCTTTAATCCTTCTTTATTGAGAATAATTTTCTAACCAACCTCTCATCTCTCATTCAATACTCCCTCTCATTCAACTATCTAATTGTCATTTTCATTTTAATATATAATAGAGTTTGAAAAATCATTTTGAATTTTGAATAGGATAAGCATGATTATAGTAGTTATTAGAGACATTAATGCAGTATATATTAAAATGAAAATGACAATTAGGGTGTTTATGAAGTTTTAATAAAGGTTAAAATGTAAGTTATGTGGTAATTAAAATTCTTATATTCATAGTAGAAAAGTTAATGATTAAGATGGAGGTCTAAGTAAATACAAATCCTAAAATTTTCTCTATATTTTGTGTATTTTTCAACTTTCCTCTATATTTTTTTTATCATCATCATATCTTGTCTCTAGTTCACCTTCTTCTTTCTCCCCTGCCAATAATTTGCATTTTGTAGCATATCTCTTATGTTACTTGAATAATTTGTTTGCAGCATCATACAATTTATGATGGTTTTCAAGACTTTAAGTATTACTATAAATCAACTACCTAACTATTAATGGAACATACCCATTAACACCCTAAAATACCCTTTAATCATTTTTATTTTACATTAACAATTGTCCTTCATGGTAATTTACTAAACACAAAAATAACTGACCAATAGGATTCTCTCATTATGCCAAATGGCTCATACAATTGAAAAAACCATTTCAATTTTCAATCACCATATTCCCTCTCTTTTCTTTTTCAAAATTCTGACCCATTCTCTCTCTTTCTCCCTCTATCTCGTCTGCCCCTTCTCTCTCTCTCTCTCTCTCTCTCTCTCTCTCTCTCTCTCTCTCTCTCTCTCTCTCTCTCTGTGTGTGTGTTCTCTCTTTCAACCCAACAATTCCTCTCTCGTCTCTACAGTGATGGCCGCGACCAGAGGTGGTGGTGGAAATTTCTTTTCTCGGCGAATTCAACTTTTTCGGTGAGTTTTCTTCTTTTTCCGTCTGATTTTTGTTACGGATTCTTTGTTGTGTTGATTTGTTGTTGGTGACAAACAGAATCAAACCTCTCTCAGTGGTAACAAACATTTTATGTTTCTTTTTTTTTGTGAATGAGTTGTTTATTTTTGTGTTGTTTAAGGTTGTGTTTGTTTATGCGAATGTTTAGGTTCAGGAAAATGTAATCTGCTTGTGGGAGATTGGGTTTCTGATATTTCTGAACCAATGTACACAAATGAGAGTTGTCATGTGATTGAGCCTCATCAGAATTGTATGAGAAATGGAAAACCTGATTTGGGGTATCTTTATTGGAGATGGACCCCGAAAGAGTGTGAGTTACCGAAGTTTAACGCAAACAAGTTTCTTGATCGAATGAGGAATAAAGCAATGGGTTTTGTTGGTGATTCTATCTCACGCAACCATGTTCAATCCCTACTTTGTATTCTTTCCCAGGTATTGTTTACGACACGACTCAATTGTGACAAAATAATTATAGAGTCGGTTTAACTATAATACATTTTATGAGCTTATAATTACAGTGAAGGTCGCGACCGGAGGTGGTGGTGGAAATTTCTTTTCTTGGCGAATTCAACTTTTTTCGGTGAGTTTTCTTCTTTTTCCGTCTAATTAATGTAATACTATTTATAGTTTTATATTTGCATAGTTGTAGATCAATCCATGTTTCACTACATATATTTGGATTTTGGTATGTCCACCTAATAAAGTATATGTTCTAAAGGTAATTACAATTTTCCATTATTTTCTTGATGTCGATGATGATGATAATGATGATATGATTGACTGTCTTAGTTGAATTAGAGTTTGTCACATTTCATGACCTTGTCACATTTGATATTTATATTTGAGCTTCATTTCTAATAGCTTTCCAAAGGTTAAACTAGGATTCAATCATCAAGTTTTTCAAGAGCCTGTTGAGGATAATCTTGGTCCTTCTTTGAAAGATGTTATTGAATAAGAAGCTTCCAACTTGTCAGACCAAAACAAGTGTATCTCAATTTATGACGCTGCCAATAAATTTGACAAGAACTTGTGTGCAGCTGTTAAGTTGTCGAATGAGGTTCCATTATTTTTATTTTCTTATGGCCTACAAGTTAATATTTTTCTTCCCTTGACTCCATTCATGATAAGTCACAAGATTTAAGGTTGTTGCTTGGTGTTTTAGGTTGTCCCTTGACTCCAATCCCCTTAGATCATTCTGCCATTTGATTTGTTTCCTCGGCATTGGCCATCGTTTGATCAAAATGGTTTGTTCTCCTTCTGTTTTGAATTTTGTTGGTTGAGAATTATGTATGTTTAGATGTCTGTGTTATGATTGGAACTGAATTTGTAGGAATATTTGCGCTGTCTTCTTGTAGAGTCGGTCCCGTTCTTTCTTCTGACATGAAAACAATGTCTAATATGAGTCAAAGATGCTAGATTGACTGTTCAAATATTCAAATATGAAAGTTGTTGATAACTATGAAACATTTTGCAGGTATGTTGGTCTTAAGGCATGCATAACTCAATTGCCTAATAATGGATATGGAGCGAATGTTACTAACTGGCCTTCACAACCTCATCGACCACCAGACAGTCTTCAAAGCATCAAAATGGATGCTGTTATATCCAGAAACGAACTCTTTAAGGCCGAATCAAAATATTGGTATGCAAATATATAATTCTACCAGCAGTGTTAATGACAGGCAATGGTAAAAAGCCAAAATTTTTACTAAAGTTGACCGGAAAAATAATCTTGCACGGATCCCTCGCATTTCTTACCATATTTTTACTAAAGTTCGTATCTGTCTTATCATATGTTTCTATGTATTTTCATATCTTGCCACTTTTCCTTCTCTACATTTAGCGACAGGCCTCAATTGGAGCATGATTCATAAAGCTGAATTGATACAATGGTGCAGGATTCATATATTAAATATTTTGGAACTTCATCATATGAGCAAACTGTTGATGGGTAATTATCCTATATTGCACATAATTTTATATGACTAATGAATAGATATTTATTGAAGGAAAAGTAACCGAATTTACTTCTTACAGGGTCTTCTTCTCTACGGACCTCTTGGAACTAGGAAGACATTATTAGCAAGAGCAATTGCCAACAATATTGAAGCTAACTGCTTGATGTGTCATTTTAATCAAAATTGTACTTCATTTCAGGTTGTATCCAGTGCTATACTTGATAAGTATATTGGTGAAAGTTCAAGACTGATTAGGGAAATGTTTGGATATGCTCGTGATCATCAGGTAGGAAGAAATTTTATTCTTTCAAACTGGTTTTCATTCTAAATATCTACTCAAAATTGATTTTTACTATTTCTAACATTTTGCTTAGCCTTGCATCATATTCATGGATGAGATTGATGCCATTGGTGGACGGTGTTTCAGTGAAAGAACAAGTGCTGATAGTTATGAGGCATTTAATTTTTATACACCAATATGTTTCTGTCCTCAATTTTTATACATCAATTTTTATACACCAATACTTCAATTATTTTGAGGACAATATAATTTTGATAGATATTGCCTACCTATGACAATGACTTATCGCCTCCAGGTGTGTTTTGCTTTCAATGACCTTATGAGTCAGCTCATTTGTTTAAAGATTTGGTTTTGAATTTATCTGTTCTATATGTGCAATTTCTAGGGATTGGATGGTGAGGCAATTGAGCCTATGATTAAAGAACTGGTGGAAGATAGAGAGGAGTCTCAGGATCCAGAGGTTGAGTTCGCCATAGCAGGTGTTGTTCGTGAATGTGGTGGACTGTGGACTTGGATTTGCATCATATTATAGAGGTTTTTGCCAATAGTACTGCAAATGTGTCTTCTTTGGACAATGTAATATCCTTGCATTTAAGTAGAGTTCTATGTCGTGTTTCAATCAGAGAAAGTTCACCTCGACTTAGGTAGTGAAGTTGGTTTTGTGTGGGAACCACCTATGGCTTCTGCTATATTATTTACTGTAGTGTTCTTTCAGCAATAATATAATTATACTAACTATTTGGTAGCAATTTAGGGCTAGACTTACAGTTAAATTATGATATGGTGAAATATTTAGGACTTGTCTGTAGCAATTATAATGTCTGCAAGTTGACGATGATAGAAACTTTGCTTTTTGCAGATATTGATTTTGGCAGATGAATCAGTTGAAGATTCTGCCATTCAAGCTGACTCTAGATCTCTTGCCACCTAGTATATTTTTTCAACCCGGGTATTCTTTGATTTGTTTTAGTGATATTGTGAAACTCTTTGTTGCTGCCTTCATATTTTATGATAACATCTACGAGATCTTCATCGGATTCACCTTTGTCATATTTGGTTTCTGACTTAGCCTCTTTGTGCTTACTGATGATGTTTCCGAGTATCTGACCAACAAATAATGCAGTGTCATCTCATTTGATTAGTTCACATCCTGTTAGCTTTTTTATATAGTGAATTGTCTGTCATTTCAGCGGATTCATTAGTTGTGGAGTCATTATTAGAGCTATTGGATGAAGAGAGGTTTTGCATTCTGGTGAAGGTTCAATACATGCTGTGAAGTGGAGAGCAATTAATACAATTTGTTTATTGAAAATTTAATTTATCTATCTGAGAGTGTGTTATTTAAATAAGTTGCTAATTACTGCAGGGAATGTTTTCTTCAATGTTGATTGAGGATATTTAAGCTCAATAATCAGTATTGGCCAAAACAAATGGGAGAAATGATTGGCAGGAAGATTGGAAGAAAGTATTGTTCAACTTTTTTCAGAAAGTAGATGATGAAGTTGGAGTAGTTGCTCAACAATCAATGTTTTCTGATTTTATTGATGGTTCTTTATCCATTCCAATCAACATTCCTGGCTCTTCATACTACACTACTATGAAGGTACCATGAATAAATTTTTATAATCACTTTTACTACAGACAAAACACCGACAAACACCGACACTGATACATAACTTTATAAGATTGCAGAGATACACATAAAAAAGGCTCTGCAAAAGAAGGTACTAATAATGGTGTACTTGGAAGATTACTAGAAGAATATAACTTGCTAGATGAGGCTGTTGTGGACTTCATCAATCTTCTCTTTGCGGGCAATGAAACAACCATAAGCGATTAACCTTCATGTTAATGTTTTTAGACATTGTCCGCATAAATATTGTACAACTAGATATATTTTAGAAAGAGATGGATGGATATATTTTAGAAAGAGATGGATGGAGATGTTGATTTAGTATGCTACCAGTGATATTATTTATTCTGAAATCTAAACTTATTTGTTGTTAGGCCTAACTTTGTTTGCCTACACCTATTATTTTAAGAATGTCCTATATCATTGATATCTTCTACAAGATCATTGAACAATGATGCTTTCGAAGGTCGCCGAAAAGTTTATCTTCAAATAGAGAACTTACTTGTCTGTTGATAAAGTATTATTTAATTCTGGTGCTGGTAAGTTAAACCACACTTATAATGTGTTTATTTATGAAACTGCACTGTTTTTTTGTAAGAACATAGTTTTGAAATGTGGTTGATGTGGAACTGACCTTCAAGGTGAAATTTCTATTTGATTTTTGTTTTGTATACTTTTCAAATATAGCGAAGCAATTTGTACCTTTGTATACATATATGTTATATATGAATAATATAAATGATTTCAAAACAACCTGCAGAATGAATGGAGTATTGTGAAACGTGGATGGGATGCTCAAAGTCTTGGTGAAGCACCTTATACGTTCAAAAGTGGTCTTGAAGCTGTCAAGACACTGAGGGCAGAACCAAGCACTGATTATATTCTGATCAGGTTGAATAAGGGCAGATCAGGTTTACTTTCAGATCAGGTTGAATATATTCTGAATAAGCAGGTTAGTGTAAGTGCAAAATTATATGATTTCATTCATTTCTTGTGGCTCAACGAGGCACCGCTTGTGGAGCTGGAGTAATAACAACACATAAAATTTCATGCCTTGAGAACCCAGTGGACAGGGTAAAAAGGATTTTGATGGAAATTTCTTTTACACAGTATAGATGTATTTAATGTGTTTTGACTGTATATTTATGTTGGAGGAACCATTATTCTTTCAAGACCTGTGGAGTCTGCTGCAAATAAACGAACCATCTTTGCAGTTGATCATATACTGTAATAAACTTCACATGAAGTTGACTGCCAATATTACAGTTTTCAAGTTATTGATGAAAGCATTTTTGCTCTAAATTTAAGTTAAAAATTCATGCGTGAAACTAAAATATTCTTAAAGCTAACTGTTGAGTACTATGATGCTCATGGTTGAGTAGTATTTGAAATGTTTGGATTCTCACCCTGTTTAATGCAATGAAACATGGTTTTCAATGGTTGAATAAGGGCAGATCAGGTTTACTTTCAGATCAGGTTGAATATATTCTGAACCTTATGCAAACCTTGACCATTGCCAATGTAAACCTGATCTGGTCCTTCATAGGGAGACTGTTGCTGAATGTTGATTCCTTAAGAACTAAGCACTGATTACAGGTGGATATGCGCGATTTCTTAAATGCTCCTAATGGACTACCAAATCAATCTCCTACTCCAAATGAAAGAGCTGAAAGTAATCCTTCGCAATCTCCGCTTGTTGGGAGAACGATGTAGAAGCTTACTTATCTTTCGTACATTGTTCGCACTGTCAAACTGCTGTATGAAACTTATAAGTTTGATAATTGCAGGACGTATTTGATCTTCCTTTTCACATGTCCAGAGATCAAATTGAAGAGAGTCTTAGAACTAAGATGACTTCTATAAAGGTTAGTATTACTTATTAGTATCCCTTTTTGGTTTCCATTGTTAAGTACTTGCATGTATGGATTGTTTGTGTTTTGGTTGTTAATGGCTTGAAATTTCAAATATGAAGGAGCGCATGGTCCAATTGCAAGATGCTCAGAAAGAGGCAGACGTCACTTCGGAAGCTACCGAGAGGAAACTGAGAAACTGAGATCAACTTACCCTACCTGCTTGGTTTTGCATAAACCTAGCAATATTGGATTCTTTCTTTCATCAGAGTTAATTAATCAGAGTTTATTAATAATTGTGCATATTGATTAGTTAAGGTTGGTGACTTTTAAAATGATGTTCTCAAATACTGGACTATATGTCCCCCTCTTTTGCATCACAACCTTCTTGATCGACGATGCTCGTAGAATTGTTTGCTTGAGATTGTAATTTTGTTTATTCACACTGAAGTAGCTAATGTCTAAGGTTGATCATGCTGGCCCAAGGCTAATATAGAACTAATATTTGATTGAGATAACACATTTATGGTTTATTGATTTGAGAGCATTATGCCTTGAGATTTGGCAATCAAGTCTTATTGTTCGTTACCCTTAAGAAATTAGATGAATACTTATACAATCACATTAAATGACATAATCTTAGATATAAGCTCAAAATTATTATATAAAGAAATGATCACTAGAACAAGAATATATACAAGTCATGGGAATTTTATCACTAAAACTATCAATTTATTATTGTTTTCTAAAAAAATAATGAGCGTGATATTTATACATTTTAACAATTCCTATGAATTTTATTATTGAAACTCACTATTTTCACAAGTCACTATCACCACAATATCTTTTTTATTTTAATCAACTAATTATTTATAGTTATTAGTGATATTTGTAAATATTTATAATTATTAGACATATTGGATTTATCATGTTGGTGATTTGTTACATATTTATTTTTAAATATTTTCAGTTATTAGTGCATTTATAATAATAAATATATATCAGCAACAATCAAACTTTATCGAATGATCTAAAATATGAATGAACTTACCCGTACGGACGCACGGGTCTTCTACTAGTATATTATAGTGAATGAATTAGCATGTTTCCTTTTTTCCTCCTTTTCTTTTTCAGTGTAATCAATAGTTCTCTCTATTTTTTTTTTTTTAAATTTTGGAAAAAATAAATAAACTTTTAAGGATGTACATGAAAATTAGTCTCAATGCTAATTTTACAATGAATATCTATAAAAATAAATGAATAATGAAGCAATAACATTTTTTTTTGCAAATTTAGATTGATATGAGTATTAGGAGTACTTAAATCCATCAACATAAGAATTAATCCATTATTACAATTATATAGAAATTTACTATTGAAGCCAATGAATTATTTTAAGGGTTAAATATGTTTTTGGTCCTTATAAAATTATAAAATTTTATTTTTGGTCCCTATAAAAAAATTAGCGTGTTTTGATCCCTACAAAATTATTAAGCACGTAGTTTTAGTCCCCACTGTTAAACAAACGTGTATTTTTTAATGATTATTTTGCAGATATGTTTAGAACGTTATAAAAAGTTTCTCGAAAAAAAAAAGAAACTCAAAATTTTATTTAAAAGTCAAAATTTGCATTACTTTTATCATTATCTTTTGAAATTAAAAAAATTTATACTTAATTCTTATTTTAAAAAATTATATCATTTGATAAAGAAACATTTTATAGTAATATGAATACGTATGAAAAAAATTATTAAAAATTCAAAATTTTAGGCGTAATTAAATAGTTTTCAAAATTTCAGAAAATAGCAAGGACTAAAACTGCATGCATAAAATTTTTGTAAGGACTAAAATATGTCCTTTTTTTTATAGGGACTAAAAATGAAATGTGAGATTTTTATAGGGACCGAAAACATATTTAACCCTTATTTTAAATATTCTAAGGAAGCCTTACAACATTCATAAAGGCTATACAAATAAATTCTTTTAATGAGAGAAAACCATAACCAAGAAGCAAGCTTGATGTTGAACTCAATGTCCCTTGCATCACCAATGTTTTACTGCATTTCGTTTGTTCCAAATACACCAACAAGTGATCATCCAAATAAAACCATCACAATGTTTCCCCACTTTGCCTCTGAACATTTCTATAGACTTTATGAAATTCTCAGAGCAATCATTTGTTTCAAGACCATGCACCCCAATCCAGAACCAAACACTCCTCCAAACTTGTTTTGTTAAAGGGAAGTGCAACATCAAATGCTCAATGCTCTCTTACTCTCCGAGGGAAAAAACTCAAAATGTGTCATTATGATCGTGTAAGATTTCTCTTCTAAGAAGATGGCTTATAGTAGACAACCTATTTTTCAACAATCTCAAACAAAAATCTTCTAACTTTGGAAGGGACCTTCATTTTCCATAGCTTTTTCCATGTATGATTCATGTCATGTTCTCCAGATGTCGACATTATCTCCCTCCGGATGTTGCAGTAGCATGATTTACCTGAAAAATCCTGATTTAAAGCAGCAAACTAGAGTAATTTATCCTTAACATTTTGATCTGGTGAGACATCTGTCAGAATTTGAATCAGTTTAAGACATTTTTCAACTGCCTCTGTGTCCAAATCAGTCCCCAACACTTCAAAATTCCAAATCCAAGCCCCATTAATCCAAGATCCATAATCAGTAACCATGCAATTCTTGTACACAATTGTTCTATATAGCGCAGAAAAAATTGATTCAAGAGTTGTATTTTCTATCTATCTCCCCTTCCAAAATGGGATGGTTTCTCCATTTCTCAACCTGAAATTTACAAGAGTCTTGAAGCCTATTGCACAATCAACATTGACATTCATGTTTTTCCTAATATTCACTACGTCTCTCCACCATAGGGACTATTATTTTGCAATGGAACAAAGATTCCTCTTCCAACCACAAAATTCTAGTTAAATCACCATATTTATGTTTGATGATACCCCTCCATAATGCTTCTTTCTCATTGATAATCCTCCAAATCCACTTGCACAAAAGTGCTACATTAAACCTACCAATCTCTTTCACTCCTAATTCACCCTCATTTTTACTTTTACACAGTTTTCCAACTAACCCAATAAATGCCCCTTAACTCTTTTGACTCATGCCAAATGAAATTTCTTTGTATTTTAATTATGTCATTTTTCACCTTCCCTGGGATCTTGTAGAAGGACAAATGATAAATGGGAAGGTTGGTTAGTACAAAGTTAAGTAGAGTGACTCTACCACCAATTGAATGAAATCTGGTATTCCAAGTTGATAACTTGTTTTTTAAGGTACTCATATATGTTTCCAGGACTCCATTCTTCTTGGATTATTTCCCACTTGAATTCCCAGAAATTTAAATAGGATATTGTCGATGCTACAGAATAGGAAGTGGGAAGCTGCTTGCGAGAATTGTTAATTCAACCCATTTCCATACAACTTTATTTTATTCATGTTAATCCTTAGCTCTGAAACCATCTCAAAATAAACTTTATGGCCCATAAATTACTCCAAGACCTTTCCCCTACAAATATGGTGTCATCTGCAAATTACAGAAGACTGTAGACTAATTCTTCAAACTCCTCATTGATTTTGAAATCTTTAAAGAAACTAATCTCCACTACTCTCTTCATAATTCTAGTCAGACCTTCAGCAACAATAGCAAATAAAATGGTGATAAATGATCACTTTGCCTTAATCCTCTTGACACTACAAATTACTTAGTAGGTCTACCATTAACCAACACAGACATGCTACTCGTAAAGACTCCTCCCTCCTCCACTTCTTACCAAACCTATTCTTTGTAGCATATATCTAAGTCCCAATATACACAATCATAAGCCTGAGCAAAATCAACCTTAAACAACATACAATCCTTTTTTCCTCTTTTAGCAAAATTTATTAGTTCATTGGTACCTAAAACTCCATAAAGAATCTGCCTTCCTAGCAAAAATCTTGTCTGAGACTTTGAAACAATATTACATATAACTTTTTTAAGCTTAGAGGCAAGCATTTTTGCCATAATTTTCTACAGATACCCAAATAAGCAAATTGGCCTGAAATCTTAAAGCATCTAAGGGTTTTGAATTTTGGGGATCAGGGCCAAGAAAGAAGCAGTCAAAACTTTGAGTATGGTAGCTGTGATGAAGAATTATTGCAAAAAACCAATTATCTTCTCCCCCAAAATGTCCCAGGTCTTCTTTTAAAAACTAAAATTAAATACATCTGGTCTAGGACTTCTATCTTCCTCACAGTCCCAGACGGTTTCCTTGATTTCTTCAGCTGAGAAATCTTCTTCAAGTCTTGCATTGTCTAAAAGACTCAAACATTTAAAACCCATGCCTTCCAAAATAGGTCTGACCCCTTCAGGTTCAATAAATCTAGCTTCAAAGTGAACTTTTGCAGCTTCCTTCACCAAATCCACCCCATCCACCCTGCCAGTAAGAGAAGCAAGGGACACTATATTATTCCTCATCCTCCTTGCGTTCATCATCCCATGAAAAAATATTGTGTTAAGATCACCTTCTTTGATCCATTTATGTATAAACTTTTGTTTTAAAAGGCTTTCCTTAAGGAATAAATTCCTCCAAACTAACTATTGAGCATCCTTTCTTTCCTCTAATAATATTGAGATGATTATCTAACATATTCAGATCTGGTACAACTTTATCTAAATTTAAGTCAAGAATTCCAAACACCCCCTTATTCCACTTTCTCAAACTCACCTTCAACATTTTGAATTGCTTTTATAACAAAGATTTTCTCCATCTTACTTGAAATGAATTCCATTCTACTGCTACAAAAGACAGGAAGTGTCTATGCTCAAACTAATAGTTGTTTGACTTAAAAGGTATTGGTCCCCAATTCAGATTAATCCCTTTGATCCAAATAGGGCAATGATAAGACACATCCCAGTTACCAATCTCCTGAGCTACTAGTTTCATCCAATCAATTATTCCTTCAGATACTAGAAATCAATCCAACCTACTTTTGGCCCTCCCATCCGAGCTAATCCACAAAAATTTATTACCTATAGTGGGTAGATCAACTAGTTCCATAAGTTTAATGAATGAAGAAAATTCCTCCATTTCTGCTATATTAGATTTCAAGCTTCTCCGTACTTTTTCACTAAGGTGTTTGATTGAATTAAAATTGAAATACTGGTATACAGATAACATATGTCCAAAGAAATGTTGAGACATTGATCTCTGCTTTACTAAACAAGGACAAAACAAGAACATTATGATATCTCAAAGTCATAACAGTGTCGTGACAGATGTTTCAACATCTGTTAAGACATATATTTTAGAGCATAAGAATAGACTAAATTATACATAGAAGAATGATAAATAACACCAAGATATGATGATCCAGTTTGGTGTACAACAACACCTACATCTGGAGGCTACCAAGCCAGGGATGAATTCACTATCAGTAGTATTAATTCTAAGTATATAACCTCCGGTAACTTATCACTTAATTCCCTACCTAGTGTAACTTATAGCTAGAAACCCATCTAGATAAGAGAAACCCATCTCAATTCCTAAATCATCTCAGTGATATCTCACTATGCCAATTAAGGGAAAAGACAGCGCTTTTTTTGGCCTTTAACAGCGCTTAAAAGCGCTGCCTAAGGTGGCGCTGCCATAGGTAAATACAGCGCTTATTTTTATGAGAAAGCGCTGCTAAAGGCCTACTTTAGGCAGCGCTTTACCTTTAAAAGCGCTCTCTAAAGTAGGCCTTTAGCAGCGCTTTTAACTGAAAAAGCGCTTTCTAAAGTGGCCCTTTACCAGCGCTTTTTCTGGCCTTTTATGCCTATTATTGGCATTTTTAGGCAGCGCTTTCTATTGTCCTCCTTTAAACAGCGCTGTCTAATTTATTTTTTATTTTCACCTTTAGGCAGCGCTTTCTAAGGAAAAACGCTTTCTATTTCCCCCTTTAGACAGCGCTTTTGAAAGCGCTGTCTAAAATTTTTTTTATTTTCACTATAGGCAGTGCTTTTTCTTAAAAGCGTTGTCTTTTCTTCACGTTTTTTTAATGATTTTTTTTTAAAAATCAAAATTTCCCAGTTTTTTATGCAGAAACCTGTATATATTTTCATTCACATAATTAAACTATTGTAATCCATAAACCATTCACATAAACCATTCACATAATTAAACCATTCTAATCCTTTAACTTCTAAAGATCTCCTAATATACAACAACTTCCAAAACTATACAATTACACTCCATAACTACACACCAACTTCCATATATACCTTATATGATTCTTTTCCCAATAAGGTATTCACACAATTCCTCCTTGATTTGTTCCAAATTATCTTTCGTGTAATGAGGACACGCATATTCATCAAAGTACTACATAACAAAACACAATATGCATGATTTAGTTTAAAATAATAAATTATATGAAATATCCGATAAGTATTAAAATAAATCATAAGTTATAAATCCATACCGTGATGGGAATCTCTAATCGATCCAAATGAAGGATTTCTCTCATAAACCTCAAAACGAAATAACCGCAGTCTATATCATTACGCTGACGAGGACACTACACATAGAAAAAAAAGAATTAATATATAGTTGTCTTGTGTTATCAAGTAGCATCACTATTATAAGCAACATTGTGAAAATTAATATACCTCCACTTTGATCCATGTAATGGTGGAAGCTTTAGACCGTGATACTCGAGCTTCTCTTTGTGTTCGATATACTAGTATTGTTCTATAAAAGAAAAACGTAAATTTAGAACAATCTCACAGAAATAATTAAATATACAAATACATACGAATATTTAGAACAATCTCACTTACGTATCAACCAAATCCTTCATATTCTGATATGTTGTCCAATCATGATCTAATGAATTCAGATAATACACCACTTCTCTTGTAGGATTAATAGCAACCAACAACCAGTGTCCACTGTAAAATATAACAAAAGTTTAAATGGATAATTTATACGCAAAAGATACAAAGATTATAATGAAATTAGAATGAAAATCTTACCTGTTTCCAGTATTATACGGTAAAAGATACAAAATTTCTGTGCTGCTTGCCATAAATCTCTGGAGTAAGTGATCTCTTACTGAATTTGGATCAGTAGCAATTGTCGGTGCATTGACACGGGCGCAAGACAAGAAATGGAATATGTTTGACAATTGATTCCCGCGCATCAATTTGTCATACAAGCACCTTAAATAAAAACATAATAAACATTAGACTATTTTCATTGAAATGTGTAAATAAATTGTTCAACTAATTAAATAATAGATTGATCGGAGTACCAGATGCATGAATGCATAACACCGATGCCTAATTCAAGATGCCAAAAAATTTGTTTCATGTCCTCTTTTGCAATTATTTTGGAATGAGGAAAACCAAAAACACCTTCGTCCATGTCTATTTGACGAATAGCACCATCCTTAAATCTGATGTTGTCACAAGTGTTTCAAGACACATCCGAAAGCGTGGTGTAAGAGCTCTTTTTGCCTGCTGCCCGATCTTTGTAGGAGCTTTTTTCTTGCTGGCTTGTTGTGAAACTTGAGAAGGAACCTAAAAATCATATAAGTTAGGTAAAGTAGAAAATCATGAAGTTTTTGAATTCGGATCATAGAATAACACTTTCAATGTACCTCTTTTTGTGATGCAACAGACTCGTTGTGCGACAAAATCCCTTTATCCTTAGATGCGGGTTTCGAAGGAGTCTAACATTACCATGTAAAAACATTCAGAATGATTTTCATAATGGTTCAGAATTGACTTTTGATTACTAAAACATTCATAATGGTTTTCAACATACCTCCTCATCTATGAAAATGAGGTCTGTCAGCCATGCAACAAACGATCCTATTGCATCTCGCAACAATGTTGTCTCTGAAACAACATCAGGGATCGGTAGCAACGCATTAAGATCTAAAGCAATATCAACCGACACTTTCAGACATCCATCAGGGAGCGGTTTATGGTGAAGTAACTCTCCCAATTTGTTATGCACTTTTCCCTTTCCAATTATGCGATAAGTCGGTAACGATAAAAATAGCTGACAAGATGAAATGCCCTAAAGAAATAATAAATATGTAATTGTTAATGTGTATATATGTCAATTAAAATAAACGTGCTAATTTAATTAAAATAAATATATGTCAATTAAAATAAACGTGATAATTACCTCGGGAATTTTCTGTTGACAATTGATACTAGCTTTGTCACTAGTAGCTTTCAACTCTGAACCGCGCTTTTCCGCCTCATATCTCTCTTTATCCTTTTGCAATTCACGGACTTGCGCTTTTAATTCCTCCAACGATTGCATCACTTCTTGATTGCTAAGATTTTTTCTCTTTGGGTGCTTATACAAGGAAGATGGAGTCACACCAAATCCTTTACCCCTCACCCGACTAAGTATGCTCCTGCAATCCTCTTCACCTGTGGTTACGGATTTAGATAGAGTCTCCTGAAATTCATTGACATATCAAAAATTATTAGTGGGGATTAAAAATTAATTATATTTTAATAAAATTTCAATTAACTTAAAGACATAATTTTATACTTACACATTCGTCATAAACATGCTGAACATCTTCCCTAACAACTCCATCCTTGCCCACATGAGCTTCCTTCCGCAAAACATGGTCCGGAAGTGAAGTTTCTTCACTTTTCGTCTCTTCTAACTACACATTGAGATAAATAATAAGATCATCAATTATAACACAATAAGACAATTAATAAAATCATAGCATTTATATATACTTACCAATTTTTGCTGTAAGCGTGCATATCCCAAACGCCCTTTTCTGTATGGATATGCGGGTTTTGATGCTCTTTGGTGATTAGTGGCACTCAATTCCTGGATAAACAAGTTTAAGTCATATCAGAACAAACTAATGCAACAAGTATATAATATAATTAATAGACATGACAAATTAACATTACATTGAATTTTTCGGATTTTTGTTTGGCTACAAAAATGCTTCATTCTTCAGAAGCAATCAAGTCCGCATACAACTGTGGAAGTTCTGCTTCAACAAAAAAAAATTCTGCATCCCTAAGATATTTGTTTGATAACATAGTTCGAAAGCCTCTGTGTCTTTTTCCGGCCAATTGAAGACAATACTTTTTTCGGCTTTCATCAATATTAAAAGACCTCTACAAAAAAACATACACATAGAGTGTGTTAGTATAAGTAAATTAAAGACTTAATCGTCAACAAAAATATAATAACATCAATCATATTTGGTAAGTACCTGTATCTCAGTCCATATTTTACCTTTACCGGCTTGCAACAATGGATTCCTCCAATTATCACAAGTGATTGGAATATGCTGACGGACAAGGGAACCTATGTAACTAGTCAACATTGAACCGTTTGGCTCAATTAGTTGGTTTTCATCACTCCAATGTACATCAAATTTGATCCCTTTATCTCTTGCACGGATGATTGAGTTCATAATTGTTATTCCTCATTTAATTTCACTTTCTACATTCTCAGGTCTTTCATTTGTATCATGTGTCTCGTGTGAGTCTTCCTGGTTACTAGCCATCTGACCTGTAAGAAAGAAAAAACAAAAATTAAATGACAAATATAAAAATCCATAATCCATAATCCATTGAATATATATAACATGACAACTATTTAATATTATTGAATGATTTAAGCTATAATTTTATAACTAGTACCTTTTTCACTAACGTCTCTTTCTTTTCTTGGTTGGAATATGTTCTACCCGTCTCTTAACAACATAGACGGTTGGATTGATCCAAATACCCTCATTATGATCATTTCTAGTATATGATTCACTCGCTATAATATTTTCATCTTGATCATTTCTAGTAAATGATTCAATATCAACATCAATACCACCTTGATGTCCAATGTTTTCATCAATTACTTTGTTAGATAAAAGCACTATAGACCATTTTGTACTTGACGGATCAGTGACATAGAACACTTGTTTAGCTTGAGAGGCTAGAATAAAAGGCTCATCTTTGTACCCCACCCTATTAAGATCCACTTGCAAAAATCCTGACTTATCCATTCGTATGCCATTATTATTTTCAACCCACTTGCAACGAAATATAGGAATCTGAAACTTCTCATAATCAAACACCCAAATGCGCTCGATAACCCCAAAATATGACAGATTTGCAAATTTGGGGTTTAAGTCCTTCACACTTGAAATGTGCATTGCTTCAGCTACCACGGTGACACCACTATTTTGCATAGTACTTTTATCATCTTGTTCTTTGGTATAAAATGTGTATCCATTAATTGCGTATGCGCTATAAGAAAACACAACCAAACTTGGACCATATGCTAAACATCTCAACCTTTCTGTTATTGAAGCGGGGTCTGAATAATACTCTGAATAACTATGATCCTTAAACCAATGTATGAAACTTCGATTGTGCTCTCGTACTATCCAATTCTCATTTCTATTCGGATTTAAACCTCGGAGAACATCCTTGTGCATTTCAACATACGGCTCAACCTCATTCTCATTGTGCAGAACATACAAATGCACTTGATCCCGTTCGACCCTTGATACTGTCACAACTTCATTTCCAATTAACTTTTTTCCTTCTTGTTTTCGACAATATGAGATTTGGGGAGTCCAATTGATTGTACATTGGACAGATATTCAGTAAAAAACTCAATCGCTTCTTCAACAATGTATCGTTCCGCAATACAACCCTCTGGTCGACTTCGGTTTTTTACATACCTTTTTAATATTTTCATATAACGTTCAGCAGGGTACATCCATCTCATATAAGTCGGTCCACACAATTTTGTCTCTTTCACCAGATGAACAACTAGATGAACCATTATGTCAAAAAACGAGGGAGGAAAATACATTTCAAGATCACACAATGTAATAACTATTTCTTTTTGCAATGTTGGTAAGATCGCAGGATCGATCACCTTACTGCAAATTGACTTGAAGAAAAAACACAATTTAGTTATTGCGCGTCTTACTTTTTCTGGAAGAATAGAACGTATACCTATTGGTAGAAAATGTTCCATTATAACATGGCAGTCATGCTCTTTAAACTCTTTAACTTGAGGTCTTTCTTAGACACAAGTCTTCTAATATCTGAAGAGTATCCTTCTGGAACTTTAACTTCACTTAGAAACTTACACAATACTTTTTTCTCCTTTCTAGATAGAGTATACGCAGCAGGTGGTAGATATGTTTGTTTTCCTTTCTTCAAGGGTCCTAATTCAGTTCTTATCCCCATCGATATCAAGTCATTTCTTGCTTTAAGGTCATCCTTAGACTTTCCTTGTATATTGAGTAACGTACTAATAACACTATCAAATACGTTTTTTTCAATATGCATAACATCGAGAAAATGTCTTACATACAACGACTTCCAATATGGTAGTTCAAAAAAAATTGACCTCTTCTTCCACCCTCTCTTGACAAGTGTATGTGCAAAAGGCTTGCCAAACTGAGTACTCACATCTTTCACCTTTTCAAAAATTTGATCACCTGTCAATATAGGTGGAGCTCTACCTTGTTCTGGCTCTCCATTGAATGCTTTTCTCCACCCACGGTAGTGATGATTAGAATTTAAGAATCTACGATGACCGAGAAATACATTCTTCTGACAAAACTCCAATCGCGTCGAATCTGTTTTATCATCACAAATAGGACACGCAGATTGACCTTTTATGCTGTACCCTGATAGATTTTCGTATGCTGGAAAATCATTAATTGTGCCAAACAACATCGCCCTCAAGTTGAAACTTTCTTTCCTATACCCATCATAAACCTCCACACAGTTCTCCCACAAAAACTTTAAATCTTCGATTAAGGGTGTCAAGTATACGTCTATGTCATTCCCTGGTTATCTAGGCCCAGAAATTAAGATAGATAATATCATGTACTTACGCTTCATACATAGCCATGGAGGTAGATTATAAATCATAATGATCACAGGCCAAGTGCTATGTGAGATACTTTGAAGACCGTGTGGGTTCATTCCATCAGTAGATAATTCCAAGCGAAGGTTTCTTGCTTCTTTTCCAAATTCAGGATAATCATCATCAATTTTCATCCACTGTGGTGAATCTGCCGGATGTCGAAACTTTCCATCAATAATTCTTTCATCTGCATGCCAAGTCAAGTGTCTTGAATCGGTCTCACTACGAAACATGCGTCTAAATCTCGGAATTATAGGAAAATACCATAAGACTTTTGCTGGAGACAACTTTTTCTTATATCGAGAGACACCAAAACGCAATCGTTTGGACATGCATGTATCTTATCATAGCTTATGCCAATAGAGCACAACATCTTTTTGGCCTCATATGTTCGATTGGGAAGAACATTATCCTCTGGAAGCATATCTTTCATAAGGGCCAATAACTCCGTGAAACATTTATCCGACCATCCATTGCCCGCCATTAAGTTGTACAACTTTAATACCGCAGACAATCTTGTGAATTTAGTGCAACCATTATACAACGGTTTCTCTGCATCGCTAACTAACCTCTCAAACATTTTGGGACAATCCTTAAGATCTTCTTCAAGAGCTTCTGCAATCTCTTCGACTCGATCATAATCGTATGTATCTGTGCCATTGTCAATTGAAGAATAGGTCGTAGTATCCCCCGGTTCAACATTCCCGTTAATTTTCTCACCATGCAAATTCCAACATGTATAACTTCTATCAATTCCACGCCTCTTTAAATGCTATTCCAACTGAACCGCGTCAACCCGACTCCCAAAACAGCAACCCAAGCAAGGACATATCATTCGACTGGGGTCATCGGTGTGCACAATAGCAAACTTAACGAATTCTGATACCCCATTCTCGTACTCTTTCGACAATCGACTTGAAGGCATCCATTTCTTATCCATAGTTATACTAATTAAGCTAAACAAAAACAAAATAAAAAATATTTACCTGTAAGGAAACGATCTAACTTTCACACTTTAATCACAAGTAACCCCTATATATAGCAAATTCAATAAGTTAGTTCTCAATCATTGCAAGCTGATAATAATCCAAAAGTACAAATATCATTAGTCAAAACTTATACGAATCGCATTGTTCCTTTGCCTTTTTTATGAGAATTGACTAACAAAAGACCCAAAAGGTTGGTGCTTGGGGATTTGAATGGTTTTGCAGGTTTTAGGCTCAAGAAAAACCAGTTGAAACAAATGCAACTTTCGCATCGCGACCAAATGCTTTGCTATACGATGGACAACGATAGGAAGCGATGGACAGCGAGGGACAACGATAGGCAACGATGCAAGACAGAACCAAACCATCCTTGAAGCGAAGGAAGCGAGAGAGAGCGAAGGTTCGCTATGCGACGGACAGCGATAGGAAGCGATGGACAGCGAGGGACAGTGATAGGCAGCGATGCAAGACAGAACCAAACCATCCTTGAAGCGAAGGAAGCGAGAGAGAGCGAAAGTTCACGACGCGACGAATATTTTACAACACGAAGTTTGGTTGGTTAAACCTGCGTTTATGACAGTTACTACACACACCCACTCTCTGCATACCCTAGAAGACCGGGTCTGCTCATCTGCTACGCCTTTACTTCTCTATTTCTTTTCTTTTCTCACTTTATCTCTTCACTTTTCACACACAAATCAATTCACACAATTATCAAATCTCAAGAAAAAAAGTTTGCATTTCTCACTTCTCTCAAGAGCTTCAAGGTATGTTCATTTTCACTAATTTTTTTTTTTGTAAATATAGGTATGTCAAGATTTGGCTAAGAACTTAGAAAAGCAAATCAAATTGCAGCCACCAAATCCTTGTTCACAGTAAATCCCAGCCAAACAAATTCATAAATATATTGTGCTAACCAAAGTTATCCTTGTGTTGTAAAAATTTTTCTGTTTTGTAGAAATGGCACCAAAAAAGCAAGTCCAACAAAAGAAGCAAAAGGTGGGAGGAGAAAATTCAAGAAGAAGACCCTTTGATCAATCACGTTTTGTCGGCCCTGAACAAGCAGAACGGTTCATAGAACTTGAGTCAAGAAGTATCTGGCCTGAGCGTAGGTTTGAAATAGATGAAGAAGGTGATTACCACGAGATCATGGAAGTGATAACAATTCGGAAATGGGAAAGTTGGTCACCCCTCCCAAGCATCTCAATTATGATATGGTCAGAGAGTTCTACGCCAACGCTCTTCCTTCAAGTGACGAAACCTTTACTTACAAAACCATGGTCCAAGGTCGCACTATTGATTTCAGCCGCAAAGCCATCAATGAATATCTTGGAAATCCTCTGGTTATTTCAGAAGGCCACACTTGTGATTATGAGCTTAATTTGAATGCAGCACCAGATGTCAAACAACTCACCGAGTACCTTTTATGTCAAGGAAAGAGAGTTCAGAAGAATGCAGCAGGGGTGGCAACACACTTTCTCCGTAAGGACCTCAGGCAACATGCTCAGGTGATATTAATGCTTATTCTACACAACATCCATCCTCGGAGTCACACCATAACATTCACCATGGATACCGCTCAGTTACTCTATTTCATCTTGAATGGTAAAAGTGTGTGTGTGGCAAGCATCATTTCAAATGAAATGAAAATTGTGGCGGAAAGTGGGAAAGTACCAGGATTGGGAACCAAAGCATCGTGTCCATTGGTTTTTCTGGGGCTAATCATGGGATTACTACGGGCTTCCCGCATGGTAATCCCTAACCAAGTGCACCAAACTCTCAAGGGGACTATGAATGATGCATATATTACCCGTTTTTGCAAGGAGGAACCAAACACAAGGGCAGCTCCTGACCAACCTAGTTCTGACAACTTGAATTTTGATGAGTGGGATCCACGGTTCCATGCTTCATTCTCCTATACATGGGACCAAAATGAGGCCACCAACCGTGCCATGACTAGTATTCAGAATTCCATGTATCGGATGCAATTGCAAATGGGCAGGCCCGAGGACGCTGAGCAGCAGATCCTTACCCCCAAGGCTTATCAGACTCATGTATCTTAGCCTGGGGACAGGCCATTCTATTTAGGAGGGGCTGCTGGTGAAGGTACAGTTGATGCAGTAACTGAGACTGTAGAAAATGAAGACGAAGAAGAGGAGGAAGGAGAAGAAGAGGAAGTGGGAGATGATGGAAGCGAGGAGATGGATGAGGAGTAGGTTGCTGAAATCATGAAGGAAAGCGCACCAAAAACAGGAAATTTATTGCTTTCAAAGTTAATTTTATATGTTTCCATCTTTAGTTTTCAAGTTTAATTTCATCTTTTCTGGAATTTTGTTGTTTTGTAAGATGTTGGAACTTGTGTGATTTTCGCATGTTTGTTTAGTGACACCAAAATTAGTCAAAAGACAGTCATAGATAACAAATGGAAAATGGCAAATGGCAGTCATTTAAACTTTCATCTTCTTCATTCTTGAATCGAAATAGATAACAAATGGCAAACCAGAAAAAGACAGTCATAGAAAATGGTAAACCAAATGCATGCACACAATATATTTACACTAAAATAGCCATTGACAATACCTTGACACAAAATGTATCAACAACAACGTAAAAGACAACAACATTGTATCAACAACAACGTACCTCTTCTTACTTCACGTGAGAGAGAGATAGATGAGGGAGCAGTCGCGAACAGAACAATGGCGGTGGGAGAACGAACAGAACAACGGCGGTGGGAGAACGAACAAAACAACAGTGGTCGGAGAACAGAAGGCTGGTGGGAGAACGATGGTGGTCAGAGAAATCGCGAGAGAGAAAGGAGGTAGAAGTCTTTAGTGAAAATGAACAAGGTTCTGAAAATTTAGTGTTATTTTATTTTTTTAATAATAATTGACCTAAGACAGCGCTTTTTCCTAATAAAGCGCTTTCTTTTAATTGGCCTATAGCAGCGCTTATTAAAAGCGCTTTCTAAGGTTATCTTTTAATTGGCCTATAGCAGCGCTTTTTAAAAGCGCTTTCTAAGGTTATACCTTTAGCAGCGCTTTTTAAAAAGCGCTTTCTAAGGTTATACCTTTAGCAGCGCTTTCTAAGGTGGGGACTATTTACAGCCTTTAGCAGCGCTTTTAGAAAGCGCTTTCTAAAGGTATCCTTTACCAGCGCTTTTTTTAGCGAATTTTTTTTATTCCTTATAGCAGCGCTTTGTGATAAAAGCGCTGTATTTTTAGTGCTGCCTAAGGCTATTTTTGGCGTAGTGTCTAACAGTCACAACCTTTGGTGAATGTATCAAATTGTTCCATTGAAAGACAACCCTTTCAACACAATATTCAGTCAATACACTTAGCTAACACTAATACTTGAATTTTCTTAAAAGCTTTATCCAAGAACAATATACAATTCATTACCTACAGGTTTCTGAATATGAAAAACTATGTCTACCACAATGTATCAAACCAATACAAAGGGTGACTTACAATACAAGAAAAGCACACGACTCTCAAAACCCTAAACCCTTATTTTTACTTTTCAAAAGTCTTAAGAAGGACTAGTGATTTGCCCTAGGTATTGGTCTTCCTCTTATAATCTTCAGCAGTCCATGGGCTTCAAAATCTCTGTCCAATCATTCCTTGATCCATGTTCTGATTGCGCCTTGAATCTTGGAACAGATCTGCAACAAACCTGTTGTATCAGACTAAGATGTCGAGTCCTCAAGATAGGACATCTTGTCCGACATGTTGTTCTTTACAGATTTCTTCATATTAGAACATCTTGTTCAACGTCATGTTTTACCAAAATTTAATTAAATCTTATAGCCTTCAAAAATCACCCCCACTATCCAATCCCATTTGCCTACTTTGTTCTTCCATTCCACCAATTCAGCCCACGTGGTTCTTTTTTATCTAATTTGCAGGATGAGTAAACATTTAAAAAGAAACAAGATTTAGCTCTAAATAGAGCTTGAATTCCAATGTAACCATTTCCTCTAAAGCTGAGTATTGTTTCAATGACCCCGCTACTCCAAATAGTGATAATTCCACCAGCCTATCCTGTTGCATCCAACACTGACCAAAGTACATCAGAATTCCCCAATATATCTACAACCAGAGCTTCTGACATGCATTGATTCTTTGTCTCCTGGATGAAATAGAGCTTAACTTTCCCTTTCAAAATTAATTGTCTAAGCCTTTTTCTTTTGAGAGCCATGCCACACCCATGGATGTTGATTGATGTAATATTCATGGTGACCCATTGGATTTCTCTTTCCTCTGAATTGCTCCCTCGAGATCCCTAATTTCCATGCTTTAGATGATATCTTCAAAGACCTAATATGAATCTTCTCCAATAATACCCAGAGACATGATTGATCTCCACATCTTCGCTGCTACAACTTTCTCGAAATTGTTATAGAATCTAGAGTTTCCTTGTCGAATGTCATTGGTTAAGGTTGAATCACAACATAAAATTAAACCCTCTAAGACTATAGTGGATCCATTCACTGAATCAAATGGTAATAAGGGAGTGACAAGAGGAAAAAGGCTCTGATAATGGTAGGTTTTTTGATGGAATTTGAGCCGAATGCCTAATCACCTCCTTAATGGATTTTTTCTTTTTGGATTTTTTAGGCTTGCAACATGATGCGCCAAGTGGAATATTTGGGCTAAAGGAAATAGGGTATGAAACTTCCGCCTCCTAGATATTGCTTCTCTTATTTATTTTTCGTCCATGTTTCTTTGAGATTTGCCCAGCACCTTTAACCAACATCTTTAGTTTTCAATTTTTACCAATTATCAAAGCTGACTTACTTTTCCTGCTTTTTTGCTCCACACCTTCTTGAAACTCAATAATTTGATGTTCGGAACTCTGAGCAACAACGTCACTCCCCTCAGTACCTTTCTTTAGCATATATGTCACATCCTCAGTGTCCTTCTGATTAGGTCCTTCACTGTTTTGAAAAATGGACACAACTTTTGTCATGTCATCCCCACCATTTGTCTTCTGGGTTAAGTTTTTACTGACGGGGGAAACTTCTAATTCTTCTTCAACATCTCCTTCCCATATGTTGTTAGCTTCATTAGATGTTAACTCATCATCCATATCCTTCATTAAATCTTCAGCATGTATTGGAATGACGATTCTTTTTGGCCCATGCATATCTTCAACTAGCTTTACACGATAAATATTATCATTAACTTCTATATTAAAAGTTTGATTAAGCACCATGTTGTATTTAGTTCTGACTAAGATTCTAGCAACATCAAACTTAGTCTGCAATCTCGTTTCATCATCAGCGCAAATATATTTCCTCATTGGACAATTGATAAACCCAAAAAAATATGGACTCTAAGCATGGCATGGAATTCCAAAGTATCTTAACCATGTTAAACATTCATTATCAATGTCACCTGGACTCCACGGGCGAACTTCAGTAAACAATTGACCTAACCAATCGCTTGCTTCTTCAACAAGTGCTTTCAGTTCCCCTTCCTCTGCCTCTTCCATCAGGCATAAATTTGCTCGAGCTGGTGTAATTTTAATTCAAAAATATTCTTCCAAGTGAAATGATTCTTGGATATTATAAGTCATTCTTGAGTTAGCTACCACACCAACGTATGCTTTGTTAAACCTTTCCAGATCTTCCTCTTTATTGTTATACTACATACGCGCAAATATTGATTGCATCTCTTTGCTAGTGTTTGGTAGTTAGGTTTTCTTCCGCGCATTTGATTTATTTCCTTCAACATTCCCTTCAATGACCACTTCAGCATATAATTTTCTTTTCCCACCATCTGATCTCGTTGGTGGGATAAAAGCTTTGCTACCTGTTCTCCCCATGTTTTCTTGCTTGTACCTCTGGTTGTTATTGTTATCCACTCTACCCCTCTGGGATCTTGGGATGTTTGCAAAAATCTTCTTATTGTTGATGAAAATATTATCCATTTTAACTTCTAAAACTCTATCATGCTGAGCACCACCCAAAACCTTTCTTGTGTTCGTCTCCCATTTATCTTTGCTCATTCCCTTAGGTTTCCATTCCCTCCTTTTAACATGTTTTCCATCCATTACATCATCCTCCCCTGTGTATGAATTCATTTATGATATCTCTGAAAGCTATTTGTTTAAGGATAGAATTGATTACTCTAGAGAGAAGGTAGTCATTCTCTTTCTAACTTTTTTTCTATCTTTAAAGGAGGTTGATGCATATGAAGCAATAACATTATTTTTTATGGGTGAGAGAAATCTAACTCTTGTGTTGCGTGCTAGATGAATCTGATTAAATTAAATTTTTGGAAACAAGCTTTAGAGTATAACTTCTTTTTTATTATTGATCAAATTAGTAGATATAGTTTCTTTATTTATTGTTATGTAATTGTTTGGTAGAGAAGTTTTAATGTATAATTTCATTTTTATTAGTTTCTTTATGCAATGTAATTGCTATTTTCATTGATTTGCAACGTCTTTTCGAAGATATAAGTTTAATATATTTGTAAATTAAATTTGATACTACACTAATTTAATCAAGAATTTTTATCTCATTTTTATTCAAAACTTCAAATATATCTTCAATAATATATTTACTTAAATTTTGTTTCAAATAAAATTATAAAATTATTTTTAAGAATTTAATTTTTTAAATATTGTATTGAATGTTCAAAATCATTAAAGATAATATAAAATATTAATATTTACAAATTTGTTTGAATTCTAATATATATATATATATATATATATATATATATATATATATATATATATATATATATATATATCAAAATTTTAGTACCAAATTATAACTTACAATGGGAGTTTTTCAACGGACAATATTTTGTTATGTATGGTGTTAGGACATGCTACGTATAGTCATTACTAGACATGCAAGCTACTTTCTTTTTTTATTTTTCCTTAGCCTTACAATTAAGTTAGTTAGGGTTTTAATAGTTGTGTAACTCACTAACTAACTCCTCTTAATATATATATGATCGGAGGTGATCAGACTGGATCGTCGTGGCCTTCACGTAGGACAGATGATGATGCTTGTAGAAGAGGAGAGGGGCATACCTGCAAGGCACTCCGACGCTCAAGTAAGAAAGGGTCAGAAAAATGGGCAAGTACAAAGTATGTTCCTAGGATGAATATTGGATACCTGACCCTCTCAAGTGAGAGGGTTTATATAATGCCCCCAGCGCGTGGCCAACGGTCCCTATTTTCGGGGCGAAATAACTGTTTCCCGAAGAATAGGTAACTGCCCAAAACTAGTCGTTATGTCGTGCAGGGTGCCCAAAACTAGCCGCTATGTCGGGCAAAGGCGTAGTTCCAGGCACCTGCCCATAGCTGTCCTGGGATTAATGAAGTCGTGCGTGACGGGCAACAGTACCGGGGAGGAGCGATGTAATCCTTGCCCGGTTGGAGGGCAAAAAGGTAAACTCTGCCCTTCGCGGATTGGGCTTAGGCAATTGGGCCGTTCTGGGACCAGAAGTGGATTGGGCCATGCCTAGCCATTGCTCCAGTCCAGAACAAGAGCGCCCCAAGTCGTTACTCCCGAGCATGAGAGTGATGAGTTAAGGATAGCTCGTTGTTCTGGGGAACTGTAACGGAGTCGTCGTTCGGTGACGGAGGGAGTTGTCTCGTGGTGCCCATGGGCCCTGGTGTTCGTAAGGCTCGTGACCGCGTCTGGTTTACCCGTCGTACGGGGAGACCAGCGGTTAGGAGGAACTGAAACGTTGGGGCGCCATGTGTGCCTCGAGCCCTGTGCTGCAGTAACTAGGCAATGATGGCTAGTCTGTAGCCATTATGACCTAGTTGGGCGTGCCTCTGCACGTGCTCCTCAGCAGTATAAAAGGAGAGAGAGTCTGGCCATTTCACATTTTCATTTCTCTCTCTTCTTCTTCGTCTTCTTCAGAGAAATTAGCTCGCCGCCGTCGTCATCCGCCGCCGCAACCACCTTAAAAGCTTCGAGCACTTTCCTTCAACTTCTCCAACCACGTAAGTCATCCAACTCCTTCTTTTCTTCCAGATTTTTCATTTTCGTTTTAGAATGCATGCGGTTAGGTTAGATTTAGGAGACATAGTGGTGTTTTCCTTGCGGTTGTTGGTCGCGGACGGTGGCTAGGCCATCCTCTGCTGTTGACGTGGCCGCCGGAGCCCTTTAGAGAACTAGGAGTAGGACGGTTTCTAGCGTCATTGCGATGATGACGCATAAGTAACCGTCGTGGCTACTCAGTTTCCGGTGCTCTGATGAAATTTCTAGTGAACGTTTGGAGTTTCCGGTGAACGTTTGAAGTTTCCGGTGAAGCTTCAGACGGAAACTGGGAAGTGACTTGAGGAAGCTCCTCGTTGTATGAGGGATTTGCCCCGAATGCCTCCTCGTGGGAGACTCTTGTATTTTTGTTTAATTTAGGGCTTAGGCCGAGGACGCCGTCCTCAGCCCTTTGCGCGCCCTTTCACTTGACCAGCGGTGGAAGGGTGGATTTGATTTTGCATCGAATTCACTTTTGTCCTTTGCTTTTCAGGTGTTGGCGACAGGGTCCGACGGGGAAATTTTAATAGATTCATCTGAGGAGATCTCCTCAGAGAGCAGTAGCACGGAAGCTTCGACCGTCCCCAGCGAAGTCGGGGAGGAGCTCGAAGAGAATTATGCTTAGGAGTGGTTGGTGGCTGAGCCTGCCGAGCACGAATCTATCTTTACGACTTTCACTGGGGACGTTTTCAAGGTTGTTGGACCAGAGGGGGCATGGAAGGTGCATTTCCCCTCCCAAGATGATCGGATCTGTTCGGATTTTGGGGAAAGATCCGCCATGTATGAGTATGTCTTCAAGGAGCTGGGGTTGAGGCTGCCCTTCACTGACTTCTAGCAGTCTATTTTCGTACACCTGGACCTGGCCCCATCACAACTGCACCCCAACTTGTTGGCGTTTACTCGCGCCTTCGAGTTGACCTATGAGTTCCTGAAGATAGGAGTCACGCTGCCTTTGTTCTTCACCATTTTCCATCTTCAGCGCCAGGTCAGGGGAAGAGATATGGCTGGATATCGCTGAAGCAACCCCGAAAGCTGTTCAAGCCTTTCTCGGAGTCAATCAGGGCATTTAAGGAGCGTTCTACATTATAGAGCCTGTGTCAGAGAGGGCCCAGGACAACACGTATGTCTGGGGCGGTGTTGATTGACGAGAATGGTAATGACATGCGTGACGAGAACAGGAAGCTGATCGGGGACAGAGAGTTCAAGTTTCCCTTTCACTGGAGTGCTAGCTATTTTTCTAAGGAGCCCAACGGTTAAGTTGATCAGCCGAACATGCTGGACGGGAGGGATCTGGCTGGCTACGATAAGTTGGTGAACCATTTTAATTCTTTCCGGCTTGCTGAATGCTGGACGAAGAAAGGGTCCCTAATCTTTGAGGAGGATGGTAGCCAACGGGTGGAGTACCGTTACATCAACACAAAGGCGATTTTGGAGTGCAAGACTCATGCAGATGCCTATAAGCTGCTTGGTAGTCTTAGTTATTTTAACTTGCCTAAATTATATTTTCTTCTTCGTCTAATATATTGATTGTGTTTTCGCAGGTGAGATTCCCTCCGCCCACGAAAGAATGGTAAAAAATGTTGTTGTGAGGAACAAGCCCGGAGCGGCTGCTCCAAAGACTCAATTTGCCCAGCGTGCTCCTCCTCCTCCTCATCTAGTTGCGGGGAGCTCTTCGCCTACTCCTTCCCAAGGATCCCCCTTGCCTTTGGCCTCAAGGTTTAAGCGCTCTAGGGCCAATGAAACAGTGGACCTTAGTCGGGCATCAGAGAAAGGGAAGTTCGAGCTTCCTTCTTGTATTCTTGATAGAAAATTATTCGAGAACACGTCCTTGGTTGTGCCGCGGGCAGAGTCTCTCCAATTGGAGGGTGTGGATCGTCCAAGCAAGAGGGTGCTGGTGGCGCAGGATGCCTCCGCACTGGTCAGAGTTCTGGAAATAGCGGTGATCTATGCCGAGGGGGATTCTTCAACTGAGTCCGAACTCGAATTTGCCCGGGCTACCATAGAATCTCTGGAAGAGACGGTGAGGAAGGCCAAGGAAAAAGCCAAGGTTGCAGGTGATGCCATGAAGAAGGCAGACGAGGAGGCTACCAGGTTGAAGGGGGAGAATTCCACGCTGGCGGCGGAGAAGAAGGCAGCCGAGGAGCTAATCGAACAGCTGAGGGCAGCAAGCGCTCCGACCGAGGATGAGCCTGGAGACGTGAAGGCGCTGAAGACCAGGGCGGAGATAGTTGCTCGTATGCTTCGGGCAGAAGAGGACGTGTTTTCCATTGGGGAGGAATTGTTCGAGAATGTCGTGGCCCAGCTCAGGCTGGTGAACCCCGACGTCCAAATTTCCAGCGAGGGTACCAACTTTCTCGACCGTGTGGAGAATGGCAAGATAGCTCTCTCTGAATTTCTCAACCTTGGTGTTGAGCACGCCCGTCCCGAGGAAACCCAGTCGCCGCAGCCCATCCCCGAGCAGTCCGAGTTTGTCCAAGATCAGACGGAGCGGATGAAAGAATGATTTGTTTTTATCTTGTTGTAATGTATCCGGCCTGCGTGCTGTGTTTTGATGTATTTTATTTTCTTTGGGGGCACGGCCCCCTTGTTTTGTAACATGCACAACTTGTGGTCACTTTAAATTATTTATGTATGTGTCCGGTCAGTACGGCCGATTTTGTATGTATGGCTTTCATTGTTTATTTTTCTAAGTGCTTCATTATTGCTCGATAAACTTTTGTACCCGCCACAGGGATCACTGATTTGTTTTATGATTTAGAGAATTGCTCGACGTAGATGTGTTCGACTGTGAGAGGGACTGGTCGAATGGCCGGGGAAGTGGTTTCACCCGTGATGAGACTAGGATCTCGTTGAGGTACTAATCTCATAGGCTTGGACGGTTCCCATCGCGAGCTGGGTGTCCTGCCTGTAGCAAGCGATTTTTGGACGTGGTTCTTAAGCACTGCCGCTCTGGGGTACTACAGGTCGATTCATTTTTTATCTTATTGAAGATGATGAAGGAAGGGAAATAGATGTCTCTAATTAACCCTGCTTGCATACTGAGTTTAAACAGATGACTGTTAGTTTACAGATGCAGTTTAGATTATGGGCCGCTCTCTGCTTATTTTATTAAGAACACAGTGTCGGGATTATTGGTAAGATGTTAGGACTGATGCTTTTCAATTGATGTCTGAAGGTACAGAATTTTGGGTTTTTGATTAGTATGCTCGCTAAGATTTTTCAATCTTATGCCTACGTATTCCCGTTTAACGAAACAGGGAAATCAGAGCGATCGTAGTTCCTCCTATTTTATGGGAGGAAAAAGGTTATTTTTGTGTCTTGTTCAAAGCCCAAGACGTAAAGCTGAAGGGTCAATTTGTATCTTGTTCAAAGCCCAAGATGTGAAGCTAAAGGGTTTTTTAGAGAGAATTTGTCATCTCTAAAGAGGAGTTGTTGATGTTTGTATACTGTGGCGAGGCACAACTTTAATGCTAAAAGGTTGATTGACTCAACCGGGGTTTTCTTATACAAAGCCTAAGAGGAGGCTATTGGCCCAACAAGAGGGTGCTTTTTATTTGTCTCGTACGAAGCCCGAGATAGAGGCTAAAATCGGTTAACTCAACAGGAGAGTTTTTGTATCTCGTATGAAGCCCGAGATGGAGGCTGAAAAGTTGGTTGACTCAACAAGAGAGTCTTTTATACTCAATAAGAGAGTGTTTTTGTATCTCGTACGAAGCCCGAGATGGAAGCTAAAAGGGTTTGACTCAACAAGAGAGTCTTTTATATTCAACAAGAGAGTGTCTTTGTATCTCATACGAAGCCCGAGATGGAGGCTAAAGAGGTTTATTTGACTTAACAAGAGAGTCTGAAAAGGTTAGCTCCACTGGGGAGAATCATTTGTACAAAGCCCAAGAGGAGGCTAAATGTGCTGGTGACTGTTTCAGTTGAGTGACAGGTCCAGTATGTTGTATAAAAGAGAAAATCAGTTCTTATAAAGAGACTGATTAAAGGTGAGGTTGTACCTTGGTACTAATCAGACGATCGGGGTTATTTCCTGTTCTTTAAGGAAATGGGAAATCCAAAGGGTATTGAGACTGTCCAAGTCTACTGGTGTTTTGAGAAATCGATTCTCAGATAAGTGAATGATCTTTGTATGATGCCCAATATAAGCCTGGTATGTTAAGGGAGGAAGGTCAACCCATTAACTTGTTTGACACTTGACTCAGAAAGACAGCTCTAGCAAATTGATGACTAGGTTCTTTCCTATACCTGTAGAGGTCTCTAGGTCCTTGTACTAAGCCCAAGAGAAGGCATGAGAGCTTTTAAGAAGCCGAAGGGTCCTTGTACAACGCCCAAGAGGAGGCGGGGATGCTTTTAAGAAGCCCGTGGGTCCCCAAACCCCGAGAAGTTCAAGACATGCTATTCATAGAGAATAGATCAAGCCAGGAAAGTCCGAGAATTTGGAAGAAACTCAAGAGATGCCATTCACAGAGAAAAGATCATCTCTTGGGAGTTAGAGTTTCTTTGACAATTTCTAAGGGTGACAGTCTGAGAAAGGGTTCACCGAGAATGCTTCCTTTCACGTCTCCATATTGTTTAACCACAAGAGGAGGGAAGAATGTGTCTGGTAATCCTATGGGGATCTAGTTTTGTTTGTATTTGAGAGTGACCAACAGGGCTTTACTTAGTGCTAGACATAGTTGTCGGGAAAAAGTCTAAATAACTATACTAGTATTACACAATTAATATTTGACGAGTATATAAAAGTTTGTGAAAAGATTTGTTGGGGCTTACAGCTCAAGGAGAGGCCCAAGGTTTTATCAGTGATTGCACTGTTGTTTTAAATTTGTACAGAGGGACTTATACAAGTGACTGAGGCCCAAAAAGGTTTTCTGTACAAAGGGATGGGTCTTACACTCTCTCAAGAAGCCCAAAAGGTTTATTTTATACAAGTGGCGGGGCTTACAGCTCAAGGAGAGGCCCAGGGTTAAAAAACAACGATTGCACCGTTATTTTGAAAACTGTACCGGGACTTATACAATGACTGAGGCCCAAAAATGTTTTAGGTACAAAGGGGGATTGGGTATTACACTCTATTAGAGGCCCAAAAGGTTTTAAAAGAAATGGGACGTACAACACAAGGGGAGGCCCAGATGATTTTGTTTTAAAAGGCGACGACCGCGCCGAGATTTTTCAAATCGGATCGGGACTTATACAATGACTGAGACCCAAATTATTTATTTACAACAAGGATTGGGTCTTACACTCTATTAGAGGCCCAAAGAGGTTTTAAAAAGTTTGATGAGGGTTGAATTAATCAAAAACCCTAATTTGTTCTCAAAATGTATTTTAATTGAATAAAAAATTCAATTAAAATGATCAAAAATTGTTAAACACGTGGAAAACAAATTGTGATCTTGGATTAATGTTTCAAAAATCAAGTTTTGATCCACAAAATGATTAAAATTTGCAAAATCAAGAAGGAAAAAATATTTTAAATGTCAAAAACAATTAAAATATTAATTCTTTGCAAAAAAATATCAATTATATGAAATAAATAATATTTTTGGGATTTTTTGGTAAAATAAAATATTTTAACATTTTTGTGAATTATTAAAAAAAGAATCAACTCAAAATCATTAAAACTCAGAGAGAAATTAATTTTTGAATCAATTAAATAAAATCACAAAATTCAAATATTCAAATATTTGAAAAAGGGCGCCAAGAACATGGCAAGAACACGCGCCCTTCCTCTGTTTCTGCAGATTTGCGTTTTCTATCCAATCTCACTGAATACTTGATTATATCATGCAATCTATATATCAATCTACTCGTTTCAACCTCACGATCATGTCTATGGTCTTTAATTTCATTTATTTTAAGCATGGAATAAGAAATCAAAGAGAAACCTCAAGAACCCTAAAATTTGCATGAAGGCTCAGAAATTCCATACACGATTCAAACAAAGCAATTGATTGAGGGAAAATACTCCATGCATGATTATGAACATATGCCCAAATTATCGCGTAGCAAAAAATGCATGGATCATAGAGTTAGAAGAGTTCATGCTTACCACTTGCAGCTAGTGATCGTGTTTTGTGTTAGAGGTGTTACAGCTAGGTTCCAATGATGTGGATAGCTTCCCTAGGTGCCATGGAGTGTGTCTGGATGCTTGGAGTGGATTGAAATGATCTAGAACTTGAGATGGTACCCTAACTGCAAATCTGTCAAGAACTTGAGCAATTGGCTAGTGATTTTGTGATTTTGGTGTTCCAGATGTTATGTGAGTGTTTGGATCACTTTTATATGATGTTTATGAGGTGTGTGTGTGTGTGTTTGTTTTTATTGGAATTGCTCTCAAACTCAAAACCCGATAGTGACTTACTTTGGAAGGCAAATTTGGAGTGAAAGAAGAGATTTTGAGGAAAGCATCTGTTTGATGGTTTTGGTGTACTCAAACTGATCACAAATGAGCTCTATTTATAGTAGAGCAAGTTTGTTTTGCAAGGAATAGTGAATGGCAACTGCTGCATAGGTTTGGCCAATGTTGAGCAATGAGAATCCAAGTCTCCTCTAGCCATTGACTAGAGGTTAGGCCACAGGCTGCTGGTTCCCTTGGTCTTGGATAAGTCTTGACTGAATTCAGTTGGAAATGGCTCAGTCCATGCCACCTTGGTGCATCCATTAAATGCTCCAATCCAAAATTGGAGTCTTGTCCCTCTTTTAGGGATTTCTAGGTTTGGCATGCTACTTTTAGTTCCAAAAACTTGGGAGGCTTGGGATCAGAGTTGGTTCCTCCTTGGTCTCCCTGTAACACCCCAATCCTCATCGCGAATTAATAATACATAAATAAATCAGAGTGAATAATAATTTATTTTTCCGACAGAAACAGGGATGCCACACTAAAAGAAATAAAATACAATCCCTGCTCAATCATTTTTAATACATAGCACAAAATATAATACCCTCAAAGGGGAAACTTTTTCCAACAAAAGGAAAGGTCAATTATGGAATAAAGCGGAAAGATCCATAACTGACTTGTTTTACAAAATAAATCATTTTAGAACCTCTAATGTATATATACAAGAGTACTACCAAATACATTCAACAAATGTATGCACGTATATATATAGATAATCGTTCCCCGACTCCCGTGCTACGTATCAGAGCAGACACCAAGACCGACAAAAGAATGGAGGACTAATCTTCACAACAAGACCTCCAGCAACTCTAATCTGCAATGCCTCATAGAGCATTATAAAACAGCAGAAGGGTGAGAAATAACAACTAAACCAAGATTGCATAATAATATGCCACAACACAAATAAATTCACATATATAATATTTCTCACCGCATACATCACATACTAACACATATAGCATATATAGATTATATTCACACATAACGCATATGTTTATACATAAAACATCTCATTCACAATTCAGTGCATTTTACACTAATGCACATCAATTCACACATGCTATCACAAGCTCAATCACATAATTACTCCATTCCCAATTGCATATTAATCATGCATACTTTCACAATATAATCATGCAACATAAACATACACATTTATGTTTATTCATCAATTCACAATTATAGAGATGATAAATGCAAATCATAGAGACCGACTAACGACTCTATGCAAATGCAATGCGGTACCGACTAAATCATCTCAAGTTCAATCAGGAACTTCTGCTGGAACCATCGCTCGTTACCAATGTAACTCCCCGTCGGGCCTACGATGTTCACCCATTGCTCACACCCTACATGGGCACACAATGTTTATGGATCGCTCACACCCCACACGGGCACACGACCCGATCGCTCACACCCCACATGGGCACACGATCGTCTATAATCATCGCTCACACCCCACCTGGGCACACGACGTTATAGCAGATTCCCTCTGGAACCAATCTGTCGTTCACACCCCACATGGGCACACGACGTTTATGGATCGCTTACACCCCACATGCGGGCACACGATCCGATTGCTCACACCTCACCTAGGCACACAATCTTTTGTAATCATCGCTCACACCTCACACAGGCACACGACATTACAACAGATTCTCATTAGAATCACTCAACACAAGAATGTACATCATTATGCTTCACATACAAAATGACTCAAGACATTCTTATAATGCATACATGTATATCAACATTGTCATGCATTCATCTCTTACAATCAGATACAATTCATCAATATGAATTATTTCACCATCTTTATTCATGCATTAGAAATCAATCCAACAATGCATTTTCTTGCCATACGGCCACCAATTAGCATACATTGAACTTCACGTAAGCAATTCATTTTCACACATACATGTAATCATAAACATGCATATCAAACCAATTACAACATATCACATTCATTTGCCTTTCGGCCACACTTTATCATCACAACATGTCATCACATGCACTATCATTACTCAACATCATACAAGGCATACACATTAATATCAATGCCACATTGTATGTTACACAACCAATATACACATCATCATATTCGTGCATTGAAAATAATTCAAACAATGCATTTCATCACCTACCACAACAATCATACAAATCACAATGACTTCCACAAGGGATTCACACCACAAAGGCTACCCACGACACATCATAACAACATACATTGATATTCAATCAAACAATGTATTTCTACCACATAACAGCATCATTAATCACGCATCGAAGTCTAATCCAAAACAATGCACATATTTGCCACAAGGCCACAAACCACCATCACAACATTCCATCATATATATTCACGTCATATAACATCACACAAGTCATATGGTATGCCTCAACAACATATAACACGATAACACACAAGTCGCACACAAATACGACGTTAACAGTCAACCAAACGACACATTCCTAATTTCCCGACAAAATTTAATCGGCTAACAATCCCAAAATTATCATCATAAGAAAGTACATTTTATAAGCTTTCCATTGATACAAAGAACGTCCCGATCCGAGTTACGGATCAAAAGTTATGTAATTCCAAAGAAAACAAAACAATCAAAATTTCCCAGCAGCGCCCGGCGCTACTCAAAGACCGCCCGGCGGTGCTCCCGTCGCCTCTGCATCGCCCGACGAAGCAGCGGCGAAACGTCCTCATCCAAAACTCAAAAGAGGCAGAAACTTGGAACCTCTGCGCCTCTCGAAACCGCCCGGCGAAAGGTCGAACCGCCCAGTGCTCCAAAGCTTTCGCCCGGCGCTCTGCACCAGATGCAGAAAAATTCTGCTGCGTGCACACTGTTCATCACCCCTAAAAATCCCATTTTCCTTCCCAATTCCATTCCAAACAGTGAAACAAGTATCAACAAAGGTTCATAAACACAGGGTGCTCATACAACACGATTTATATCGATTTTCATCCGCGAAAACATCGATTTCTAACAAATTCCCTAATTGCAACCTAAACGGAAACTATCCGAAACGATCCACACATCACACAAAACATACACATATACATATACAAGCAAGAGATAATTGAAACTTCTCACCCTTACCCTATTACTCGAAGATCACGCTTTGTTCTTGATGATTTTCCTCTTCTCCCTCTTTTTCTCCTCTTCCTCTTCTTTTCTCTTTTTCTTCCTTCTCTCCCTATTTCTCTCTATTTCCTTATAATAACAAATATCTACCCTCCAGCTCAAATATCTCCCAAACACTCTCAAAATGCGATAAAACATAAACAGCGATAAAAATATATTTCGGGAAATAAAAGTTGAAAAGAAATTATAATTTGATGCAAATATTTTACCTATCAATGAAATTAACCAATTAGCGGGTAAAACAGTTAATTCATATAAATGAAAATAATAAAATAAATTCACACATTCCATAAATTCACATATTTGAAATAATTAAATACCATAAAACAAATCGGGGCGTTACAACTCTCCCCCACTTGGACATTTTCGTCCTCGAAAATATCCTGATACCAACAGCGCCGGACACGACTCTCGCATCCGACTAATCAAACCAACAGGCCAACCAAAGGCACCCCGCGAATAACACAACTGACAAACCACCTTGCTAACCGCAACCATAACAACAATAATAATACGCTTCCGCTGCGCACTCTGATTACTCTAAATCCTCTAGTCTACCATCTTACGTCCAAAGTCTAACTTGTTTTCATATCCACCAAGGGTTACCGTTCACTGTTAATATACCCATCCTCATTGTCTCATACTCTAAACTCTTTAGATTACCAAACAATTTGAACCTAGAACCAGAAAGATGGTACTTCCAATCATTCCAGCACAATACAATTGCAACCAACTCTAGATCCTGAATAGTATCGATCCTTTCACGAATCCTCAATTGGCGTAAAGCATAAACCCCGACTTTACCCTCTCGCATTAACACACTGACTACACGTAATTCACCATCCTTATCAAACATTCCAAACCATTGCAATTCCAACTAAACTCAACGAAACCATTCCAATCATCTATTCTCGAAAGTGGACACTTAATATCAATCGTTACCTTACTCAACTGTTAGTAGTCCATACACAAGTCCTTTTCTTAACCGTCCAAATTCCATAAATCCCAACATGTAGCAACATCCAACCAAAAAGAACTCTTAAATATTACATCCATGCCTAAAGGTTCTCTCACAATTTCCATTAACGCTCAACAATTCCAAAGACTCCAAACCTCGCCAGAACTCTAAGTTTTGCTTTCCATAGTCTCAATACATTTATACACACCGTGCTTGTTATTCCATTCAATCATCAGTTCCTTACATTACTATCAATACTGGAGCCCTCTAAGACGACACACCTGGTCTCACAAATCCCCTTTTACATCCGGGAATACATCTGAAAATCACGCACAATCAATAGCTACTCACTGTGTCCTTTCTGCCAATTTCTAGAAAACTGTCATCACAAACATAACAACATCTTAGTTTCACGTCCTAAAAGTTCTTTTACTTACTTAGCAAATCCAACCCTCAAATCCTTACCTTCGTCCAATTTGAGTTCACACTCTACTCACTGAGAACAACCTTTAACAATACCCAATCATTCTCTCTCAATAACTCCCCAACCAACCTCTAAACCGTCTCATCTTCTGATATAAGAATCTTCATCAACTCATCGAAGCAATCTGTAATCACTTTCTTTGATTCCAAACAATTCATTCCACACCTCTATTAAAGCCGGAAAGACCCGTCTATTCCATCCAACATAATTCCCGTCTGCTATCAACAAGAGATTAAGGGTGATCAGTTCCTCAATTTGTCAATAGACAGCCGACAATCATGATGGGGCATAGACCGCCTTTACCCAACAATAATAGCATCCCTTACATCCTGCACAAAACTACCTGAGGCACAAATCCTTAGTCGACATAAACCTTATCTCTGCATTCCTTCCAGAACTGGGAACCACACTGTCCAAATAGCACTTACAATCTTGCAATTCACAACACACTGAGCCAACGCTCCACACCTGAAGCAACTTGGAAAAGTACCAGCTTCTCCCCACTTATCTCAATCTCACACCTGAAGACAAAAGATTAGAGAAACCAGAAAGTACTGACAGTGCTTCCACACACATATCACGTACTAAAGAACAATCAACAACGACAGTATTCAACTGTCACACCAACAGACTCAACAACTTGGTCGGACGGACCGACCTGCTCTGATACCACTAATGTAACACCCCAATCCTCATCGCGAATTAATAATACATAAATAAATCAGAGTGAATAATAATTTATTTTTCCGACAGAAACAGGGATGCCACACTAAAAGAAATAAAATACAATCCCTGCTCAATCATTTTTAATACATAGCACAAAATATAATACCCTCAAAGGGGAAACTTTTTCCAACAAAAGGAAAGGTCAATTATGGAATAAAGCGGAAAGATCCATAACTGACTTGTTTTACAAAATAAATCATTTTAGAACCTCTAATGTATATATACAAGAGTACTACCAAATACATTCAACAAATGTATGCACGTATATATATAGATAATCGTTCCCCGACTCCCGTGCTACGTATCAGAGCAGACACCAAGACCGACAAAAGAACGGAGGACTAATCTTCACAACAAGACCTCCAGCAACTCTAATCTGCAATGCCTCATAGAGCATTATAAAACAGCAGAAGGGTGAGAAATAACAACTAAACCAAGATTGCATAATAATATGCCACAACACAAATAAATTCACATATATAATATTTCTCACCGCATACATCACATACTAACACATATAGCATATATAGATTATATTCACACATAACGCATATGTTTATACATAAAACATCTCATTCACAATTCAGTGCATTTTACACTAATGCACATCAATTCACACATGCTATCACAAGCTCAATCACATAATTACTCCATTCCCAATTGCATATTAATCATGCATACTTTCACAATATAATCATGCAACATAAACATACACATTTATGTTTATTCATCAATTCACAATTATAGAGATGATAAATGCAAATCATAGAGACCGACTAACGACTCTATGCAAATGCAATGCGGTACCGACTAAATCATCTCAAGTTCAATCAGGAACTTCTGCTGGAACCATCACTCGTTACCAATGTAACTCCCCGTCGGGCCTACGATGTTCACCCATTGCTCACACCCTACATGGGCACACAATGTTTATGGATCGCTCACACCCCACACGGGCACACGACCCGATCGCTCACACCCCACATGGGCACACGATCGTCTATAATCATCGCTCACACCCCACCTGGGCACACGACGTTATAGCAGATTCCCTCTGGAACCAATCTGTCGTTCACACCCCACATGGGCACACGACGTTTATGGATCGCTTACACCCCACATGCGGGCACACGATCCGATTGCTCACACCTCACCTAGGCACACAATCTTTTGTAATCATCGCTCACACCTCACACAGGCACACGACATTACAACAGATTCTCATTAGAATCACTCAACACAAGAATGTACATCATTATGCTTCACATACAAAATGACTCAAGACATTCTTATAATGCATACATGTATATCAACATTGTCATGCATTCATCTCTTACAATCAGATACAATTCATCAATATGAATTATTTCACCATCTTTATTCATGCATTAGAAATCAATCCAACAATGCATTTTCTTGCCATACGGCCACCAATTAGCATACATTGAACTTCACGTAAGCAATTCATTTTCACACATACATGTAATCATAAACATGCATATCAAACCAATTACAACATATCACATTCATTTGCCTTTCGGCCACACTTTATCATCACAACATGTCATCACATGCACTATCATTACTCAACATCATACAAGGCATACACATTAATATCAATGCCACATTGTATGTTACACAACCAATATACACATCATCATATTCGTGCATTGAAAATAATTCAAACAATGCATTTCATCACCTACCACAACAATCATACAAATCACAATGATTTCCACAAGGGATTCACACCACAAAGGCTACCCACGACACATCATAACAACATACATTGATATTCAATCAAACAATGTATTTCTACCACACAACAGCATCATTAATCACGCATCGAAGTCTAATCCAAAACAATGCACATATTTGCCACAAGGCCACAAACCACCATCACAACATTCCATCATATATATTCACGTCATATAACATCACACAAGTCATATGGTATGCCTCAACAACATATAACACGATAACACACAAGTCGCACACAAATACGACGTTAACAGTCAACCAAACGACACATTCCTAATTTCCCGACAAAATTTAATCGGCTAACAATCCCAAAATTATCATCATAAGAAAGTACATTTTATAAGCTTTCCATTGATACAAAGAACGTCCCGATCCGAGTTACGGATCAAAAGTTATGTAATTCCAAAGAAAACAAAACAATCAAAATTTCCCAGCAGCGCCCGGCGCTACTCAAAGACCGCCCGGCGGTGCTCCCGTCGCCTCTGCATCGCCCGACGAAGCAGCGGCGAAACGTCCTCATCCAAAACTCAAAAGAGGCAGAAACTTGGAACCTCTGCGCCTCTCGAAACCGCCCGGCGAAAGGTCGAACCGCCCAGTGCTCCAAAGCTTTCGCCCGGCGCTCTGCACCAGATGCAGAAAAATTCTGCTGCGTGCACACTGTTCATCACCCCTAAAAATCCCATTTTCCTTCCCAATTCCATTCCAAACAGTGAAACAAGTATCAACAAAGGTTCATAAACACAAGGTGCTCATACAACACGATTTATATCGATTTTCATCCGCGAAAACATCGATTTCTAACAAATTCCCTAATTGCAACCTAAACGGAAACTATCCGAAACGATCCACACATCACACAAAACATACACATATACATATACAAGCAAGAGATAATTGAAACTTCTCACCCTTACCCTATTACTCGAAGATCACGCTTTGTTCTTGATGATTTTCCTCTTCTCCCTCTTTTTCTCCTCTTCCTCTTCTTTTCTCTTTTTCTTCCTTCTCTCCCTATTTCTCTCTATTTCCTTATAATAACAAATATCTACCCTCCAGCTCAAATATCTCCCAAACACTCTCAAAATGCGATAAAACATAAACAGCGATAAAAATATATTTCGGGAAATAAAAGTTGAAAAGAAATTATAATTTGATGCAAATATTTTACCTATCAATGAAATTAACCAATTAGCGGGTAAAACAGTTAATTCATATAAATGAAAATAATAAAATAAATTCACACATTCCATAAATTCACATATTTGAAATAATTAAATACCATAAAACAAATCGGGGCGTTACAACTCTCCCCCACTTGGACATTTTCGTCCTCGAAAATATCCTGATACCAACAGCGCCGGACACGACTCTCGCATCCGACTAATCAAACCAACAGGCCAACCAAAGGCACCCCGCGAATAACACAACTGACAAACCACCTTGCTAACCGCAACCATAACAACAATAATAATACGCTTCCGCTGCGCACTCTGATTACTCTAAATCCTCTAGTCTACCATCTTACGTCCAAAGTCTAACTTGTTTTCATATCCACCAAGGGTTACCGTTCACTGTTAATATACCCATCCTCATTGTCTCATACTCTAAACTCTTTAGATTACCAAACAATTTGAACCTAGAACCAGAAAGATGGTACTTCCAATCATTCCAGCACAATACAATTGCAACCAACTCTAGATCCTGAATAGTATCGATCCTTTCACGAATCCTCAATTGGCGTAAAGCATAAACCCCGACTTTACCCTCTCGCATTAACACACTGACTACACGTAATTCACCATCCTTATCAAACATTCCAAACCATTGCAATTCCAACTAAACTCAACGAAACCATTCCAATCATCTATTCTCGAAAGTGGACACTTAATATCAATCGTTACCTTACTCAACTGTTAGTAGTCCATACACAAGTCCTTTTCTTAACCGTCCAAATTCCATAAATCCCAACATGTAGCAACATCCAACCAAAAAGAACTCTTAAATATTACATCCATGCCTAAAGGTTCTCTCACAATTTCCATTAACGCTCAACAATTCCAAAGACTCCAAACCTCGCCAGAACTCTAAGTTTTGCTTTCCATAGTCTCAATACATTTATACACACCGTGCTTGTTATTCCATTCAATCATCAGTTCCTTACATTACTATCAATACTGGAGCCCTCTAAGACGACACACCTGGTCTCACAAATCCCCTTTTACATCCGGGAATACATCTGAAAATCACGCACAATCAATAGCTACTCACTGTGTCCTTTCTGCCAATTTCTAGAAAACTGTCATCACAAACATAACAACATCTTAGTTTCACGTCCTAAAAGTTCTTTTACTTACTTAGCAAATCCAACCCTCAAATCCTTACCTTCGTCCAATTTGAGTTCACACTCTACTCACTGAGAACAACCTTTAACAATACCCAATCATTCTCTCTCAATAACTCCCCAACCAACCTCTAAACCGTCTCATCTTCTGATATAAGAATCTTCATCAACTCATCGAAGCAATCTGTAATCACTTTCTTTGATTCCAAACAATTCATTCCACACCTCTATTAAAGCCGGAAAGACCCGTCTATTCCATCCAACATAATTCCCGTCTGCTATCAACAAGAGATTAAGGGTGATCAGTTCCTCAATTTGTCAATAGACAGCCGACAATCATGATGGGGCATAGACCGCCTTTACCCAACAATAATAGCATCCCTTACATCCTGCACAAAACTACCTGAGGCACAAATCCTTAGTCGACATAAACCTTATCTCTGCATTCCTTCCAGAACTGGGAACCACACTGTCCAAATAGCACTTACAATCTTGCAATTCACAACACACTGAGCCAACGCTCCACACCTGAAGCAACTTGGAAAAGTACCAGCTTCTCCCCACTTATCTCAATCTCACACCTGAAGACAAAAGATTAGAGAAACCAGAAAGTACTGACAGTGCTTCCACACACATATCACGTACTAAAGAACAATCAACAACGACAGTATTCAACTGTCACACCAACAGACTCAACAACTTGGTCGGACGGACCGACCTGCTCTGATACCACTAATGTAACACCCCAATCCTCATCGCGAATTAATAATACATAAATAAATCAGAGTGAATAATAATTTATTTTTCCGACAGAAACAGGGATGCCACACTAAAAGAAATAAAATACAATCCCTGCTCAATCATTTTTAATACATAGCACAAAATATAATACCCTCAAAGGGGAAACTTTTTCCAACAAAAGGAAAGGTCAATTATGGAATAAAGCGGAAAGATCCATAACTGACTTGTTTTACAAAATAAATCATTTTAGAACCTCTAATGTATATATACAAGAGTACTACCAAATACATTCAACAAATGTATGCACGTATATATATAGATAATCGTTCCCCGACTCCCGTGCTACGTATCAGAGCAGACACCAAGACCGACAAAAGAACAGAGGACTAATCTTCACAACAAGACCTCCAGCAACTCTAATCTGCAATGCCTCATAGAGCATTATAAAACAGCAGAAGGGTGAGAAATAACAACTAAACCAAGATTGCATAATAATATGCCACAACACAAATAAATTCACATATATAATATTTCTCACCGCATACATCACATACTAACACATATAGCATATATAGATTATATTCACACATAACGCATATGTTTATACACAAAACATCTCATTAACAATTCAGTGCATTTTACACGAATGCACATCAATTCACACATGCTATCACAAGCTCAATCACATAATTACTCCATTCCCAATTGCATATTAATCATGCATACTTTCACAATATAATCATGCAACATAAACATACACATTTATGTTTATTCATCAATTCACAATTATAGAGATGATAAATGCAAATCATAGAGGCCGACTAACAACTCTATGCAAATGCAATGCGGTACCGACTAAATCATCTCAAGTTCAATCAGGAACTTCTGCTGGAACCATCGCTCGTTACCAATGTAACTCCCCGTCGGGCCTACGATGTTCACCCATTGCTCACACCCCACATGGGCACACAATGTTTATGGATCGCTCACACCCCACACGGGCACACGACCCGATCGCTCACACCCCACATGGGCACACGATCGTCTATAATCATCGCTCACACCCCACCTGGGCACACGACGTTATAGCGGATTCCCTCTGGAACCAATCAGTCGCTCACACCCCACATGGGCACACGACGTTTATGGATCGCTTACACCCCACATGCGGGCACACAATCCGATTGCTCACACCTCACCTAGGCACACAATCTTTTGTAATCATCGCTCACACCTCACACAGGCACACGACATTACAACAGATTCTCATTAGAATCACTCAACACAAGAATGTACATCATTATGCTTCACATACAAAATGACTCAAGACATTCTTATAATGCATACATGTATATCAACATTGTCATGCATTCATCTCTTACAATCAGATACAATTCATCAATATGAATTATTTCACCATCTTTATTCATGCATTAGAAATCAATCCAACAATGCATTTTCTTGCCATACGGCCACCAATTAGCATACGTTGAACTTCACGTAAGTAATTCATTTTCACACATACATGTAATCATAAACATGCATATCAAACCAATTACAACATATCACATTCATTTGCCTTTCGGCCACACTTTATCATCACAACATGTCATCACATGCACTATCATTACTCAACATCATACAAAGCATACACATTAATATCAATGCCACATTGTATGTTACACAACCAATATACACATCATCATATTCGTGCATTGAAAACAATTCAAACAATGCATTTCATCACCTACCACAACAATCATACAAATCACAATGACTTCCACAAGGGATTCACACCACAAAGGCTACCCACGACACATCACAACAACATACATTGATATTCAATCAAACAATGTATTTCTACCACACAACAGCATCATTAATCACGCATCGAAGTCTAATCCAAAACAATGCACATATTTGCCACAAGGCCACAAACCACCATCACAACATTCCATCATGTATATTCACGTCATATAACATCACACAAGTCATATGGTATGCCTCAACAACATATAACACGATAACACACAAGTCGCACACAAATACGACGTTAACAGTCAACCAAACGACACATTCCTAATTTCCCAAAAAAATTTAATCGGCTAACAATCCCAAAATTATCATCATAAGAAAGTACATTTTATAAGCTTTCCATTTATACAAAGAACGTCCCGATCCGAGTTACGGATCAAAAGTTATGTAATTCCAAAGAAAACAAAACAATCAAAATTCCCCAGCAGCGCCCGGCGCTACTCAAAGACCGCCCGACGGTGCTCCCGTCGCCTCTGCATCGCCCGACGAAGCAGCGGCGAAACGTCCTCATCCAAAACTCAAAAGAGGCAGAAACTTGGAACCTCTGCGCCTCTCGAAACCGCCCGGCGAAAGGTCGAACCGCCCGGCGCTCCAAAGCTTTCGCCCGGCGCTCTGCACCAGATGCAGAAAAATTCTGCAGCGTGCACACTGTTCATCACCCCAAAAAATCCCATTTTCCTTCCCAATTCCATTCCAAACAGTGAAACAAGTATCAACAAAGGTTCATAAACACAGGGTGCTCATACAACACGATTTATATCGATTTTCATCCGCGAAAACATCGATTTCTAACAAATTCCCTAATTGCGACCTAAACGGAAACTATCCGAAATGATCCACACATCACACAAAACATACACATATACATATACAAGCAAGAGATAATTGAAACTTCTCACCCTTACCCGATTATTCGAAGATCGCGCTTTGTTCTTGATGATTTTCCTCTTCTCCCTCTTTTTCTCCTCTTCCTCTTCTTTTCTCTTTTTCTTCCTTCTCTCCCTATTTCTCTCTATTTCCTTATAATAGCAAATATCTACCCTCCAGCTCAAATATCTCCCAAACACTCTCAAAATGCGATAAAACATAAACAGCGATAAAAATATATTTCGGGAAATAAAAGTTGAAAAGAAATTATAATTTGATGCAAATATTTTACCTATCAATGAAATTAACCAATTAGCGGGTAAAACACTTAATTCATATAAATGAAAATAATAAAATAAATTCACACATTCCATAAATTCACATATTTGAAATAATTAAATACCATAAAACAAATCGGGGCGCTACACTCCCCCTGAGGTGTTCAAATGGATAAGTGTGTTTGTCATTTCCACAAATTTGGCAAATCGAGCAAAATACACAAATCTGCCTTGCCTTGACAGTTTTCAGCAAGGCATATTGCCATTGTCATATCTCATGGCTCAAGTGGAATTTGATGGAGTTCTTGGCCATTTTGGAAAGCCCTCTGTCGCACCCTAATTTTTGACCCTAAGATCCCCACCTTGTTCTTTGCATAGCATATTAGGTACATCATTCGTGCATAACTAACCGTTTTATCTAGCTTTGTCTGTTTGTTTCTCTTTTAAGGACAGGTGCTGATACAGAAGATTCAAGGTCTTGAACGCTGTCTGTGTATGTGCATATGCTTGTGGAGATACTGGATCTTGCAAGATGTATGCGAATTACTGTGGGAGTATACCCTCAATCTTATGGTCCCTAAGCTGCTACCAGAATTGAGTCATTTAGTCATCAAGTGGAAGAGTTTGGACTTTTGGCGATTAATGAACCCTGCACCTTGAAATGTTATTCACGAAACGGAGGAGTGGAATTAAGAGTTAATTCGAAAATTGTTACATTTAAGTCCATGTTCAAGATATCAAAGTTTAAAGCTATTGTGAGTCCATGAATTTTAGCAATGATTCATGTGGAGAGTTAATCGTTCAAAGAAATGCTATGCTTCAAAATTCAATTTTAAAAATTCAAGGAAACTAGTTCATTTGTCAAAAGAGAAGGTGTTGAAATCTAATGCTTGTGACGAATCTCTTGATGTGCAAGTGAATTTTGATTCCATGAGATCAATAAATCCAGCTTCTTGGAACTCAGTTGGTGCCGACAACATGGAAGAGACATTCTGTTCAACATAGGAAGCAGCTTTATTCTAACCGGGGTGACCTAAATAAGCCTTTTGTTGAGATTATTTTTGGACCAACATTAAGGAGGAAATATTTTGTGGGCAAGAGAAGCTGATGGAATGAATATTGCCAATACATAACTTTTCTATCCTGTTATGTTTGAATGGAGACAGTGAAATAACCTTAGCCAATTGGTTGACTAAAGCTGCTGTTGAAGAGCAAACGAGTATACTACTTTTATCTTGGAGTGTGTAATAAGTCAAAATATAGTACAAGTTTTTTTGCAAATCATAAAACAAAGACGAAAAGAAGGAAAATCAACATGTCTAAATTTTGTATGTTGCAGAAGCCACCTTCATGGATTTCGCGCGGCGTTAAAACCTGTTGTAGCTTCAACGACATTACATCCGTTATTTCTGGCTCCATTGGAATGGAAATTACCACCTATGCCAATGTAATAACCACCCCGTAGGCAAGAAATGATGTTGGGGAAGCTTTCATTACTGCATTCGGATCCGGTACCGCTATAAGATGTCTCCTTGCTGCCATCGGTCTTTTGATTTCTTTACATTACCATCAACCTGTCCAAGATTCACATGTTCTTTACAAGACAGTAAAAAGATATATTTGGATATGGCCCCAAGAGAAGTAGTATTAGAAGAGAAATAGACGGAGCTTCACGACCGGGTGTTTATGCTTCGATAGATGCCTGCTCCACTAATGATCTTCAAACACGATTTCCACTCGTTTCCGTACCAGCTCTCCCGCGCGACGCTTTCCACGATCTGCGAAAAAGGGTCGAATAGTTTCAAAGGTCTTACAAAACCAAACCTCCACTACGGACTATTCGGTTTCAATCCGTCATTTGGTTGCTAATCCTGTAAAAAACTACATGACATCAGAAGTTGATGGTTTTGGAAAACATAAAAATACAGACAGTGTTGTGAATCATTTCCTACTGTTATTTACAATAGGGATGATTAGTAAGGAATGTGAAGTTATAGAATCCCACGTGATTCAAATATTAGAACAAAAGGATTCACACCAAATGATACCGTCAAAGACTCACCTGCATATAGCTGAACAAGATCCCACTAGTATAAACGGGTGCCTCACGATTTAATCCACCGGGAGCTTATATTAAACTTTGACCAACCACCACCATCATACTTCGAAGCTTCCAAAAAATATGTATTCATAAGATATTCATAAATCAAATCGTTACGGTTTCAAAGCTACAAACGGATTCAAAGTCAATCTAACATTGATCCTGTGTGATGCTTCTCTGTCATTTGAGATATGTCAGCTAGTAGTTGAGATGAAGTAGTATCAAGGGCAAATGAAGTCTTGTTTCTAGTAGCTGAGAGCATCTCATGGAAACATCAGAAGGCTAAGCTTCATAACCTTTGATATCGATTCCCATAAGTTTTTTGCCTCTACAAAAAGTGGCTCATACAACCAAAGGCCCTCTTCTGTTTAATCAATGATCTAGGCCGCGACACATCTCATGACCTGCAGATTGAGTTAAAATACCAATATCCATCAGTTCAAAGACTCAGCAAGTTACTAATTTTCAAGAAAAGGACTTTCAATGCTTACGAACTCGACGACTTGCAAACAGCAGCCTCGACTTTAGATAGCTCTGAATTTGGGAAGCATGGTCTGAATAGATTCGTGATGTCGTTAAGCCGGTTATTTGGTTCCATTATGGAGATATGTCACACTAGCTTGGAAACTATACCGAGACTTGGTATTAATGCGTTACCTGAACAAAAATAAATGGTTAGCATTGAAGACAGAAATGGCGACTTCACTGGGGACACTCATAAGAGGGTTCCCCCTAACTTGATTAATTATGTTTTATATATTTGTTATCTGTTATGTTTGCTTGGGTTATTACTTGTGTGGTGAGACAAAGTCCTACACCCGGACTAGAGTGAAAATTATGATAGGAACGGTGAGACTTCAATGATACTTTATGGGAGTCGATTCCTGAAAAAGTAAATTGAGACTTCACCACTCAGTCTAGGCCCTCTCGAATAAAATATTTGTCCAACGAGTTCATTCGTGAAGACGATATGGTTTCGATCTAAAGGCCCTCGGAACTGGGGACCGTTGTTACCTTTAACCCAACTTGGCCTATTAGGGCGTAGTGCGGGGACTATGCAGGACTCTATTTCTGCAATAGTCGCTACGCGATACTACACTCAGACGAGATTCTCTTGAGAATATTATTGACTACCAAGTGATTTGGGAAATCGATAATATCCGAAAGATGGGTTGTAGACTCTGGGAACTTTGTAGAACCCGTTCGGCAGGTACATTTGAAACTATAGTGCACTCCTATTGGGAAGGGTAGACCTTGGCTCCATGCTGTGACCTTCAAATCTAGGACTCGTTGCCTGTTTGTTTTGTTTGTGTGTGCTTTGTGCTGTTTGCCTTGTGTTTTGCATACATTCATTAGCAATCATATCATAAAGTTTCATGGAACTCAGTCTTGTTTATAAACATCATAAGGATATCATGGACTCTAAAAAAAATTTTAAAGAAAAAAAACGTTGAAGTACCTTTACAAGAGTCATAACTTGGACGATCTAAGGGGATTGGAGAACTTATTGACGGATAAAGAAGGGTTCAAGACCTTATATGGGGAAGCCCTTATTGATAAGGAAATATTATCTACTCTACTCCAGTCCATCACTATTGGTGACAACTCTTGAAGAATATTGTCAGCTAATTGAGTTACTTATTCAAGACAAGAATCCATTTACTATTTTCGATAAATGTCCGAGCTAATATGACTACAAAAGGATAAATTTTGGAAAGAAGTTACTCTAGTCCTAAATCGATACCTTGGAAGCTCAATTGGAAGAAGAAGTCAAACAAGGCCGTCGGAAGAGTCTCCTTAGATCCATCACTACTAGCTTTTATTTAGTTGTTCTGTTATGACTCTTGGAAAGTGTACCGACGCGTTGTAAACAATTTTGTAATAAATCAGTCTTTTAGTATTCCAATACTAATAATTATAACCGTTTTAATATTAAAAAACGAGTCTTTTGATATTTCTTGATGATTATAAATAGCTGAGTTCCACGAAACTTGTTGCATTCGCATTGCATCTTTAGCATTCCATCCTTTTTGCATACGTCTTTGCTCTACCCTAAGCTCATTCGGTCTCTTATCTTCGTGTCGCTCAGCTGATCTTCCGGCATTCGAATTTGAAGTGTTTACTGGGGATAATGGATAGAACACAAAGTGTGGATCCCATGTCAAACTTCAGAGTGACGACTAATCCAATGTTTGATTTTCCTCCTGACGACAATGGCCCGCAAGTAGATCTCCCTACTCGATCTCAGCATGTGCAAAATAATCTGGTTGGTCAAGTTAATGAAAGAGATTCCCATTTTCTAACTTATATGCCAAATTCTCATAACATTCGTCCTGTGACAACTATGAATGATCCTAGATTGGGAGAAATTGAAAAAGGATTTCGTGACCTCCAAGAACAATTGAAGATGTTGAAAGGACCTAACGCATGTGGTCTTAAGGCTATGTCTCGTCATATTTTATGCTTATTCGTTGTTTTCATATGTAATTTTCTGCGTTCGTTAATGCACTTGTTTTGCGTGTAAGAACTCGTTTAATTTTGAATAATTAATACAATAAACATGTTTGTCATGAAGAAATCCATTCGTTTCACTCATTTTTAAAATGCTATTTTATAATGCCAATGCTGCCCAATCTCTTGCCTCGCCAGAGAACTGAATGGAGGATGATGAAATCAAACGCAAGATCTCGTATTGTATGCTTTTGAATAAAACTCTGCTGGTGATATAAGGCATTATTTCGAAAATCCTAAACACTGGAGATATAAGGAGATAAACCTTCATTAACCCCTTTGAGCCTTTGAAGTAGGAGCTTTCTTCTTCCAAATCCAAAAACCCTCATTTTAACCTGGGGCAGGGTAATTTTCAAAAAATGGAGTAAAAATATCACGAAGATTGGGTGGGCACAAACACATTTTGAGCCTAATATCCTTTGTTTCTTAAACCATGAACTAATCCATGATACAACCCTTAAAAGTCCTAATTGAAGCAGAGTTTATTTCAAAAGCATACTCATTGAGACTTCGTTCCCTGACTCCTATGAGCTATGCTCAAAATTCGTTAGCATTATAAAATCGATAACTCAACCACCAAAACATTTTTAAATAAAACTTCAAGACAAACATATGTTGCATTATCTGTTTCAGAATTAACATTTTCTACTTGCTAACATTGCTTGACATCGTAGAAATTAGCCTACGTGTGGCATTGATGAGCTAAAATTTAGTACTGTTTCAAGGAGATGATAGTATCCAGGGGCACGTCACCTGAAGACCTTGCTGAGCAGGGGCAGGTTGTTTCTCAGCTATTACTCTACTATCCGAGGGGCAAGTTTGAAGACTCAGAATACCGTCAATCTGGGGCAGTTACGTCGAGATTTGGTAAATCTCTCAAAGAGTTTGAAGACTCAGTTATGCATAACACCGTCAATCTGGGGCAGTTACGTCGAGATTTGGTAAATCTCTCAAAGAATTTGAAGACTCAGTTACAGAGCACAGTCAATCCGGGCCAGTTACATCGAGATTTGACAATCTCTCCAAGAGTTTGAAAACATTGGGACAGTTGGACGCCAAGTTTTCTGTAAAATCCTCTGAGGATAACTTCTTCTTATAAACCAAGTGGTCTGGGGTATTTGAGAAGTGAAGATCGCTTCTCATCCACAACAATTATTGTTCAAAATGGCGACTACCATACAATATCAATGCAAAATTACGTCAGTCTCACGACATTATTCATCCATGTCTCAAAGAGTTTCTATACCGAGTAATGTGATGACTCCCCAGTAAATCTTTACTTCAGGTAGTCACGATTATTCTCCGGTAAACCTCTACTTCAAGAAGTTATGACACCTTTGATGCAAGACTCCTCCGACTGGCAGCCTAGGAATCCCCGGTGAACTTCTTCGGTTTCGACCTTCCCCAGCGAAGCGAGTGTTTATTTCACTCCTCATTAGACTATATCAATCTTCTCTAGTGAAGGCGGATGTTTATTTCATCCCCTCAAAATTTTATCTCCGACATTTTCAACTACTACTGATCCATGCTTCCCCGATGAAGTGGATATTTATTTTATCCAGTTACAACCTTCATTCAAGACTACTTCTGTTCGTAGTGGATATTTATTTTATCCCCATGAAGTCTCTTCAATCATGAGTTTGATTCGTTCCTAGTGAATCTTTCTCATCCCTAACAGAATCACAAGATTCATCTTGACAATCCTAAATGAAGTCACGATGCTCATCCCCAAGTGGAGTGCTCTCTTTTTCCCCAGAGAAGTTTGAAACCCTGATGCAGGACATGTTTCCGTATATGGCTTTCCTTTCATCCCCAGTGATGCTTCTATATTGCGAAGATTAGCCGAGTATTTGTATCGAGATGCTTGTTTTTGTCTCCTGTTTACTTTTTGTTGTTGTTTTGTCAGCATAAGCATAGCATGGCATCCTTGCATGTAGATTCATGGCATGTGCGCATTTTGTATCTTGCGTTTTGTGTTGTTTGTTTTGTTCTGTCACTTTGGTCGTGTTTATCCCCCAAGTGACTGGGTTTTGTCTGCTCCCTCCAAGTAGAGTCATCAGCCCTAGGCAGAAAAAACGCATACTTTCTAATTCCCCACTGAGTTCGATCCTCGTGGAAGATGGTTGGTTTAGTTTTCTTTTCCATATTTGGAAAAGATGAACCCCAGTTGAGTTCATGCCTCACTGGATGGAGTCTTGCTTGACCGTTTCTCTTCAGTTATTTCCTGAATGGAATTTTGGTCCCTGACAATCACAATTATGAATCTCTATAGGCTGTTGAACATAGACTGAGCGTGCATTTATTTTGAACTGTGTCTCCCCAGGAAGAGTTTATTTGGATATCTCTATGGAAGACAGGAAATTATTTCTCCAGCAGTTATTTCAACGTTTCGTGGGAGTTAAACCCAAACAACAAGTGGTAGCTCTTTATTTGAGCTCTGTTTTCTATCCGGATGACAAATGGCAGTCTCCTCAAGACAGTTCGTCTATCCTCGGTGAAGTTATCAAGGTTATTAACTATTCTCCATCAGATGTTATCCCGTCGGAAATCCGTCAGAAAGGATCATTGAAGACCTTCCAGGTGTTTCTCTTTATTTGAGAATCCCTATTGCAAGAATTTTATTACTTCAACGAATTTTCGACTACAACAATATTACTTCACAGTGGTATTCTACCCAATGAGTCCATAATTCAATTTGCTTCCATCAAATGGCATCTCTTCGAGAAGTTTGGTGAAGATTCAAATGATCTTGCTCTTTATTTGAGAAGACATATTTTACAAGTCAGTCGGCCCACATCTCTTTTGAAGATCCCCGGTGAAGGTTCTAGGATCTCGGCAGTAGATTTCTTGGTTTATTTCAAATTTTGACAAACAGTCATTTCTTTCCAGGATCTCGGCAGTAGATTCCCTGGTTTATTTTAAACTTCAACAAACAGTCGTTTATTTTCCTGGTTATTCTCGGCAGTAGATTTCCAGAAGACCTCGGCAGTAGGTATCTCATTTTATATTCCCTAGTTATTCTCGGCAGTAGATTTCCAGAAGACCTCGGCAGTAGGTATTTCCCTGGTTATTCTCGGCAGTAGATTTCCAGAAGACCTCGGCAGTAGGTATTTCCCTGGTTATTCTTGGCGGTAGATTTCCAGAAGACCTCGGCAGTAGGTATTTCCCTAGTTATTCTCGGCAATAGATCTCCAGCAGACTTCGACAAACAGTCGGTTTTTTTGTGTTTTGGTCAGATGCCTCGCTTAGGCTACCGTGGTGGTAGTAGGTCATCTTTCCTTTGGTGTTTACCTCGCTTAGGCTATCATATGCTTGATAGTAGGTAACACACCTTTCTTTTGAGCCGGACACCTATGCTTAGGCTACCGTGTTTGGTAGTAGGTGATCTCTCCTCCCTAGTTTATTACCTCTGCTTGGGCTATCCTGTGTGATAGTAGGTAATATACGCCATTTTATTTCAACTGGATACCTTGGCTTAGGCTACCAGCTGCTGGTAGTAAGTTATCCCTCTTTTCAAGTTGCTTGCCTTATGTTTAAGCTACCCTGTGATTGTCAGTTGGTAGTCTTTTTCCCCCTAGTGGAGTTAGATCTTCCCCGTGGAGTCTCGTCTCGCTGAGTCGTCTTCGTCGAGTCCTTCTTTCTTTGTGTTTCAACATCGGTTATCCCCTGTGACGTTATTCCTCACAGGATCCTCGTCTTGCATTTCATACCATTCCATACCATATCATGTGCATTTGGCGGCATCTTAGGGCCAAAAAATTTGTGCATGTTTGTATTTAAGTCTCTCATATCTCGTCGAGACGAAGATTTCAATCTCCATATCTCCGAATAGGAGAAACTTAAATAGGGGCATCTGTCGCACCCTAATTTTTGACCCTAAGATCCCCACCTTGTTCTTTGCATAGCATATTAGGTACATCATTCGTGCATAACTAACTTTTTTATCTAGCTTTGTCTGTTTGTTTCTCTTTTAAGGACAGGTACTGCTACAGAAGATTCAAGGTCTTGAACGCTGTCTGTGTATGTGCATATGCTTGTGGAGATACTGGATCTTACAAGATGTATGCGAATTACTGTGGGAGTATACCCTCAATCTTATGGTCCCTAAGCTGCTACCAGAATTGAGTCATTTAGTCATCAAGTGGAAGAGTTTGGACTTTTGGCGATTAATGAACCCTGCACCTTGAAATGTTATTCACGAAACGGAGGAGTGGAATTAAGAGTTAATTCGAAAATTGTTACATTTAAGTCCATGTTCAAGATATCAAAGTTTAAAGCTATTGTGAGTCCATGAATTTTAGCAATGATTCATGTGGAGAGTTAATCGTTCAAAGAAATGCTATGCTTCAAAATTCAATTTTAAAAATTCAAGGAAACTAGTTCATTTGTCAAAAGAGAAGGTGTTGAAATCTAATGCTTGTGACGAATCTCTTGATGTGCAAGTGAATTTTGATTCCATGAGATCAATAAATCCAGCTTCTTGGAACTCAATTGGTGCCGACAACATGGAAGAGACATTCTGTTCAACATAGGAAGCAGCTTTGTTCTAACCGGGGTGACCTAAATAAGCCTTTTGTTGAGATTAATTTTGGACCAACATTAAGGAGGAAATATTTTGTGGGCAAGAGAAGCTGATGGAATGAATATTGCCAATACATAACTTTTCTATCCTGTTATGTTTGAATGGAGACAGTGAAATAACCTTAGCCAATTGGTTGACTAAAGCTGCTGTTGAAGAGCAAACGAGTATACTACTTTTATCTTGGAGTGTGTACAAAGTCAAAATATAGTACAAGTTTGTTTGCAAATCATAAAACAAAGACGAAAATAAGGAACATCAACATGTCTAAATTTTGTATGTTGCAGAAGCCACCTTCATGGATTTCGCGCGGCGTTAAAACCTGCTGTAGCTTCAACGACATTACATCCATTATTTCTGGCTCCCTTGGATTGGAAATTACCACCTATGCCAATGTAATAACCACCCCGTAGGCAAGAAAGTATGTTGGGGAAGCTTTCATTACTGCATTCGGATCCGGTACCGCTATAAGATGTCTCCTTGCTGCCATCGGTCTTTTGATTTCTTTACATTACCATCAACCTGTCCAAGATTCACATGTTCTTTACAAGACAGTAAAAAGATATATTTGGATATGGCCCCAAGAGAAGTAGTATTAGAAGAGAAATAGACGGAGCTTCACGACCGGGTGTTTATGCTTCGATAGATGCCTGCTCCACTAATGATCTTCAAACACGATTTCCACTCGTTTCCGTACCAGCTCTCCCGCGCGACGCTTTCCACGACCTGCAAAAAAGGGTCGAATAGTGTCAAAGGTCTTACAAAACCAAACCTCCACTACGGACTATTCGGTTTCAATCCGTCATTTGGTTGTTAATCCTGTAAAAAACTACATGACATCAGAAGTTGATGGTTTTGGAAAACATAAAAATACAGACAGTGTTGTGAATCATTTCCTACTGTTATTTACAACAGGGATGATTAGTAAGGAATGTGAAGTTATAGAATCTCACGTGATTCAAATATTAGAACAAAAGGATTCACACCAAATGATGCCGTCAAAGACTCACCTGCATACAGCTGAACAAGATCCCACTAGTATAAACGGGTGCCTCACGATTTAATCCACCGGGAGCTTATATTAAACTTTGACCAACCACCACCATCATACTTCGAAGCTTCCAAAAAATATGTATTCATAAGATATTCATAAATCAAATCGTTACGGTTTCAAAGCTACAAACGGATTCAAAATCAATCTAACATTGATCCTGCGTGATGCTTCTCTTTCATTTGAGATATGTCAGCTAGTAGTTGAGATTAAGTAGTATCAAGGGCAAATGAAGTCTTGTTTCTAGTAGCTGAGAGTATCTCATGGAAACATCAGAAGGCTAAGCTTCATAACCTTTGATATCGATTCCCAGAAGTTTTTTTCCTCTACAAAAAGTGGCTCATACAACCAAAGGACCTCTTCTGTTTAATCAATGAGCTAGGCCGCGACACATCTCATGACCTGCAGATTGAGTTAAAATACCAATATCCATCAGTTCAAAGACTCAGCAAGTTACTAATTTTCAAGAAAAGGACTTTCAATGCTTACGAACTCGACGACTTGCAAACAGCAGCCTCGACTTTAGATAGCTCTGAATTTGGGAAGCATGGTCTGAATAGATTCGTGATGTCGTAAAGCCAGTTATTTGGTTCCATTATGGAGATATGTCACACTAGCTTGGAAACTATACCGAGACTTGGTATTAATGCGTTACCTGAACAAAAATAAATGGTTAGCATTGAGGACACCCTCATATGATATAACAACTGTTTGATCATATTTGGTTTTGATATATTTTGGATCCAAGTGAAAAATGCCCCTACATTTGGAAAAAAGTGAAGGCAGATTCTGACTTAGTGAAAATTTCACTAAGTGTAGGAAAAAAGTGACATTTTCACTTTTTGTGATTTTGATCATTCCATAACTTAAAATCCATGAGGAATTGGAATGAGTTCTGTTTGAAGCTTTTGTAGAGGGCAATGAGAGTTACAAATCCAGCTTTGGATGGGGAAAAATGGCCTTGTGGTTTACGAGTTATGATCCTCCAAAGTTGGTACCCTAGCCACTTTGTTCCATAACTTAGAAAAATTTCTAAGTTTTTATGGTTACCCCTTTTACAAGTTATCCTACTTTTCTTGATTTTTCTTGATGAATGTTGATTCAAATCACACATTAACATCATTTTAGGGTTAAGGAACCATAATTGTGAAAAATCACAAAAAGTCAAAGTTGACTTTTGTGCACAGTTGACTTTTTGTCAGATGAATTCTAAATTGTGCAATCCTCTATGAAATCAAGTCCTTGACCTAAATCAAACTTGATGGATTGATTTCATAGGTGTTATAGGGTGTATTGGATCATGTCCCAAGGTTTGGGAGCATGCCTGGGTCAAAAGTCAAAGGCACCGTTGACTTTTCTCGCGAAACCCTAATTGTGGTTCTGATGAAATTGAAACTTGTTGCTCAAGCTTCTTAGACCAATCCATTGTTGAAAATGGATCAATGTGGTGTGTTAGATACCCTCAACCCATGTCTTGAGGTCTTGGCTCATGATTTGTCCCAAAAGTCAACTTAGGGGTGAATTAGGTCAAGAAACCCTAATTCCTGATTTTTGATGAATGCATCCCCTAATGTCAAATTGACTTGATGATTGGGTTCATGATGTCCCTTGGGGCATCATAGGTTATGCTTTGAGGTATTGGCTCATGCCCAGAGGAAAATTTCCATATGGAGGCCCTGGTCGACCAAAACCCTAATTTGGTGATACTGGCGATCTCGAGGCTTAATCCACCTGGAAGGTAGCAACCTTGTGCTTAATCCTTGATGTGGGAGTCCTCTTGATCCATTGTATGTTTAAGTGGTTAGACAAGTTGAAGATCATGTCATCCCTTGATTGATCCTTTGTCTAAGAGCTCTGAGAGGGCTTGAAACCCTAATTCCTGTTTGTAGTGGATGCTCACCCTTCTTTGGGGAGATTAATGAGGCATAATGATACACCCATATTGTGATGATGATTTGCCCAATAATGGGAAATCTAAGTAGTCAAATTTTGGGATATGACAGATGCCCCTATTTAATCTTCTTGGACCCGAAGGTGTGAATGGCGAAGGTATTCAGGCATTCGGGGTGCAAGAGGATTAAATATCGGAATACCCAAAATTTTGATGGTGGTTATGAATGGTAGCTTACGCATTCATCTTCTTTTGCTAAGCAATGATACTTAGAAAAGGTAAACTTCCCCTCGATCCTGGCCTTCAGCCAAGGAACTGGTCTCAGTTTCTGAAATAAACTTCCCCTCGATCCTGGTTTCCTACCAAGGAACTGGTCTAAGTTTATGATATAAACTTCTCCTCGATCCTGGTTTCCTACCAAGGAACTGGTCTAAGTTTCTGAAATAAACTTCCCCTCGATCCTGGTTTCCTACCAAGGAACTGGTCTAAGTTTTTGAAATAAACTTCCCCTCGATCCTGGTTTCCTACCAAGGGACTGGTCTAAGTTTCTTTTGTCAATAAACTTTCTTGACAAGGGACGCTATGTGTAGTGATTTTCCTCAAACTTCTAGCCGAATTTTCCTGGGGAGATGCCATTTGACGGAAAAAGATTTGATGTCAGAATTGCTGTGGAACCCAATCGTCTGAGTTGTAGAGGTGCACAAACTTCTCCGTTGGAGACACCATTTGTCGACTCTTTTGGGGAAAACGAGTCTTTTGAGAGACTCCTTCCGCTTGGGGATATTATATCATACTTTTCTCGGAGAAATTCCATATGATGTGATCCAATTTTGAGGTGCCGATGACTTTGTTAACATTGACTTTTTGGAGAGAAGAACCAATGTGCTGCTGAGAATCTTCGATTGAGAGGCTTTCTCTGGGACTTTCCTTAATCCGGGAAAGCAAAGACATAATCTTTAATGGCGAAGAGTGACGTTGGCTGAGGGTTCTCTGGTTTTTCAGAGGTTCAAGTTATCAAAGTGGTCAAGGGCCAATTCTAATCCATAAATAAATTGGAGTAAAGAGATTGTTCAGACGCAACATTTCCTGACGAGGAACGAACTAACAACTCGATTGAGAGGACTTTTATCACTAGGGGATAAGACCGACTAGAGAGATAGTGATGCAATATGAATGTGAATGTAAATCAATAATGCATGATGTATGTATGTTTATGCTGACAAAACTTACGCGACATACAGACTAATAGATGAACACGACTGGATACTCGGCCACGGTGGGAGACAAAAAGTATCACTGGTTCACGATAGCAATTCTGCCTTGCTTAGGAGAAATAGTCCCTGCGGGGAACAACGTTGGTTGGGCTTAGGAGGTAAGAACTCTGTCGGGGGTGTCAGATGAAACATGGTCTTTGACACAATTGATCCTTCGTTCAGACATACTGGTTTAGAAGGATTACTTTGATTCTGCACTTTGAGGTTCAATTACTTCTAGAGAAGCAATCGATGTGCTTTCGATGTTCAACAGTCAAAAGGAATTGTCATCTTTATTTTAAAAGCAGAAAAAGTTTTACAAGTAAATTCATTTTTGTTTTATTTCAAGAATCATTGATCATATTAAAGTGTCATTCTGTAAAGCTAAAACAAATAAGAATTGCAAACAAAAGCACAAAGGCTCAAATTTTATTGATTGGATGGAAATCAGCCAAATGCGTGATTCCATGGAGTATTTACAAATTTTAGAAAATGGTAATTTAAGGGAAAAGGGCTACATTGAAACATGAAGACCGCTATCCTTCTACCAACTTTGAATTCAGGACATCCTGAGCTTCCGTCGAAGATGACCTTGACTGGAGTTTTTCTGATGGACGATGTAACTGTTGCTAAGGGACTTGCCTCTGTTGGACATAGTTACTTGCCATTATCCCTAACTTTTGCCTGGATTGTACTTTGAGATTTCCAATCCACCGGGATGATTTTTGATCATGTCTCTAATTTTTGCCTGGACCGCCCTTTCGGGTTTTCAATCCACCAAGACGTTTTTTTTTTAGTTTAGGCGAAGTATTTCTTGACTACATCAACATTCGTGGGGTAGGAAAATTCCTCTCCGTCCATGGTTGCGAGTCTCAAGAAACCGCCTGAGAAAGCATTCTTGACCACATAGAGGCCGTCATAATTCGGAGTCCATTTTCCCCGGGAATCAGTGAGAAATGATTGTATCTTCTTGACCACAAGGTCTCCTTTCCTGAAGACACGAGGTCGGACCTTTTTGTCGAACGCCTTCTTTATTCTTTGCTGATACAACTGACCGTGGCATAGTGTCGTGATTCGCTTTTCTTCGATCAGATTTAGTTCGTCATGTCGACTTTGACACCATTCAGCCTCTGTAAGCTTAGCTTCCATCAATACCCGGATTGATGGGATCTCTACTTCTATGGGGAGTACGGCCTCCATGCCATATACTAGAGAGAAAGGGGTTGCCCCTATTGAAGTGCGGACAGATGTTCGATAACCGTGAAAAGCAAACGGTAGCATCTCGTGCCAGTCTTTGTAGGTTACAACCATCTTTTGAACAATCTTCTTGATGTTCTTGTTAGCTGCTTCTACCGCTCTGTTCATCTTGGGTCAGTAGGGAGATGAGTTATGATGTTCGATCTTGAATTCTGTGCACAACTCTTTCATCATCTTGTTGTTCAAGTTAGATCCATTATCAGAAATGATCTGGCTCAGAACACCATAACGGCAGATGATATTGTTCTTGATAAATCGAACCACGACTTGTCGAGTTACATTAGCGTACGACGCTGCTTCGACCCACTTGGTGAAGTAATCAATGGCTACCAAAATGAACCGATGTCCGTTTGAAGCCTTGGGCTCAATCATGTTGATCATGTCGATTCCCCATATGGAAAAAGTCCATGGGGAAGAGAGAACTTTGAGATGCGTTGGCGGTACATGGATTTTGTCGGAGTATATCTGACACTTGTGACACCTTCTCATGTACTTGTAGCAGTCAGATTCCATGGTCAACCAGTAGTACCCTGCTCTTAGATTTTTCTCGCCATTGTGTGTCCGTTGGCATGAGTGCCAAAGGATCCTTCGTGAACCTCTTTCATTAACATGCTTGCCTATGGTTTGTCTACACATCGGAGCAAGATCATGTCAAAATTTCTCTTATAGAGGGTATCACCGCTCAAGAAGAAGCTGTTTGCCAGTCTTCTGAGGGTTTTTCTGTCTTTCCTAGACGCCCCGGGTGAGTACTCTTGTTTCTGAAGGAAGCATTTGATATCATGATACCAAGGTTTGTTGTCTATGACTGCTTCAATTGTGAAGATGTAAGCGGGCCTTTCAAGGCGCATTATGTCGATTTTAGGTAGGTCATTCCATTGACCTACACTAATCATGGAAGAGAGAGTGGCTAATGCATCAGCCATGTAATTCTCATCACGAGGGATGTGATGAAATTCGATTCTGTTGAAGAAGGGCAACAACCTTCTTGCATAATCTTTGTAAGGAATCAGTCCTGATTGGTATGTGTTCCAATCTCCTTTGATCTGATTGATAACCAGGGCTGAGTCGCCATATATATCCAAGTTCTTGATCCTTAAATCAATCGCTTCCTCGAGACCTATAATACAAGCTTCGTATTCGGCCTCGTTGTTCGTACACTTGATTGTCAGTCGGGCGGTGAAAGGAATGTGGGTGCCCTGAGGTGCTATGATGATTGCCCAAATTTCTTTTCCGTAATGATTAACAGCTCCGTCAAAGATAAGTCCCCACTGGGAACCTGGTTCTGGCCCTTCACTGGATAGCGGTTCATCGTAGTCTTTCATTTTTAAATACATGACATCTTCGTCTGGGAAGTCGAACCCGATTGATTCTTGATCGTCAATCGGTTGATGAGCTAAATGATTAGCTAAAACATTTCCTTTAACAGCTTTATGAGCGTGGTACTCGATGTCATACTCTGATAACAACATCTGCCAACGGGTAATCCTTCCCGTGAGAGCAGGTTTTTCAAAGACATACTTGATTGGATCCATTTCAGAGATTAACCAAGTAGTGTGACGAATCATATACTGGCGAAGACGTTTGGCTGCCCAAGCCAGAGCACAACAAGTTTTCTCAAGCATAGTATACCGAGTCTCACAGTCGGTGAATTTTTTGCTCAAATAGTAACTAGCAGACTCTTTCCTTTTGGTTTCGTCTTGTTGGCCAAGTACACAACCCATCGAGTCTTCCAAGACTGTTAAGTAGATGATCAGTGGTCTTCCTTCCACTGGAGGTGATAGAATCGGTGGGTTCAACAGATATTCCTTGATACTGTCGAAGGCGGTTTTGCAGTCATCTGTCCAAACGCAGTCCTGGTTCTTTTTTAGTAATTTGAAGATCGGCGTGCACGTCGCGGTCATGAGGAATATGAATCTGGAGATATAGTTCAAACGTCCCAGGAATCCTCTGACTTGTTTTTCAGTTTTCGGAGAAGGCATTTCTTAAATGGCCTTGACCTTGTCAGGATCAACCTCAATTCCTTTCTGGCTGACGATGAACCCTAAGAGTTTCCCTGAACGGATACCGAAAGTACACTTGTTAGGATTCAAGTGGAGTTTGTACTTTCTCAACCGCTCGAATAGTTTTGACAGGTGTGTCACATGCTCCTCCTCTGTCTTAGATTTGGCAATCACATCATCGACATATACCTTGATTTCCTTGTGTAGCATGTCATGAAACAGAGCGGTCATGGCCCTTTGATAGGTTGCCCCGGCGTTCTTCAAGCCGAACGACATCACCTTGTAACAAAAGATACCCCATTGGGTAATAAATGAAGTTTTCTCCATGTCTTTCGGCGCCATTTTTATTTGATTATAGCCCGAGAATCCATCCATGAAGGAGAAAACTTTGAATTTCGTTGTACTGTCTACCAGCATGTCAATGTGTGGCAAAGGAAAGTCGTCCTTTGGACTGGCCTTGTTTAGATCTCTGTAGTCGACACACATTCTGACCTTTCCGTCCTTTTTCGGGACGAGTACGATGTTGGCTAACCATTGAGGGTATTCTAATATGGCGAGGAAACCCGCGTCAATTTGTTTTTGTACCTCCTCTTTGATTTTGATGGCCATGTCCGGGTGAGTCCGTCTCAACCTCTGTTTTACTGGCGGACATTCCGATCTTAACGAAAAATGATGTTCCACGACGCTGGTATCCAACCCTGGCATGTCTTGATAGAACCAAGCGAATACATCGGGAAACTCTTTGAGAACCTTCGTCAAACTTTCTTTGGCAGTTGGACTGAGCAGTGCCCCAATCTTGATTTCTTTTCTCTCTTCCTCTGAGCCCAAGTTTACCGTTTCCAACGGCTCTTTGTGAGGTTCAATGGATCTTTCCTCCTGTCTGAGTAATCGGGAGATCTCTTCTGGAATTTCGTTGTCAACTTCTTCTTCAGCCCCAAATACCGGGAATTCAAAGTTGGGAGAAGGAATTGGATCGTATGTTTCAACGGGGTTATTTCAAGAAATCTGCATGACGTGATGATTGTTTTTTAGAAGAGATAGAGAGAAATGCAAGAGTGTATGCAGTGTATTTTTTGTTTACTGCTTGTTTTTGTTATTGATTTGTTTTTTAGGATTACCATTTTCTAAGAAAGCGAAAAGTGAAAACAACAATAAAATGCGGAAATTGCAGAACGACGTTATTTTATTCATGAACAAGTCGATTCTTGAAACTACAGCCCTATAAAACAAAACTCTGTCACTTTGGGCGAAGCGAAGAGGGAAATTTACAGAAAGCGAGCCCTATCAAAACATCCGTTTCACCTGGGCAGGGTGAAAGGTTAAAGACGACAATTACTTTGACTTATGAACAATCTCCGGAACATCGACAGCAACCCATTGCCGGAGAGCTCCTCAGTGAATCACAAAGTCTGGTACCTTCCTTGATTTGTTTTCAGAAATAACGCTGATTTCTGGTGGAGCAGGATCATTGGAATCTGTCTCCCAGGAGAAGTTGTCGTAGGAGGATTCCTCAGTTGTATTTTGCATAGTATTTGTGCTCTCAGGAAAATCTCCCCATCCAGTTGGCTGGATGTCTTTGAGCCTGATACGAGAGCTTTCAGGAGCAATATATTTGACCAAGTAGTCGTATTTTCCACTTGGTTGTCCCAAGGTGTCCCACATTACTTTGGAACTGGAGGAGTCGTCTCTTTCGATGATGTTGACCTCGGGAAAAACATAGTTGATGAATTCTAGTCCTGCAAACTTTGCGAATTCATCGTCGTATTGGATATTTTCCGAATGACCTGAGTGTTGATCCCATGATTCGGTGGGGACGCAGGTATTCTTTTCAATGATGCTCAGCTGATTTTCATTGTTCGGCTGATTTTCTTGCCCCAAGTCTCTTGGGTACGGCTGCCAGATAGGCAGACCATCCATCGGGCCATATTAGTCGTGGTCAAAGTTATCCTTCATCAGAGTGTCCTACTCTAATGAGTTCGGTGGAGCACGACATCCTTCCGGATCACAATCTCCGTATATCATTTCAACATCTGACCTCTGTATAAATCTCAAACTCTGTGCAGGATAGCAAAATGGTGTAGGCACCTCTTCCTGAGACATATAACCGTCCTCATTGAGATAGGACTTCCATTCCTCATCCGTATCGGAGGGATCTCCCTCGTTGATGGTATGGACTGCTTGAGGCACTGGGTGAAGGAAACCTCCACTGTGGAAGAAGTCCTGAATGGGATGAAAACTTTCATCGTTAGCAGCTGTCTGGGTGCAGGTCACAGAAAAACCAAGACCCTTCTTTGTTTTATTATCAGTAGGAATGACAAGTTGTCCTCATCCTTTCGTATTGTTACTTTCAATTGCCTCGAGGGCATCTTTGTACGAGAAAGTGATTAGGACAGTGTGAGGACCGATAGTTATGGGAAGGTCGACTTCGCCGATAACTGCTTTCCGAGATCCGTCAAAGGCTTTGACGATGACCTCACTGCCCCTCATTGGGGATCCTTTGAATGATAGTCGTATTAAAGTGGATTTCGGCATAACGTTGATGCCTGATCCTGTGTCTACCAGTACGCTGGCTAAAGCATCATCCTGGCAGTTAACTGTGATATTGAGCGCCATGTTGTGGCATTTGCCCCCCTCTGGAAAGTCCTCATCACTGAATCCTAAGTTGTTGCAGGAAGTGATGTTAGAGATTATGCTATCGAACTGCCGTATTGACACATCTTGTTCTACAAAGGCCTGCTCTAAGACTTTCTGTAGAGCCTCTCTGTGGGCTTCGGAACTGAGTAAAAGCGATAGCACAGAGATCTTTGAAGGAGTTTGTAACAGCTGATCAACAATGTTGTATTCACTCCTTTGGATGAGCTTTAGCATCTCATCGTTGTTTTTCGAAAGGTCGGGATTACTGGATTGACCGACCGGTGGATTGGGAGCTCCTGTTTTAAGTTCCTTTTCTTTGTTAGGTTCCCCAACTCCTCGGTTGAAGATTCGATCGCTCTGTGTTACTCGACTGATGTCTGCAATATTCACGATGGAGGGTAATGGAATTTCCTTTCCAATCTCAATTATTGTTGCACCGTATTTGTAAGGGATCGCCTTAGCTGATTCATACGGTAATGATCCTGGAAGATAAATAACTACAGGAGCCTTCTGGTTTTTCTGACTGTCATAAGTAACTTCAATCAGCTCCTGGCTAGGAACTTTTGATTCGTCCAGTAGAGGGATGATGGTACAAACATCCTTGTTCTATTGATGATCAGAGATCATGACAACGTCTCTGATTTCATCAGCGAAGTAGTCCGGCGTCCAGTCGATTGGCTCGAAACCCAGCCATGGGCGAATCTCTCTATGATCCACCTACCCTAAAGAGTTGCCCGCACAAGGTAGCATCCTTGGTTATTCTCCGAGCAGACCCTACAGCGTTTATAGTTGTGTGGTGGTACCTAGCCACGCCCGCTTTGGATGCAGTGTAACCTCACTAGATCAGTTCCCATAGATCGGACATCTTGACTTTGATGCCGAGTAGGGTTTCCATTAAGCACACTGATTTGTTGCGTGTCTTCATCCATATAGATCGGAAGCCACCAGTGGTTTAACAAGTGTTGTAAAGTTCTTTGAACGAGAGCGCACCCTTGGTTACTCTCACTGCATACTTTACAGTTCGGATAATTGTGAAAAGTGAGAAAACCGAGTTGGACTTGCCTGGCGTGTAACTCCACCAAGCTGGTATTCATTAAACGGATATCAAAGATTTGGATCATGTTGATTTGATAAGGATTTTTATCATGGTAGTCCTGGATCCACCCAAGATCCATCTGACGCTGGAGGACCTCTTGTATGAAAGAGCATCCCTGTTTGTTTACCGAGCAAGTCAGACAGGAATTGTAATCGTGCCGTGGCAGATTATGGTACTGGCTTTGCCTTGAGTGCATTGCGACCAAGTTGACATTCATTGCACGGATGTCGTGGCTCTGAATGATGTTGGAATTCATATAGGTCATGTTGACTCCACGAACTCGATGCTCTTGGATCTACCCGAGATCCAATTGTTCTTGTAGAGCTTATTACACCACAGAACATCCTTGATTGTTTTTAGAGAAGATATCACACCGGTGATAATTATGAGGTGGCACATGGTCGTATCCACTCTGTCTACAATGCATCTTGACCAAGTTGGCCCTTAATAAGAGTACATCATGAATTTGATAGTTATCGCTAGACTCTCCCTCTATCAAATTGACCGTAGTTTTCTCGTGTTGAGGCAACGGGTTCGTGAGAACATTTGGATTCGTATCTTTGAAAGATAAGACCCCGCTCCTAACAAGCTTTTGCACGTCGGATTTGAAACTGAGACAGTTCTCTATGTTATGCCCTGGTCCTTCTTGATGGTAAGGATAAGTCTGATCCGCTTTGAACCAGAAAGGCAGATTTTTCGGTACTATAAGAGGAGACCTGCTTTGGACATGCCCCTTGACCAGTAGTAATGGAAATAGTTCTGTGTACAACATGGGTATAGGATCAAACCCTGGTGATCGTGTTGTACGGTTGTTGTTGTATGGAGGATGAGCCTGATGAAGAGGTTGTTGTGTCCTTTGCTGATATTGTTGTTGATTAGGTTGGCTCTGCGCAACCTGAGGTTGATACGCAGGAACAGGCGCAGGGTTGATAGCAGGAGTATAGCTGCTACTGGTTGATAACGTCGCCTTTCCTTTCCGAGAGAGATATTCCCAATATCCTGCTCTTTTTTCTTAGGGAGAGCACTACCGTATCGTTTTGTACTACTTGTTGATCTAGCATCTTTCACTAAACGTCCTTCTCGGACGGCTTCCTCAAGACAAACTGTAACGCCCCGATTTGTTTAATTGTATTTATTTATTTCATTTATGTGAATTTTGTGGAATGTGTGAATTTATTGTATTTTACCTGCTAATTGAGTTAATTGGTTAATTTCTCTGATAGATAAAATATTTGCATTTAATTATAATTTCTTTTCAACTTTTATTTCCTGAAATATATTTCATCGGTATGTTTATGTTTTATCGCGTTTTGAGAGCGTTTGCGAGATATTTGAGCTGAGGGGTATTTTGGTCTTTTGCTTAGTTATGTTTTTCATAAAAATAGAAAGAGAGAAAAATAGAGAGAAAAGAGAAAGGAAAGAAGGAAAAGAAGAGGAAATAAAGGGAAAAGGAGAGGAGAAGAGAAAAATTGTCATTAGCTCCGTTTCAATCGCGATTAATCGGGTAAGGGTGAGAAGTTTCAATTACATCTTGCTTGTATATGTATATGTATATGTATGTATTTGTTGAATGTTTGGTTAAAAAATATATGTTTTTCCAATTGGTTGAAATTGTGAACAATAAATAGAAATCGATGTTTTGACGGTCGGAAATCACGAGTTAAGGTTCCTAATTGTCGATACATGTTAGATATATGTGGTTGTGCATTCAATTAGTAATTTTATGATGTTTAGATGAGATTTGGAGAGGATTTGGGGTAGAATTCGTAACAAAAATTATGCAGGAAAATTCTGGGTTTCGCAGGCGATACGCGTACTGGGCAAGGCATTACGCGTATTGGGTAAGGCATTATGCGTAACACCTTGGGCAATACGCGTGTGGCAAGGGTGAAATGAGGGCATTACGCGTATGAAAACCATTTTTACACGCCCTCTGGTGAAATGCGTAATGGTACGCGTAAGGGACAAAGCATTACGCATAACACCTTGGGCAATACGCGTAATGGGTTTTTAAAAGGAATTTTTGGGAGAAATCAGTCTCTGCTCATACGCATAACACTTTGGGCAATACGCGTATGGGATAGGCGAGTGAGTAAGGCAATACGCGTATGGCTCAGGGCAATATGCGTATGGCCAGTGAGATGCAGAATGTTGTCATTTCGTGATTCTTTTTCTGTTTAATTCCATAACTTGTGTTCCGATTATCCGTTTTGAGCATACTTGGTATCGTTGGAAAGCTATTGAGCTGTAATTTCTTAATAAAATGGTTTTGATATTGTTGGCCGATTTAATTATGTCGGGAATTTGGAATTGTGTCGTTTTGTCGACTTTTACTGTTATAATTGTGTGTAATTGATGTGTTATCATGCAATGTGCTTTTGACATATATCGTATGACTTGTGTGATGTTATATGATGTAAATGCATGTGATGAAATATTGTGATGATGGTTTATGGCCTAAGGGCAAGAAAATGCATTGTGTGGTGTTGGATTGTATATGCATGATTATGGGTGTATATGTGAAGATGCATTTGATTGTCATGAGTCCTTGTATGCCAAGCATCATGATATGCATCTTGTGATGTCGTGTGCCCTAGTGGGTGTGAGCGACGAAATGATTCCAGAGGGAATCCGCTATTACATCGTGTGCCTTATACAAAGAGGACCTAAAGCGATGATTATAGACGATCGTGTGCCTTATACAAAGAGGACCTAAAGCGATCGGATCGTGTGCCTTATACAAAGAGGACCTAAAGCGATCCATAAACGTCGTGTGCCTTAAAAAAATAAGAGGACCTAAAGCGACGGGGAACATCGTTTGCCCGACGGGGTGTTACATGAGTAATCCTAAGTAACAAGCGATGGTTCCTATAGTTCTTGAGTGAACTAGTGTTGAGATGATGGATGGATGGTACCGCATATGCATTGCATAGAGTCGTTGTGTCGGTCTCTGTGCATTTGCATAAATCATGAATGGATTGATTATCTGTGAGAATTGTGAATGGATACATTATGTGTGAGAAAATCATGAATGGATTGATTATGTGTGGAAATTGTGAATTGATTGAGTACGTGTTGAGATTTATGAATGGATTGGTGAATTGATGTGCATATGTGATAAATGCATTGGTTATGGATGATATGTGTTATGTATAGACATATGCTATTTGATGTGGTGGTGTGTTTACATATGTTATGACTTTGGTGTGCCTTACGTGTGAATATGTGATTATGTTGGTGTAATTGATATATGCTATGTGTACTAGTATGTGATGCTTGTGGTGAGAATAACTATGCATGTGAATTTCTATGTGTTTGCATATTATTATGCAATCTTGATTTAGTTGTTATTTCTCACCCTTCTGTTGTGGTTTGTTGCTCTATGAGGCAATTGCAGATTAGTAGTCTTGGAGGCTTTTGTGAAGATTAATTCTCTATTCTTCTGTCGGTCTTGGTTTTTTCTCTAATACGTAGCACGGGAGTCGGGGAACGATTATGTTATATATGTATACCTTTGTTAGATTTATTTTGTATTACCTTTGTATGTATATTTTGATATTATAAAACAATTTATTTTGTAAAACAAGTCAGTTATGGATCTTTCCGCTTTATTCCATAATTGAATCTTCATTTTATATGGAAAAAGTTTCCCTTTGAGGTGATTCCATTTTGTGTTATGTATCAAAATTTATGAGCAGGGATTGTGTATTCTTTCTTTAATTGTGGCATCCTTGTTCCTGTCGAAAAAATAAATTTTTATTTACTCTGATTTGATTATGTATTATTTATTCGCGATGGGAAATGGGGTGTTACACGAACTCCCATGCCCACCATTTCGGTGAAGTCACTGGGCGCACTGGCGACCATTCTGTCATAGTAAAATGAGCTTAAGGTTTTCAAGAAAATATTTGTCATCTCTTTTTCCTCCAAAGGTGGAGAAATCTGAGCGGCAATTTCACGCCATCTCTGAGCGTATTCTTTAAAGGTTTCCTTGTCCTTTTGTGACATCGATCTGAGTTGATCTCTGTCCGGTGCCATGTCCAAATTGTATTTATATTGTTGAACGAAGGCAGCGCCAAGATCTCTAAATGTGCCGATCGTGGCGCGGTTTAAACCCATGTACCATTTTAATGCGGCACCAGTTAAACTATCCAGAAAGTAGTGAATGAGGAGATCCTGATTATTTGTCTGAGCTGACATTCACCGAGCGTACATCACCAAATGGCTTTGAGGGCAAGAGTTACCTTTGTACTTTTCAAAGTCGGGTACCTGGAACTTGTGTGGAACTTTCACATTAGGGACCAAGAAAAGGTCTGCGGCGTCCTTTCCAAATAAATCCTGACCGCGAAGGGCTTGCAGTTCTTTCTGCATCTCCAGGAATTGTTCCTGGAACTCATTCATTCTATTGAATATGCTGTCGTTTCCACCAGAAGGTATCTGTGGAATCTGTCCTTCCGGGACAGTGTGTACCACGGGCGGTGGTATATTCATTATGGCCGAGACTCTCGGTGCCTCCCAAAGTTTGTAACCTTCAGGAGTTGCTGTCATGCCCCTGGCATCTTCGCTTTCCCGAAGTTTGTAACCTTCAGGCCCAGCGGTTCCTGCTGCGGTTCCCTGATCCTTAGCGATCGGCGGAACATATCCTTCCGGGATATAGTTAAGTGGCATGCCCTAGGGATGATCTTTTGGCATTTTGTACCTAGGATCATACTTCTCCACTATGGGTGTTGATGTGATCTCTGAGATCACAGTCCGTTGTTGCTGCATCTGAGCTTCTGCTAGAGCTTGCATGTCATTATGAAGCCTTCTCAGATCCTCTTTCAGAGTGTCGATCTCTTCCCTCAACTCTCTGTTCTCTTCCTCGAGATCATCCATATTTTTCTGACGATTGGCCCGAGTATTGTACGAATGAGACAGTTTGACTCTAGAACCGAGACACAAACGTGAGATTCGTAGGTAAGAAGAATACGTTTACGCGAGAATGATGAATGATTATATGCAATGATTATATTAATTGTATGTTTTTGTTTATTCAAAGTAAACTTCGACAATTGGATTGCAAATATCAAACAGTGGAGAAACCTCATTTTATTGAATTCAAAGGATTGCGGAAACGGAAATACAGTAGATTACAAAGTGCTAAAAAAAGGAAATCTAAACTAATGGATCCTGAGTCCTCTCTAAGGAGAGCTCAGGTGCTGGTTCTGGTACTTTCCTTTTCTTTGACCGGGGCTCTTGGGCCGTTGTCGGGTTGTCATTCCTTTGCCAAGTGAAAGGAGCGAGCAAATTCCTTTGGTCATCCTGATTTTCTACAGCATGTTGCTCCAAAATCTCAATCAGAGCGTCTTTATCTTTTAATAGCTGTTGTATTTTCTTGCACTCCACATTGAGAATACGGTACTTGTTCCTCCAAGACCTCTTCTCCTGCTGAACTTTGCTAAGAGTAACCTGAAGTTTTTCTGTCTCAGACATGAAATAAAGGGCAGAGTCCCTCAATGGAAGAACTTCCTGACGAGGGTAAGGCATCCTCAGCTTGAGAGCTCTAGTTTGTACCCAATGGAGATAAGGCTCCATCGAGACACAGTCTGGTTTTCCTAGAGACTCTCGTCCTTTCCTATGAACGTGTTTCCTGGCATGCACTATTTCTGTCTTTAGTGCCCTGTCATTTTCTCCTTCCTTGAAGAAAAGACCTTCCAGATGAGCATTGCGCGGGACATGCCTCATTGGGTATCCAAATTGACGACGAACGAGAATTAGATTATAGTTGATTCCTCCCTTAGTTCCTATAAGAGGTACATTTGGGAAATTTCCACAACGGTCAATGATCCTGATCCTGTCGTAGATTCTATTGTACCAATTGATGTCCGAGTTGGTAAGAGACATGATTCTCTGTGACCAGCATAAAGTAATCTTTTGATCCCAAAATGCAGCAGACTTTGGCAAATGGGAAGTGAACCACTTGTAAAGCAAGGGTACACAACACGTGATCATTCCTCCGCTGTATAAATACGCATCTGCGAGTAGGGTCGGTACAGGGTTTCCGATCAGGAAAATCTTACTGGCGTTGATATCTACGAAGTTATCAATGTTGGGAAACAAAAGTAACCCGTAGGTGAGCAAAACAAAGATGCTCTCGAAAGCGGACATGTTCCCTATACTAGCAAAGTACAGGGCTTTATTTGTCAAGAATTGGGTTGGCAAACCTTGGATGCCACTCTTAGTGGTCATGTGAGTCCTGACTTCTGACTCGTCCAAAGGTTTATACTGGTGATTTTTTTACCTGTCCGAAAAATCATTGACCCCTCTGGGATAACAACAGCAAGCGGATCGCCAGCGAGCTGATGTATCCTAGAGTGATCTCAGATGAGGGTAGTATTGCGTGACAACTATTTCCGATAGCTTCCGCACTACAAAATGGCTCAAGTCTGCTAAAAACCTCAGCTTCTTAGATAACCCAGTCGACCACACTACTTTCAACAACCGAAGTCGTATAGGCAATGTATCTGCAAAGGGAGTCTCCATTGAGTTTGATGGTCGATCGGGGGCTCTTAACTGGAATTCACTCCCAGTAAGATTACCCGCATTTCCATCACCTATCTTAGGTGTATACTCAATCTTTCCACATGCTGCATCAAACGCATTCCCATTAGCAGAAAAATAAACACAAATATCATTTAGGAAAAGCAGTATATATATTTGCCTTAATCATCCTAGACCACTAGTCTTATGATCCTATACAGACAATGACTCCCTAGTAGAGCTGTCATTTCTGTGACATTTTGAGAACTTAAGGTTTCACCCAGAGAGATAAGAGGGACAAGATGCCCTTTTTGGTCCCACGGTGGGCGCCATTTTTCTGTAGTGAGTGATTTTTGGACGTGGTTCTTAAGCACTGCCGCTCTGGGGTACTACAGGTCGATTCATTTTTTATCCTATTGAAGCTGATGAAGGAAAGGAAATAGATGTCTCCAATTAACCCTGCTTGCATACTGAGTTTAAATAGATGACTGTTGGTTTACAGATGCGGTTTAGATTGTGGGCCTCTCTCTGCTTATTTTGTTAAGAACGCAGTGTCATGATTATTGGTAAGATGTTAGGACTGATGCTTTTCGATTGATATCTGAAGGTACGGGATTTTGGGTTTTTGATTAGTATGCTCGCTAAGATTTTTCAATCTTATGCCTACGTATTCCCATTTAACAAAAGAGGGAAATCAGAGCGATCATAGTTCCTCCTATTCTATGGGAGGAAAAAGGTTGTTTTTGTGTCTTGTTCAAAGCCCAAGACGTGAAGCTGAAGGGTCTATTTGTATCTTGTTCAAAGCCCAAGATGTGAAGCTAAAGGGTTTTTTAGAGAGAATTTGTCATCTCTAAAGAGGAGTTGTTGATGTTTGTATACTGTGGCGAGGCACAACTTTAATGCTAAAAGGTTGATTGACTCAACAGGGGTTTTCTTTATACAAAGCCTAAGAGGAGGCTATTGGCCCAACAAGAGGGTGCTTTCTATCTGTCTCGTACGAAGCCCGAGATAGAGGCTAAAAGGGGTTAACTCAACAAGAGAGTTTTTGTATCTCGTATGAAGCCCGAGATGGAGGCTGAAAAGTTGGTTGACTCAACAAGAGAGTCTTTTATACTCAACAAGAGAGTGTTTTTGTATCTCGTACGAAGCCTGAGATGGAAGCTAAAAGGGTTTGACTCAACAAGAGAGTCTTTTATACTCAATAAGAGAGTGTCTTTGTATCTCGTACGAAGCTCGAGATGGAGGCTAAAGAGGTTTATTTGACTCAACAAGAGAGTCTGAAAAGGTTAGATCCACTGGGGAGAATCATTTGTACAAAGCCCAAGAGGAGGCTAAATGTGTTGGTGACTGTTTCAGTTGAGTGACATGTCCAGTATGTTGTATAAAAGAGAAAATCGGTTCTTATAAAGAGACTGATTAAAGGTGAGGTTGTACCTTGGTACTAATCAGACGATCGGGGTTATTTCCTGTTCTTTAAGGAAATGGGAAATCCAAAGGGTATTGAGACTATCCAAGTCTACTGGTGTTTTGAGAAATCGATTCTCAGATAAGTGAATGATCTTTGTATGATGCCCAAGAGAAGGCTGGTATGTTAAGGGATGAAGGTCAACCCATTAACTGGTCTGACACTTGACTCCGAAAGACATCTCTTGCAAAAATAATGACTAGGTTCTGTTCCTATACCTGTAGAGGTCTCTGGGTCCTTGTACTAAGCCCAAGAGAAGGCATGAGAGCTTTTAAGAAGCCTAAGGGTCCTTGTACAACGCCCAAGAGGAGGGGGATGCTTTAAAGAAGCCCGTGGGTCCCCAAACCTCGAGAAGTTCAAGACAGGCTATTCACAGAGAATAGATCAAGCCAGGAAAGTCCGAGAATTTGGAAGAAACTCAAGAGATGCCATTCACGGAGAAAAGATCATCTCTGGGGAGTTAGAGTTTCTTTGACAATTTCTAAGGGTGACAGTCTGAGAAAGGGTTCACCGAGAATGTTGTCTTTCATGTCTCCATATTGTTTAACCCCAAGAGGAGGGAAGACTTTGTCTGGTAATCCTATGGGGATCTAGTTTTGTTTGTATTTGAGAGTGGCCAACAGGGCTTTACTTAGTGCTAGACGTAGTTGCCGGGAAAAACTCTAAATAACTATACTAGTATTACACAGTTGATATTTGACGAGTATATAAAAGTTTTTGAAATAAGACTTACAGTGAAACAACCCCACAATACAGTTATATATATATGAAAGCGGATAAAGAAAGCGGGTAAACACTTACTCGGTTGTAGAGCTTCCATGCTGTTTTGTTAGTCGTTCAACAAAGAAAGCTTTGATAACAATATTATATTCAAAATCAAAGGAGAAAGTTCTTTGAAAAGATTTGTTGGGGCTTACAGCTCAAAGAGAGGCCCAAGGTTTTATCAGTGATTGCACTGTTGTTTTGAATTTGTACAGAGGGACTTATACAAGTGACTGAGGCCCAAAAAGGTTTTCTGTACAAAGGGATGGGTCTTACACTCTCTCAAGAGGCCCAAAAGGTTGATTTTATACAAGTGGTGGGGCTTACAGCTCAAGGAGAGGCCCAGGGTTAAAAAACAACGATCGCACCGTTATTTTGAAAACTGTACCGGGACTTATACAATGCTGAGGCCCAAAAAGGTTTTAGGTACAAATGGGGATTGGGTCTTACACTCTATTAAAGACCCAAAAGGTTTTAAAAGAAATGGGACTTACAACACAAGGGGAGACCCAGATGTTAGTTCTCTTGGTTTAGGATTGGCTTAATTTAGGTAAAACAAATAATAGCAGCAATATTGTAATAGAGAATAGGATGTATAATCTTGCTAAGAAGAACAGGTACAGCCAGATGTCCTATTAAAGAGACTTAACATGTTGTGTTGAAGTTATTCAACAACTGGAACAACATGTCCTATCGAGATGTCCCATGCAGGTTCATTCGACATCGCGCCAGAACTGAAGAGAATGTAGAATTCTGTTATATTCTAACAGATGCAGAAGTTTCAAGAAATAATATGCAAATTCTAGGTGGCGCTGAATTAAAAGATTTGAAGATTCAAGTCTGAATTTGAGAAGAATATGGGAAAATATGCACTTTCTAAATATGGAGATATTTTAGGAAGTTAGTGATTTGAAGACCTGATTTGTAGCAGAAGTTTCTGCTGATTCGTAGCAGCTCATATGCTAGGCTTTTGTAGGCCCAAATCCAGTTGGGAATAGGTTATAAATAGATGTTTTGTAACCTAATTGTGTAACGAACCAAATATGTAAAGTTCTATCATTAGGGTTGGTTCCTGTACCACTCGACCTGTGAGTTGGACAGTTTGTTAGTGTGATCCTCGAAACTGTTAAGTAAGAGGAGTATTTTTCTTGGAGGAAGCTTTTAAGTAACTCTAAGTTGTGTGTTGGAAGGGTGTCTTCCGTGCTGAATTGTTGTGTAGGTAAAGAGTCGTTGATGCAGTGGCGGATTGTCAACTGCTAGACATCATTGCGATGATTGGGAGTGAGAAGGGTTTCTCATATCTAGAGAGGATCTAGGTAGAAGGGTCATTGGGTAGTGATTAAGTGATAAGTTGTAAACGGGTTGTTTAGCTTTGAATTGATACTACTAATAGTGGACTTCATCCCTGGCTTGGTAGCCCCCAGATGTAGGATAGTTAGATCCGAACTGGGTTAACAATTCTGTGTGTCTTGCTCTTATTTCTTTTCAGTACCATGTTTATTAGATTATACCTTGCCATTTATGATCATGTCAGACCAGATGTCGAACGGCATATTCTAGGACATCTGAATTCTACACATGCACCAGAATTTCAATTGGTATCAGAGCAGGTCATTCTGTTCTGTATCTGGATGAGATCCCAGGGAAGATACTTTCTGGTTCATGGTCAAGGTAGAAGCTTTCTACTGAAAAGATGTTTGAACCTGGAGTAGTTCATATAGGTGTAAGAATGGTCCCTTGAAGTGGAGGATGGACTGTTCGTGGCATATACTGAAGGATTGGAGGAATGATTGAAAAGCTGCTGTGTTGGGGTTTGATTTATTTTCAAACCTGTGGTATAGTGATGTCACCTTAATTATATTGCTAGGGCTGATATGTGACACCTGAAGGCCTTGAGGAGTTTGTATCTTGATCCGCTGCGAATCTATCTGAAAACTCCTAAGGTTGTAACTGAGAAGGTTGTTCCTCTCTGAATGTATATCCTATGGTGATGGGATTTATGCAAGACTGCTTCAACTTACAGTGTCAACGATACTTGAAGATTATTGTTCAAGTCCACTCATAAAGGCATTGATAAGTGAAGGTGTGAGGAAGAGAAGTAATTTACTAATCTCCAGTCTTTGATCTCTTGTTGTGTTCATTGGAATGATGTCCTATCTTGTGTTAGAACATCACGCCAGAATTGTGTTGAATTCTGTTGTCTGAAGGAATGGCAAAGCAGATGCTCTGGGTGCTAAACTAATGTGGTTTGATCACATGAGTTTGGAGCTTACTCCTGATCTGGAAGAGGAGGCATCTGGGTGGTATGTCTAAGAAGGTTCTGGCTCTGGAACCTATCTTAGTTGTGTGAGTTGGTCAAGGTGTGATCAACATACTCCTGAGGTCAGTTTATTTCTGGTCCTTGCTGCAGAAGTAGAAAACCTGAGATTCAAGAAGTATTATCTCTAGCAGACTTCTTGGACATGAAGGTCAAAGCTCATAAAGTCTTGTTCTTGTATTGACTGCGTGCACTTAAGGATCTAATCACAGTCTGCGCTGCTATTAAAGGGAAGAATGTTTTGGAAGTCCTTGAAGACATGTCTCAAGCTGTCTGGATGATGAGAGTTGGATGAAAGATTACTACTCTCACGCTTCTGTGATGAGATGGCTGGTCCCAAGGCTTAAAAAGGGATGTTTGGAGATTCTGGTTGTAAAATGGGGTGTTTTTCTTAGTACAGCTCGATTCTTTTCATGATGTCAAGACTGATGTCTTAACATTTGTTGACAGAACGGAATGTTGTGGTGTGCGTCTCCAGAGATCACATGTCTCTACTTGACTTATGGACTGATGTAAGAGTTAAGCAGTAGGTGAATGTGTTCAGCAGGTGTGTTGAACAGAGAGTGTTCTCTTGAAAACATGAAGATGAGTCTCATGTTCTCCATTGATTTAAGGCATTATTCTTGCAAAGGAGTAAAGGTAGTCTTATATAGAGAAAAGTTGATCAGATTGAGATCATGTGAGTGTTGGTACAAGTGATGATTGTGGTCAACTTGTGAGTTGAACAAAGAGTGAGCTCTTGAAAACATGAAGATGAGTCTTGTGTTTTCCATTCTTCAAGGTACTAAGAAGCACATGATAGGGGGAGAGTGTTACAATTCTATGCAGCTGGACGTGTGATGTTAAGGGGGAGATTGATAAATATGTTAGCACGTATTTTGTAGCAGATTAAGAATTTGCATACATAAGGATGTAGTATGGAACAGAATTAAAACAGAATTTTATTACATATTTTCTGAAAGCATACAAGATTTGTGAAAACACCATACAAAGGGTCTAAAGGTTATCCCAACCCCCCGAATCAAGAAAAGCCTTCCAATCTTCGTCCCATTCGTCATCAGAAGCTTGAAGTTGCACTTGAGTTTTCTTGATGGTCTTCATCCTTGTTTCTGATGCCTTTCGTGTTCGTGTTGCTCCTGAAGATGCTCCAGCTGTGGACAGTGTTGTGTCCCTCAACTTCTGAGGATCTGGCTTCTTGTCCTCCTGCATGTGTCTCTTTCCTGTACTCTTGTTAGACTGACTCATGCTTCCTTCCTTGGTGTACTGGTAGGAGCAAGGAGGCTTGGTATTTATAATGGATGAAGAGACCTTGGTTGTATCGCCTGACCGGTCAAAGCTTCCTTTGGCATGGGAATTTGTTTTCTTGAGAACCTGTTTTTTTTTGGCACATTGGATACCAGAACTTCTTGTCTGGTGCCTTGGTAGAGGCTGCCCTAGTAGGATAAGCCTAGGTCTTGTCTGGCTGTCTGCTGGTTACTGGTTGTGATCAAGTGGTGTGGTCTTTGGTCTCGTGCTAATGTCCTACATTTTGTTACAACATTTTAGTTTGTTGTGTACCCTACTTATGGAGTTGGAAGAAGCAGCATTATCGTCTGTAGTGGCATTATTGGGGTAAGATCATAAAAGGCATTGAATGTTAAGGCTATTGTCTATAGCCTATTACAGCTTGTGTGCTGGTCAAGTTTGTGTTGTGTAATGTCAAACATCATGATGGGACATATCATAGCTATGTGGAGTTAGTGCCTATACATTTTCTCTGCTGTTTTTGAAGGAATCCAAGAAAATATGCTTGGAATGTATAAGTTTCTGAGGAATCTTGGGTTGATAAATTTGTAAACAAGCAGACAAACTTATTTTGGTCAGAACAGCACTCCAGACATGTTTCCCTGAGCCAAACAAAGGAATATTCTAGACTGTGCATCCAGCCACGCGCAAGAAGGGAGCCTAGTAAGTGCTGTTTGGTCATGTAAGACTGGTCTAAGAGCTATTAAAGGCGTTCAAAGTCAGTTTGGACGGTGCACCTTGAATTAAGCTACAGTTTTTCCATGCTCCATTAACATTTTATTTGACCAAGAATTAAAGATCATTAATATCTAAGAAACTGCTCTACTATTTATAGAGGCTTCTCCTATCCTCTACCATCAGGTAAGGGTTGTTCTCATAAAGACTATGGGTTTTGTTCGGGTCTGGGTTAGTTGTGCCTGGGTCTGGTTTTGTGATGGCCTCCTTTGTCAATTTTTGGCCAAAAAGGGGGAGAAAGGGATTGTTGCTCAGAGGTTCAGACAGGAGTCTGTAGTTGCTTATGTTGCATGTGTTGTCCAAACATGTCATAGCAAATGTCTATCATGTTTCTTTTTGGATATCTTTTTGTGACCTGTGATCTGAGTTATAAACACGGTTGTGACCTGTGTTCTGAGTTACCAGGAGTGGTGGAGGGTTTGGTCTTAAGTTTCCTCTTATGCACTGCAAAGAGCAATTAAGAGTTCTCTTATTCCACCATTGGTCTTCAAATTTAGAAGAGGTTCCTGGTTTGAGGGGGAGTACTAGCTGGCTTCTGCTATCTTCTTCCTCGTGTGCATCAATAAACTTCAGGACCTTCCTTCCTTTTATCCTGAAGATTGATGTTCGTTGGTGATGATACATGCAGTGGATTTCTTCAGAAGGTTGCAAAGAAGATGTCAAACAAAGATGTTGAGACATTATCTTCAAACTGAAGATCTGTTGTTGTGTGCTGTAGAATCTGAACTCTACAGCTGTTGTATTTTTGCTGTAAACTCCTGGATTGTAATTATTTGTTTTAGCCAAAATTTGCCAAAGGGGGAGATTGTTAGTTCTCTTGGTTTAGGATTGGCTTAATTTAGGTAAAACAAATAATAGCAGCAATATTGTAATAGAGAATAGGATGTATAATCTTGCTAAGAAGAACAGGTACAACCAGATGTCCTATTAAAGAGACTTAACATGTTGTGTTGAAGTTATTCAACAACTGGAACAACATGTCCTATCGAGATGTCCCATGCAGGTTCATTCGACATCGCGCCAGAACTGAAGAGAATGTAGAATTCTGTTATATTCTAACAGATGCAGAAGTTTCAGGAAATAATATGCAAATTCCAGGTGGCGCTGAATTAAAAGATTTGAAGATTCAAGTCTGAATTTGAGAAGAATATGGGAAAATATGCACTTTCTAAATATGGAGATATTTTAGGAAGTTAGTGATTTGAAGACCTGATTTGTAGCAGAAGTTTCTGCTGATTCGTAGCAGCTCATATGCTAGGTTTTTGTAGGCCCAAATCCAGTTGGGAATAGGTTATAAATAGATGTTTTGTAACCTAATTGTGTAACGAACCAAAGATGTAAAGTTCTATCATTAGGGTTGGTTCCTGTACCACTCGACCTGTGAGTTGGACAGTTTGTTAGTGTGATCCTCGAAACTGTTAAGTAAGAGGAGTATTGTTCTTGGAGGAAGCTTTTAAGTAACTCTAAGTTGTGTGTTGGAAGGGTGTCTTCCGTGTTGAATTGTTGTGTAGGTAAAGAGCCGTTGATGCAGTGGCAGATTATCAACTACTAGACATCATTGCGATGATTGGGAGTGAGAAGGGTTTCTCATATCTAGAGAGGATCTAGGTAGAAGGGTCATTGGGTAGTGATTAAGTGATAAGTTGTAAACGGGTTGTTTAGCTTTGAATTGATACTACTAATAGTGGACTTCATCCCTGGCTTGGTAGCCCCCAGATGTAGGATAGTTAGATCCGAACTGGGTTAACAATTCTGTGTGTCTTGCTCTTATTTCTTTTCAGTACCATGTTTATTGGATTATACCTTGCCATTTATGATCATGTCATACCAGATGTTGAACGGCATATTCTAGGACATCTGAATTCTGCACATGCACCAGAATTTCACCAGATAATTTTGTTTTAAAAGGCGACGACCGCGCCGAGATTTTTGAAATCGGATCAGGACTTATACAATGACTGAGGCCCAAATTATTAATTTACAACAAGGATTGGGTCTTACACTCTATTAGAGGCCCAAAGAGGTTTTAAAAAGTTTGATGAGAGTTGAATTAATCAAAAACCCTAATTTGTTCTCAAAATGTATTTTAATTGAATAAAAAATTCAATTAAAATGATCAAAAATTGTTAAACATGTGGAAAACAAATTGTGATCTTGGATTAATGTTTCAAAAATCTAGTTTTGATCCACAAAATGATTAAAATTTGCAAAATCAAGAAGGAAAAAATATTTTAAATGTAAAAAACAATTAAAATATTAATTCTTTGCAAAAATATCAATTATATGAAATAAATAATATTTTTGGGATTTTTTGGTAAAATAAAATATTTTAACATTTTTGTGAATTATTATAAAAAGAATCAACTCAAAATCATTAAAACTCAGAGAGAAATTAATTTTTGAATCAATTAAATAAAATCACAAAATTCAAATATTCAAATTTTTGAAAAAGGGCGCCAAGAACATGGCAAGAACACGCGCCCTTCCTCTTTTTCTGCAGATTTACGTTTTCTATCCAATCTCACTGAATACTTGATTATATCATGCAATCTATATATCAATCTACTCGTTTCAACCTCACGATCATGTCTATGGTCTTTAATTTCATTTATTTTAAGCATGGAATAAGAAATCAAAGAGAAACCTTAAGAACCCTAAAATTTTCATGAAGGCTCAGAAATTCCATACATAATTCAAACAAAGCAATTGATTGAGGGAAAACACTCCATGCATGATTATGAACATATGGCCAAATTATTGTGTAGCAAAAAATGCATGGATCATAGAGTTAGAAGAGTTCATGCTTACCACTTGCAGCTGGTGATCGTGTTTTATGTTAGAGGTGTTACAGCTAGGTTCCAATGATGTGGATAGCTTCCCTAGGTGCCATAGAGTGTGTATGGATGCTTGAAGTGGATTGAAATGATCTGGAACTTGAGATGGTACCCCAACTGCAAATCTGTCAAAAACTTGAGCAATTGGCTAGTGATTTTGTGATTTTGGTGTTCCAGATGTTATGTGAGTGTTTGGATCACTTCTATATGATGTTTATGAGGTGTGTGTGTGATTAGTTTGATTGGAATTGCTCTCAAACTCAAAACCCGATAGTGACTTGCTTTGGAAGGCAAATTTGGAGTGAAAGAAGAGATTTTGAGGAAAGCATATGTTTGATGGCTTTGGTGTACTCAAACTGATCACAAATGAGCTCTATTTATAGTAGAGCAAGTTTGTTTTGTAAGAAATAGTGAATGGCAACTGCTGCATAGGTTTGGCCAGTGTTGAGCAATGAGAATCCAAGTCTCCTCTAGCCATTGACTAGAGGTTAGGGCAAAGGCTGCTGGTTCCATTGGTCTTGGATAAGTCTTGACTGAATTCAGTTGGAAATGGCTCAGTCCATGCCACCTTGGTGCATCCATTAAATGCTCCAATCCAAAATTGGAGTCTTGTCCCTCTTTTAGGGATTTCTAGGTTTGGCATGCTACTTTTGGTTCCAAAGACTTGGGAGGCTTGGGATCAGAGTTGGTTCCTCCTTGGTCTCCCCCCGAGGTGTTCAGATGGATAAGTGTGTTTGTCATTTGCACAAATTTGGCAAACGAGCAAAATGCACAAATCTGCCTTGCCTTGACAGTTTTCAACAAGGCATATTGCCATTGTCATATCTCATGGCTCAAGTGGAATTTGATGGAGTTCTTGGCCATTTTGGAAAGCCCTCATATTATACAACAACTGTTTGATCATATTTGGTTTTGATATCTTTTGGATCCAAGTGAAAAATGCCCCTACATTTGGAAAAAAGTGAAGTTAGATTCTGACATAGTGAAAATTTCACTAAGTGTTGGAAAAAAGTGATATTTTCACTTTTTGTGATTTTGATCTTTCCATAACTTAAAATCCATGAGGAATTAGAATGAGTTCTGTTTGAACCTTTTGTAGAGGGCAATGCGAGCTACAAATCCAGCTTTGGATGGGGAAAAATGGCCTTGTGGTTTAGGAGTTATGATCCTCCAAAGTTGGTACCCTAGCATCTTTGTTCCATAACTTAGAAAAATTTCTAAGTTTTTATGGTTACCCCTTTTACAAGTTATCACACATTAACATCATTTTAGGGTTAAGGAACCATAATTGTGAAAAATCTCAAAAAGTCAAAGTTGAATTTTGTGCATAATTGACTTTTTGTCAGATGAATTCCAAACTGTGCAATCCTCTATGAAATCAAGTCCTTGACCTAAATCAAAATTGATGGATTGATTTCATAGGTGTTATAGGGTGTATTGGATCATGTCCCAAGGTTTGGGAGCATGCCTGGGTCAAAATTCAAAGGCACAGTTGACTTTTCTCGCGAAACCCTAATTGTGGTTCTGATGAAATTGAAACTTGTTGCTCAAGCTTCTTAGACCAATCCATTGTTGCAAATGGATCAATGTGGTGTGTTAGAGACCCTCAACCCATGTCTTGAGGTCTTGGCTCATGATTTGTCCCAAAAGTCAACTTAGGGGTGAATTAGGTCAAGAAACCCTAATTCCTGATTTTTGATGAATGCATCCCCTAAAGTCAAATTGACTTGATGATTGGGTTCATGATGTCCCTCGGGGCATCATAGGTTATGCTTTGAGGCATTGGCTCATGCCCAGAGGAAATTTTCCATCTGGAGGCCCTGGTCGACCAAAACCCTAATTTGGTGACACTGGCGATCTTGAGGCTTAATCCACATGGAAGGTAGCAACCTTGTGCTTAATCCTTGATGTGGGGGTCCTCTTGATCCATTGTATGTTTGAGTGGTTAGACAAGTTGAAGATCATTTCATCCCTTGATTGATCCTTTGTCTAAGAGCTCTGAGAGGGCTTGAAACCCTAATTCCTGTTTGTAGTGGATGCTCACCCTTCTTTGGGGAGACTAATGAGGCATAATGATACACCCATATTGTGATGATGATTTGCCCAATAATGGGAAATCTAAGTGGTCAAAATTTGGGGTATGACACTGCCTAATTGGTGTGGCAACGACGGAGCTCGATTGAGGTATCCCAATTATGCGCAGAGTCTGCTCGTCCCATAAGCAGAAACTGGTTGGCGTTGTAAAATGGATCGTGCTTACACCGGGGCATGATCCTGTGGCCGAGCCATCTCCCTGTTTAGGGGAGATCTCGTCGGCAGTTAGTCCGACCTCGTAGTTGGTTCTAACTTAAGAATTGTTTGAGCTTTTCAGCGTTCCATGGTCGAGCAAATGGTTCTCTGTCCAGAGTTTCTAAATAGTAGGCTCCAGTACCCGTTTTGGACTTGACCCTGTAGGGTCCTTCCCAGTTCGCAGTCAGCTTTCCTTCGCGCGAATCCTTCTGGTTTCTGCGCAGGACTAAGCTGTTAACGGGGAAGTCGCGCTTTATGACTCTAGGGTCGTGGCGCAAGGTTATTTGTTGTTTTAGCGAAGCTTCACGGAGAGCTACCCCCGACCGTATCTCTTCGGCCAGATCGAGCTTTTCTCTCAAGGCTTCGTCATTCATCTCCTCGTCAAGGGGGCCTCCATTCGTCTGGAAGGTTCCCTGATCTCCACCGGTATCACCGCCTTAATTCCGTAAGCTAGTCGGAAAGGGGTTTCCCCGGTGGTGGAGTGTGGTGTTGTTCTGTAGGCCCAGAGAATGCTATGTAGCTCCTCGACCCATCTCTTTTTGGATTCACCCAGCCTTCACTTAGGCCACGAAGGATTACCCTGTTCGCGGGCCTCCGCTTGCCCGTTAGTCTGGGGATGCTCGACGGAGGTGAAGTACTGCTTCGTGCCTAATTTGGCGACGAAGTCTTGGAACTTTATGTCAGTGAACTGGGTTCCATTGTCGGTCACCAAGGCCTGGGACACCCCAAATCGCGCGAGGACGTTCCTTTTGTAGAAGCGGAGTATGTTGAAGGCTGTGATCTTGGCAAGGGCTTCGGCTTCAATCCACTTGGTGAAGTAGTCAACGGCCACGATCAGAAATTTATTTTGATAAGAACCCATTGTGAAGGGGCCGAGTATGTCCATCCCCAACCAGGCGAAGGGCCAAGGCAAGGATAGAGTCTTCAACTCGTTGGGGGTGCCAAGTGCATGTCCCCGTGGCGCTGGCATCGGTCACATTTTTGGACGTGCCCTTTGGCGTCGTGCTACATGGTCGGCCAATAGTATCCTGCTCGCAGGGCTTTGCGTGCTAATTGTTAGTTCCTGGATTGGCTGGAATTTTGGTAAAACAAAGTATATTCAATGTTGATGTCAAGGTGCTGATGTTGTAACATTGAAGTCTTAACACTGGGCTGTGTTAAGTAGTTAAGTGCTGAAGTTGGATGTCTGATGTCACACAGGTGATGTTGTAACATCAGACCTGCAGAATTAATAACAACAGCAGGTTGTTAGGGCACGCGTATTAGCTGGAATTGTGGAGAGTGGTTGACTCATTGGATGAGAATATCTTGGGATAGATATTTTCTGTTACATGGGAGATTTGATTGCACATCTGTTGGAGAATTAAAAGGTTGAAGATTTAAAAAGATTTTGGGGATAAAATCTGTTTTGAAGATTCAGTTTTAATTAACAAATCTGATCAAATATTGTGACAAGTCCAAGCCCAATTCAGGAGCTATATAAAGCGCACAAGACCAAAGGGAAAAAGCGACAGAAATACAGAGAGAAGATCAAGAGCATAGGCTGAGTGTCTTGAGTATTTTGTACGAGTTGTATTTACACTATTCTAGGGTTTGAATAGGTGTTAAGTTTCTGTCCTCTCTAAAGCTGTGAAGCAAAGAGATTTGTGTGATTTGATCGAAACTGTGAAGTAAGATCAAGGGTACTCAAAGTGGGTTCTTTGAGTGTTTGTAAGGGATTGAGTGGTGTTCTCATACCTAAGTGGTTTCTTAGGTAGGAAGTCATTAGTAGAGTATAAGTTTAGGAGATTGTCAACGGGTTGTTGAGTCTGTAAATTATATCTACAAGTAGTGAATTCCATCCCTGGCTTGGTAGCCCCCAGAGTAGGTTGGTTGTAACCAAACTGGGTCAACAATTCTTGGTGTTATTTTACTGTTATTGCTGTCCATTATGAAGAGTGTGTTGTTGTGACATCACACCTTAATATCACACGTCTGATACCAGAATTTCAATTGGTATCAGAGCAGGCATCCTGTCTGTCTCTGGGTGAGATCTAGGGAAGTTACTTTCTGGTGAAAAGATGGACAAAGAAGTTGGAGGATTCGTCAATAGACCCCCTATCTTGGATGGATCCAATTATGACTATTGGAAGCCAAGGATGACCACCTTCTTAAAATCCTTGGACAGTAGGGCTTGGAAGGCTATTATTAAAGAGTGGAAAGCACCTATCATGTGTGAGAAGGATGATGCTGGCAAAGATAAAGAAGGCACCTCTAAGCTAAAGCCTGAAGAAGAATGGACCAAGGAGGAAGATGAGTTCGCCCTTGGAAATTCCAAAGCTCTGAATGCAATCTTCAATGGAGTGGATAAGAATATCTTCAGGTTAATTAATACCTGTGAAGTTGCTAAGCAAGCATGGGATATCTTGCAGGCTACTCATGAAGGAACATCTAGAGTCAAGATGTCAAGACTTCAGATTTTAACATCAAAATTTGAAAGCCTGAAGATGAAGGAAGATGAGACTATTCATGATTTCCACATGAGTGTTCTTGAGCTGGCCAATGCATCTAGTGCTCTTGGTGAGAAGATGTCAGATGAAAAGCTTGTGAGGAAGATCCTTAGGTCCCTACCTAAGAAGTATAAGATGAAGGTTACTGCCATTGAAGAATCACAAGACATCAGCAAGATGAGAGTTGATGAGCTCATTGGATCTCTTCAAACCTTTGAGCTTGGGTTGAATGAGGAAGAACCAGAAAAGAAGCCAAAGAGTATAGCCCTGGTGACAAATGGTGAAGAAGAGAAAGGGAAGAAATCTGAATCCCAGGAGGATCTTTCTCAGGCCATAGTGATGTTGGGAAGACAGTTCACCAAATTATTCAAGAGAATGAATAATAACTCCAGGCCTAATGTCAAGAACATGACTTCTGACACCAGCAAGAAGGATGAAGAGAAAACTGCCCAAGATAAAGGAGTGCAGTGCTTTGAGTGTGAGGGTATGGACATGTCAAGAAAGAATGTCCCACCTTCCTGAAAAAGCAGAAGAAGGGCATGACAGTTTCCTGGTTTGACTCAGATAGTGAAAGTGAAGGTGAGTCAGCAAAGCATGTTAGAGCCCTAACAGGAGCTGTTGTATCTGATGATGATTCTAGTGATGGAGAAGTGACTTATGAGGAGTTGGCATCCACCTATCAAGAGCTGTGTTTAAAGAGTGCTGATATTTTTCAAGAAAACAAGTGCCACAAGCAACAAATTGCTCAGCTAGAGAATGAAAAGACTGATCTGGAAAATGAAGTGGTGCTAGTTATAGCTCATCTTGATCAAATGACCAAGTCTGTCAGGATGCTGAGCTGTGGTACAGACACACTCGACAAGATCCTTCAGTCAGAAAAAGCTGCTGGAGACAAAGTTGGGATAGGTTATGTGGCTGAGGACAAGGGAACTTCAGAAGGAAGCACTTCAGGTTCAAAGAAGGAAGTGTCACAACTTTCATCTCAACATCAGCCAAAGAAGCAGGATCCTACCCCTAAGAAAGCTGATGTTTCACAACCTAAGAAGATTGAGAAGAAGACTGGTCCCTATTAGAAGAGAAAGCAGCCACAGGGAGCTAGCCAATATATGCCCCCACAATACCATGAGAGCATGCAAGCTGCTCAGTTCAAACAGCACATGTCTCATCAGATGTCTCAACATCAGGACAACTGGCATGAGTATGGTTATGGATACACCAATGTTGTTCCTTATATATATGGAAGAAGAAAGCCACACCATCATGGGAGACAATCAAGGAAACAGCATTCTCAGCCGTCTTATGGGAGAAGATATCAACATAATAGATGGCAGGGCAGTTATGGTAGGAGGAGATCACATTATGGATGGCAGCATAAGCAATCTCATCATGGCAGAAGATTCAGAGATGAAAGGGTGAGATGCTATTACTGTGGAAGGTTTGGACATATGTAGTACTCTTGCTACAAGCTGCATGGATACCCTCAACCTCAAAATAGATGGAGAGAGCATAGGCCCAAAGTTGTTAAACAATGGGTACCTAAGGAGAAGGTGAAGTGCTTATTGGCTCACATGGGTGATAAAGAAGGAACATGGTATTTTGACAATGGATGTTCAAAGCACATGACTGGATCCAAGAAGCATTTGGTAGAGTTCAATCTTTGCCATGCAAATGGTGTTATTTTTGGCAATGGTGAAAAAGGAGTAGTAGAAGGAGTTGGAAGAGTGAAGAATCATGATGGCCTTACTCTTGATAATGTGCTCCTTGTTCAAGGGTTGGGTGCTAATTTAATTAGCATAAGTCAACTTTGTGATGAAGGTTACAACGTAAGCTACACCAAAGATGAATGAATGGTAGCTGATGAGCAGAATGAGGTAGTGATGAAGGGAGTAAGATCCAAAGATAATTGCTATCAGTGGATACCTCAAGTGGACAGCTTATCTAGTGATGATGATGTAACATCAGATGATGACACCAAGTGTGAAAGTATGGTGAAAAGTCAATCTGGGTCAATGACTTATGGTGCTGTTGATGTGTTAAAAGCCAACTTGAGTAGTCAGTTATGTGAGCAAGATGAAGGAGTCAACAATGTTGATGGAAGGATCAAAAGCAGTGACCTTAAGAAGTGTTGGGAGCTGAATACTTGCAAGGCCAAGAAAGATGACAACCTGACTAATGACTCCTATAGTTCAGAAGAAAAATTTCACAAGTTGACAATCCTTATGTTGGAAGATGCAGATGCTAGAGCTGATGTTAATACATCTCAAGTCAAGAAAGGTACTTCTAACCTTAAAATAAAGAAGAGTAATGATGAACTAATTGCAAAAGTGGTTCCTGGGGTTGCTAAACTACTGAAATCAAGGAAGGGGAAAGCTATTGAGTCACCTCCAAAGATGAGAACTGATAAGCAGAAGATCTATGTGGATGATACTACAAAATCCAAGAGTAAAGTGTTCATATCTTCCAGAAATAGGAAGATCAGAGATAAGTCTGATGATAATGTCCAGGATATCTCTCAAATGAAGGAAGTCGTTGTTGTTAGAACTTCAGAGAAAATTCAAACGGCCATACTAGATAACATTCCTGTGCTTTTCATAAAATGGTGGAAGTATGTTCTGGAAAAAGAATTTGGTATAGATACTCTGGATATGGTTGAGTTTGCTAGGATATGGTTCAGAGAGGGTGTGGGAACTTATGGTATTCAGGTGTGTATGTTAACCTGACTAAGCTGCTCTGACTGTGTTTTTTTTTTGGGAGCTTCTTGAAGGACTTCTTTGTGCAATGAGTCCTTTGGATGGTGAAGCTGATGTCCCAAAAGATGTTGTAACATCACGTTTGCTGGTGGTTATATCTGGAAGATGATTAAGATTGGACATGTGGAAGAAGTGTTTCTGTTTATGTGAATTAGAATGTGAAGTTTAGCATGACTACTGATTTTGAAGACTTCACTAGTATCAATAACTACTGGTGGATGTAATGGTAGAGGTATTGTGATCTGATCATTATCTCTTGAAGAGTCTAGATCTCAGTAAATCTTTTAAGTAAGCTGAGAATTTGTGGAGTTTGTGACACAGTGTTGAGTTTGGATTACTTTGATAGTAAATCCAGTAGTGGAGCATATGTAATACCCTGGTGTCAAGAGTATCCTTGGTGAAGGATGTCTTTGTTCTGGATCTGAAGCTTAGTGCTTACATTATATCTAAGGAGCATCTGCATAGCCATACGGGAGAATGATGAAGTAGAAGGTTTGCCTTGGATGGAGAATGTAGAGAAGACTGAAGTTGATCAGGAAGTCTAAAGATGAAGATTATGATAGGGAATGACTGTCTGTGGAAAAAGGGACAGTGGTACCAAAATGAATGTGCTCAGCAAGTGTGCTCAAATGTTCATATTCATCTAGAGCATTTGTTAATCATGACAGAGGGAGTACTTGTCCATGGATTTTGCAGCAAAGGGTGTCATAGGACTTACTTGTTGAGGTTTGTCAAATTGTGGCTAAATAGGGGGAGAAATAGCCAAGAGAGTCAAGAGTATCAAAGAAGGTCAAGTGTTGCTAGTTGTGATGCAGAAGTACAGTTATTGGGGGGGAGTTTAGACTGAGCTGCTAGTGAAGATATCATAGCATTTGAAGAGTGCAGCCAAGCAGACATCAAGGGGGAGAGAAGTGCTGCACATTGTGAACTACTAAACAGCTGTGATGCTGGTTCATGTTCTTGAGGGGTAGCACCAATTGGCTGTTGTCAATAATGAAGATGGTGCTGTAGCAGATCTAGTAATGAAGACTATGAAGATTGTCACACTGCTGCTGATGAAGTGTATCTCAAAATTATTGAAGGTTTTCCGCTGCTGAAGACTCTGAGGATTCAGAGGGTGTTTTACCCAAAATTAGCCAAAGGGGGAGATTGTTAGTTCCTGTATTGGCTGGAATTTTGGTAAAACAAAGTATATTCAATGTTGATGTCAAGGTGCTGATGTTGTAACATTGAAGTCTTAACACTGGGCTGTGTTAAGTAGTTAAGTGCTGAAGTTGGATGTCTGATGTCACACAGGTGATGTTGTAACATCAGACCTGCAGAATTAATAACAACAGCAGGTTGTTAGGGCACGCGTATTAGCTGGAATTGTGGAGAGTGGTTGACTCATTGGATGAGAATATCTTGGGATAGATATTTTCTGTTACATGGGAGATTTGATTGCACATCTGTTGGAGAATTAAAAGGTTGAAGATTTAAAAAGATTTTGGGGATAAAATCTGTTTTGAAGATTCAGTTTTAATTAACAAATCTGATCAAATATTGTGACAAGTCCAAGCCCAATTCAGGAGCTATATAAAGCGCACAAGACCAAAGGGAAAAAGCGACTGAAATACAGAGAGAAGATCAAGAGCATAGGCTGAGTGTCTTGAGTATTTTGTACGAGTTGTATTTACACTATTCTAGGGTTTGAATAGGTGTTAAGTTTCTGTCCTCTCTAAAGCTGTGAAGCAAAGAGAGTTGTGTGATTTGATCGAAGCTGTGAAGTAAGATCAAGGGTACTCAAAGTGGGTTCTTTGAGTGTTTGTAAGGGATTGAGTGGTGTTCTCATACCTAAGTGGTTTCTTAGGTAGGAAGTCATTAGTAGAGTATAAGTTTAGGAGATTGTCAACGGGTTGTTGAGTCTGTAAATTATATCTACAAGTAGTGAATTCCATCCCTGGCTTGGTAGCCCCCAGAGTAGGTTGGTTGTAACCGAACTGGGTCAACAATTCTTGGTGTTATTTTACTGTTATTACTGTCCATTATGCAGAGTGTATTGTTGTGATATCACACCTTAACATCACACGTCTGATACCAGAATTTCACCAATGATCTCCCTCCCAAATGTTATGTGTTGATGCCCTCGTGGATCTCTTGGAGGATTTCGGGGACTTTGATCTCTTTGACACATTTCAGGAGGGGGATGGAAAATCCTCATCGGTAGAGTGTGTCCTCAATCAGCACGTATGAGCAAGCTCGTCGTTTAGTCACGCTGGCCTCCTTGCTGTGCTCGGGCAGCTCCCTTTTGGTGAGGTAATCATATCGTACACGGGGTTCATCCAACAGTGACTGTTCCTGATGGCGTTGACGTCAGGCAGCTGTGATGGTTTCTCGATGCTGGGTCGGGCGAGTATTTCTTGCATGATGGATTTATTACCACCTTTCTTCCTGGTGCTAGCCAGTTTGAACAAGATGTCCGCCCGCGAGTTTCGTTTGCGGGGGATGTGTTGGACTTCCCACGTGTCAAACTTGGTGATTCTCTCCATCACCAGTATAAAATATTTGACTAGCTGGTGGTTCTTTGCTTGAAACTCTCCCTGTACCTGGGATGCTACGAGCTGGGAATTGGTGTAAATCTTCACCTCCTTGGCGCCCACGTCCTTTGCCAGCCGTAGTCCCGCGAGGAAGGCCTCGTATTCGGCTTGGTTGTTAGACGTAGGGAAGGACAGGACTAGAGATACTTCGATTAGTATTCCTTCCTCGTTTTCGAGGATGACACCTGCGCCGCTACCTGAGGGGATGGATGACCCATCCACGTAAATGGTTCATCTCTGTGTTTCGCTTGGCGGGGACGATGGAGGTGTCATCTCCGCCACAAAGTCGGCCAGGACTTGTGCCTTGAGGGCCTTCCTGCCCTCGTAATGAATGTCGAATTCTGATAACTCCAGGGACCATTTGAGCATCCTGCCAGCCATATCTGGTCGACAAAGCAACTTCCTGATGGGTTGGTCTGTGCGTACTGCTATCGTGTGGGCCAGGAAGTAGTGTCTGAGTCTTCTCGCGGCAGTAACAAGGGCAAGGGTGACTTTCTCTATCTGCGCGTACCTGATTTCTCGCCCTTGTAGGGCCTTGCTGGTAAAATAGATGGGATTTTGCCCGTCCGTTGTTTTGCGGATGAGTGCAGCGCTGAAGGCTTCGCTGGCTACGGAGAGATATAGGTAGAGAAAGCACAAGAGGTTCGGAGTGGGGTCGCTTAAGGTGGGTCAGAGCTTGCTCGCACTCCTCCGTCCATTCGAAATTGGCCTCCTTTTTTAGGAGTTTAAAGAAGGGCAGGTCGTGCTGAGCAGACTTGGCCACGAAACGAGAAAGTGACGCGAGCATCCCGTTGAGAGATTGGATGGATTTCTTCGACCTGGGCGTGGGAAATTCCACGAATGCTCGACACTTGTCTGGATTCGCCTCTATTCCCCTCTCGGTGATGTAGAATCCAAGGAACTTCCCTGCTCGCACGCCGGAGGTGCATTTTTCTGGATTAAAGCGCATTTTGCACTTCTTGGCCTGGTCGAAGACCTTTTACAAGTGGACTGTATGGTCGTATTCCTCTTGGGATTTCATAATCATATCTTCAATGTAAACTTCGAGCATGTCTCCGATTTCTGATCGGAAGACCTTGTTCATCATGCGCTGGTATGTGGCCCCAGCGTTTTTCAGACCGAAGGGCATTACATTGTAGTAATAGTTCCCCGAGGAGGTCATGAATGCGGTGTACCTCTTGTCCTCTTCAGCCATAGGGATTTAATTGTACCCCGAATAGGCGTCCATGAAGGACAAAAGTTTGAAACATGCAGAGTTATCTACGAGCTTATCTATGCTCGGTAAGGGATAAGCATCCTTCGGGCAAGCCCAGTTGAGATCAGTATAGTCAATGCACATGCGCCATTTTCCACTATGCTTTTTAACAAGTACAATTTTGGACAACTAGGTTGTATACCTAGCCTCCGAAATGAATTTCGTCTCTAGGAGGTCTTGTACAAGTTTTTCGGCAGCCTGTGCCTTTTCGTCGAATTGTCTCCGCCTGCGCTGCGCGACGACACAGGCAGTTGGATCGATGGTCAAATAGTGGCATGCGGTCTCAGGGTCCAAGGTGGGCATGTCTGCGGCACTCCAAGCAAACAGATCAGCGTTTTCGTCCAGGCACTTCTTCAGCTGTTGCTTGACCTCGTCGGGCAATCCAGCACCAATCTTCACCCCTCTGTTGGGGTTATTGCTGAAGGTGATGACTTCAAACTCCCCGTCTAGAACTGGTCACATGAGGGGCCGATGTGGAGGAGCTGGTCGTTCCTGTTGACGCACCTTCACTACTATTGTCCTCGCCTTCCTCTGAAATTTGACTGTCAAGGTCGATAGTGTGTACAGGGAGTGTAGATTTCTTGTCCGGTTGGCCGTCTTCGGATGGATGATATTCCTCTCGTGCCCTCTTAGCTGCTTTGGATGCTGCACCGATCTGGTTTTGTCTCCGGGTTGCTGCCTCGAAACATCTGCGGGCAGCCTCTATGTCCCCGTGCAATGTCGCAACGTGACCCTTCTCTGTATAATACTTCAACTTGAGGTGGACAGTTAAAGGGACAACAACTAACAATGCAAGGGTCGGTCTCACCAAGATGCATTAGTACAGTGACGGGTAATCGATCACCAGGAATTGGGTCTTAATTGACCAGGACGCCTCTTCTTCCCCGAATATGACTAGGAGCTCCATGTACCCCCAGGGTCTGGCCGTGGCTCCGTTGAACCCCTGCAAATTGGATCCCACATATGGTGAGAGGTTCTTCTGGTCCAGCTTGAGAGCCCGAAACAGGCAGGTGTACATTATGTCCACTAAACTACCCTGGTCGACCAGGATTCTTCTTACCTCGGTGCTTGCCAATCTTCCCCTGACGAGCAAGGGGATGTGTGAGTTAGGAGAGCCTCCAGGCAGCTCTTTGTCATAAAAGGTGATTGGCTGGGAGCGCCCCTTGATCTTCTCAAGTGTGGATAGCCAGTCCGGGCTGCAATCAGTAAGCTGCTCAAACTTTTGCTTAACAGGTCCCTATGTCAGCTCATTGTACCCCCCGCATGAGATAACCATAGCTGCAGGGAATGCTTCCCAAGTGCTTAGCGCGAACACCTAGGACGGTTCCTCGAAAAAATCTGGGACGGCAAAGTCCTCTGGTCGCGTGATGGACATAGCGACCTGTGGGGGAGGACTGGATGGGGATGATTCTGCTTCCTTCTTTAAATCTGACGCCTCCCGCTTTGAAGACTTCTTGATATATTGCTTCAAATGACCCTCCTTGATAAGGATCTCAATAGCATATTTAAGGTGCACGCAGTCCTCGGTCGTGTGACCGTGGCTGCGCTGGAAACGGCAATATTTACTTTTATCCACGATGCCTTTGGACGTCGTCGGCTTGGGGAACCTGACGCCTCCCTGCTTGAACTCCGTATTTATGCATTCGGAGAGAATACGCTCACGAGGAGCGGTGAGCAGGGTATACTCCGTGAATCGGCCAGCAGGCCCTTTACCTTCTCGGGGGCGATCGTCTCGTCGCCTCTCTTTTCCTTGCCGGGATGTCTTCGGCTCATCTTTTTTTGGTGCCTGGGTATTTTCGCGATCTCTTGCATCCCAGGCATGATATGCGGCCTCCTTCTCTTCGTACTGTATGTACGCTTCAGCTTTCTGGAGAAGTTCCGTTAATGTTCGAGGAGTCTTGATTCCGACGGCCTTGCGAAACTCGCTTTTTGGTCTCAAGCCCTTCTCGAGAAGATACTTTTTCACATGGTCCATGGTACGGACCTCCACGGCTTCTTTGTTAAACCGTTCAATATATACCCGCAGGAACTCGTCCCTGCCCTGTATGTTAGCTTCCAAGGTGGCCTCCGACTTGGGATGTCGTCGGGAAACCGTAAAATGTCGGGCGAACCGACTCTTCAAATCTCTCCACGATGTGACCGACCCTCAGAGAAGGCGCTTGAACCAAGCCATAGCCCCCTTCCTGAGGGTGATTGGGAACAGTCTAAATTTTATGGCCCCACTCACGTTGTGGTAGTGGAGCATTGCCTCTATGTTTTTTATGTACTCGTCGGGGTCGGAGGTCCCGTCATAGGTCGCTCAAGCGGGGGGCTTTTCCAATCCACGAGGAATTCTAATGTCCATGATCTCTTGTGAGAGGGGGCCATGGACGTCGTCGTCACTGCTTGTGCTCAGAGAACGGGAGAAGGAATGGCTACGACCACGACTCCTGCTTCGTCGTGGAGAATGCCTACACGAACGGTGATGCTCAAACTTTTCTGAGGGCCTGGACTTCTTTGACGCAGGGGAACGTCTTGAATTCCGCAGAGGAGACTGGCGTCGTCTTCGTGCAAGATCAGACGCAGGCTCTTCTGATCTTGATCGTCTTCTCTCTGGGGAGAGGCTTCTGGACATGTCACACCTCCGTTTCTGAGGGGGAGACCGAGGACGTGGAGATGGGCTGCAAGGCTTCTCCGAGGACAGGCGCTCCTGGAGGACGTTCTCGAGGCGTGATCTTTTCACCTTGCTGGAAGATCAAGAGGTTTGATCTGTTGAGGGAGGCTATGAGGGCAGCCGGGCTAGGGTCATCATTTTACAGAACCGGAATAGGCTCAAAAACACGGTCAGCAGCCGGTGCTCGAGGTTTCACGTCATCGGGAGTAGGGGAGGCGGTTTTCCCGTCACGATGATCTGTCTCCGGGAAAGCAGCTCCGGAGAGGATGTGGTCGGCGTTGTCGGGGATAACGGCGACGGTAGGTTCTTAACGAACAGCATCATTCTTGGTGGAGGTCGTGATGATCGAAAGGGGTTTGAAGAGAGCTTTAGTCTTCGAAGCGAAAAAAGAGGGGATCTTGAATCAAAAGACGGGGAAGCTAGATTCCCACAGACGGCGCCACTGATCGGAGGTGATCAGACTGGATCGTCGTGGCCTTCACGTAGGGAAGATGATGATGCTTGTAGGAGAGGAGGGGGTATACCTGTAAAGCACTCCGACGCTCAAGTAAGAAAGGGTCATAAAAAGGGGCAAGTACAAAGTATGTTCCTAGGATGAATATTGGATACCTGACCCTCTCAAGTGAGAGGGTTTATATAATGCCCCCAGTGTGTGGCCAACGGTCCCTATTTACGGGGCGAAATAACCATTTCCCGAAGAATAGGTAACTGCCCAAAACTAGCTGTTATGTCGGGGAGGGTGCCCAAAACTAGCCGTTATGTCGGGCAAAGGCGTGGTTCCGGGTACTTGCCCATAGCTGTCCTAGGATTAATGAAGTCGTGCATGACGGGCAACAGTACTGGGGAGGAGCGATGTAATCCTTGCCCGGTTGGAGGGCAGAAAGGTAAACTCTGCCCTTCGCGGATTGGGCTTAGGCAATTGGACCATTTTGGGACCAGAAGTGGATTGGGCCATGCCTAGCCATTGGTCCAGTCCAGAACAATATATATATATATATATATATATATATATATATATATATATATATATATATATATATATATATATATATATAAGAGGCATATCCTTTGTATTAGGTAACACATTGTATTACTCTTTCTTTCATAATGAGAATGAGGTTTTGTTTGTACCATTAACATGGTATCAGCAGCAAATTCTTCATACTCTCTTCTTCTTCTTCCCCATACACACTAATTTCTTTTCTTCTTTTCCTCCCTCCTGTGGCTTTATCGAATTATGATGATTTCTCCACCAACTCTACCAACCCTCACTACATACATCCTAATGAAAACCCCTCTATCGTTCTTTTTTCTCTTCTTCTTGACAACAAGAATTATTATTCTTGGGTACGATCCATGCATATCGGATTAATATCCAAGAACAAAGAACGCTTCATTGATGACACTCTCCCTAAGCTTTCTTCTGCAAACCCTCTCGAATATTTTTCTGACACATGCAACACATGATGGTGATTCTGATGTCTTAGCATCAGAGTACAAATTCATGAAAGATGTTTTGACATCTGCTGACTTTACAGAACAATTTTATCAAACTCTAAAATTATGCAGGAATAATTGCAGAATGATAAATAACACAATCAATTGGTAACCCAGTTCGGTGCAACATCACCTACATATGGGGTATCCTAGCCAGGAAGGAAATCCACTATGATAGTATTAGTTCAAAGCTAAACTCCCCGTTTACAACTTCTCCCCTAATCACTACCTTGTGCTACTTCTACCTAGAAATCGCCATCTAGATATGGGATCCCCTTCTCACTTCCTAGCAAGCAGTCATAATCCTAATGACCATGCCTAAAGAAACCAAAAGGAAAGATGTACCTTCTTTCTACTACAATACTTAGGCCAAGACTCTTGTCCAAGAACAATACTCGATTTTGCTTCAAAGCTTCAACCAAGAACAATACTCAACTCCTTTGCTTAAAAGCTCTAGAGAGATAACAATATAAAACAAACAATATGTCTACCACAATGTATCAAACTATATAAAGGGTGACTTACAAAGTCACACGAGACTCTCAAACCTAACACTACAAACCCTCTTCTTATTTTTACAAAAGTGAAAGTCGTTAAATACATTAGGTTTAGGCCTTCTTTAAATAGCCTTCAGACCTACTGGACTTGGGCTTCTTGAGGCGCAATTCACCTAGAATCAGCTTGGAATCACAAGCACAATTTCCATCACAAAAATAGGAACAATATACAAAGTTTCCTAAAAAGGCTCAACGATCCTTTTTCCGAAAAACTATCATAATCAGGCAAAAACAGAAGTTCCCAAAATATCCTTCCTTGGATAATGCATACGTGTGAATCATAACATACTCAAAGATCACACTCAAAATACCAAAATAGTCATGCCCTAACTATCTGGTATGACATGTCCTGGAATATGTCACAACATCTTGTAGAACATGATGTTTGACTGACATGGCAGAACATCTGGTTCCACATCTTGCAAACAACATGTTGTTTTACCAAAATGCAGCCAATCCAAAAACCACAGGACTTACAATCTCCCCCTTTGGAAAATTTTGGCTAAAACAACCTTTGCAGTGATTCTGGAGAAGAGGAATAATACCAAAAAACCTGTAATCAAAAAAATATTAGAGATAAGGTGCATTTATAGGTCATTAGAGGTTACAGCTCCTTCAACCTCCAAAATCTCCAGTGATCAGATGTCAAGACATGTAGTCTGACATCACAGCAACCTCATACAAGTCTATTTCTCCCCCTGTCACACATACCCAATTCTCCGTTTGAAGGGGAAAACCCAAAGCACGTGGCAGAAAATCATGAACTCTCCAAGTTCATGCATTAGAAATGCATACAACAAGGCCACGCCTATTAGAAACATATGCAGCAAAAGCCACACATATTACTCAGAGCGTCAGAGTAATAAACAACCATAGAGCAACCACGGTTCTCCATCACCACAACATGTCAGAACATGTTGCACAACATTGCTCATAAACTTTGACAACAGCATGAGCAGCTCAGCTCCCCCTAAATAGTTGCACATAAGCAACAACAACCAACTACTCTTCCTAAGCAGTAGTACAAACATGACATAAAGTCATGACATCTAATCTAACATCAGAACCAGCAACAACACTTTACTCCCCCTTTTTAGCCAAAAATTGATAAAAAGAAAACCGAGTGAATGTAAACAAAAACAAATGGAATCACACAATAGCAAAAGCTACAAACAATACTAATGGAATAAAACACAAAACACTAGATGGAAACAAATGTTGTCAGGGACTTATTACAACACAAACAAAATAATAAAAACAACAAAAAAAAAACCAAAAGAGCACTGCAACTATGAATCTGACAATCCACTCCATCCCCCAGAGTTAATGAAATTAACCCAATCTTCATCACCATCCTCATCAGAGTCATGGTTTTTTTTGCAGAGCCGCATTGTTGTCATATATGCCTTCCTTGTCCTAGATGCTCCAGTAGATGAGCCAGCAGATGTCCCGACTTTGGACTCAACCTTCTTCGAATCAGCACTCTTATTATTCTTGGCATCCAACACACCAGTCTTTGGAGCATCAGTAGTATTGGAATTTTGGCTCATGTTAAAAACACGACTGAGTACATGGTTGAAACTGCAACAAAGGATAACACCCTTGCTTATAAAGCCTAGACAGACAAGAATAGGACTATGGACCGGAGGGAAAATATCCTTGGTAACAGAGGAATTCTCCTTTTTATCTTTCCAATCTTTGACTGCAGTCTTGAAGTGACATTTTTAATGTCATTGAAAAATCGCGTTTCTTGAAACACGCATGCACCAAAGAAAAAAAAATGTGTTTCATGCCTCCTAAACTGAAGATGCTATAACTCTTCATTAACACAACCTCCCATAACACTCATGATAGGATGTTGACCAGTCATAACAATGTTTTCCAGCTGTACAGAGAGAGAATCCTTGACACTACGGATTGTGATTAGCTTGTCTCGGTACAATTTCACAACATTGTGTTTGACATTGGAATCTTCTAGCATCCAAAATAATTTGAAGCAACAACTTCCTCAGCAATGTGCTTAGACCATAAAAAGAAACTTTTACTGATCCACAAAAGACAGGATTGTTTCTTAACCAGAACCATCCTTAATTAACCAGAGGCAAAAATGCTAAACATAGAACAGGATCCATATAAGAACACCCCGCAATGAGAACACAACCAGCTCCCACTGGAATACATAACTAAAGAAATCAGCAAGCTGAATAGCTCAAGCACAATGCCAAGACACCAGGTCTGACATAACTACAATCTTGCATCAGCAAACCAGACAGGTACACCACTATTCACTAGGATGCACCCATGCAATAATGACATGTCCTAGTGCATATAACAGAGACACGCACACAATGGAAAAATATACCTCGAACACATTTAAGAGAAACTACAGTTCTCAGAAGCACTTCAGTCAGGCAAGATGTCATTCACATTTGGTTTGACATCAAGCACACAAACCACATCAGAGGGATTATATTTCCTCTTTAATCATCAATGGCTAGAATGATGTCAGAACATGACACTCCTTCATCAGCAGGGAACACATATATATGCATAAGTCATTTCCATGTTTTATATCACATCATCATAATAGAACACCCATAGAAACCATGGTTCTTCTCAACATTAGGTATGCCATCCTTCACCACACAGTAGAATCTTCCTTTCAGCACCAACAGACTTGGCCAAAACTCTACTCCAAACTCCACCTGAACTCAATACTTTAGTTCTGAAGCTGTTGATGAACACAAACTCCATATGATGAGTTCTCAAGACTGTTATGTTTCATCATTTGGAGAGTTAATCTTTTGCAATGATGTTCCAACATTTTCTTGGACATTAGTCCCTTGAACCATTAACCTTGGTTCTAGATAACAATCATAGGATCTGTTATCATCACAATAGCTCATCCACTTATATGCACTATTTAAGAACCAACATTTAAGCACAGCAGTAAAGCAACAGACTCCAGAGACAAACCAGAGATACACAAGGGAAGCCTTCACAGAGAGATCTAAACTCTCACCCACAATAAGAACCAAAGATAGCTTCTACACAAAAGCACGATGTTAATATAACCTGTATGACAATCCAGTACCAGCATAAGAACTTATGAAAACAAGAAGCGATTTCCTCCAACAACCACTACTACAAAACACGCAAACAACAACGCTAGGTTTAAAACAGACTCATTTACACCGTTTTAATAGGTTATAATGTTCGCGTAATGTTTGCGCATCAGTGAGTAGCAAGATTTATTACTACGGTTGTCTAATAACACCATAGTAATATTATGATTTGCAGCATGCTTCGATCCCCAACAAATACATGTTTTCAATTTTTTAGACTACACTAAGCGTGTGTCACTTAAGTTCATTATTTAAAAATTAAATTGTAAATGATTTTACAACGGTTAATAAACCAACCGTTGTTATAAGACTTTTAAAAAAATAGAAGATAGAAAATTATTTAACCAAGATATTTAACCACGGTGTTACTAAACAACCGTTGTAAAATTTGAAAATGCATGATGGTTGTAATTTCTAACCGTGATGAAAAGTGATATTTTTTAGTATATAAGCGAACGTATCTATCGTTCACTACATAGCAGCCGTTTCTCTCAAAAGAAAACCCTAACATATTTCACTTTTCCCTCTCATAACATAACTCTAAACATACTTCAAACTTCAGATTCGTCTTCATTAATCGCTAACTTCTGGTCCGTTCATTACACTTATGCTTCGATTTCGTTTACTTGTCTTTTTAAAAATGGGTTCTAATTTTTTTTTCTTGAATGTTCTCATTTTTTTCAGATCCATCAACATCACCTTAACAAATACAAGAAGTATACTTTCGCTATGTTACATATGGTTTGTGTAGCTATGAAGAAAAATACAAGAAGTGTGAAGCTATTGTGTTAACTTCATTCACCTTGTACCTTTTTTCATAGCTTCATGAACTAGATGAAATAGGAAAGTGTCTCAGCAAATCCTTCCATAAAGTTTCACCGTATACTTTTTTTCATTCTTTTTCATAAAGTTTCCATAAAATCTTTCCATTAAAATGTCGCAGCAGTCCGGCTATAGCCATGGAAGTAGGTCCTCAAATCGTTCAAGGTACGTATGCAAGTGTGGTCTCAATGCTCCGTTGATGACGACATGGACCGACTCGAACCCAGACCGATGTTTCTATGGTTGTGGGATGTATAAGATTCAAGGATACGAACAATGCTCTCACTTTGCTTGGTTGGATGACGAGATGGATCCTAGAGCAAAACAAATAATTTCTTCACTAGTAAAGAACTTGAATGAGGAGAAGGGGATGGTTAACACCTACAAAGCCAAGGAGGTCGAATTGATGTTGAAGGTGAAGATCCTGAAGAAATAGTTGAAGATTACCTGGATTTTTTATTTATTTTTAGTATTCATTGCATTTCTTGTAATGACGAATTAGGTTATAGTTTATTAGGTTTGTATGTTTACTGGTGGTGTAATGGTTGATGTATTTGTTACATAAGATTCATGTGATGATGTTATGGTATATCATGAATATAATACAATTAATATTATTATAACCTTATTACAAATCTGTGTTGCATTTTCTGCTGTGATATAGTGAAAAGTAATATTGGTTAAAAATTTCTATAAATTATAAAAGCAGGATATAATTGTAAATTCTGCAGAAAATTTTACAACGGTTATTTATCATAACCGTTATAATAACTCGCGCATTGTCCAGTAAAAAATTAAAAACAAAACTGCACAGCTGGGAATCAAACCTAGGACCATCACTTTATCATAACGGTTTTTTGGATAAACAGTTGTCATAGGGCGTGCGCTTTCCAGTTTATTACAACGGTTATAGGGCCTTAATTGTAAGTATCATATATACAACCACACTTTACATAACAACGCCTGGTCCTACGTGGTTATATATTTTTCCCAACCGTTGTTAAAGGTTTGTTCCGTAGTAATGAACCACCATCTGAATAACTCATATTACCAGAATGCTAACTAAACCTATCACACTTATCAGACTCGCCCCCTTAGTCTGCACCTTCATCCACTTAGACCCTTCCTTGCACTACCCTCATAGGAACTATGAGAGGAAATTCTTTAACACTTGTAGAAGTCTGATGATGTATCATCTTAGAGACTTCAACAATCTTGGTCAATAGTAAGAGTAAGCAGAACACACAAAAATAATTAGCTTATGGAATCAAATTCCTCCCTATAGCTTCATAAGTCTCATTAGTGACCTAGCATTCTCCCCTTATATATGTCCCTGATTAAGAGAGACAACATCACGATTGGAAATTCCAGTTCTCAAACCCCTCTAATTTTTCTAGATCATCCTTAACTCCAGTCATGAGTTCTGGAACACCCATATCCAGAATATCTATCTTGCTCAGTTATACCTTCAACAGGTATGAGAGCGAAGACTTTCTGCATCTTCCTAGATCTCTAACCACTGGATGGTTGGCTATAGGCTAAGTTGAATCCTTCAAGATGAAACAGAAGTACCTGACAAGGCAAACTTAGCCCTAGAAGAGAGACTCCTTCAGAGCAAGTTCCTGCCTCCAACATGAGTATTCTGATGTCCATCATGATGTTAAGACATTGTGAGAACAACATAGACCCAACTTCCCTCTTGATGGAAAAACAATTTGACATTTGAGTTCTATAAAGCCTTAAAAACACTTATCCCATTTAGGTTCTCAGTCATCTCCTAAAACAAAATAACAGCAAAACAGTTGTTCACAACCTCATAGAATTGATCAAGATTTGAGGACAAAATAATCACTGCTTTATGATCCTTCTATACACTTGGTGCACAAACCTCGAAGGGGCAACCAGCTGAGCATGAATTGATTCTCCAATACAGGGAACTCAACCAAGTTCAGCTTATCCTTAAGCAACAAATGCTAGATGATGTGGGAATAAATGTCCTTGACATTTGACCTTGCCAATCTCTCCACTTTCTTCAGACCTGGGTTGAAATGTCTCTTCATCAGATGCCAGGTCACACACTCCTGCAGAGTAGGAGATAAAACCCATGCTCATGTTCTTTAAATCACACCTATCATCTTAAGGATAGGACAAAAACATAGTGGTCTAAGAGATCCACCAGCTGATGATGACATGATCTTTATCTACACCACCAGTCACATTCACACATCTCTTAGGGAAGAGACCTATGAACGCTGCTAGCCTGATCAGATGTGCCTTCAAGCAAGGTCTTGAGGGACTCCCAAGCTTCTTTGGTCACCACACACATTCTAAAAAGGTTCATTGGATATGGGCTTCAAATCGGCAAAATGAACAATCCAAACACATTCTTTGGTGATAGATTTTCAACAAATGCAGTCCTTTCAAAGATCATACAGTACTAGAAAAAAAACTCCATGAAGCTCACCCAAAACTGACTAGGGTGCCATCTCTGATGCCAATTGAAATTATTCTAGCACATACAACACATGACGGTGATTCTGATGTCTTAGCATCAGAGTACAAAGTCATGACATCTGCAGACTTGACAGAACAATTGTATCAAACTATAAAATTATGCAGAAACAAATGCAGAATGATAAATAACACAATCAATTGGTAACCCAGTTTGGTGCAATATCACCTACATCTGGGGGCATCCAAGCCAGGAAGGAAATCCACTATGATAGTATTAGTTCAAAGCTAAACTTCTTCGTTTACAATTTCTCGCCTGATCACTACCTTGTGCTAATTCTACCTAGAAATTGCCATCTAGATACGAGATCCCCCTGCCACTTCCTAGCAAGCAGTCATAATCCCAATGACCATGCCTAGAGAAACCAAAAAGAAAGATATACCCTTTTTCTACTACAATACTTAGGTCAAGACTCTTGACCAAGAACAATACTCGGTTTTGCTTCAAAGCTTTAACCAAGAACAATACTTAACTCCTTTGCTTAAAAGCTCTAGAGAGAAAACAATATAAAACAAACAATATGTCTACCCCAATGTATCAAACAATACAAAGGGTGAATTACAAATTCACACGAGACTCTCAAACCTAACGCTACAAACCCTCCAGTTATTTTTACAAAAGTGAAAGTCATTGAATATATTAGGTTTAGGTCTTCTTTAAATAGACTTCTGACCTACTGGACTTGGAATCACAAGCAGAATTTCCTGCACAAAAATAGGAACAACATACAAAGTTTCCTAAAAAGGCTCAACGATCCTTTTTTAGAAAACCATCACAATCTGTCAAAAACAGAAGTTCCCAAAATATCCTTCCTTGGATAGTGCATACGTGTCAATCATAACATACTCAAAGATCATACTCAAAATACCAAAATAGTTATGCCCTAACTATCTAGTATGACATGTCCTGGAACATGTCACAACATCTTGTAGAACATGATGTTTGACTGGCATGGCAGAACATCTGGTTCAAGATCTTGCTAACAGTATGTTGGTTTACCAAAATTCAGCCAATCCAAAAACCATGGGACTTCCACTCTCTAGGCTCTATGGATTAGATGTAATACAATGGTTCTTGCATGGGTTCAACGATCCATCACTGAATCCATTACCAAACCCTTTCTTTGGATTGACTCTGCAGCAGGTGTATGGCTTAATTTGAAAACTCGTTTCTCCCAAAGTGATGTCTTTCGCATATGTGATAGTCAAGAAGAATTGTATAAGCTACAACAAGGATCCATGGAATTTTCTGATTACTTCACCAAATTGAAGGTTCTACGGGATGAACTTGAGAATTATCGGCCAGTTCCACATTGCAAGTGTGTCATTCGATGCAGTTGTAATGCTATCTCTTCTTTGCAAACCTATTGTGATCAAAACCACGTCATTCATTTTCTAAAGGGACTCATTGAAAAATTTCATTCCACTAAGTCTTAGATAATGCTCATCAATCCTCTCCCTCCAATTGATACAGTCTTCTCTATGATCATTCAGCATGAAAGAGAATTCTCCACACCTATTATTGATTTGCCTTCTACTGATGCTTATGATAATTCCTCCTCCCATATGGCTAATGTTGTTCAGAATAAACCTAAGTGGAAAGGATCAGGATATGCTAGAGAAGCAATCGTGTTTGCACATATTGTGGAATAACTAATCACACTGTAGAAACATGTTTTCTTAAACATGGTTATCCCCCTGGGTTCAAGAACAAAGCCAAAGGTTTTCAATCTTTTCCTGCAGACAATTCTACTTCTAACAATGATTTTACTGGTGTAGGTACTTCAAGTGGCAAGTCATTTGGTTTCACTCAAGAGCAGTATCACACTCTTCTTGGCTTATTACAACAATCTCAGCCACCTCATAACCTTACCACCAATGGCATTTCTAGTACACCACTTGCCTTGATATCCAAGACATCTTCTTCTGATGATGAGTCCCTTACAATGTGGATCCTTGAAACAGGTGTCACTGATCATATTACCTATAACATCACATCTTTTTCTTCCTATCATATTATACCATCTATTTCTGTTTTACTTCTGAATGGTTCAATAATTATGGAACACATTTATGGTTCTATTCATATAGGTCCAAAAACTTTTGGCAAAAAATCTGTTTTCAAAATATGATGCATCGAAAAAATGACCTAATCGAATCGTCTAACCAAACCTACTATCGAAAATCAATATATGTATCACAAACTAAACAGAGTGATAATGAACGTAAATGTTCAACAACGATCAAGCTATGAATCAATGAAATGTAATGTTAATCGTAACTCGTATATCCAATGAACCAAAACACGATCAAAATACGCACAAACAATTTATCGAACACTTGGTGTGCAATCGGTAACAATTGGAAATATAATTATTTTTGTTGATGTTAAAAGCCTATCACAATAAAAGTGATTGTGATTATATCACCAACAACAATTTTAAAACATAATAGAAAATATTTTCCAATCAAATTGATCAAACAACGGTGAACTCCATAAATTGTGAAATCAACAATAAAAGTGATAAAGAGATAAAGAGAGAGAGAGAGAGAGAGAGAGAGAGAGAGAGAGAGCAAGATTTATTTAGGCAGTTCCTCAATTGGCCTCGCTATAGGTATGTTTGCCCTCAATTCAAGATCGAATTGAGATATTGTTATTAACCTCTCCTTTGTAAAATTGTTTATACAATAGATGAAGAATGAAAATCCCAAAAAACCTATTGTTTTGTGTTTATTCTTCCACCTTCAACCCTTGATCAAAGCTTTATCAAGTGATCAACAATGCGGTTACAATCCTTTGTTTATCCCGAGCGCGCAACTTGTTGAAACCCAAGATTACAGAACACAATTCACCGTCTCGCACTACTCCCTTGCAAGGAAACCCTCTTGTCCCAAGGCTTTCACTTAGTGGAATTTGTGTTGACGTGATCATGTCTAAAACCTTCAAATCAACTCGATCTTGAAGGAAAATCCCACATTGTTTTTCTTATTTGAAACACATAAATTTCCAAACTCAATATTCTCGGTTACACCAAACATAATTGGACGTTATCAACCCTAATCTAGATTGTCACCCAATAGAAAAATGATTATGTGTAGCTTAATTGTGTTATGCATAAAAGAATGGATGAAGATGATGGGCAACTTCGTAATCTGGTTTCGTTTAGGTTTTATTCACTAGGAAACCTTACCTAGAGGAAGATGCATGTATGAGTTTATATAGGTGTGTGAAGAAAATGGGCAAAAGGATGCAAGAAAAATAAGATGCAAAAAGAATTTTTCAAGTTTTAAATTGCATAGGTTAGCCTATGAAAGTCATAGATCGGCCTATGAAGGTGTTTAGGCCGGCCTGTGAGTCGACATGAGAAGCGACCTGTGGGAAGAGCCTACATACTTCGTTCTTGGAGTGTGGGAGCCAACCTGAAATATGGATGTGCCGGCCTATACTAAAGCTAAGACTTCCATAGGTCGGCCTGATCACATATAGGTCAGCTTATGCAGTTGTTTTGACACACAAACATAATTTTTTGATGTGTATGGCATGCCTAAGACCTGTAAAACTTGTTTAAAGACTCTTTTTATGCATACTAAGGCTAAGGGGACAAATGAGCATTTAAACGTAGGTTGATACCATCCAATATACAAAAACGCTATGATATACTACCTTCCTTGTTTGACATTATTCAAAACCCGGTTGAATTTGTAGTTAGCACTCACATACTCCCTCTTTTTTATGATGGCAAACGTATATGATGTAGTCGTAGCCTGTTCCGCTTATCTTGGTTACACAAAATAACTCCCCCTGACTTTATTCATTGTTCTTGATAGCTCTTTTGATAGATCCCCCTAAGTGTATGCATATATCATATATCATCCTCTTCATTATCTTCTCCCCCTTTGACAACTTCAAAAAGAGAAAATTATATGTTAGAAGCATCACATAGATGTATATTACACAAATAACAAATACTATACAGAGGAAATTGCAATGAAAAGGTTGTGCACTCACACAAAGTAAAGACACATACTTAATAAACAAACCATAATACTCATATTAATTTTGATTAATTAAGGTACCAGCATTACAACAATACATAATTCAAAGCGATAAACATCAAACCAAATGCAAAGACATGGAAATAACCAAACAAAACACAATAAATGCAAGGAAAATCTTAAGACATGCTAAGGAGACACTCAAAACTCTGCTCATCACTCCCTTCCACAACCTTCAAGTCTTGCTCCACGAAACCAGCCTTGACCATCATTTTTAAACTGAGGGTCCAAGAAATCACACATTTCTTGATAGAATTGTGTGTAGTGATGGTGATCTTCATTTTGGGAAGTAATCATGTGATTGACCCTTGCAATGGTAGAGGTGGTATTAGCATCCATTTCCTCCTACAAGGTGACTAGCTTCTCTATGACGAATGAGGCAAATGCCTCCAAATTTGCATCTTGAGTTCCCATATGTTCCTACATACGTTGGAGTTGCACCATCTGGGCATCTTGTTTGTGCAGCAGGTTTTGAAGAAGCAACGTGATGGATGAATTGTTGCCACCAGCATTATTATCTTCCTGAACAACGACATTTTCCGTATCATGCATAAGCACATCATTTTCAATATGTTGCTCAGCAGAGGGATCAACAAATGTGGTAGGATTGTTGAAGTTTCATATCTTCCGACCATACTTTCCCAGCCTTAGATATTATGCTTGACGCTCTTCATCCCAAAAGTATCCTATGTTAGTTAGAGTCCGTTGAGAGAACTCTTGAATTGGACCAGGTGAGATGAGTGGTAGTTTTGGCACGCCATGTCAAAAAAACTCAGAATTTTTGAGATCATCGATGAATAGCATAAGGGTGTCCCCTTGTATCCATCCTTGATGGTGAACACCCTAGAGACAAAGTAATATGGCTAATTGATGTGAATTTTGTGCATCATGATGTACACGAGATGAATCTATATGTTGTCCACTCGAGAGTATTCGCCTTTCTTAGGATGCAGAATATGAGAAACGAGCCATAATAGGATTCTCATAGTCATTTTAAATTGGTTGACTGCTACTGCCTAATTACAGTCTTCTGGCCTTGGGGCTTTGAGCATTTCGTTGAGATGAGCGTTCCACTCAAAATCCTTATGAACAAGAGTATTTCTAACTAAAGGATCAGCTTCATCCTCTACATATGGATCGCTTATGGTAATGTCAAACAGTCGCCTCCAAACATCATCGGTGACTTCATAAATCTTATTCCCAAAAGTGAATTTGAAAGAAGATTCATTATGCTCATGCAGTCCGGAATAGAATACAGGAACTAGATCCTGGTTGTAATCTTGTGACAACTGCAGAAAATAGTTGATTTGTCGGTGTTCTACGAGTCTAGCCACAGTCGGGATTTCCAAACTTCCAACGACAAATGCTTTCCATACATGTTGTTTCATGACAAGGCGGTGCAGAAATTTCTCTTCGAATTCTGCAACGCAGTTGTCAGAAACCACAAAAGGTACGATTTCTGGAATGGTTGATGATGATGATGATGATGTGTTAGCTCTATCACTCTTGTTTCTTGCAGTCTTGAGAGCCATATGGATTGATAGGAATTTTGGCAGAATTGTGATGTTTGAAACAAGACAGAAGCTGATGCCAATTTATAGGAAGTGAAAGAGGAATAACAATTCAGAAAGTTCATTGTTACAAGAATGTGGAGAGTTTAATGGTTTAATTTCATGAAATTAATGGCATTAGTGATGAATTAAGGACATAAAGAGGAGTTAAATTGGTTGATTAGGATTTGAATAGCAAAGGACTCAAATTCATGAACCAACCATGAATATAGGAATATGAAAGATTCTGGACAAAAGAACCATAATTCATCCACTTTACTGTCATAGGCCCACCTATATGAAAGCATGTGCCGACCTATATTGTTAGTTTTTGTGAAAACATGCAGTTTTAATTCGCATACGCCGACCTATACGAGGTAAGGCTGACCTATATTGAACCAGTCAGCAGAGAAATTTTAATTCAAATGACACAGTTCGACATGTTAAATTTTGTGTTGACCTATAGGCTTCTCATTTAAAGAATTAGAATCAAATGAACTTCTAGACACCACCAATGACTTGAGTTAGACTCATGCATACTAACTTGATTGGAGACATATGCATATGATAAGGTTTGATGATTTGTTTGCTTTAATCATGTAACATATAATCATGCAAGCATGACTTGGTCCAATATAAAAATGAATCATGATGACATATATGTATGGTTACTATAAACATGTAAAATGCAACATACAACAGTCACATTTGATATTTTTGGAAGTAGACACATCTCACAAGTATCACACATAATTCATCACATATCCTTATGAAATAAATAGGCAAAAAAGACACTAACGCACATAATAAGAAATAGGGTTGAAACGATATTTCCTCACCGTACACAATATAGAGGATGCACAAGCATTCCACGAAGAACTTTCGAATGAAATTTGTAATGAATGCAACATGTGCCACGAAACACAAATAAGACCAAAACGTTCTTACAATTTTCCTTCTTGTGCAAGTATTTGAAAGTGTGATTAATGATGTATCCAAGTAGATTACTTATTCGATGATCATTGAAGATTTTCTAAGTCAAAAGAAGATAGTCCACTACAACTGGACTTTCAACCTTCACCTTTTCACAATTGTTATCTTCTTCTTTCTCATGTTCCACCATTTTAGGCTGATCAATTCCTTTTTCGGTTTCTTTGAGAATGTCTTGTAAAGATATACCTATATTATGAAAAGAAGCACTTATCCCAAAATTTCTCGGATAAAACATTAGTAGTAATCATTCACAATCTTTTACCACTTAAAAAAACACAGAGTTAACCTGGTTTGTAACATAATTCGCCTTGTTAGTCACATAGATCAAAACAATAAGGACATGTTATCGTGTTGTGCCTTGATGCTCCATGAACGATATCACATACTCTCTCCATAGAGTTAAGACAATTTTTATGCATGATTAACAACTTGTGCTAGGTACCCAATCTTCATTGGGTTTTTGGGGATTAGTAAAACCTTGATTGCATTTAAGCATCCATTGAAAGGCACCATTGGGAACATGGAGTTTCCTAACTCTGCACTTTGCAATAGTGTGTCCCTTTTTGCAACAGTAGTGATAATACAAGTATAGAAAAAATAATCTTTTGCTATTTAGTTCCTTTTTAATGTAAATATACCTTCAATACAGATTGTGAGCTGGTAAGTCATACTTGGAAGTATCTATAGCAAAGGTAACATTGGGTTGCAAAGCCTTATCAAGTTTAGCTTTAAGAGTCCTTGACTCCTTTTGCCAAATGTGATATGTTTCACAACCACAATTCCACAAAGATCTAGGGTCCTCATCTTGTCCTTTTAGAATGTTTGACATAGATTTCTTTAGTGCTTCCACATGTTTTTCATTTTCAGCAATCTTAGCTTCCAAATGAAAGATAATTTTCTTGTTTGAAGCTAATCTCTTGGAAGAATATATGGCTTGTCTTTGTAGATTCTCAAAGGATTCTTGAAGTTCATAAAAAGCTAAGTCGTGAAAAGCTTGAAGTTTAGAGTGACTTATAACCTTTTTCTTTCCTTTGTTTGCCACATAGCAAAGCTTGGCCGATTCCTCACTTGAAGTAGAGCTATCATCACTTGACGAATCACTTTCGCTTTCACAAATACCTTTGTCAACGGAGTTGACATGAATACATATAAGTTCTTTCCAATAGCCATAATTTTTTCCAGTGAAAATTGGTGCTCTATTGTACGCACCCTTAGGTTCGGTAGACATTCTTATAAGAAATGTATCTCATGCACGGAGTGAACCAGACTTTGATACCACTTGTTAGACGATAGGCTTCGATCTAGAGGGGGTGAATAGATCACAAATTTTACAATCAGGAAATTTTGGCAAAAATATGTTTTCAAAATATGGTGAAGCGGAAAAACGACCCGGATCAAATCGTCTAACCGAACCTACTATCAAAAAGCAATATGTGTATCACAAACCAAACTGAGTGATAATGAACGTAAATGTTCAACAACAATCAAGCTACGAATCAATTAAATGCAATACTAATCGTAACTCATATATCCAATGAACCAAAACACAATCATAATACGCACAAACAATTTATCGAACACTTGGTGTGCAATCGATAACAATTGGAAATATAATTTGTTTTGTTGATATTAAAAGCCTATCACAATCAAAGTGATTGTGATTATATCAACAACAACAACACTTCTAAAAGATAATATAAAAAAATTTCCAATTCGATTTGATCAAACAACGATGAACTCGATAAATTGCAAAATCAACAATAAAAGTGATAAAGAGATATATATATATATATATATATATATATATATATATATAGAGAGAGAGAGAGAGAGACAAAGATTTGTTTAGGTGGTTCCCCAATCGGCCTCGCTATGGGTATGTTTGCCCTCAATTCAAAACCGAATTGAGATATTGCTATTAACCTTTTCTTTACAAAATCGTTTATACAAGAGATGAAGAATGCAAACCCCAAAAACACTATTGTTTTGTGTTGATTCTTCCACCTCCAACCCTTGATCAAAGCTTGATCAAGTGACCAACAATGTGGCTACGATCCTCCGATTATCCTGAGTGCGCAACTTGTTGAAACCCAAGATTCCCGAATACAATTCATCGTCGCTGCTACTCCCTTGCAAGGAAACCACCTTGTTCCAAGGCTTTCACTCGGTCGAATATATGTTGATGTGATCTTGTCTAAAACCTTCAAATCAACCTGATCTTAAAGGAAACCCCCACCTTGGTTTTCTTATTTGAAATACACAAAGTTCCCAACCCAATATTCTCGTTTACACCAAACCTAATTGGACGTTATCAACCCTAATCTATATGGTCATCTAATCGAAAAATGATTATGTGTAGTTCAATTGTGTGAATGAATAGAAAAAGGGATGAAGATAATGGATAACTTTGTAATCTGGTTTCGTTTAGATTTTATTCACTACGAAACCTTACCTAGAGGAAGATGCATGTATGAGTATATATAGGTGTGTGAAGAAAATGGGCAATAGGATGCAAGAAAAATAAGATGCAAAATGAGATTTTCAAGTTTTAAATTGCATAGGTCGGCCTATGAAGGTATTCAGGCCGACCTGTGAGGCGACCTGTGGGTAGAGCCTACAGGCTTCGTTCTTGGAGCGTGGGAGCCGACCTCAAATATGGATGTGTCGGCCTATACTGAAGTTAAGGCTTCCATAGGTCGGCCTGATCATGTATAGGTCAGCCTATGCAGTTGTTTTGACACACAAACATGATTTTTTGGCTGTGTATGACATGCCTAAGACCGGTAAAACTTGTTTAGAGACTCTTTTTATGCATCCTAAGGCTAAGGGTCTAAATGTGCATCTAAACGTACATTGATACCGTCCAATATACAAAAGTGCTATGATATACTACCTTCCTTGTTTGGCATCATCTAAAACCCGATTGAATTTGTAGTTAGCACTCACAGACTTAACCTTTTACGACATTTTTGTCTCTCGCAATGTTATTTTCTATGAAACACATTTTCTTCTTAAATATTCTCCTTCCACTTCCATTCCTGCACCGGACACTTCTCAACCTCAACCATTCTTAGACATTGACATTTCACCCCTCATCCCCCTACAGACCCACCCTTTTATTCTTCTACTAATTCACCAAAATCCCCTCATTACCTCACTAGCCACTTATATGCTACCTATTTCACCTTCTCATACTCCTAATCCTAACCATCATAATGATAACCCTCCTATGCAAACTCCTCCACCTCTCCCTACTACTTCACCTTCCTCTACCCTACCTGTCAAAAATTCCACTCGTGTCATTAAACCACCTTCTTATTTGAAGGATTTCCATTTTAATTATGTGTTGCATATTAATCATGATAATCATACTCATATTTCTTATCCTTTATCTTCTGTGCTTTCATATCATGCTTTTTGTTGTTCCATCTCCACTAACATTGAACCTCGCACCTACAAAGAAGCCTCTCAACTTGACTGTTGGAAACAAGCCATGAAAGTTGAGTTACTTGCTCTTGATAAAAACTAAACATGGTCTCTTGTTGAACTTCCACCAGATAAAACTATTGTTGGATGCAGGTGGGTCTATAAGCTCAGGCATCGTGCAGATGGAACCATTGAAAGGCACAAGGCACGACTTGTTGCTAAAGGTTATACTCAGCTTGAAGGAGTGGATTTCTTTGATACATTCTCTCCAATTGCTAAACTTACCACAGCCAGAGTTCTCCATGCCTTGGTTGCTATCAATAATTGGAATCTTCAACAATTAGATGGCAACAATGCCTTTTTGCATGGAGATTTGAATGAAGAAGTAAACATGGCTCTTCCACCTGGTCATCCTGCCTCTAATGTTTCTCCACCTCAAGTTTACAAACTTCGCAAATCCATCTTTGGATTGAAATTAGCCAGCCGTCAGTGGTATTCCAAACTCTCTAATGCTCTTCTCACCTTGGGTTTCAAACAATCTCAAGCTGACTACTCCCTCTACCCTAAGGTTGAAGCATCCTCTTTCACTGCTCTATTGGTTTATGTCGATGACATAGTACTGACATGCAATTCTTTGGACCAAATCACTTCTGTCAAGCCGTTTCGTGACCACACTTTATGTATTAAGGACCTTGGCAATCTCAAATTTTTCCTTGGTTTTGAAATTGCTCGATATGAAGGCATTATTGTAAACCAAAGGAAATATACCCTTGAACTTCTTGAGGATACTGGTACCTTGGGAGTCAAGCCATCTCCAATTCCTCTAAATCCCAACACCAAACTCTCTCAAAGTGAAGGCAACCCTTTACCGGATCCTACCTCTTATATAAGACTCATTGGTAGACTTCTTTATCTCACTCACACCAGGCCCGGTATTGCCTTTGTTGTCCAACACCTCAGTCAGTTCATTACCAATCCCTTATCACCTCACTTTACTGCAACTATCCACATTCTCAAGTATCTTAAATCCTCCTCGGGCAAAGGTCTCTTCTTTTCCAGTGCTTCATCCCTTAAACTCCATGGATTCGCTGATTCTGATCGGGCCAGGTGCTCAGATTCTCGTAAATCCATCACTAACTACTATATTTTTCTTGGCACTTCCCTCATATCTTGGAAGTCTAAGAAACAACATACAGTTTCTCGTTCATCAACTGAACCAAAATATCTTGCCCTTACTTCCCTAACTTGTGAACTGCAATGGCTTCGTCACCTCATCTCAGATTTCTTAATCAATTTCTCTTCTCAATCTTCAATATATTGTGATAGTAAGTCTGCAATTTATGTCGCTCACAATCCAACTTTTCACGAGCGCAGCAAACATAATGAAATAGATTGTCATGTCTTTCGTGAGAAGATCAAAACAATACCATCCTCCTCCTTCCGGTTTCCAGTTCAAACCAGCTTGTAGACGCTTTTATGAAGCCCTTACACCACGTCCCTTTCAATGCCAACATCTCCAAGTTAGGTCTATGCGACTTGCACAGTCCAACTTGAGGGGGGGCTGTTACGCATAGTGTTGGGACATGCTACGTATAGTCATTACTTGCCATGCAAGCTACTCCTTTTTCTTATTTTTCCTTAGCTTTATAGTTAAGTTAGTTAGTTAGGGCTTTATATATATATATATATATATATATATATATATATATATATATATAAATAAAAGAGGCATATTCTGTGTATTGTGCAACTGAAATTGTATCTGTTTCTGCCATAATGAGAATGAGATTTTATTTGCACCATTAACATATTTCATGTGAAATTTTCTTGAGAAACATTTGAGACGGATTTTAGACAAATTTTCTAATTTACAACGAATGTTTTTAAACAATTTTATGGATCTTATAAAAAGAAAGTGATTTTTTTTTAAATCAAAGATGAATTAAAAATAACAAAATGATAAATTAATTCCATTTGCATTTCCCTCAAATGCTTAAGTAGACTAATCATATAAAACATATCACCATTACCATATAAAAAATAGAAATCACAACTAAAAAAATAACAAAAAAAGAGAGAGAAACAAAGTTTCCAACACTGGTGCTGTCATTTTAGCTATGATCACTTGCTAACAGGTTGAACATCCTGCGAACTAGTTACGACGCGATACTCGTAACCCAAATTTCATCTGTTATAAGCACTGTAAAGTGTAAATATAAATAGATTACAATCAGTTTAAACATTCATTAATGCTTATCAAATTCAAGTTTAATTCTGCATGCAAAGAGTTTCAAACATTTACCATGAATATTATGATCTATTACATTTATGTCCATGCTTCCAATCCTTCCCACACTGGTAGCAGAAGCTACATCCACACCTGTAAAAAAATAAGAGTCATTATAACTAAATTTTCATTAAAATAGTGTAGCAGAAAATGTGATATTTAAGATAAATAACCTCCACGAAATGTGTTCACATCCACCATCTCTCTGAACATGCATAGAACATTTGGGACATTTCTGCCACTTTTTTCTTTTCGCCAATTCCATAAATTTTTCATCTTCACCCTTTGTCGATTTCTGAAATCTCTGGCAACTCATGTTAGCATGCCATGGAACTTTACATTGTGCACAGAATAGCCTATGATATGAAGGGCATTCACAACTTGTAACAACTTCTACCCCGTCATTCACGAGCATAACAGAACAATTCTTATAAGGACAGTAAATTTTTTGCTCCAAAGAAATCGAAGACTCGTAGATCGCAGATTCCCACTCAATAACGACTTGTTTAGGTAAAACAGATTGCAAATGCTGTGGTTTCAGTTCCACGGAACATTCTGGATTTGGACATGTCACTTTCACCGCATTTTTGTTTATTTCAATATTCACATACTTGGATATGCAGTTAGTACAAAAGCTATGCTTGCATGAAGTGATTGTGAACACATTAGAGACTCTTACATAATCAAATCATATACCGCAGCTGAATCTTTTTGAGGATTTACCTTGATAGGTAGCTGATGATTTCTTTGTTTTCTTCTTTTCTTCATCGCGGTCCGCTGCAAGAGATTTTCTCTTCATTGTATTTTGATGCATAACTGAAAAGGTTTTGGTTTGGAAGTTGTTGGCTTTACATATCACGAAGATGGATCAATTATTCTTGCTTTTAAACTTTTCATTTTGAATGTCCCTAGACTTTTATTTTAATTATTACCGAGACTTTTTTAATGCAAGCACTTTTCATCTTCACCTTCCTAAAACCATTCGCAAGATCAAAGGCCAAATTTCATACGTTTGAAGGAACTTTACAGTTCCAACTTATATTAAATATAACATAAGGGTAATTTTTATTAGTATATGTATTTAATTGGTATGTAAAGATATTTTATGCTATGAGATAAGTTATTAAATCCCTTTTATTTAAATTTTAAATATTTTTAAAATAATAACAATGGATAGTTCTGAGAATTTTTTTTTAATATAACTTGTTTTTTCAAAAAAAATACTAAAAAAATCAGTTTTTCAAAAAAACTTTTAAAATGGCATGGTTTGGTAGGGACTAATAAGGGTGGCGCCATATGGGATGGCGCCTCAGTTAGAGGCCAGGAGCCATCTCATATGGCGCCTCAGGCCATTCAAAAATGCCCTAATTTTTTCAACATTTTTTAAGGGTGGCGCCATCCTAGATGGCGCCTTAGTTGTGCTTCCCTTTTTTTTTATTTTTTTATTTTATTTTAAGAATGGAAAATTAAAAAAATAAACAACATTAATTTTTTTTTTAATATTTAGTACAATAGTTGGATACAAAAAGAAAATCAATGATTGTGCCTATTTAATCGACCACCTGTCCCACAATCAGGGGCTCTTGTTTGACATTTCTGTCTAGTACCACGAGGTTGTTGAGGCGTGGCTGGTCTCTGTGTTTGTTCAGATGGCCCCGGCGCATCAGACGATGACCCTAGAGCATGAGACAAATTCTGCAGCATCTGTCCCCAATAGTCGGGGGGTAGCCGCCGACAGCACTTCCATAATCCAGCTGCATGCCCATGTTCATGTAATTTGTATGAGGGGGTTGGGTTGGTTCCATACGGTATGGTTGGCCAAAATGATGCATTGATGGGTGTTGGTATTGATGTAGTGGTTGATGTGGGGTTTGATAGTTGAAAAGAGGGGGGCTTGTTGGGTGTATGATGATTGTGGTTCTGAGTGGTAGGAAGATGGGGTCATTATTTGTAGGGGGTTCATTTGTGGGGGGCTTTGGTGTGCTTCGGTAGGTTCGAATGACTCGTCAGGGTTATAGTAAGGGTTTTGTTGTTGTGGTGGAGAGGTTGGTGAATGATGTTGGGCATATTGCTGGGAGGAAGACGCACGTTGGCGGGGGTCAACTAGATACGTCGGCTGAGAGAGGAAAGGTTGTGGTGTGGTAACATACCTAAACCAGCTCATATATAGTTCCGTTGGCCGAGCAGGTTGTACAACGGGGTCTGTTAAGACGAGCTGGTGTCGCATCTCCCACTGGTGACACAACGCTGCTGCAAAGTTGGTCCACACACCATCCTTCCACTGCGTGTCGACTCTGCGCAGGTGCCACTTTCCCAAGTTAGTAGGATCCACCGGAATGTCCTGATGCATACCAAATTGTAGTTTCACTTGGTCGCTTTGGTGCATCTCAACAATTGTGAACCGAATTATTGGTGTTTTCGAAGTCCACACAGCAGCATCATTTGCGTTGGGCTGGTGGTCGAGATCGTCGTAAGGCCTCCAGACAAACTACAAGAAAAAATTGTTTAATGAGTAAGTATACAAAATGTTAGAAATATCTATGGATGAAATGTTACAAAAGTTGTAGGAAAACATACGTCGTCAGGGCCAATGTGGTCTAGCAGGTTGCGGTAGACTGTTATGGCGTTCCAGGGGTTTCTATCGTAGCTCATTTTCGGAACTGCCCACCTGAAAATGTAGTTAGAAAATGAATTAGTTACACCTGAACATATCAGTATAGGCGCATGGATGTGTATAGTCTTACCTTAATGCGTATGGGAATGTGAAGGGGTTCCGGTTTATTAAAGCTAGTGTTGGCATTCTCGACCAACCCCGCGCCTGAAGGAGATAGGCGCAACCATAAAATGTACACGCATTTTTTTTGGAATTTTTACAGAGTGCACTATACAGATGTGCCAGGACAGCTGAACCCCAACTATATTCGTGCACACTGTTAATGTTAAACAACAACGGGAGATACATAATATTTACAGTGTTTTCAGTGCTCTCTGGAAACAAAAAACGATCGAACAATAGCAACAAATAACATCTAGTTTTTTGTATTATGTGTAAGGGGAGGGAATCCTCGTCTAATACGATGGAGTCATGGTATTCCCTAAGGCGTTTTAAGTTAATACCTTGCCCTCTACACCTACCGTCGGGTGAAGGCTCAGCTTCTTCAATCTCTAAGGGGGTACCCAACAAGTCGAAGCATAATTGGCTATTTATATTTACGGGGCCGTTGACGGCCATGCCATCTATACGGAGGCCTAGTAACATATACATGTCTTGTAGGGTGACCGTGCATTCACCAAAAGGAAGGTGAAAGGTGTGGGTCTCCGGCCTCCATCTTTCTAGCAAGGCCAGAATGAACTTTGGGTCTACATGGTATGATGGGATTTTAATCACATCTCCAAATCCACATCTTGTTAGATATGGTTCAGTGATAGGGTCGTGAGGGAAGTAAGCGTGCCCACGACAACGGAACCTTGAAACTTCCTGAACAAAAAAACAAGCAAAATTACTAAGAGAATAAAAGACATCAAGGTTTAATATTGTAAAACAAAATAATACAGGAAAACTTACGAAGTCTTCAATGTTTTCCGACGTTCCTCGGTGGTTGCTTCCCATCGTGAGTAAAGCCATTTTCGTAACTGGTTGTGAGATGCAAAGGTTTGAACAGAAAATAAGAGAATAAGAAGAGAGAGTAGTTTGGGATGAGATGAAAATTGTAAATGCTGAGAGAGTTTTTATAATGGTGTAAAGGGGGAGTCACATGAGTAGGCATGTGTTCTCTTGCATGCTTCTTAGCCTTTGTCGTCTGCCATGTGTAGGCATGCTTGTGTAGTCATGTCAATAGTGGCCTAAAACAAAAATAATGAAGCAGAGGCATGCGAATGAATAGTATATGCAGTGTATAGGGCTGCAAATTCATCAGTCTAGAGGCATGTGAATGAATAGTAGATGCAGACTATAGGGCTGCAAATTCATCAGTCTAGAGGCATGTGAATGAATAGTAAACGTTTTAAAATTAAAAAAAATAGTTAACGTTTTAAAATTTAAAAAAAAAAGAAAAAAAAAAAGAGTTTGAACTGAGGCGCCATCTGGGATGGCGACTCTCAGTTGGTTTTTTTCCAAATTTTTTTACACCTGAGGCGCCATATGAGATGGCTCCTGGCCTCTAACTGAGGCGTCATCCCATATGGTGCCACCCTTATGGGTCCCAACCAAACCAAGCCATTTTGGAAAAAATTTTGAAAAACTGGTTTTTTTAGTATTTTTTTTGAAAATACAAGTTATATTAAAAAAAAATTCTAGTTCTGATGGATTTATTGTAGTATTTTTGGTACCCTGCTTTAATGGTTTTTAACTTTTAGTCCTATTTTAAAATTAATTTTTTGATCTCTAAATTTTTTTAATAAATTGTCAATATTGATTATAATAATTTATTAACATATTTTATAAATAAATTAATAATTAATTATTTTATTTAAGTTTTTTTCAAAATTAATTATTAATTAATACAAATTTTTAAAAGAAATTTTGTTTGGCCTAAGACCCAATTTGCTTTGACTTCTTTTCAAGCCACATGTAAACAATATCTTTTGTTTGAATAAGTTAGAATTTTTTTAAATAACCTGTTTATTCAATTTAAATACTAAAATAATCAGTTTTTCAAATTAATTACCAAAGCGATGTAGTTTCAGGAGACAGAAGAATGTAATCGCCATATCATTTAGAACATATACTTTAACTTAAAGTTCATGCGCCATTTGATTTGGAGCTGTTGGAGCGGTAGAGCGGCAAGCAACAAACATTTTAGAAGAATTTTTCCAGGAATTTATCGTGTCTACAGAGATTGGAATTGAACTGTCATTCGACGGTTTAATTGTTAATGAGTTTGGGTTTAGAATGGTTTTAAAGTATACAATCAGAAAAGTAAATATTAACACAAGAAAATTCATTCATCAGAGAGAAAAGACTTATCAAGCATGTATATATTCCACTCATCACAAACTTAAACCTATCGACCAGTTACACTCAACTTACAATACTCCTCAATATCACCCGGTATCGTTCACATCACATGTCCATCTCTGGCACACTCAACCATGCTACCCTCATCGGCACTCTCGCACCCGACTCAAGACACGGAGGCATTAAGTTTCGACACCCATACGGATTGTTAGCCCTAAATCTATCTCTAGAGTTCAGAAACTAACAGATAATTATCCTTAATCGAAGTTTGTGAAGTTTACCTCTAACACGACCCAAACCCCCGCGCATTTAAGCAAAAATCAAGAACAAACACCAATAGAGATTTGTAAAGCAAATTAAATATAACGCCATGGGCGACAAATGTACATATGATCAAAGTACAAACATATACAAACCCAACAAAGAAGAAAGACATGAAAAAAATCAGAAATGAACCAAACACTTCACGGATTGTCAGAGCCGATCGATGAGAAATCCACCCCGGATCATCCATGTGCAAGCTTCCATGATGTTTTCTAAGCTAATCTACAGAAAAATGAAGTTGATGAAGTTGATGAAGTTGAGAGATCAAAAATCACCCTCAAACAACATAACCTAACAAATGAACTAAAAATGAGTTATATACAAAAAACTGTCACGACGCCACCGCCCGGCGCTAGAATGGCACTGCCTGGCGCTGGCTTTAATTACACTCACATCAGCTATACAAAAGACCAGCCTGGCAACAAATATCTAGTACCACCCGACGCTGGAAGTACCGTCGGGCGCTAGCCAAAATTCCAAGAAAGCTACTGGAATTCTTATTTCAATTCTCTTACGCCACCACACCGCTCGGCGCTCAAAACGTACCGCCCGGCGCTGCTTCGCCCGGCCCTGCTAAGGCGCAGCTGACAGCAAAAATTCTGCATTGTTTTATTCGTAACTTTTGAATCGTAACTCCGTTTTCGCCCGGTTCGAAGCGTGGGAAAGCTTATTCAATGCTCCAATATCAATGCTCAAATATCTACAAAATGAATGGAAAAGTATTATTTGTTACATATATAAACAAAAACACAAATATACATTAAATACACACTTTTACAACAAAGTGGGGTTTTATTAACAAAAAGAACTGATAAGTGCAACAAAACTTATATACAAAAATAGCTACAATTTGCACTTATCAGGAGCATACACACAGGTGTGGGAAAATCAAATGAAGCCTACACCTTTTCCAAACCTTTGCCCTAAATTTTAGAGTCCATGCGCCATCTCATATAACGCACCCTCCCTTTAATTTTTTTTATTTGTTTTAATAGTAAATAAGAAATAAAAAAACAAATAAGAAAGAAATAAGAAATAATTATAAATATTATAAAAATACATATTTTACAAGAAATGAAAAAAAAATGACCGCCTCGATCAAAACGTCCCCCGGTTCCACATTGCAGCGCATTAGCATGCCTCCGAAGTCTACCACGATTTTGTTGAGGTGTTTGGGATCTTTGCGTATTGCCCTACGGAAAAGGTATATGTTAAGAGGATCCCGGCGTATTTGACAAATTTTGAATCATCTATCCCCAATAGCCGGGGGGTTGCTGCCAACGGCGCTTCCGTAATTCAGTTCCATGCACATGTTTTCGAAGTTGGGACGAGGGAGTTGGGTTAGGTGCGGACGGTATGGTTGGCCGAATTGGTACATTGAATCGTTTTGAAAATGATGCAGTGGCTGTTGTGGGGTAAGGTAATCAAATAGTGGTTGGGTGTTTTGGTGGTAGGACGAATGTGTGTTTATTTGTGGGGGGCTATGATGGGCTGGGGTAGAGTTGAAAGAGTCATCAAGGCTATAGGCAGATGTGGTGTTGGTGTGTGGATGTTGGCGGTAAGGGTCGAGCTCTTGTTGTTCTAATTGGGTGGGTGGCATGAATGAGTTGCGGGTCTGGAAGATTGATTGGGTGGGTGTTGGCTCATAAATTCAACGCCTGTATTAAGCTGGAGGATTTTATTGATGGTAAAAAATTTGGAATAGGTCCAAAGGAGTGTTCGACTGGAACTTCAAGAGGAACTTAAGTCGAAGATGCTTGTATAAAGGATATGCTGGGGACTTAGAAATATTTCCAAGAATTTGGAAATCACCTTCAACCGAGGTTACTGACGGTGTCCGACGCTAAGAAATTCAAATTCAAATGAAGGCGGGAGTAGTTACTCTTGTTTCGCTCCTGAAAGAGACAAGTGGCGCATATCCAAGGGTCAAATGCATGCAACGCGACACTTGTCATGTGTTGATTGTCTTAGGAAGTTAACAGCAGTTAGTTTTAGTATTATAAATAGGAGTTTTAGCAACAGGATTCGGTGTGTGGTGTTCACTTTGTACAAGTTACTCCAAATTCACTCAAAGTATCCACGTGTAGAGAAAAGAGTCTTGTGAGAATGTACGTGATATAAACACCATTTACCCTTTTCAATACAATTTACTTTAATCTTTCATTAAGAACTTATCCTTTATTTAACGCAAGTTACGTTTCTGCATTTTCTCTTATTTTCATACTTTCGACCTTTACTGCATACCTTCGACCCTTTCCTTTACATTTTTGGCCTTTTGACTTAACATTTTTAAACGTCTTTTACATTATATTTTTAGTAAACCTTTCTTCATGAACACTGTCGAAGTGTTGAGTTCTTTAGAATTTACTTTAAACCAGTTGTTAGCACATGTCCTAGGATCAATCTGATCGATCCTGTGAGTCACCAAAGTTAGATTTGGAAGATCAGCGGTTGTTTACCAATTTTCACGGTAAACAAATTAGCACTCCCAGTGGGACAGTGCTAACTTCTATAGAGATTTTTCTAAGTTTTGAAAATCTGCATTTTGTTAGTCTTTTCTTTGAGAGAACTTCGTTGCATGTTATTGAGAAGTGGAAAAGTAGCCACTACAAACGAAGAGAGACCAAGGAGAAGATATACTAGGAAAATGGCGACGAACAAACCCTCGGGGGAGTGGTTCTAATCCTCAATCAAGTAATTTAAATACCTAGCCTAGTAACATTAACCCTCAAAATGTGTCTAGGGACGATATAGTACCACCCCAGTTCCTTCGACAGGAGAACTAATACCGCCTCCTGTTATGTCTGAACCAATGCCATCAATGGCAGGTTCAGGGTTGACATATATAAGGGCTTACACTCAACCTGTTTTGGAATACATTGGGCCACAGGCATCGAATCCCCAGAGTCCACCAGGGGGAACTTCGACGTTTAGGCATTTTCCCCCTCCAGGATTTTCACAACCATTACCAAGGAATCCACCTTATGGAATGCCAACGTCAATAATGCAAAGCCTCCAAAATGCCCCCCCCCCCCCCCCAGTATTCTCATACAATGTAATGTCTTGGCCATTACAAGGATCGGGATCTGGGATAAATGTGGGTCGAAATAGCCAAAGTATAGGTGTGGGGTATTCCACTCAAGGGCCTAGTTTAACCAATACCTCTATAGCATGTTTAAGACAGCAAATGGATGAGACTAACCTACAAATAGTACAAACCTTATCCCAAACTATGGGGGAGATTTTCCAGCCCTTGATCCAAAACACTACCCAAACCAATCAGCAATTAACAGCGCAATTGGCACGCATGGTTGAATTTATGGGTGTACCAGCCCCTGTACGAGGTGAAACTGTTGTGGAGAATATTCCACGGCGGAATCTAGGGGACGTGCCTGAGGCAGATATAGAAAACCAGGGGATAGTCGAACCTCCTAGAGACGAGCCTCTTAGAGTCGAACCACATGGGAACCAAGCGTCAATCCCTGGGGGGAGGGAACAAGGGGTAGTTATAGTAAACAGAAACCAAGATGCTGACCATGTTGTACAACAGGTTCGACATAACAACATAGCAGCAGATAACAACCTAGCAGCCATGGTCGAAAGGATGATGGCTCGAAATGGGGTAAATTTTGGCTTTACTAGGCCAAACTATACATCACCGATAGTAGATTACATTCTCCAATCAGAATTACCTTCTAGGACGAAGGTCCCAAAGTTTACCAAATTCTCAGGAGACACCACTGAATCTACTGTCGAACACGTAGCCCGGTATATGACCGAGGCTGGAGAAATTGCAAATGAAGAAAGTCTTAGGGTAAAGTATTTTCCAAGTTCTCTCACCAATAATGCTTTTACTTGGTTTACAACCCTACCCCCCAATTCAATCTGTAATTAGACCCAGTTAGAACGTTTATTCTATGAACAATTCTATATGGGACAAACTAAGATTAGTTTGAAGGAATTGGCTAGCATAAAACGAAAGTTTACTGAGCCAATAGACGATTACCTAAATATGTTTTGATTACTTAAGTCTAGGTGTTTTACACAAGTGCTATAGCATGAATTGGTCGAAATGGCCGCTGGCGGCCTTGATTATTCTATTCGAAAGAAGTTGGATACCCAGTATCTGAGAGATATGGCCCAACTAGCTGATAGGGTTCGATAGTTGGAACGTTTGAAAGACGAAAAGGCTAAGTTTAATAAGGATAGAAAGGTAGCCTATGTTGAATATAATGAGGATGTCGAAGGTTTTCACGACGAGTCGTTATGCTTCGACGAGAGTGAGGTAGATGTTGCTGAGTTAAAGCAAGGTCCTCCGTATGCTTGTAAAATGTTAGCCCCTTCGAATGGAAAAAATTTTGTCAAATTTGAGAAGAATGATAAGTTTCCAAAGCAAACATATACTTTCGATGTCACTAAATGTGACGAAATTTTTTATTTGTTAGTTAAGGATGGACAAATGATAGTGCCCCCTGGCGCTAAAATGCCACCTTTAGAACAAAGAAAAAAGAGAGGATTTTGTAAGTACCATAATTTTCTGGGTTATAAAACTTCTCAGTGTTTTCTTTTCAGGGATCTGGTGCAAAACGCTATCCAGGAGGGCAGGTTAAAGTTCGGGGAGAAGAGCAAAGGTCAAATGAAAATTGACTCCGACCCATTGCAAATAGCGGATGCCCATTATACTGAGCCAGAAGTACATATGGTTGAAGCTGCTGATAACTTCGACTATTCCATCAACATGGTAGAAATTACTGAAGATTTCACCAATGATGCTGTTTTAGCCAAGGTTACTGCAGACCTTGACATTAATACCATGGAGAAGTTCATAAGCGAAGCCGCTAATGGCTTCGGCAAAGCTACTGATGGCTTAGACGATGGGGTCACCGAAGATTCCAATATGATGCTGGTTACTAAAGAAACTGCTGAGAGTTTCATTAAGATGGACAAGCCTGCTGAAGACCTTGATATAGACTTCTGCAATCTGAATCTTAGTGTTGATGTCGACATTGACATAAATATGGTCGAGATTACACAACATAAGACCATGGAGGTTGATGAAGCAAGCTGCCAAGAAGAGCGTAACAAAGTGGCGTATCCAAAACAGGATGAGACTATCATTGAATTCCTTCGTCGCTACCAAAAGAATGGATCAGGTTTCATGTTGTGCCCCAGATGTTATGCAATCTTCGACCAGAAAGCTGCCCATATTGTTGAGGGGGTTAGGAAGGCTAAAGAAAGAAGGGAGCAAAGAATGTCTCAGGGTCAAAGGAGTTTCAATCCTAGAAGGTCTTCGTCAAAATAAGTGGGTGGAAAGACACAATTCCTAGGAGTCAGACCCAACTCCTTCAAACCAACAAGTAATGCGCCAGTAGGAAGCTGGATGAAGCCTGTCGAAGGAAAGGAAAAAGGTCAGAAAAAATGGTAGAAGTTTGATGTGAATAGAGGCTCTTCAATAGAGTATCAAAAAGAGTTTTAGACTTCTAATAGGTCGGCTTATGTCTCTGAAAACTATAAAGGGAAGAACCCGATGTCGCGATCTCAATGGAGGAGAGAGCAACGTAGAAGGAAGGCTCTTAGGGAGGCTCAGTCGAAGGACCAAGGAGAATCCAGTACTAATATCCCTACTGATAATAACGGAGGAAATAAAATAAAGATTGCTGAGAAAGTGCCCGTGGGGCAAAAATTGTTTTCCTCTCAAGTGGACGAACATGAAAAGACTGTCAAAGATGATGACGAAATGACAGACAACTTCGACTCCGAGTCTGATGCTTCTCTCGACGTCATAGTCAATGTAGTGTCTGTAATGCCAAGGGAGTTCGACCAAATTACAGAGGTCGAAGATTTAGATGCTTGCACTGAAGCAGAGATGGCAGCACACAAGCCCGTGTGCTACTATATTATGAATAATGGGTGCGTTGAAGAGCAGAATGCCTTCTTCGAGCGACCTACAGAGGCGATGAAGGGTCACCTAAAGCCTTTCTACATCACTGGGAAGGTGGAGAATGTACCAGTGAACAAGATATTAGTATACTGTGGCACAACAGTAAATCTGATGCCACATTTCTTATTGAACAAGATTGGGAAGTATGACACTGACACTAAGCCACATAATATGGCTCTTTCAAACTACGAGGGAAAAGTTGGCTCTACACTAGGTGTGATACAGGTAGACTTGATAGTTGGGACAATCATTAGGCCTACTATCTTCATGGTAGTGGAAACTAAAGCCAACTACAATCTGCTCTTAGGTCGAGAGTGGATACATGGCATTGGTGCATTGCCATCTTCGATGCATCAACGAATTACCATCTGGAGGCCAGATGGCATAGTCGAGAACATTAAAGGTAATCAGGGGTATTTTAAGGCACCAGTAAATCATGTCGACGGAAGACAGTTCGACAAGCACCTGGCTCATATTGCCCCTTGTGGCCCAGCAGATTTTGAGTTTGTCCCAGATGATGAAACATTTTGCTCACTGTACTTACATCCCGTCGATGGTTTCCGTTGGGATAAGGAGGTGTCAGGGGAAAGGCTTACATACCTTGGCGAGCCTGCAGTAGACCCCACAGGGTGGGGAAGTGAATTCAGTGACAATGACTGAGTTCGAAGCATTGAGAATAATTTCGGCCTATGTGGCTGAAACCAAATTACAAGCGGCTCTGGAAGCTGCTAATGAATACATGGTTGTCGAAGCCAATTCTGGAGTCCACCAAGATGGTCCTGGTAAGGACTTCGACCCAGAGCCACCTGATAAGGTTCAAGGTGTAGAACAAGGCCAGAGGCTTGATGCCATCTATGATGATGCGCCTTTGGGGTTTGAAAAAGATCCGCTGGCAGATAACGTTAAGATGCTAGCGCAGGATCCGTTAGAAGAAATCGACCTAGGAGAAGGGGCAACTAGTAGGCCAACATATGTCAGCGCCAATCTTGACCCACAACTTAAGGTCGAAGTCACCCAGTTACTGCAGGAGTTTAATGACTGCTTCGCCTGGGACTACGATGAGATGCCTGGTTTGAGTAGAGAGTTGGCCGAACATAAGTTGTCGATCAAGCCTGGGAAGAAGCCAGTCAAACAGAATCCAAGACGGTTTGCCCCATAAATTCTCTCAAAGATAAAGGAGGAAGTCGAAAGACTGCTTCGATGCAAATTCATCCGCACTGCCAGGTATGTCGAATGGTTAGCTAACATTGTACCGGTTATTAAAAAGAATGGTTCTTTGAGAGTTTGCATAGACTTTAGAGATCTAAATTCTGCAACTCCAAAGGATGAATATTCCATGCCTGTGGCAGAAATGCTAGTCGATTCCGCCGCAGGACATGAGTATCTTAGTATGTTCGATGGGTACTCTGGTTATAACCAAATATTCATTCCTGAAGAGGATGTCCCCAAGATAGCTTTTCGTTGTCCTGGAGCTTTAGGCACCTACGAGTGGGTAGTAATGCCTTTTGGCCTCAAAAATGTTGGGGCAACATATCAACGAGCAATGAACTCAATCTTCCATGATTATATAGAGACTTTCATGCAAATATATATTGATGATATTGTGGTTAAGTCTGTTTCAGGGAAGAGCCATTTGGACCATCTTCGACAGTCCTTTGAAAGGATGAGAAGACGTGGTCTTAAAATGAATCCTCTTAAATGTGCGTTTTGTGTGCAGGCAGGGGATTTTCTAGGCTTCGTGGTCAACAAAAAGGGGGTCGAGATTAACCAGAATAAGACCAAAACCATCATGGAGGCGAAAGCGCCATCAACAAAAAAGGAGTTGCAATCACTGCTGGGCAAGATTAATTTCTTGATAAGGTTCATATCGAGCCTAAGCGGAAAAAGAAGGCCTTTTCACCATTACTTCGATCCAACAAAGATGGGTTCGACTGGGGGCAAGATCAGCAGGAAGCCTTCGACAAGATCAAGGAATACCTGAGTCATCCTCCAATTATTTCACCACCTTATAGGAATAGGAGTATGAGATTGTACATAGTTGCGTCAGATAAAACCTTAGGGAGCATGTTGGCTCAAGAGGATGAGAATGGCGTCGAAAGGGCCATTTATTACCTTAGTAGAGTTTTAAATGATGCAGAAACTAGGCATAGCATGATCGAAAAATTATGCTTATGCTTGTATTTTTCTTGTACAAAATTAAAGCAATATATAAAGCCAGTTGATGTGTATGTTTCGTCTCATTTTGATATTATTAAACATATGTTGTCTAAACCTATCTTGCATAGTCGAATTGGTAAATGGGCACTAGCATTGACTGAGTACTCTTTAACATATAAGCCTCTAAAGGCAGTTAAAGGACAAGTGGTAGCGAACTTTATAGTCGACCACTCCATAAGCGAAAACACTTTGAATTACATCGAATTGGAACCTTGGAAGTTATACTTCGATGGCTCTAGCCACAAAGATGGAATAGGCGTAGGTGTGCTAATTATTTCTCCTGATAAAATTCCAACAAAATTCAAGTACAAGGTCGAAGGACTTTGTTCCAACAACGAGGCTGAGTATGAAGCCTTAATAGCTGGACTTGAAATTTTGTTAGAATTGGGGGCAACTCGAGTTGAAATAATGGGAGACTCAGAGTTGGTCATAAAACAAATTACAAAGGAGTACAAATGTGTTAAGGAAAATCTTATCATGTACTTCGTAATAGCCAACAGACTACTAAAGAAATTCGAAGTGGTAAGCATTCGACACATACCTCGACTAGAGAATCAAGTGGCCAACGACTTGGCTCAGATTGCTTCTGGGTATAAGGTTTCGAAGGAAAATTTACAAGAGGCAATCGAAGCTAGAGGTAAAGTCGTGTCTGTTGGATTATGCCCATCAGATCTAGTAGTGACGAAGCTTGGATACGCTGATGAAGAAAATTTTGAGATTTTTGCAATAGAAAGCTTAACGGACAAAGACTGGAGGAAGCCTATAGTCGAATACTTGCAGAATCCTACAGCGTCCATAGAGCGAAAGGTCAGATATCAAGCTTTAAGTTATGTTCTTCTAGGTAATGAATTATTTAAAAAAGACCCCTGAGGGAGTCTTACTTAAATGCCTTAGTGAATCAGAGGCGTATCTTGCCCTTTCGACTGTCCATAGTGGGGCATGTGGGGCACATCAGGTAGGCCATAAGATGAAGTGCCTATTGTTTTGACAAGGCATGTATTGGCCTACTATGCTAAAAGATTGCAGTGAATTCGCTAAGGGCTTCCAGGAATGCTAAGTTCATGCTGGCATACAGCATATCCCTGTAAGTGAGCTGCTTTCTATAGTTAAACCATGGCCTTTTAGAGGCTGGGCTTTGGATTTAATTGGAGAGATTCGACCAGCATCCTCCAAGAATCAGAGATACATTTTGGTAGAAATTGACTACTTTACAAAGTGGATCGAAGTGATACCTTTACCAAATGTGGATCAAGAAGATGTGATTGAATTCATTCAAAAATACATCATTTATAGGTTTGGAATCCCAGAAACGATCACAACAGATCAAGGACCGGTCTTTACTGGTCGAAAAATGCAGGAGTTTGCTAAAGAGATGGGTTTCAAACTCTTAACCTCTACACCTTATTATGCTTAGGCTAACGGTCAGGTCGAAGCAGCCAATAAAGTGGTGATTGGGTTGATCAAAAAACATGTGGGAAAGAAGCCTAGGAGTTGGCATAAGACATTGGACCAGATCCTCTGGGCATGTCGAACCTCTCCCAAAGAGGCGACTAATACTACTCCATTTCGACTGACTTTTGGTCATGATTGTTAGTAGAGTAATAGTGGGGGTTATTTTTAATCGTCTCCACAGGGATTGTTCGATATTTGATGTGTGTCGTTCAATAGTTGTGATACTTTAAGTTCAATGGTTTCAAAAGTTTCTCAATTGTTGTTAACATTCATTTGTAGCAAAGATTAATTTTTGACAAAGTTTGTAAAAGTTTTGATAAAAGCATGTCAAGGTTAGGTTTCGCTAATCCTTTTTACGTATAAACGATTAATCAAGCATATGAACTCGGTTTCCGACCAATACAACCGCGTATCCTCCCGACTAAGTTTATGTCTAAAGCGAAGTCATGAGTATCGTTGCAAAGAATTAATATTTTAATTGTTTTTGATATTTTAAATATTTTTTCCACATTGATTTTGCAACTTTTAATGCTTTCTAATTATTTTGTAGGTCAATCCTTAATTTTTGAAGCATTAATCCAAGATCACAATTTGTTTTTCACATGTTAAACAATTTTGATCATTTTAATTGAATTTTTATTCAATTAAATACATTTTTGAAAACAAATTAGGGTTTTTGGATTAATTCAACCCTCATAAATCATTTTCAAAACACTTTGGGCCTCTAATAGAGTGTAAGACCCAATCCTTTTTTGAACAAATCATTTTTGGGCCTCAGTACATTGTATAAGTCCCGATACCGTCAAAAACAAACGGCGCGATGTCGCCTTTTGAAAAATAACCTTTTGGGTCTCTCCTCGAGCTATAAGACCCATTCAAAACTTTTGGGCCTCTAATAGAGTGTAAGACCCAACCCCCTTTTAACCAAACATTTTGGGCCTCACTTATTGTATAAGTCCCTCCGCGTTAAAAGAAAACCTCGGCGCGATCGCCATTTTTAACCGGAAAAATCATCTGGGCCTACCCTCGTGTTATAAGCCCCACTCTTTTTCTTTAAAACATTTGGGCCTCTTGAAAGAGTGTAAGACCCATCCCTTTGTACAGAAAACATTTTGGGCCTCAGTCACTTGTATAAGTCCCTCTGTACAAATTCAAACAGTGCGCTCACTGATAAAACCCTGGGCCTCTCCTTGAGCTGTAAGCCCCAAATCTTTCTTTTTCAAATCACTTTCTCCTTTGATTTTGAATATACTGTTGTTTTCAATCTTTCTTTGTTGAACAACTAACCAAACAGCATGGAAGCTCTACAACCGAGTAAGTGGTAATTGCTTTCATTTACCGTTTTCATATACATATAACTGTATTGTAGGGCTGTTTCACTGTAAGTCTTCTTTCGTAAACTCATATCAACTGTGTAATAATAGTATAGATATTTCGAGTTTCCCCGGCAACTACGTCTAGAACTAGGTGACGCCGTTTCGTTTATTCGTAGAAATAGACAACTAGATCCCCAATAGAATCACCAGATACAGTCTTCTCTTCGGCTGTCCTTATTAGGAATTGTCAAGAAACTCTATTCCCAGAGATGAATGTATTCTCCGTGAATGGCATCTTTGAGTTTTTTCCAAATTCTCGAACTTTCCTGACTTGATCTATTCCTTGTGAATAGCTTGCCTTGAATTTCTCGGGGTTTGGGGACCCACGGGCTTCTTAAAAGCATCGGCCTCCTCTTGGGCATCGTACAAGGACCCACAGGCTTCCTAAAAGCAACCCCGCCTCCTCTTGGGCTTAGTACAAGGACCCTACGGCTTCTTAGAAGTATTCACATTCTCCTCTTAGGCTTCGTATAATGATCTCTTCCTCCGGGAATGATAGCCTTCTCTTGGGCATCGTACAAGGACCGACCGGCTTCTTAAAAGTTTCCAGCCTCCTCTTGGGCTTCGTACAAATTGTCCCGACGACCTCCTAGAGGTATAGTAACAGAACTTAGTCACCTTCATAGAACAGCCCTTTCATAGAGTCTACTAATGTTTCTCAAAGCATGGTACAAAAGATGACACTCTAGACTTGGACAGTCTAATCTCCTTGAGTCTCAAAGACATTCTCAAGTGACCCCTTCGTTAAATAGGAAGGAAACCCGTAGACTCGGACAGTCTCAATACCCTTCGGATTTCTCGATTCCTTAAAGAACAGGAATAACCTGGATCCTTGGATCAAATCCTTGAGTACAGCATTGCTCATATAAGAACTGATTTTTTCTTTTAAAATCAGTATACTGGACCTGTCACTTAACTGAAACAGTAACCACAGCCTCCTCTTGGGCTTTGTACAAATGATTCTCCCCAGCGGAGTCGAACAACGTTTAGCCTCTCTCTCGGGCTTTGTACGAGACACATAAGGGACTCCCTCGTTGAATCAATCACCCTTTAGCCTCCATCTCGGGCTTTATACGAGATACAAAAAGGTTCTTACTGAGCCAAACGAATTTTAGCCTCCATCTCGGACTTTATATGAGATACCAAAAGATTCCCTCGTTGAGTCAAAAACCTTTTAGCCTCTCTCTCGGGCTTTGTATGAGACACATATTAGCCTCCTCTTAGGCTTTATATAAGAAAACCACTGGTTAATCCAATTAACCTTTTAGCATCAAAGTTGTGCCTCGTTCACAGTATACAAACATCAACAACTCCTTCCCTTTCATCTAATCGCTGTAAGCGGCAAGCCTCTGCATCATCTATATCCATGCAACTGTCCCTCTTTTAGCATGAGAAATTCCTAAGGAAAGATAGCATTGCTCTACACTGAGTTAAAGTCTTCTCCTTCAGGTTAAAATCCCTATAAAGGAAATTATGGCATTGTCGGATTCACAAATCCCGGTTAAAGTAATTCTCCTTTATAACCAGTCACCCAACAGTTGTGACAGACAAACCCTTCTTTAGAGATGACAAATTCTCTCTAAAGTTGAGACCTTTTAGCTTCATATCTTGGGCTTTGAACAAGATACAAATAGACTTTTCAGCTTCATATCTTGGGCTTTGAACAAGATACAAATCACCTTTCGCTTCATGTCTTGGGCTTTGAACAAGACACCAAAACACCCATTTCCTCCCATAGAATAGGAGGAACTACGAACGCTCTGATTTCCCTGTTTTCGTAAACGGGAATACGTAGGCATAAGATTGAAAGAAAAATCTTAGCGAGCACACTAAACAAAAAAACCCAAATCCCATACTCTCACATCAAAAAGCATCAGTCCTAACATCCTAATCCTTGTTCCCCGCCAGAAACCTTCTGTCTAGATAAAGAAACTGTATTGGCGAAAATACAAATAACCAGTACAAAGGCCCCCCCACATTGATAGCATTCGTAACCTAACAGACCGCTGTTTAAACTCAGTATGCAAAGCAGGGTTAATTGGAGACATCTATTTCCCTTCCTTCATCAGCTCACAATAGGATAAAAAATTAATCGACCTGTAGTTTAAGCTCAAACCACAGAGAGCGACCAGCGCTTAAGAACCGCGTCCAAAATCGCTCGCTACAGAAAAATGGCGCCCACCGTGGGGCCGGTTCTTTCTTTCTTACAATTTAAACCTTGGGTAAGTCATTTTCATGGCGGTGGCCGCCAACAGAAAAATGGCGCCCACCGTGGGGCCTTTCAAAGTTAGATCTAGGCACGGTCTTCCTTTTCATCTCTTGAGTGAATACCACAGATTGGGGCTTCCGCCGGGGAACCCAATTTCTGTCAGGAACTTAAGAATCATAGCTTTAAAGGTCTAGGATGATTAGGACAAATATATATACCATTTTTCCTAATTGCTATACGTGTTTATTTTTCGGCTAATGGGAATGCGGGTGATGCCGTATGTGGAAAGATTGAGTATACACTTAAGATAAGTGATGGCGACGGGGTCGACCATCAACCTCAGTGGAGGCTGACCAACGCAACCCATTCTCTCACCTAGACAATGGGCCGGTTGTTAAGTCTGAGAAGCTGAGGAGCCAAACTGTTTCGTAGTGCGGAAACTATCGGAAATAGTTGTTACGCGATACTACCCTCATTTGAGGCTGGTGATTTATTCTCGGTGAATGGCACTTACTCTAAGATCGCTCTACAACTCGCTGGCGATCCGCTTGTTGTTTTGCTTTCCTGGGAGGAGCTGAGGATAATGAGTACAGGTACAAAAATCACCCTAGTATAAACCTTTGGGGATGGGTAGAGCCTTGACTTCATGACAACGACCCTTTGACCCCATGTTTTTTCTATGTTTTTGTGTGCTGCATTCATGCATTCATTTAAAAAACATTAAAACATTCAAAAAAATCTTCTCTTCTAGTCTCTCTGTTTTTCAAATTAAACTAAGACTGTGATTGTAAATATCAGAGAAAGGGATTGCACTAATGGATTTCGGTAGAAGGAGAACTCATACGTACACCTTTAAGGTTCCAAAACTAGGGGATTTGAGAAGGTTAGCAAGGATGATCACTAACCCAGAGGCTTTCAGAGCCAAGCACGGAGGTTTGCTACCACTGTTAAGAGTCCATGTGATTGAGGGAATCATGGAAGCGCTCATTCAGTTTTATGATCCAGTTTATCACTGTTTCACATTCCCGGATTACCAGCTAGCACCAACGCTGGAGGAGTATTCTCATCTGATTGATTTACACATCACAGATCGAGCTCCATTTTCTGGACTGGAAGAAATTCCAAAGAATCAGACCATTGTAAGAGCAATTCATTTGGGCGAGTCTGAGGTTAGGACTCACCTAACTACTAAGGGTGGCATCCAAGGTTTGCCACCCCAGTTCTTGACAAAGAAAGCCCTGTATTTCGCCAGTATAGGAAACGTGACTGCTTTTGAAAGTATCTTTGTCTTGCTCACCTACAGGTTATTTTTGTTTCCCAACATTAATAACTTCGTCGATATCAACTCCATTAAGGGTTTTCTCATTGGAAACCCTGTGCCGACTTTGCTCGCAGAAGCGTATCATTCTGTACACTTGGAAAATTTGTACAGCGGAAGGGAGATCACATGCGGTGTACCTCTGCTTTACAAATGGTTTATCTCTCACTTGCCCAAGTCTGCTGCTTTTTGGGATTGCAAGAGTGCCTTACGTTGGTCGCAGAAGATCATGTCTCTTACCAACTCTGATATAGATTGATGCAATAGGATTTATGAGGGAATCAGAATCATTGACCGTTGTGGAAACTTCCCCAACGTACCCCTCATAGGAACTAAAGGAGGAATCAACTACCATCCGGTATTGGTTCACCGTCAATTTGGATACCCGATGAGGCACATCCCACTGGGTGTTCATCTGAAAGGTCTTTTCTTCAAGGAAGGAGAAAACGACAGAGCACTAAAGATGGAAATAGTGCATGCTTGGAAGCATGTTCATAAGAAAGGACGAGAGTCTCTAGGAAAACCGAACTGTGTCTCGGTGGAGCCTTATCTCCATTGGGTACAAACTAGAGCTCTCAAGCTAAAAATGCCTTATCCTCATTACGGAATTCTTCCACCAAAGGAATTTGTCATGTACTTCATGACGGAAACTGAAAAGCTTCAGGTTACTCTCAACAAAGTTCAACGGGAGAGAAGGTCTTGGAAGAACAAGTATCGCACCCTCGACGTAGAGTGCATCAAAATACAGCAATTACTGAAAGAAAAAGATGCTCTGATTGAAATTTTGGAGCAGCATACTGTAGAGAATCAAAATGACCAAAGGAATTTGCTCGCTCCTTTCACTTGGCAAAGGAATGACAACCCGACAACGGCCCAAGAGCCCCGGTCAAAGAAAAGGAAGATACCAGAATCAGCACCCGATTTCTCTTCAGAGAGGACTCGGGACCCATTAGCTTAGGTTTCTGTTTCTGCACTTTGTAATCTACTGTATTTCCGTTTCTGTAAACCTTTGAATTCAATAAAAAGGGGTTTCCCCACCGTTTGATATTTGCAATCTAATTGTCGAAGTTTATTTTTATTAAACCAAAAAACAATTAATATAATCATTGCATTCATCATTCTCACATCACGTATTCTTCTTACCTACAAATCTCACGTTTGTGTCTCGGTTCTAGAGTCAAACTGTCTCATTCGTATAATACTCGGGCCAATCGTCAGAAAAAGATGGATGATCTTGAGGAAGAAAACAGAGAGTTGAAGGAAGAGATCGGTGCTCTGAGAGAGGATATGAGAAAGCTTTGTAATGACATGCAAGCCATGGCGGAAGCTCAGCTACAACGAACTGTGATCTTAGAGATCACCTCAACGCCCATAGTGGAGAAGTATGATCCTAGGTATCAGATGCCGAAAGATCGTCCTTGGGGCATGCCTGTTAACTATATCCCGGAAGGATATGTTCCGCCGATCACTGAGGATCAGGGAATCACAACAGAAGCCGCTGGGCCTGAAGGTTACAAACTTCGGGAAAGAGAAGATGCCAGGGGCATACTGAAGACTCCTGAAGGTTACAAACTTCGGGAGACGCCAAGACTCACTACCATAGTTACGGTACCACCCCCTGTGGTGCACACTGTCCTGGAAGGGCAGATTCCACAGACACCTTCTGGTAAGAAGGAAACTATGTTTGACAGAATGGAGGAATTCCAAGAGCAGTTCTTGGAAATGCAGAAGGAGCTGCAAGCCATTCGCGGTCAGGATCTATTTGGAAAGGACTCCGCAGACCTTTGTCTGTTCCCAAATGTGAAAGTCCCGCACAAATTCCAAGTGTCCGACTTTGAAAAGTACAAGGGTAAATCTTGCCCTCAGAGCCATCTGGTGATGTACGCTCGGCGAATGTCAGCTCAGACAGAGAATCAGGACCTACTGATTCACTACTTCCAAGATAGTTTAACCGGTGCCGCACTCAAATGGTACATGGGTTTAAACTGTGCCACGATCAGCACATTCAGAGATCTTGGCACTGCCTTCGTCCAACAATACAAATACAATTTGGACATGGCACCCGACAGAGATCAACTCAGATCGATGTCGCAAAAGGACAAGGAAACCTTTAAGGAGTATGCTCAAAGGTGGCGTGAAATTGCCGCTCAAATTTGTCCACCTCTTGAGGAAAAAGAGATGACAAAGATCTTCTTAAAGACCTTAAGTTCATTTTACTATGACCGAATGGTTGCCAGTGCGCCCAGTGACTTCACCGAAATGGTCGGCATGGGCGTACTTCTTGAGGAAGCCGTCCGAGAATGACGTTTGGTAAAAGACACTGGATCGGCGAGCGGTACTAAAAAATACGGTAGTGCTCTCCCTAAGAAAAAAGAGCAAGATATTGGGAATATCTCTCTCAGAAAGCAAAGGCGACGTTATCAACCGGTAGCAGCTGTAACTCCTGCTATCAACCCTACGTCTATTCCTACGTATCAACCTCAGGTTGCGCAAAGCCAACCTGACCAACAAAGGACACAACAGCCTCTTCAGCAGGCTCGTCCTCCATATAACAACGACCGTACAACACGGCCACCAGGATTTGATCCTATACCCGTAACATACGCAGAGCTGTTTCCATTACTACTGGCTAAGGGGCACATTCAGACTAAATCTCCTCTTACAGTACCGAAAAATTCGCCTTTTTGGTTTAAGGTGGATCAGACATGCCCTTATCATCAAGGAGGTCCAGGGCATAACATAGAGACTTGTCTCAATTTCAAGTCCGACGTGCAAAAACTTGTTAGGAGCGGGGTCTTATCCTTCAAGGATACGAATCCTAATGTTCTCACAAATCCGTTGCCTCAACACGAGAAGGCTGCAGTCAATTTGATAGAAGGAGAGACTAACGATGTCTATCAAATTCACGATGTACTTTTGTTGAAGACTAATTTGGTCAAGATGCATTGTAAACAGAGTGGATATGGCCATGTGCCACCTCATAACTATCATCAGTGTGATATCTGCTCTAAAGACAATCAAGGATGTTCTGTAGTGCAAGCAGCTCTACAGGAACAAATGGATCTCGGATGGATCCAAGAGCACCGAGTTCGTGGAGTTAACATGGTCTACACAAACTCTAACATCATTCAGAACCACGACATCCGTGCAATGAATGTCAACTTGGTGGTAATGCACTCAAGGAAAAGCCAGTATCATAATCTGCCGCGACACAATTACAGTTCCTGTCTGACTTGCTCGGTAAACAAACAGGGATGCTCTTTCATACAGGAGGCCCTCCAGCGTCAAATGGATCTTGGATGGATCCAAGACTACCATGATAGGAACCCCTATCAGATCAACATGGTTCAGATCTTCCATATTTGCGTGATGAATACCAACCTGGTAGAGTTACATGCTGAGCAGGTCCGGCTCGGATTCTTAATATCACATGACTATCAAAGCTGTAAAGCGGGTTGCGAAAACAATCGAGGTTGTACCCTTGTCCAGGAGGCACTTCAGCACTTGTTAAATCACTGGTGGATGCCAATTTATATGGATGAAGATACTCAACAGATTAGTATCAATAACAGAAACCCCACTCGGCGTCAGAGTCAGGATGTCCGATCTGTGGAAGCTAACCTAGTGAGGTTACATTGTATTCAAAGTGGACGTGGCCAGGTGCCAACACACAACTATGAATGTTGCGGCGTCTGTTCGGAAAGTAACCAAGGGTGTTACTTTGTGAGAGCAGCTCTTCAGGGTCAGGTAGATCATGGAGAGATTCGCCCATATCCGGGTTCTGGACCCATCAATTGGACGCCGAACTACCTTGCCGAGCAAGTTGGGGATGTTGTCACGTTCTCTAGTCATCACAGAACCAGGGATGTTTTTGCCATTATCCCTCTACTTGACGAATCTAAAGTTCCCAACCGGGAACGAATCGAGATCACTAATGATGGTCAGAAAAATCAGAAGGTTCCCATAATCATCTATCTACCGGGACCACTACCGTATGAATCAGCTAAGGCTATCCCTTACAAATACGGTGCAACGATAATTGAAAATGGAAAGGAAATTCCATTACCCTCCGTCGTGAATATTGCAGACATCAGTCGTGTAACACGGAGCGGTCGAATCTTCAACCGAGGAGTTGGAGAACTTAACAAAGAAAAGGAACTTCAGACGGAAGCTCCCAATCCACCAGTCGGTCAATCCAGTAATCCCGACTTTTCGAAAAATAATGATGAGATGCTGAAGCTCATCCAAAGGAGTGAATACAACATTGTCGATCAACTGTTACAAACTCCTTCAAAGATCTCGGTATTATCACTGTTACTCAGTTCAGAAGCCCACAGGGAGGCTCTACAGAAAGTCTTGGAGCAAGCCTTTGTGGAACAGGATGTAACAATCAGACAGTTTGATAGCATTGTCTCTAACATCACTTCCTGCAATAATTTGGGATTTAGTAATGAGGAATTACCTGAGGAGGGTCGCCGTCATAACATGGCGCTCAATATCACAGATAACTGCCTGGACGATGCTTTAGCCAGCGTACTGGTAGACACAGGGTCAACCCTGAATGTTATGCCGAAGTCCACTTTGATGCAATTATCATTCAAAGGCCCTCCGATGAGAGTCAGCGAGGTCGTCGTCAAAGCGTTCGACGGATCCAGAAAAATAGTTATCGGCGAAGTTGATATTTCCATAACTATCGGTCCTCACACTTTCCAAGTCACTTTCCAGGTCATGGACATCCGGGCAACGTACAGTTGTTTATTAGGAAGACCTTGGATACATCAGGCTGGAGCGGTCACCTCAACCCTCCACCAAAAGCTAAAATTCGTCAAGAACGATCAACTTGTCACAGTTTTTGGGGAACAAGCCTTGCTTGTAAGCAAATTTTCATCATCTACTGGTATAAAACCCGAGGAGGTTATTGGAACGCAGTTCTAAGCACTGTCGATGAGCGAGAACAATCAGTTCAGAGGAGGAACCTCGATTTCCTCATACAAAGATGCTATCAAAGCAGTCGAGAGTACTGATACAACAGGATGGGGACAGCTTGTCGTTCCTACTGACAATAAAACAAAGAAGGGTCTTGATTTTTCCGCAACCTGTACCCAGACAGCTGCCAGCGATGAAAGTCTTCATCCCCTTCAAAACTTCTTCCACAGTGGAGGTTTTCTTCACCCGGTATCCCAAGAAGTACATGCTATTAATGAGGAAGATCCCTCCGACATGGATGAAGAATGGAAGTCCTATCTGAACGAGGACGGTTATATGTCTCAGGAAGAGGTACCTATGCCTTTTTGCTTTCCCACAGAAAGTCTGAGATTTATACCACGGTCAGACATCAAAATGATATACGGAGATTGTGATCCAGAAGGATGTCGTGCTCCGCCAAATTCATTAGAGGAGGACACTCTGATGAAAGACGACTTTGACCACGATTACTATGGCCCAATGGATGGTCTGCCAATGTCGCAACCTTATCCAGGAAACTTGGGGCCGAAAAGTCAGCCGAGTAATGAAAATCAGCTGACCATCATTGAACAGAATACCTGTGTCCCCACCATGTCATGGGATCAACACTCAGGTCATTCAGAAACTACTCAACATGAAGATGAATTTGCAACGTTTGCAGGACTAGAATTCATCAACTATGCTTTTCCCGAGGTCAACGTCATCGAGAGAGATGACTCCTCCAGTTCCAAAGAAGTTTGGGACACTCTGGGACAACCGAGTGGAAAATACAACTATATGGTCAGGTACACCGCTCCCGAAAGCTCTCGTATCAGGCTCGAAGATATCCAGCCTACTGGATGGGGAGGTACAACTGAGAGCACAAATGCTATGCAAAATGCAACAGAGGAATTCTCCTACGACAATTCTGTCTGGGAGATAGATTCCAATGATCCTGCTCTGCCAGAAATCAGCGTCATTTCTGAAGACAAATCAAGGAAGGTGCCAGACTTTGTGATTCACCGAGGAGTTCGCCACCAATGGGTTGCTGTCAAGGTTCCGAAGATCGTTCATCAGTCAAAGTAATTGCCATCGTTAGCCTTTCACCCTGCCCAGGTGAAACGGATGTTTTGATAGGGCTCGCTTTCTGTAAATTTCCCTCTTCGCTTCGCCCAAAGCGACAGAGTTTTGTTTTATAGGGCTGTAGTTTCAAGGATCGACTTGTTCATTAATAAAATAACGTCGTTCTGTAATTTTCGCATTAATTGTTGTTTTCTCTTTTTGTTTTTTCAGAAAATGGTAATCCTAAAAAACAATTCAATAATAAAAACAAGCAGTAAAAAAAATATACACTGCACACTTTTGCATTTTCTCTATCTCTTCTAAACACGAATCATCACGTCATGCAGATTGCTTGTTTTAAATCCAGTTGAACATACGATCTGATGCCTTCTCCCAACTTTGAGTTCCCGGTATTCGAGGCTGAAGAAGAAAATGACAACGAAATTCCAGAAGAGATCTCCTGACTACTCAGACAAGAGGAAAGGTCCATTGAACCTCACATAGAGCCGTTGGAAACGGTAAACTTGGGTTCAGAAAAAGAGAGAAAGAAATCAGGATTGGGGCACTGCTCAGTCCAAATGCCAAAGAGAGTTTGATAAAGCTTCTCAGAGAATTCCCAGATGTATTCGCTTGGTCCTATCAGGATATGCCAGGGTTGGATACCAGCATCGTGGAACATCACTTACCGTTGAGATCGGAATGTCCGCCAGTGAAGCAAAGGTTGAGACGCGCTCACCCGGACATGGCCATCAAAACCAAAGAGGAGGTACATAAACAGATTGATGCGGGTTTCCTCGCCACGTCAGAATATCCTCAATGGTTAGCCAACATCGTACCCGTTCCGAAAAAGGATGGAAAGGTCAGAATGTGTGTCGACTACCGAGATCTGAACAAGGCAAGTCCAAAGGACGAGTTTCCTTTACCACAAATTGACATGCTGGTGGACAGTACAGCAAAATTCAAAGTCTTCTCCTTCATGGATGGATTCTCGGGCTATAACTAGATCAAAATGGCGCCGAAAGACATGGAGAAAACTTCGTTCATTACCCCATGGGGTACCTTTTGTTACAAGGTAATGCCGTTCGGTTTGAAGAACGTTGGGCAACCTATCAAAGGGCCATGACTACTCTGTTTCATGACATGATACACAAAAAAATTGAAGTGTATGTCGATGATATGATTGCAAAATCAAAAACAGAGAGTGAGCACGTTGAACATCTGTCAAAATTGTTTGAACGTCTAAGAAAATTCAAGCTCCGCTTGAATCCCAACAAGTGCACCTTCGGTGTCCGTTCAGGGAAACTATTAGGGTTCATCGTCAGCCAGAAAGGAATTGAGGTTGATCCTGACAAGGTCAAGGCCATTCAGGAAATGCCTTCTCCGAAAACTGAAAAACAAGTCAGAGGATTCCTGGGACGGTTGAACTACATCTCCAGATTCATATTCCTTATGACCGCCACGTGTGCGCCGATTTTCAAATTATTGAAAAAGAACCAGGATAGCGTTTGGTCAGAAGATTGCCAAACCGCCTTCGACAGTATTAAGGAATACCTGTTGAATCCGCCGATTCTATCACCTCCAGTGGAAGAAAGACCACTGATCATTTACCTCACAGTTCTGGAGGACTCAATGGGATGTGTACTTGGCCAACAAGACGAAACCAAAAGGAAAGAGTCTTCCATTTACTATCTAAGCAAGAAATTCACCGACTGCGAGACTCGGTACACGATGCTTGAGAAAACTTGTTACGCTTTGGCTTGGGCAGCCAAACGTCTTAGCCAGTACATGATTCGTCATACTACTTGGTTGGTCTCCGAAATGGATCCAATCAAGTACGTATTTGAAAAATCTGCTCTCACAGGAAGAATTGCCCGTTGGCAGATGTTGTTATCAGAATATGACATAGAGTACCACGCTCAGAAAGCCGTTAAAGGGAGTATTTTAGCCGATCATTTGGCTCATTAACCGATTGACAATCAAGAACCGGTCAGGTTTGACTTCCCAGACGAAGAGTCATGTATCTAAAAATGAAAGATTGCGATGAACCGTTACCCAGTGAAGGGCCAGAACCAGGTTCCCAATGGGGACTTATCTTTGATGGAGCAGTTAATCATTACGGAAACAGAATTGGGGCAATCATTGTTACCCCTCAGGGTACCCACATTCCTTTCACTGCTAGACTTACGTTCAAATATACGAACAACGAGGCCGAATACGAAGCTTGTATCATGGGTCTCGAAGAAGCAATTGATTTAAGGATCAAAAACTTGGACGTATATGGCGACTCGGCTCTGGTTATCAATCAGATAAAAGGAGTAGGAACACATACCAATCAGGATTGATTCCTTACAAAGACTATGCAAGAAGGTTGTTACCCTTCTTCAACAGAGTTGAGTTTCATCACATCCCTCGTGAGGAGAATCACATGGCTGATGCATTAGCCACTCTCTCTTCCATGATTAGTGTAGGTCAATGGAACGACCTACCTAAGATTGACATAATGCGCCTTGAACGGCCCGCCTACATCTTCACGATTGAAGCAGTCATAGACGACAGACCTTGGTATCACGATATCAAATGCTTCCTTCAGAAACAAGAGTACCCATCTGGGGCACTCAGAAAAGACAGGAAAACCCTCAGAAGATTGGCTAGAAACTTCTTCCTGAGCGGTGACACTCTCTATAAGAGAAATTTTGATATGGTCTTGCTCCGATGCGTCGACAAACCAGAAGCAGAATTGCTGATGAAAGAAATTCATGAAGGATCCTTTGGCACTCATGCCAACGGACATACAATGGCGAGAAAAATTTTGAGAGCAGGGTACTACTGGTTGACCATGGAATCCGACTGCTACAAGTACATGAGGAGGTGTCACAAGTGTCAGATATACTGCGACAAAATTCATGTACCGCCATCACATCTCAAAGTTCTTTCTTCCCCATGGCCATTTTCCATATGGGGAATCGACATGATCGGCATGATCGAACCTAAGGCTTCAAACGGACATCAGTTCATCCTAGTAGCCATCGACTATTTCACCAAGTGGGTCGAAGCAGCGTCATTCGCCAATGTAACCCGGCAAGTGGTGGTCCGATTTATCAAAAACAATATCATCTGTCGTTATGGTGTTCCAAGCAAGATCATTACTGATAATGGATCTAACTTGAACAACAAGATGATGAGAGAGTTGTGTGCAGAGTTCAAAATCGAACACCATAATTCGTCTCCCTACCGACCCAAGATGAACGGAGCGGTAGAAGCGGCTAACAAGAACATCAAGAAGATCGTTCAAAAGATGGTTGTAACCTACAAAGACTGGCACGAGATGTTACCCTTTGCTCTTCACGGTTATCGCACATCTGTCCGCACTTCAACAGGGGCAACCTCTTTCTCTCTAGTGTATGGCATGGAAGCAGTGCTCTCCATAGAAGTAGAGATCCCGTCAATCCGAGTATTGATGGAAGCCAAGCTCACCAAAGCTGAATGTGTCAAAGCTGACATGACGAACTGAATCTGATCGAAGAAAAGAGAATCACGGCACTATGCCATGGTCAGCTGTATCAACAGAGAATGAAGAAGCATTCGACAAAAAGGTTCGACCTCGCATCTTCAGGAAAGGAGACCTCGTGCTCAAGAAGATACAATCATTTCTCACTTATTCGCGAGGTAAATGAACTCCGAATTATGATGGCCCATATGTGGTCACGAAAGCTTTCTCAGGCGGTGCCTTGAGACTTGCAACCATGGACGGAGAGGAATTTGCCTACCCCACAAATGTTGATGTAGTCAAGAAATACTTCGCCTAAACTAAAAAAAAAACGTCTCGGTGGATTGAAAACCCAAAAGGGCGGTCTAGGCAAAAGTTAGAGACAGAGAAAAAAATCATCCCGGTGGATTGGAAACATCACAGTACAATCCAAGCAAAAGTTAGGGATAGTGGCAAGTAACTATGTTCAACAGAGGCAAGTCCCTCAGCAGCAGCAGTTACACCATCCATCGGAGGAAAACTCCAGTCAAGGTCATCTTCGACAGAAGCTCAGGATGCCCCGAATTCAAAGTTGGTAGAAGGATAGTGGTTGTTATGTTTCAACATAGCCCTTTTCCCTGTAAATTACCATTTTCAAACTTTGTATATACTCTTTGGAATTATGCGTTTGGCTGATCTCCATCTCATCAATAAAATTTGAGCCCTTGTGCTTTTGTTTGTAATTCTTATTTGTTTTAGCTTTACATAACGACGTTGTTAACATGATTAACAATTCTTGAAATAAAAAAAAATGAATTTATCTATTAAAACTTTTTCTGCTTTTAAAATAAATTTGACAATTTCTTTTGACTGTTGAACATCAAAGGAACATCGGTCGCCTCTCCAGAAGTAAGCGAACTTCAAAGTGCAGAATCAAAGTACTCATTCTAGGCCTAGTACGCCTGAATGAAGGGATCGACTGTGTCAGAGACCTTGTTTCGTCTGACACACCTCGGCCGAGTTATTATCTCCTAAGCCCGATCAACATAGCTCCCAACAGGGACTATCTCTCCTAAGCAAGGAGGAATTGTTATTCTGAACCAACGGTACTTCTTCGCCCCGCGATGGCCGAGTATCCAGTCGTGTTCACCTGTCAGTTTGTATGTCGCGTCAATTTTGTCAGCATAAACATACACACATCATGCATTATTGATTTGCATTCACATTTCATATTGCATCACTATCACTCTAGTCGGTCTTGTCCCCTAGTGATAGAAGTTCTCTCAATCGAGTCGTCAGTTCTTGCCTCGTCAGGAAACGCTGCGTCTGAACATTCTCTCTCCTCCAGTTTATTTCTGGATCAGAATTGGCCCTTGACCACTTTGATAACTTGAACCTCTGAAAGACCAGAGAACCTTCGACCGATGTCACTCTTTGCCATTGAAGATGATATCCTTGCTTTCCCAGATTAAGGAAAATCCCCAGAGAAAGCCTCCTAAGCAGAGATTTGGCAGTACAGCTGCCATTCTCCGAAAAACCCACCGATGAAAAGGTCATCGGCACCTCAAAATTGGATCCCATCATATGGCATTTCTCCGGAAAGATCCCGAGAAAAGTATGATGTAAGCCCCCAAACGAAAACAGTCTCTCAAGAGACTCGCTTTCCCCAGTAGAATCGACAAATGGCATCTCCAACAGAGAAGTTTGTACACCTCTACAACTCAGACGATTGGGTTCCCCAGCAAGTCTGACATCAAAACTTTTTCCACTCAAATGGCACCTCCCCAGGAAAATTCGGCTAGAAGTTTGAGGAAAACCGCTACGAGTAGCGTCCCTTGTCAGTAAAGTTTATTAACAAAAGAAACTGAGACCAGTTCCTTGGTGGGAAACCAGGATCGAGGGGAAGTTTAAACCAGAAACTAAGACCAGTTCCTTGGTGGGAAACCAGGATCGAGGGGAAGTTTAAATCAGCAACTGAGACCAGTTCCTTGGTAGGAAACCAGGAACGGGAGGGAGGTTGACAAAAGAAAACTGAGACCAGTTCCTTGGCTAAAGACCAAGATCGAGGGGAAGTTTACCTTTTCTAAGCATCATTGCTTAGCTAAAGAATATGAATGTGCAAGCTACCATTCATAACCACCATCAAAATTTCGGGTATTCTGATATTTAATCCTCTTGCACCTCGAATGCCCGAATACCTTCGTCATTCACACCTTCGGGTCCAAGAAGATTAAATAGGGGCATCTGTCATACCCTAAATTTTGACCACTAAGATGTCCCATCATTGTGTCACTCATTATCACAATATGGAGGAACCATCATACCTCATCAGTCTCCCCAAAGATGGGTGAGCATCCACTACAATCAAAATTAGGGTCTTAAGCCCTCTCAGAGCCTTAGACAAAGGATCAATCAAGGAATGACATGATCTTCAACTTGTCTAAACCTCTCAAACATACACAAAGGATCAAAAAGGACTCCCACTTCAAGGATCAAGCACAAAGATGCTCCCTTCTAGGTGGATCAAGTCTCAAGATCGACAGTGTCACCAAATTAGGGTTTTGGTCGACCAGGGCCTCCAGAAGGAAATTTTTCATCTGGGCACAAGCCAATGATCCAAAACATAACCTAATATACTCCATGGGACCTCATGGACCCAATCATCAAGTCAATTTTGCCTCAGGGGATGCATTCATCAAAAATCAGGAATTAGGGTTCTTGACCTAATTCACCCCTAAGTTGACATTTGGGACAAATCATGAGCCAAGACCTCAAGAGAGGGTTTGAGGGTCTCTAATGAACTATATTGATCCATTTGGAACAATGGATTAATCCAAGAAGCTTGAGCAACAAGTCTCAATTTCATCTGCACCACAGTTAGGGTTTTAAGGGAAAAGTCAACTGTAACTTTGACTTTTGACCAGGACATGCTCCCAAGCCCTATGAAACGCATCAATATACCCTATGACACCCATGGAACATGTCCATCAAGTTTGATTTAGGTCAAGGACATGATTTCCTGAAGAATTGCACAGTTTGGAATTCATTTGATAAAAAGTCAACTGTACACAAAAGTCAACTTTGACTTTTTGAGATTTTTCACCAAAATGGATTTTTAACCCTAAAATGATGTTAATGTATGATTTGAATCATCATTCATCAAGAAAAATCAAGAAAAGTGGGATAACTTGTAAAAGGGGTAACCATAAAAACTTAGAAAATTTTCCAAGTTAAAAATAAAGTGGGCACCAACTTTGGAGGATCATAACTCCTAAACCACAAAGCCATTTTTTTTCATCCAAAGATGGATTTGTAGCCCTCATTACCCTTTACAAAAACTTCAACTAGACCTAAGTCCAATTCATTAAGGATTTTGAGTTAGGGAGTGATCAAAATGGCTGAAAAGTGAAAATGTCACTTTTTCCAACACTTAGTGAAATTTTCACTAAGTCAAAATCTGCCTTCACTTTTTGCCAAATGTAGAGGGATTTTTCACTTGGATTCAAAAGAGATCAAAACCAAATATGTTCAAACAGTTGTTGTATCATGTAAGGGCTTTCCAAAATGGTCAAGAGCATTACCAAATTCAACTTACACCATGAGTTATGACATTGGAAAGTTGCCTTGCTGAAATCTGTCAAAGGCAAGGCAGAATTTGCAACTTTGCTCGATTTGCCAAAATCAGCCAAATTCAAATGCTCCTATCCACTTGGACACATCTGAGGATTGAATCTAAAGGGGACAATCACTGAGGCAAGCCTCCAAAGTCCATGGAACAAGAAATAGCATGTTGAACCTAGAATAGCCAAAATAGGGACAAGACTCCAATTTTGGATTGAAGCATTCAATGGAAGCATCAAGGTGGCATGGACTGAGCCATTCTCATCTGAAATCAGTCTAGACTTATCCAAGACCAAGGGAACCAAAGCTCTGTGCCCTAACCTCTAGTCAATGGCTAGAGGAGACTTGGATTTCCATTGGCCAACATTGAACAAACACCTGCTGCAGTTGCCATTCACTGTGGATCCCAAAACAAACTTGCTCTACTATAAATAGAGCTCAATTGTGATCAGTTTGAGTACACCAAAGCCATCTAACAGATGCTTTCCTCAAAATCTCTTTCTCTTGGCAAAAATGCCTTTCTTAGCAAGGTAGCTATCGGGTTTTGAGTTTGAGAGCTTTTCCAATCAAACCAATCACTCACACACCTCACATACATCATATAGAAGTGATCCAAACACTCACATAACATCTGGAACACTGATTTCACAAAATCACCAGCCAATTATTCAAGTTCTTGACAATTTTGCAGTTGAGGTGCCATCTTCAACTCCAAACCATTTCAATCCATTCCAAGCACTCAGACACATCACTTGGTACCTAAGGAAGCTATCCACATCATTGGAACCTAGCTGTAACACCTCCAACACAAATCACGATCACCAGCTGCAAGTGGTAAGCATGAGCTCTTCTAACTCTATGATCCATGCAATTTTTGCTGCACAATAATTTGGCCATATGTTCATAATCATGCATGGAATGTTTTCCCTCAATTAATTGCATTGTTTGAATCGTGTATCAAAAATCCTAGCCTTCATGCAGAAATTAGGGTTCTTGAGGATTTTTCATGATTTCTTGTTATATGTTTAATTTAAATGAAATTAATGGACATAGACATGATCGTGAGGTTGAGACGAGCATAATGATATATGGATTGCATGTTATAATCAAGTATTCAGGGAGATTGGATAGAAAATGCAAATCAGCCAAACCCAAAACACGCGCGTGTTCTTCAGCTGTTCTTGGCGCCTTTTTTTAATTTTCAAATATTTGAATTTTGTGATTTTTGTTTAATTGATTCAAAAATTAATTTCTCTCTGAGTTTTAATGATTTTGAGTTGATTCTTTTTTTAATAATTCACAAAAATGTTAAAATATTTTATTTTCCCAAAAAATCCCAAAAATATTATTTATTTCATATAATTGATATTTTTTCAAAGAATTAATATTTTAATTGTTTTTGACATTTTAAATATTTTTTCCACATTGATTTTGCAACTTTTAATGCTTTCTAATTATTTTGTAGGTCAATACTTAATTTTTGAAGCATTAATCCAAGATCACAATTTTTTTTTCACATGAACAATTTTGATCATTTTAATTGAATTTTTATTCAATTAAATACATTTTTGAAAACAAATTAGGGTTTTGGGATTAATTCAACCCTCATAAATCATTTTCAAAACACTTTGGGCCTCTAATAGAGTGTAAGACCCAATCCTTTTTTGAACAAATCATTTTTGGGCCTCAGTACATTGTATAAGTCTCGATACCGTCAAAAACAAACGGTGCGATGTCTCCTTTTGAAAAATAACCTTTTGGGTCTCTCCTCGAGCTATAAGACCCATTCAAAACTTTTGGGCCTCTAATAGAGTGTAAGACCCAACCCCCTTTTAACCAAACATTTTGGGCCTCACTTATTGTATAAGTCCCTCCGCGTTAAAAGAAAACCTCGGCGCGATCGCCATTTTTAAACGGAAAAATCATCTGGGCCTACCCTCGTGTTATAAGCCCTACTCTTTTTCTTTAAAACATTTGGGCCTCTTGAAAGAGTGTAAGACCCATACCTTTGTACAGAAAACATTTTGGGCCTCAGTCACTTGTATAAGTCCCTCTGTACAAATTCAAACAGTGCGCTCACTGATAAAACCCTGGGTCTCTCCTTGAGCTGTAAGCCCCAAATCTTTCTTTTTCAAAGCACTTTCTCCTTTGATTTTGAATATACTGTTGTTTTCAATCTTTCTTTGTTGAACAACTAACCAAACAGCATGGAAGCTCTACAACCGAGTAAGTGGTTATTGCTTTCATTTACCGTTTTCATATACATATAACTGTATTGTGGGGCTGTTTCACTGTAAGTCTTCTTTTGTAAACTCATATCAACTGTGTAATAATAGTATAGATATTTCGAGTTTCCCCGGCAACTACGTCTAGAACTAGGTGACGCCGTTTCGTTTATTCGTAGAAATAGACAACTAGATCCCCAATAGAATCACCAGATACAGTCTTCTCTTCGGTTGTCCTTATTAGGAATTATCAAGAAACTCTATACCCAGAGATGAATGTATTCTCCGTGAATGGCATCTTTGAGTTTCTTCCAAATTCTCGAACTTTCCTGACTTGATCTATTCCTTGTGAATAGCTTGCCTTGAATTTCTCGGGGTTTGGGGACCCACGGGCTTCTTAAAAGTATCGGGCTCCTCTTGGGCATCGTACAAGGACCCACAGGCTTCCTAAAAGCAACCCCGCCTCCTCTTGGGCTTAGTACAAGGACCCTACGGCTTCTTAGAAGTATTCACAGCCTCCTCTTAGGCTTCGTATAATGATCTCTTCCTCCGGGAATGATAGCCTTCTCTTGGGCATCGTACAAGGACCGATCGGCTTCTTAAAAGTTTCCAGCCTCCTCTTGGGCTTCGTACAAATTGTCCCGACGACCTCCTAGAGGTATAGTAACAGAACTTAGTCACCTTCATAGAACAGTCCTTTCATAGAGTCTACTATTGTTTCTCAAAGCATGGTACAAAAGATGACACTCTAGACTTGGACAGTCTAATCTCCTTGAGTCTCAAAGACATTCTCAAGTGACCCCTTCGTTAAATAGGAAGGAAACCCGTAGACTCGAACAGTCTCAATACCCTTCGGATTTCTCGATTCCTTAAAGAACAGGAATAACCTGGATCCTTGGATCAAATCCTTGAGTACAGCATTGCTCATATAAGAACTGATTTTCTCTTTTAAAATCAGTATATTGGACCTGTCACTTAACTAAAACAGTAACCACAGCCTCCTCTTGGGCTTTGTACAAATGATTCTCCCCAGCAGAGTCGAACAACGTTTAGCCTCTCTCTCGGGCTTTGTACGAGACACATAAGGGACTCCCTCGTTGAATCAATCACCCTTTAGCCTCCATCTCGGGCTTTATACGAGATACAAAAAGGTTCTTACTGAGCCAAACGAATTTTAGCCTCCATCTCGGGCTTTATACGAGATACCAAAAGATTCCCTCGTTGAGTCAAAAACCTTTTAGCCTCTCTCTCGGGCTTTGTATGAGACACATATTAGCCTCCTCTTAGGCTTTATATAAGAAAACCACTGGTTAATCAAATTAACGTTTTAGCATCAAAGTTGTGCCTCGTTCACAGTATACAAACATCAACAACTCCTTCCCTTTCATATAATCGCTGTAAGCGGCAAGCCTCTGGATCATCTATATCCATGCCACTGTCCCTCTTTTAGCATGAGAAATTCCTAAGGAAAGATAGCATTGCTCTACACTGAGTTAAAGTCTTCTCCTTCAGGTTAAAATCCCTATAAAGGAAATTATGGCATTGCCAGATTCACAAATCCCAGTTAAAGTAATTCTCCTTTATAACCAGTCACCCAACAGTTGTGACAGACAAACCCTTCTTTAGAGATGACAAATTCTCTCTAAAGTCGAGACCTTTTAGCTTCATATCTTGGGCTTTGAACAAGATACAAATAGACTTTTCAGCTTCATATCTTGGGCTTTGAACAAGATACAAATCACCTTTCGCTTCATGTCTTGGGCTTTGAACAAGACACCAAAACACCCATTTCCTCCCATAGAATAGGAGGAACTACGAACGCTCTGATTTCCCTGTTTCGGTAAACGGGAATACGTAGGCATAAGATTGAAAGAAAAATCTTAGCGAGCACACTAAACAAAAAAACCCAAATCCCATACTCTCACATCAAAAAGGATCAGTCCTAACATCCTAATCCTTGTTCCCCGCCAGAAACCTTCTGTCTAGATAAAGAAACTGTATTGGCGAAAATACAAATAACCAGTACAAAGGCCCCCCCACATTGATAGCATCCGTAACCTAACAGACCGCTGTTTAAACTCAGTATATAAAGCAGGGTTAATTGGAGACATCTATTTCCCTTCCTTCATCAGCTCACAATAGGATAAAAAATGAATCGACCTGTAGTTTAATCTCAAACCGCAGAGAGCGACCAGCGCTTAAGAACCGCATCCAAAATCGCTCGCTACAACTGGCACGCAATGGAAGAGGGTCTCCAAGAACTCGGCTAATTGTCCTTCTGCCAAACCTCACAGTTTTTCCTCCAACAACAGTAGTCCAATTAAACAGATCCCCCTCATCAGGAAGGGCGTTGGCATAGAATTCTCGAACCATCTCCACATTGTACGAATCAAGGGGAGTTATCAGCTGATCCCACTTTTTTCTATGCAAGAGGGCAGCTACCGAACGATAACTCCCTTGATCATTCAGAATAAATCTCTTCTCTGCAAGGATGGTTCTAGTTTCCAAAACCTCATATCTCTGAGCCTGCCTAATACCCTTGAACCGAGTGTCGTCGAAACTGATCGGTACCTGTCTGGATGTTGATGCTTTCCTTTTCTTGGCCTAGTTTTAGGACCCATCTGCATAAATGACAAACAAATCCCATACAAAAACACCAAGACAGATCATTAGAAAATAGGACACATATGCATCAAAATGAACTAAAAAAACAAAAATCTGGGCTGCTCGCTAAAACACTCGCACTGCGAATCCTGGCGAACGCTCGCCCCAGATTCGCAGTGCGAACAAGCCAGCGAATGCACGAAAACTTTGAAAAAAATTAACAGCCCCAGATTCCCCAACATGGCATCATTCTACATGTCATCTAAACCCTAAAACCAGTAGAAAATTTGACATGCATTGAAAAACCTAAAACAGAATTGTAACCCAAATTTCTATATAATTTCTCATGCAAATTCACAACTAATCAAAAAGCACAAAGAAAAGAATTCAAACCTGTTTGGAAATGGCAATTTAGAGAAAAAAAACTTGAGAGATGGAAAGCACACACGTGAAGGAGAAAGAGCCTATGAGAGTTTCTAATTTTCTTTTTCTTTGAATGGTGAGAGGGAAGTGACTAGGGTTTTCCCCTCAAGTCATCAGAATTGGAACATGGGTCTTGGGCCTACGTGCAGGCCCACCTAATACAAAACCCTCTTTTTTACTGAGGTGGCAGCAAAACCACAATGTCTGGTTCGCTGACGTTCGCAGTGCGAATGGCTGGCGAATGCTCGCCCCAGATTCGCAGTGCGAACAAGCCAGCGAACAAGACAGTTTTTCAAAATTTTTAGGTCTGTCCTACTGCCACACTACAAATGGTACAATCATATAAAAACACTTCAAACATCAAATAAAACCAAAATACTTACAATGTTGGGGTGCCTCCCAACCAGCGCTTATTTAACGTCGGCTAAGCTCGACGGTCTGGAGACTAGACGCCTCGCAAACAAAAGCCAAACCACCGGCTACCGAACTGAACACACAACGCGTACACAAACTCATCTGTTATCGTGCCCAGTTTTTGGTCTCCTTTTCTTTAAAAATGACCAATCCCAACATGAATTCATCAAGGCTACCTTTGCATCTTCATTCTTTTTCTTTTCAAATGCTATACGTTCCAACTTCTCTTTTTCCAAGTCCTTGGCATTTTGCACGACTTCATCTACTTGATTCATAAACATCACTCCTTTGAACAATGTAAAACAAGCTTCTTCCTCCATACCACTTTCCTTGATCCGCACTTTCATTAAGCCTTCATCAACATCCACCAACATTTTGGCGGTTTTCATAAATGGTCGGCCCAATATAATCGGTGTATCTTCATCCTCATCCATTTCAACAGCCACAAAATCAACAGGAAACTAGAATTTATCTACTTTTACTAGAACATCCTCCACAACACCATACGGACGCGTTCTAGACTTATCCGCAAGTTGTAATGTCATGGTTGTTGATTTGATGGTCATATTATCAAGTCTTTTCACCACCGACAAGGGAATTAAATTGATGCTCGCACCCATGTCAACCAAAGCTTTGCATTGAAAATCAGTACCTATTGTAATAGGTAATGCTACTCTTCCCGGATCTTGTTCTTTCCGCGGAAGCACACATTGGATGACGGCACTACACTCGGCATTAAAATCAATGTTGTTTTTGTCAGTGCACCTCTTCTTTTTCATGAGTATGTCTTTCATGAACTTGACATACCTAGGCATTTGTTCAAGAGCTTCAGAGAAAGGTACGGTTACTTGCAACCGACTAAATAACTCCAAAAACCTTGCATAATGCCTATCATTCTCTTTTTTCTTTGGAGTAGGGGGATACGGTAATCGTCTTTATAAGACTTCCTTCTCAAACTCCTTCCTTTCTTTTTCTTTTTCTTTTTTCTCGCGCATTTCTTCATCATTCTTTTCAACTACCCCATTTTCATCATTTTTTTCGACTTCTTCCAACACACTATCTTTTTCCTTTTCAACTACCACCTCATGTTCAACTTCACTTCCAATTGTTCTACCACTTCTTGTGAAAATGGCTTTACACTCCCCTTTGGGATTTGGTTGAGTGGTAGCGGAGAAGGATGGCCCCGGTTGGTTTTCGGTTAATTGCTTGGCAAGTTGCCCTACTTGCGATTCAAGATTTCTAATCGAAGCTTCCGTACTCTTTTGAGTTGCCATGGATAACTGCATGAACTTGGTGAAAGTCTCCTCCATTCTTGAACTTCCACTAGGTTCTTGGGGTGGTTGGTAAGGATTTTGTCTCCATGCTTGTTGATTTTGGTAGTTTCTTTGAGGTTGATAGCCTTGTTGACCTCCGTACGGTGGTTGAGCACTTTGGTACGGAGGTCGTCCTTGATAACCTTGAGTCGGATTTCCAGCATAATTTACCTCCTCCACAAGCGGATGACAATAGCCGGTAGGATGATCACCTCTACATAGTTCACAAACTAACACTTGCACATTTTTACTTGAAGAATCATGAATTTCTTTGAATTGTTGTGGCAGCTTAGACATTTGCTTAGTCAATAACTCAACCTGTTGTGATAATAGTTTGTTCTGCGCAAGGATATCATCGTTTGTTCCCAATTCCAACACTCCAGGAGTTCATTGGGAAGGTCCACGGTTGTGACTACCTTGATGGTCGTTCAAGGCCATCTTATCAATAATAGTTGTGGCTTCAGCAGCGGTTTTGCTTAACAATGATCCACCAGCGGTGGCATCCAACAAGGTTTTGTGCACCAGTTGAAGTCTATTTCGAAAGATATGAATTTGTGACAATTCATCAAAACCATGGCCTTTGCACCTTCTCAACATTGATTTGAACCTCTCCCAAGCTTCGTTGAGAGATTCATTTGCTCCTTGTGTGAATACCGCGATGGCGGTCTTTGCTTCCATAAACCGAGTGTGAGGGAAAAATCTCTCCAAAAATTTCTCTTCCAATGCATTCCAATCCGTCATTATGGTCGTTGACTGATCAAGATACCATTCCTTTGCCTTCCCAATGAGGGAATGCGGGAATAGTCTCTTGAACAGAGATTCCTCTTCTGCTTCAGGTGCACCAGTCGCTCCCGCTATTTCATAGAATTTCGTTAGATGGGTAAAAGGATCTTCATGATCCATACCCGTAAATGGACTTTGATATAACAGTTGGAGAATTCTGGTCTTCATTTCAGCATGACGACCGTTGTGTGCATGGCGAGCGAACTGAGCATTGTGTCTCGGACTATTTGTGCATGGCCTAGAAGCAGGTGGTGGTGGTGGTGGTGGATTTGCCTCCATAACTGGAAGTGTTTGTGGAACTGGTGGTGGTGTAGAAGTACTTTCCTCTTGTTCTCGCTTCTGTCTCGCTAGCTGCCTCCTTCGTCTAGTTCTGCTGTTGATTCTACGAGCAGTTCTCTCAATCTCGGGATCGAAAAGAAGTTGGTCTGCCGGTAGTTTCCCTCACATAAACTAAGTCTGCACACTAAACAAAACAAATTAACAAGTTCAAGATAAAGTGGTAACAAGCTTAAAATAGCTCAACTATCGCAATGCTTGCAATATCACTAAACAATCCCCGGCAACGGCGCCATTTTGTTAGTAGAGTAATAGTGGGGGTTGTTTTTAATCGTCTCCACAGGGATTGTTCGATATTTGATGCGTGTCGTTCAATAGTTGTGATACTTTAAGTTCAATGGTTTCAAAAGTTTCTCAATTGTTGTTAACATTCATTTGTAGCAAAGATTAATTTTTGACAAAGTTTGTAAAAGTTTTGATAAAAGCATGTCAAGGTTAGGTTTCGCTAATCCTTTTTATGTATAAACGATTAATCAAGCATATGAACTCGGTTTCCGACCAATACAACCACGTATCCTCCCGACTAAGTTTATGTCTAAAGCAAAGTCGTGAGTATCGTTGTTTAGACCGTTAGATGATGTCTCACGCTAACAATCTAAACAACAATCATTAAGATCAACACAATGCGAATAGCAAATCCCAAATCTATGTCTAGAGTTTGGTTTTTAAGAGATAAAATTGTTAGGTCATGATTTGTAGAATCTATGTCTAGAGCAAAACAAATCACACATGGATCATTAAGAGAAAACAACATCATCTATATTGATCAAAGACTTTGTTCATACACAATAGATCAACAGCAATACATAAAATCAGAATCAACTACATCTAACCTCAACATTGAGTGTTTAGCTACCACTTCTCATGGTAGTTTGGATAACAAGTAAAGAGAGGAGATGAATGAGCATCCACGACGAATAATCGAGAATGGATGCGACTTCAGCTTCTCCAAGTGAAAATCCACTCTTTGATGATCAAACTACTGAAAACTATGATTTCTAGTGAAAAATGAGCAAAAGATACCATCCAAATAAAATGAAAATCTATTTATACACTTTTGAAATCTGCAAGATTCGCACTGCGAGTGCATCATTTGCACTGCAAATGAGAGAAAATGGCACCTTAAGTGCCTCTGAGACTTAAACCGCCCCAAGCAGAAATTGTGTGTTCGCAGTGCGAACCATTCCTTCGCACAGCGAATCATTCGCTAGCTCATTCGCACTGCGAATAAACTAGCGAGCCAGGACAATCAAATTCCAGAACTTACTGCCACCCTTCGCTAGCATCTTCGCACTGCGAAACAACCAGCGAGCCTTCGCTGGACCCTCGCCAGGAGTTCGCAGTACGAACTCTTTGTCATTTCAAAAGTGGAACTCTCTGCCACCATTCGCTGGCGCCTTCGCTGACGTTCGCAGTGCGAACCTTCGCTGGGCCTTCGCCAGATCCTTCGCACTGCGAACACCCTGTTACAGCTACAAACTCAGTGGAAACTTGCATCCACTCCATGTGTCTCACACTTTTGCTCCTTTCATGCCTATACCTGCACATTAACACACACATTACAAGCTCCACACATATATTCCAATGTAAGCATTACAACACAATTTACTGCTTAAATTCACAATTTACCGTTGGAAAGAAATGAAAAATGCCAAGTATTTCATACAAATATATAACATGTTTGACATCTAACAATGATGCATTTTTACCTGTTGAGATCTACCTCCAGTCGATAAGGATTCAGAGTCATCATGAAATTCCTTTCGAGTGTTATTGGAATATGATGCTAGATGAATTGGTAGATTTGGACGAAGAAAGACTTAAAGCTTTAGAACTCTTGAAGAGACAAAAGAAAAGAGTAGAGAAGTCTTACAATAAAAGGGTTAATATTAATACCTTTTTGCCTGGAGATTTAGTTTGGAAGGTAATCCTGCCTATGGATCGAAAGGTCAGAGCCTTGGGCAAATGGTCCCCAAAATGGGAATACCCATTTCAAATTACGCAAGTATTTTCTAATGGAGCCTATGAAGTTGAAGAATTAGACGAAGATAAAAGAATCTTGAAAGTAAATGGCAAGTATTTGAAAAAATATAAACCAGCACTTCAAGAAATTAAAATTGCTAAAGAGTAATTCAACGTAAAAAAGGCAATGCCAACAATGGTATTCATGAATGCCAAAATGGCTCAAGAGTCATTACATATAAAAGCCTCAAAGGGCTATGGAGCATTATACTAAAAAGGAAAAATTACAAAGAAATTAACAAGCTAAAAAGGGAGATTCTCCTTCATCTTCAAGTACTTCGACTTCTGGAGTTCAAGACGCCTTTCACACAAGGCCTTGTCAGATTGTAAACGCTCAACTTCTTTCTCCAGTTGTCGAGCTTCCTCAGCGAAGGTTATTGCATTGTCAAGCTCTTTCGACACGATAAAGTCATCGAAGGCGGATAGTTCAGTGTTGCGCTTTTTGGCCTTTGAGATCTTGGTTCGAAGCTTCTTGATCTTTCGCTCCCAGGAGGCAATGTTTTGTTCATTAGAGGTGATATCCTGCTTGTTCTTTTCTTTGGTTTCCTCCAATTCTGCTTCTTTATTCTCAGAGTCTGTGGCAGCAGCCCAAGCAGCAGCCTCGCTTCCAGATTTGTCTGAAATTGCCTTCTTAATTTGAGGCAGGCGTTTGAAGTCACCATAGACTTGGTCAATCATAGTGCCAACCTCTAAAATGATGTTGGCAGATTCTGGAGAGATAGCGTGGATGTTGACTTGTTGGAGGAGATTCTTCAGAGAGATGTGAGTGACTTGATCCATCTGTAAGAGTGTGAAAAGGTTACCTTTAAAGATCTTCTCTTTGATCTTCAGAAGGATATTGTCCTCAGGCTTGCTTGAAAGTTGATCTCCAGAGGCAGTCGAAGTGCTAGTAGTTTTGTCAGAGGAACTTGCTCGACGGCCAAGAAGGATCTTTATGTATTGTCAAGGGTTGCTGGCCTTCAAGGCATCGAGTTCCTTTTCAGAAAGGTCTGCTCCATGCACAGTGGAGGTTACTTTGCCTTCAGCAGCAGCAGTTGTTGGGGTAGTAGTGGCTTCGACAGGGGTTGGCTCTTTAGTGGGTCCTTTGTCAACCTTCTTCTCCTCACCTTTGTCTTCCTCTTCTTCATCTTCATCCATTTTGTCATCAACATTTTCATCGTTGTGGCCATCAAGTTCAGATTGGTGCATTGTCTCATTATCCTCTTCTTCCATTTCCTCCTCCCCTTCTGGGTCAGCATTGTCAGCCCCAACGGTTTCATTCACTGGGGATCCATCCTCATCGACCAAGGTTGTATTTTCATCCATGGCGACGATCCCCAGATTCAGCTGACCCTCGTCTTCTTCATGGTCAGAGCCATCTGTTTGAGACTGCTGGGTAGTAGTCTTTGTTGGCGAAGGGGGAGCTGTTTCAAAGCCAGGTTTGTTAATTTCACCTAGTGAACTCATTCCAGAGCCCAAATCATAAGTGGGATGGTATGTAGGCTCACCTTGTCTATTCAGAAGAGTGGTTGGAGAAGGAGGATTGTCCACTGGTGGCTTCGAGCCACTTGCATCAGCCTGAATCAAATCGAAGCAAAATTAGATTTAAAGGAAACAAGGTGAATAAATTGGATCTTTGAGAGATGACATGATAAGTTACCTTGACACTTTCACCATCAGGGTTAGAGTTATTACTTTCAGCATGATCTGCAGTTGGTTTAGAGGCAGCCTTAGAGGAGGCCTCCACAATACCACTGGTAGTGGTTATCTTTTTGGAGACCTTAGCCGTTTTAGGCTCAGATTGGGCGCCAGCAGCATCTGTCTCTTGGCTGGGTTTCTTCCTTTTCTTTGTCTTCAAGTCTTCGGGAGGGGATTGTTCATCATCCTCTGAATTGATGATAATTTGGGCAGTGCCCCTCTTCGTCTTCCTCTGAGGTGTCAGACGTGGTTTGCGGGAAGCCTGATATAATGAGAAGCATTAAGGGAAGAAAGACTATTCAACGAAAGGGAAAGGTGTGTGATGTACCTTGCTCCCTTCACCTTTTTCTTCGACCAGTTGCTGAGGGTTGTTCTTCTTGGGTACAGCTGCAAAACAAACAAAGTTACCACAAGTCAGCAATGATAAAGTTCAAATAAAAGAACATGAAAATCGAAGAATCCAAACCTTCATGCATTTCAGATTCGATGCGAACATCTTCGATACTGACATGAAGGTGTCCTTTGAAACTTTCTAGCGTATGTTTAGTCGGAACCACCCGCTGAGCCTTGGGTTTCGACTGCTGGCGAAGGATCTTTATAGAATCCCCATAGATGAACCAATCTGGAAATGGAGGGGCAAGAGCCTCTCCAAAATCAACAGAGGGCAGTCGAGGAGTCTTCAGAGGAAATAGTGTGAAAGCCACTTCATAGCGTTTCTCGGGAGGAACGTATGAAGGGAGTTTCAGACTCTTCAGTTTCTTTAAAAAAATTTCTTTCAGCGTAACTACGGCTTCACGGACGGTTCGACTAATATCATCTGGTCGATAAACAGTTCCAAAGTACTTCTGGAAGGCTTGAATCTCTTTAAAATGAGTAGATTTACCTTTCTTGATCTTCTCCTGCACATTAATAAAAGCTTGGTCAATCAACTGAGCGAAGCTAAAGACATCAAGGAACTCTACAGTATAATGCTTCGACCACCAGTCGTGGAACTCTTGGGTGCAGAGATGAGAGGGTTCAAAGTAGACAGGAGTTAGGAGTGATCGGTGGGCATGTATAGCAAGGTGTGTCGAACTCTCTATGGCATCATAGATAGTGTTGTGAAGGATGACATGGACCTTCTTCTCATACAGGCACTTGGGTAGAGTCTGGACTAAACCAAATTGTCGAGAGATAAGGTTTGGTTGGTAGGCCATCAGAGATGTTTGGCCCCTTAGCAGGTTGAGTCGATGAACGATGAGTCGAGGGATCAGGAATGCCTCCCAGACGAGCTTCGATTCTTCTTCATGTTTCTTGAACGAAGGGGGCAAGGGCCTGGTAAACCATTCAGGACCATTTTTTTTTTCGACAAAAGGTGTCATCCTTGGCGTGAATTCATAGCGCTTGGCAAACATGTTGACGAAACCAGAGAAGGATGCCCTAAGAGTCTGCCCTTCTTCGTTTAGGGTTATCTACACCAGTCGAGGCCATTCGACTCGTCTCTCTTTGATCTCTGCAGCCTCTTCATCCACAATCCCTTTGTTAGGGAGGCTAGCTTCAAAAGTGGCATTAAGCCAAAGCTGGAGTAACCAAAAGGGTCCTGATAGCAAGAGGTTCATGTTGCTCTCTTGATCTTTCAAACGACCAGCACCTTCACTTAAAGACTGGTACAAACTGGCCAGTATCATTTCACTTAGGCAAATGCCTCGATTAAGGTGCAATTGATTGGCCAAAGTTAGGTATTTCCTGGCCACCTGCAAAGATTTGGTGCAGAATACACAACGAGAAAGCCACATAGCCAGAAATTCTATGTGTTCTTGATCTTCAACTGTGTCAATTTGTTTGTCATGGTAATGATTCATGAAATGGGTGTAAGTGTGCTTGGTGGTGGAAAACCCTATGGTGTCTTGAGCATCCACCTCAGGGTCATAAACTAGTCTGTGTGGTTTTAGACCTGTGATAGTAGCGAGGTCGAAGAGGGTGGGTGTCATCATCCCACGAGGGAGATGGAATGTATAATGGGTATTATCCCAAAAATACAAAGAGGAAGCTAACAGAGTCGGACAGTACGCAGGACCTGTCTTCGACATCATAATTAGGTCGTAAATTCCTATTTCCTTCCAAGTTTCTGCTTTGACTTTCTCTACTTTGGTCAACCAGCTTAAGTAGAGGTCAACATCCTTAAAATACGGGGTTGCTCTAAATAACCTAGACCCATCATTCAAGTACTTCAAATCTATGTTCTTTAGGGCTACATTGTCATGGGGTTCAGATGTTACCCTAGCTTTGTCTTTCTGCCCTAAGGGTTTGGTTTTACGATATGAGGGGAAGAAATCACTAATGGCTACATAATCTGTACCTAAAGAAGACAAAGGACCAGATAAAGCTAATGGTTTCCTAGAAACGGTAACGGGAATTAATACCTGAGTCTCGTAGATATGTCTTTTTTCTTCATTGAGAGGCTCAGGGATGAACTGCTGATTCTTCACCACATTGGGTCCATTCAATGTAGCGAAGGGAGGAAGTAGTTGCATGTTCTTTGGACCTTTGAACTTCTGGCTTTTCTTCGGGTCTTAGGTGATAGTGTTTGAGGATGTCATAGTTGGTAACTTGGAGAAGATGGGTGTACTGAAAGTGAAGAGTTGAAATTTTTTTAGAGAGAAAAAAGTGTGTAGTGAATACTTTGGAGATTGGAAAAATAAAAATAGTTTCTGAAAAAATTATTTATAAAGTATTTGGAAACACTAAAAAGTCACTAATCATCATTAGGGGCTAAAAGATAGTGGGACACGTGTCCTCCCAAGAGTAAAAGTAGGGGCGGTGGCAGTTACTACCCATGCTCACGATCTCCTAGACTCTAGGAGAGGTTATGATGGTTTGGGATTTGATGTGATTTCCGAGGGATTGTTTTCATAATTGGCTATGACGTCATAAATATGATTGAAAAGAAACTGAACAGTTTCTTGAGACGTGGGTTAGTCAGTTTTGTTGACACCTATGTAGGGTCGAAAGATGGCGTCGAATGGACACTATAAAAAAATGGCCTTTCCTTCATTATTGTCGAAAAGGACATTATGGGGGGGGCAATTTGTTGGCTCATAAATTTGATGTCTGTATTAAGCTAGAGGATTTGATTGATGGTGAAATTCTTGGAATAGGTCCAAAGGAGTGTTCGACTGGAACTTCAAGAGGAACTTAAGTTGAAGATGCTTGTATAAAGGATATGCTAGGGACTTAGAAATATTTCCAAGAATTTGGAAATCACCTTCGACCGAGGTTACTGACGGTGTTCGACGCTGAGAAATTCAAATTCAAATGAAGGCGGGAGTAGTTACTCTTGTTTCGCTCCTGAAAGAGACAAGTGGCGCATATCCAAGGGTCAGATGCATGCAACGCGACACTTGTCATGTGTTGATTGTCTTAGGAAGTTAACAGCAGTTAGTTTTAGTATTATAAATAGAAGTTCTAGCAACAGGATTCGGTGTGTAGTGTTCACTTTGTACAAGTTATTCTAAATTCACTCAAAGTATCCGCGTGTAGAGAAAAGAGTCTTGTGAGAATGTACGTGATGTAAACACCGTTTACCCTTTTCAATGCAATTTACTTTAATCTTTCATTAAGAACTTATCCTTTATTTAACGCACGTTACGTTTCTGCATTTTCTCTTATTTTCATACTTTCGACCTTTACTGCATACCTTCGACCTTTTCCTTTACATTTTTGGCCTTTTGACTTAACATTTTTAAACGTCTTTTACATTATATTTTTATCAAACCTTTCTTCATGAACACTGTCGAAGTGTTGAGTTCTTTAGAATTTACTTTAAACCAGTTGTTAGCACATGTCCTAGGATTAATCTGATCGATCCTGTGAGTCACCAAAGTTAGATTTGGAAGATCAGCGGTTGTTTACCAATTTTCACGGTAAACAGTGGGTAGATATTGTTGTTGGGTGTGGTGCGGTGTTGGTTGTTAGGTAGGTGTTTGTTGTTGTGTGTATGAGGAAGAAGCACGTTGGTGCGGATCTATCAAATATGTCGGCTCAGACATAAATTGTTATGTTGTAACCGACCTAAACCAAATCATATATTGATGACTTGGTCTAGCCCCTTCCACAAGAGGCTCGTTTAAGATGTGGCGACGTCGATTCTTCCAATGTCGACACATCTCTTTAGCAAAGTGTCTCCAATCATCTAGACCCCATTGTGCATCCACTCTCAATTAATGCCAGTCTCCCAAAGACGTTGGAGCGACTGGAATATCTTGATGCATGCCGAATTGCAATTTCACCTGATCAGTTTGGTGCATCTCCATTATAGTGAACCGAATGATCAGTGTTTTTGTTGTCCACACTGCATCATCATCGGCGTTGGGCTGATGTTCGAGACCAACATACGGCCTCCAGACAAACTGCATGAACAACATATTTAATGAGAAAAATTACAGTGTGTTAATTTAATAGCCAAATTTGTATTAGTGTAAGAATAATTTACATTGTTCGGCCTAATGTGGTCTAAAAGATTGCGGTACATGATTATTGAGTTTCTGGGACATCGTTGGTAAGTCATTCCCAGAACTGACCACCTAAAAAAAATGAGATAAATAAATTAGTTACAAATAAATGTTTCATCAAAGTATACATGTTTGATATTTTAAAATAAACTTACTTGTTCGCGTAGGGGAATGTGTATCATTTGGCCCAATGGATCACAATGAAAGGAGGCCGAGGGGATGCTATCGAGTGGAACTAGATAGGAGTTGGTGTGATTGCGGAAAGTTTCAAGCATTTAATAGTTCGCCCTAATAGCATGCATATTCGAACGGAGATGGATACGACAAACAAAATGGTCAGATTATGTAGTTCATGTAGTCATCCCGGGCACAATCGTACAAAGTATCCCAATGTAGGATCAGGCACAACATCATAGTTTCAAATGTAACCTTGTCTCTTTATATCAACAACAAATTTCATTCCATTAATAGCATAACTTAAACAATCATAACTTAATATCATAACAACAACAATTAACAATAACTTAAACAATAAAAAAAAATAAAAACAAACAAATACAACAACACAACAACATAACTAAGCGATTACAACCATCAACACAATTTCCTGAAAAATATACATCAACGTTTGAACATCTCAGTCATTAGTAGCATTCTCCCAGAAACGAACTTCGCCATTTTAGTTAAACGTGATAACAAGCCTTTCAATTCTTCTGATCTTTTCACCCTCTGGAATGTCTCCATCTAACCAGCGGATCAGACTCCTCTTGAGATGTTCTAACGTCAATGTATTCTAGAGGAGAATCTTCATTGAAGGCTTGACTGGGGAAAAAATTAAATTAGCATTTCTCTTGGTGATATATGGAACCTGATAGATATATGAGGATGATGAAGAGGAAGAAGAGGAAGAAGAGGAAGCCACTTTAATTGGAAAATGCAAGGAAATATGAAGAGTATGCAGTATAGAGAAAAATGAGACGTTGGTGCAAAGAAATACATACACAAGTGGTGATATATATATAGTAGAGGGATAGTATAAGTAATGAATAAAAAATGAAGAAAAAAAAAAAGAGGCGCCATATCTTATGGCGCATATGCATGATATGAAAGGGATGCGCCATATGATATGGCTTGGGGTACATGCATAAGCCATATGGTATGGCGCATGTGAAAAAACTCAAATGCATTCACCATATGGTATGGCGTATCCATGTCTCCAGATTTTGAAACTACGCCGCTGTTGTAACCCGAAATTTGACCTCCCCTTTTGCCTTTTGCATAAGCATGTGCATTTGCATAGCTAGCATACACATTCACATTTTTTTGTGGTTTTTGTTGCAGGAATATTTAGGTTTTTCAAGCTTGATTAATCATATCCTCACAAAGACATCACATCATCAATACAAGCACAAAATAAGGGTTTCTATGCTTATTCCTCAAAGCAAGAGGGCAAAAATCGGAACTGTGACCACAACACCTTTTTTAAGCAATCTAGGCAAATTTTGGCCTGGTTAATCAATTAACCATTTGCTGTTGCAAATGGGTTAATCGATTAACCCATGTAAAATGGCAGAATTTGTTGCATTTTCATGACAGCAGCTTTGCACTCTCTTTTCTCTTGGAGTCTACTTGGTTCTAGCATTGTGTGGAACATTCTAGACAGTTCAAGACCATTCAAGACACTCCACTTATATTTATTCCAATACATCACTGTGAATTAAGTCTACCATGTTACTTAATTTCCAAGCATGAGAGCCATTGATTTGGATTTGCATTGGGATTGCTCCACCGAGTTAACTAACTAACTAACCAAGTCAACTTCCGACTCAGTGAATTGAGTGTAACTAACTCCAAAGCAAGCTCTGAAGCTCACTCTAAAGCACATTCCAAACCTAGCAACTCCAAATCAAAACTCTATATAAACAAAGCTCCGCCATTTCACAGAGGGCTTCAACCATTTCAATCATTTCTCACTCTCTTCACTCTCAATTCTCTATGCTCTATGCATTTTCTGCAAGCTCTACACATTCATCTTCATCTTCTTCCCCAAACCACACTAGAGCTCAATTCACCATTAAAGAATAGCAAATTTCACATTGAAATTGCTTATCTCTTGAGCTTAAGCCTTCATTCATCTTCAATTTTGTTTGGATTTCTAGAATTACAGCAAGTTCTACTTCAATTCAAGTGATTTCTCTAATCGTTTCGGTGCAAATTTGATTTCGAAGCTTTTATCGCATTTTGCTCGGTTTCGCTACGGTTCAAAGTGCAAGTGCAGAATTCTCTGGTTTTCTTGGCTTCTTCTCTCTACAGTTCACTCACAACAATCACAAAGCCAATTCTCCGGCTTGTAGGTTGGTCAATTCTCATTCAATCTACTATTTCGATCACTTTCGCGCATTTACGATGTAGTTTCGATAGCTTTTCGGTTTGATTAATCATGTAATTGTTTGATTCTTGATCTCCATGTTTAATGCTTTTAATTGATGTTTAATTGCTTCTATTTGATGTCATTTTTGTGCACAAATGCAAGCCATAGCATCTGAGTGATTGCATAAGTGATTAATTACTGGAAGCACTTTTTGAAAACTGACTTTTGAACATTACTTCAGTGTTAATCGGTTAACACTTTGCAGTGCAAAAGTGTTAATCGATTAACACTGCTTTTTTCAAATTTTTCTGCTATTTTGCAAGTGTTAATCGATTAACACTTTGCAGTGCAAAAAGTGTTAATCGATTAACACTGGACCAGAATGCCATATTTGCCTATTTTTCAAACTTGTTTGATCTTCTTTCCTCATTTAGCTTCCATGACTTGATATGCTTGATATTTGTGGATGTTTTATAAGTTGTTTAACCTTTGTTAGAAGCATGCTTGCGAACTTTCGATGCACGATTTATCGATTACGCAATTGTTTGCATTTTTGGCATTGCATTGTTCATGATCAATCTTGCTCATCTTTTGCTCACTTGATTACATGATTTGTGTTGATGTTTGATACTGTTTGCCATGCTATTTGCAATGAGTTTGTTCCTTATCGAGGAAATTCAATCTTGTATAATCATTAATCTGCACGTTGCTTTAACGATCTTTCGATTCGTGATAGATTGTTGGCTTGCTCATTCTCTTTGATCGATTGATCGAAACCATGTTTCGATTAGTCAATCTCCCCTTGTTTCTCTCTCTAGGATTCTTTAAAGCCTTGTTCTCTTGATCCCCTGCTGAGTCAGAGATTCGCACGACACACTGGAGCACTGTACAAATTGGCATTGTTATGCTGTCCGTTTTAATTTTTGCACTATACTTTGGTGCTAGAGAAGGGATCGGAGTGGAGAATTCCTACACTCATCTTGATTATTTTGGGTAGGGGACGAATGACCATGTGCCTGGAATAATCGTCTCTATCTCTAAGTTGTAGTGTCTCTCAATCCTCAGTCGAGTCGATCCGTGATCACTCTTGCCCCTTTCAGTTCCTCTTTTGATCAATCACCATTTTCTTGTTTAAAGATCTTCGCCATTTCGGGTTAGCAACCTCCTTTTGGTTCAACACCTTTTCTTCTGATCAACAATTGTTCATTGATTCCCACCAAAGTCGTGATCATTTGTCTCTTTGGTTAATGACAGTCATATTGTTAAAACCAATGCTTTATTTCCCCAACAAGTTGCAATTCTTTTCTTCGTTCAAACACGGTTTTCCTGTTAAGCACCGAAACCCTAGCAGAGTTCGCAACCTCCTCTTGGTTCTTCTCCCTTTGATTGGTTAACCACTGCCTGCCAGTTAAAACATCAATTTGCATTTTTTTCTAATTTAACCACAGTCTATCTGTTAACATACTGAGCGCCTTTTGAGTTAATCACCTTCTCTTGGTTAATCACTCGTTTCTTTTCGGATAATAATAGTCTTTCTGTTAATATCGAATCCCCAGCAGTTAGCAACCTTCTTTTGGTTTAAATACTCATGCCTGTGGGTTAGTAACCTTCTTTTGGTTCAAATACCCTATCTTTAGTCAAATACTATTTATTCAGTGTTGCGGTGAGAATCAGATAACAAGCTATTAATTAACTTGCGTCACATTTCTTTAAATTCACCACCGAGCTTTGATTTATCCAAAGGAAAGGGTAAAGTTCGAAGAAAAATCTTTTGCGCCATGTGAAGACACAGCTAAGAGATTGGGGGTTCGGGGGTTGGTTATACTAAGGGAATGTATTAGCACCCAAAGTATCTATAGTATTCTACAGGAACCTCTTGTTTAGTTTGTGTTATGTTATGTTTGTTTGTTAAGAATATCTGCTAAGGATAAAGGTAAGGACCTAGGGGTATGTACACAAAGTTTGCTCGCCAAGACGTCGCATCTTATGTCTACGTATCTGACTAAAGAATCAGAGCAACCGTAGCTCACCTAACTAAGGGTGAAGAACCATTGACTATGGCCAAAGTTCTAAGGGGAAATGAGTATGAACTCATTTAGAGTTTAAGAAACTCTCTAAGTCAAGTTGTAGGGGGATGTGAATACTCAAAGTGATGAGTCTCACATAGAGTTTAAGAACTCTAACTTGATTCTAAGTTGTGATTGGATGGCTATAAGGCCAAAAGGAAAGTATCCTATGACTTTGAGGTCACAGAGAAGGTGGCCATGACTATGAGGTCAAGGCTGGTATCCTATGACTATGAGGTCAATGAGGGAGGTGGCTATAACTATGAGGTCAAAGCTGGTAATGATTTGTCTATGACTTTGAGGTCAATAGAAAGACTTTCCTTTGGAAGAGTATTGAGAAAGTGTCAAATGAAACAGGCAACCACAATCATAACAGAACCGGGAGGGTCGTCCGCAAGACTTCATCATGAAATATTTACAAGTCTCATCAAAAGAGAAATGAAAAATTAGTAGTCCAATAAATTAAGAAATTGAAATGAAATAGAACTGAAAATGGTCTAGTCTTAATCATAATTTATCAATAAAATTGACAACCATGACTCTTGACTTTCATCGACTAAGAAGTGAATGAAACCGAAATAAAGAGAAAGTGGTCTCATATTGATCAAAGTTTTGTCGATTCAATGAAATCAACCAAGCCATGAAATTTGTTATATCATCGACCAAAATAAAGAGAATGAAATCGAAATGAAAATAAAGTTAGTCTCGTCTAAATCAAGATTTAAATCGATAAATCGATAATCTTGATATTTGACTTTCATTGACCAACAAAAAATAAAAATGGGCCTCATATTAATCAAGATTTTTTAGTGATTTGAAATAAATCAACCAAGTCATGACTTTTGTAATATCATTGGCCAAAATAAAGAGAATGGAATCGAAATGAAAATAAAGTTGGTCTCGTCTAAATCAAGATTTAAATCGATAAATCGATAATCTTGATATTTGACTTTCATTGACCAACAAAAAATAAAAATGGGCCTCATACTAATCAAAATTTTTAGTGATTTGAATAAATCAACAAATCAAGATTTTTATATATCATTGGCCCAAAAATAAAATAAAATCGAAAAGCAAAATAGAAACGAAGTAGAGAATCAAGATATAAATGAAAAGTGAAGGTGAATAAGAGAAAATCAAGAAAAAAGAAAATAATTTGTACAAAGGTAATAACAAGAATAATTACCAAAACCATCTAAAATTATATAATCAATGAAAATCAGCAAAAGATTAATAAAACAAGATTAAAAACTATAAAAAAATAGAATCAAATTAAATAAGGCAATACTGATAAAATAAAAAATAAAAAACTGATCTTGTAGAATCACTTGGGCCTCACGACCCATCATCTACACAAATCTGGTCCGAGCTTATTATCATAAGCATTAAACACCACTAGGGTTTGAAGATTTCAAAACAAATATTTTACACATA